>CM055119.1:326473944-327073944 GCA_029206835.1 Rana muscosa | reverse complement strand
GCAACCGTTGGTGAAACCTCAACGGTTTAGTTTCTTTGAGGATTGTGCCTTGACCTACTCCCCACCAATACTGAACTGTTCTATGGGTCTCAAACTGTCTGCTCGCAAAGGACTATTTGTTTGTCGTTATGGAATAAATACGTGTTGGACCTTTTTCAGTGTGTGGTACTCCAATTACTGGGAGCAAAAAGGGGGGTTATCAGCAGAACAGACTTGGCTCTGAGCGTATACACAGCCCGGGTGTAATCTGATTCTGGCCTTCACCTCTACATGCAGTAATCTAGAGGACATGGGCCGTGGCGCACCTCGCTCTCCCCTTCAAGGTACCCCTAGACCGAAGCCAAAGTAACCGCTAAAGAAGATAGAGAGGGTGAGGCCGCTACACAAGCCTATTTCTGGAAAAAAATTATGCTCTTAATCCAAGGTATTACTGTATCTAACACAAGTCCCCAAAGGTACTGATATTGGATGAGAAGACCTTGCTCACAATTGGTGTTCCAATTCATACCAAAGGTGTTTAGTAGGGTTGAGGTCAGGGCTCTGTACAGGACACTTGAGTTCCTCCACACTAAACTGGTCACACCATGACTTTATGGAGCTGGCTTTGTACACAGGGACACAGTCATGGTGGAACAGAAAAGGGTCTTCACTAAACTGTTACCACAAGATTGGAAGAGGACAATTGTCTGCAATGTCTTTGTATGATGTGGTATTATCAGTACCCTTCACCGGAAACACATGAACTTATTCATTTGGAGGGGGGGGGGGTTCATATAGGTTTGGCCATATAGTGTTACATTCTGACCTGCAAGGAGTTCATATAATTGAATGCACTAGCTTCTCAACCACCTTCTGCTTACAATGGACAGTTTTTAAGTAGAACTCTTCTTTATTTCTACAGAAGATGCATTATGTACAATTCTCAGAACGGCTTATTTTATATATAAGACCCATTTTTCCTAACAGATGTTCTAATAACAGTGTAGCTCTATTGCTGCATCCTTGTGAAGATTATATTAATAATGTCATTCTCCACAAGTCAATCACTGTGTATCTGCTTAGCACTGCAGTTTGCCATGTGATCTCTAATGAGTCACGCTAATCGTGTGTGTGATTTTCTTTTTTCCTTCTTTACTGCATCTGTGAAAAGAAAATATAGCGAGACTCTACTGCATGTTGATTATGGCTGTGCAGATTTATTTATTTGTTACAGGTATTTTATAGTGTCTACTTACAAAGTGCTTTACATACTGTACATTCACACAGGGGCGTTTTATTAAATCAGTGGGACAGTGTGCAAGATCATAATTTGTGCCACATTGCAAAAAAAAAAAAATGTGGTGTGCCATAGTGAAGAGTGGGCATGGTTTTCCTTGTGACAGGGATCTTGATAGGATTATAAAAGACCTGGGGCACTGATGAACATGCCAAGCAGAAGGCATGGCCAAATTTGCGTTAACAGTAGATGGGGCTTAAGGAGTGTGGTTAAATCATAGAGGAGATCAGTCTTTCACCCAGTACCATCCCCCAAGGTCAGTGCCCCCAGTTTAATCCTTTCTTCCCCAGGTCCATCTGTCCCCCAGTATACCCCCCCCCCCCCAGGTCAGTCAGACTGACCTAGGGGGATTGGACCAGGTTTAGGTGGTTATACCAGGATGATGCCTGCAGCTACAAACATCATCCCGGTATCAGAATTTTCTGAGGGGGGTTGTATCTTGTAGAAGTGATTTGAGTGGCTGTACAGCCACTTGATCACCTTTACAGGTGGTGGAAGGTTCACGAAAGATGTTCTTCCCTTTAAAGAGGAAGTAAACCCTCTCGATAAAATCTAAATAAAAACGCTTCCTGCAGGACAAAGGCATAATGAGCTAGTATGCATAGCATACTAGCTCATTATAAATTACTTACCTGAGATCGAAGCCCCTGCATCGGCCCTCGTTTGCTGCCTCCTCCGACGCCGCCATCTATCCCGGAGTGTTGTCCGGGTATCGCGGCTCCAGCGCTGTGACTGGCCGGAGCCGCGATGACGTCACTCCCGCGCATGCGTGCTGGTGCATGATCGCCGTTAGAAACGCCACGATCGCCGTTAGAAACGACACGCTCAGTGCGCCTGGGCCCGATGTCTACGGCGCATGCCCCGTAGACATCGGTGCCGCTATTTCTGTAAATAGCTCCTAAACCTTTTAGATTTGGGAGATACTTCTTGCACCTACAGGTAAGCCTTAATCTTGTGTAGCGCTGACATCCTTGTATATTGATGTGTGTTTGCATACTTTTAATACAAAATCTATGGACATATCCTTGCATATTGATGTGTGTTTGCATACTTTAATACAAAGTCTATGGACATTGCTATGGTTCAGTATTTGGAGCCATCTAGTGACCAAATACTGGTAATGCAGATATATGATTTTTACCTATGAGAAGCACAAAGGACTAGACAGGAAATTACTGTTGTTTTGATTAGAAGGTTGACCCTTGTTACCCAGGAGGCTTGGTGACCTACCCATGAACACTTTCTTAAGCAGTGCATGCTGGGTAGGAGATAAAAGGAACCCGAGCAGCCATTTTAGGTCTCTTGAGATCGCATAGCCTGCCTGTGAAGATCTGTGTGGAGGCCTCCCGGAGACAGCGGCACACAGCCATAGCGGAGTGCAACCCCGCATGTTTGTACAAGGATCTGACGGTGCCTGAGTGACAGTGGCCGGATAGGAGAGATCCATAGACACTCATCTGAGCATCGGAGGACCGGATCTATCCAGCGGAGCGGAACGGAGCGACTGGCCCAGCTGACGGAGAAGCAAGCTGCAGTCACCGGACCAAAGTTACTACACGGAACTCCGATCCAGTTGGTGAGCGGGTCACGGCCCACAGTTTAAGTTTCACACACAGTTGGACCCATATACAGGCCTCACTGGAATTTATAGTTCCACGGAGGAGCAGAGCAACTGACACTGAGAAGGCTTGAGGCCTACTTACCCTGACACCTCAAGCTTTGTAAAATAGATGTTGGAGTTACGCCAGGAGCACCTTCACTTCAATTTAACTTACCATAAACTGTGGATTACAAATTACAAGGAGTTACTTTAGCTAGTGAAGAAAAGAAGATCCAGGACTAAGTACTTTAAGTGAGATCTCACACATAGCTTATAAAGTAGGGGGAGCTCCCAGGTATAAACACAGATATATATATATATATATATATATATATATATTGTAACCTGGGGGGCAGGTAGCGGGTACAAAAACTCCCTGGGATGAGCAGGCACAGATACCAAGTCCATTGGATCAGTGAAAACAGTGTTGTTTATTGGTGCTATATACAAAGTCTAATGACAGGTGCTGTACAGTGTGCTGAAAACAAACAGAAGAAAAAATAGCTAAACAAAAGCCTAGCCGTGTCTCGGCTCTAACTACACAGTATGTACAGGCCCTCACTACCAGGCTGGACAAGCCTAACACTTGTCAGCTTCCACATTCACAGAGTAACAAGTTTTACCAACCTTCTGGCTCTCGCAAACCCACGTTGTCTGTGTTTCCCAGGCTGAGCAAAGGCTGTCTGCTCAGGTGAGCTTTTAATTAAGCTGGTGGAGAGAACCAACACCTGAAGTGGATCCTGGCTCAGAGATCCCTGAATGTATATGAGAGGAGCCTGGGAGATGTATAAACCCCGAACAGGACTTTCCCAGGCTCTCTCTGGGATGCTCTGTCACACATCCTCCCCCCTTGTTTCAACCCCAGGGTTGGAACACCTGTAGCCCAACAGGAGTGAACACGGGAGAGGGCATCTACATTCCCCATCTCAACACCTGGCCTGTGTTTTACCGTAAAGGCGTAATCCTGTAGGGCCAAAAACCACCGGTTCACCCGCCTATTAGTCTCCTTCTTTTGGGCCATCCATTTCAGGGGAGCATGGTCAGTTATTAACTCAAACTGGCGCCCCAACAAGTAGTACCTGAGCGCGTCCACGGCCCACTTTATGGCCAGACACTCCTTTTCAATGACTGCGTACTTCTTTTCATGGTCATTGAGCTTTCTGCTTAAGTACACCACAGGGTGTTCTTCCCCATTGTGTACCTGTGAAAGTACTGCCCCGATACCCACATCAGATGCATCCGTCTGGACCAAAAAGTTTTTGGAGAAATCGGGGGAGTATAGGATTGGCTGTGCACAAAGAGCCTTCTTCAGGACTTGAAAAGACTCTTCTGCTACTGGAGACCATTTCACCATTACGGAGGCTTTCCCTTTTGTAAGGTCTGTCAGTGGGGCAGCTATAGTTGCGAAATTTGGGATGAATCTTCTATAGTACCCCGCAATGCCAAGAAAGGCCCTGACCTGCTTCTTGTTTGCAGGACGTGGCCACTCCTGGATGGCTTCTATTTTATTCACCTGGGGCTTTATGACACCCCGGCCAATAGTGTAGCCCAAATACCTGGCTTCCTCTAGCCCAATGGCACATTTTTTGGGATTTGCCGTAAACCCTTCTTTGAAAAGGGAATCCAGGACAGCCTGGACACGGGGCAAGTGAGACTCCCAGTCAGTGCTATGCACCACTATGTCGTCCAGATAGGCTGCAGCATACTGTCGGTGAGGTCTTAGGGTCCTGTCCATAGCCCTCTGAAATGTTGCAGGGGCATTTTGTAACCCAAAAGGCATTTTCTTATACTGAAACGACCCCTCCGGGGTCACAAATGCAGTCTTTTCTTTGGCCCTACCAGTCAGGGGTATTTGCCAATATCCTTTGGTCAAGTCCAAAGTGGTCAGATAACGGGCCTTGCCAAGTCGGTCTATAAGCTCGTCTACCCTGGGCATTGGGTATGTGTCAAACTTTGTTACCGCATTAAGCTTCCTGAAGTCGTTACAAAACCTCCAAGTGCCATCCGGTTTTGGAACTAATACAATGGGGCTAGACCAGTCACTATTGGATTCCTCAATAACATCTAGCTCCAACATCCTTTTAACTTCCTCACTGATGTCCTTTCTTCTAGCTTCGGGAATTCGGTATGGTTTGAGCTTGACACGGACCCCAGGTTCAGTAACAATATCATGCTGAACTGCTGAAGTCGTGCCCGGTAACTCTGAAAATTTCTCTTTATTCCTTATCAGGAACTCTCTAGCTTCCTGTTTCTGGGAACATGACAGGGTCTCTGGAATCGTGACCTCAGGGATCAGAGGGGATTCAGTACCCTTAAGGGTTACCGGGAGAGACCTGGCAGTTAATGCCAGTCTATCCTTCCAGGGCTTTAACAGGTTTATGTGGTAAATCTGTTCGGGCTTCCTTTTACCTGGTTGATACACCTTGTAATTGACCTCCCCAACTCTTTCAATTACTTCAAAGGGTCCCTGCCACTTAGCCAGGAATTTGCTCTGAACAGTGGGAACTAACACGAGGACCCGGTCACCAGGTGAGAAAACACGAAGTTGGGCCCCCCTGTTGTATATCCTCTGTTGGGCTGCTTGGGCCTGCAGTAAATGTTCTTTTACTACCGGCATGATTGCTGCAATCCTATCCTGCATTTGAGCGATATGCTCAATAACACTTTTGTGAGGTGTCTGCTCCCCCTCCCAAGTTTCCTTGGCTATGTCTAAGAGTCCCCGAGGGTGTCTCCCATAAAGCAGCTCAAATGGAGAGTACCCCGTAGAGGACTGGGGAACTTCCCTGATGGCGAACATCAAGTAAGGTATCAGGAAGTCCCAGTTTTTCCCATCCTTATCAACAACCTTTTTAACATACTCTTTAATGTCTTATTGAAGCGTTCCACCAAGCCATCCGTTTGAGGATGGTACACTGAGGTACGCAACTGCGTCACCTTAAATAACTTGCAGAGCTCCCTAGTTATTCGTGACATGAATGGGGTACCTTGGTCTGTAAGGACTTCTTTCGGGACGCCAACCCGACTGAACACCATAAACAGCTCTTTGGCAATGTTTTTAGCAGATGCAGTGCGTAAGGGAACGGCCTCGGGGTAACGGGTAGCGTAATCCATGATCACGAGGATATGTTGATGACCGCGGGCAGATTTGGGGAGTGGACCCACCAGGTCCATGGCAATCCTTTCAAAGGGCACTTCAATAATGGGCAAGGGCACTAACGGACTTCGAAAGTGGGGTTGGGGGGCTGACATCTGACATATAGGACAGGATTGACAATAATTCTCGATATTTTTCCATATCCCAGGCCAGTAAAACCTGCGCAACACCCTTTCAGTGGTTTTCTCAACCCCTAAATGGCCTCCTAGCAAATGCCCATGGGCAAGTTCCAACACCACCCGTCTGTATAGCTTAGGGACTACCAACTGTTCAACCACTTCATCATTAGTTTTACATACACGATACAGTAAATCCTCATTGCTGCAGAAATATGGAAAACAGGGCCCGTCCCCCGGTTCGACAGGTACCCCATCAACCACCACCACATTTTCCCAGGCCCTGGCAAGGGTAGGGTCTTTTCTCTGTTCCGTACCAAAATTTTCCTTGTGCACATTTAGATCGGTAAACTCTAACGTAGGCTCAGATTCAGCAGACGGCTGTCCAGCTCTACTGGTTGTGGGGACTTCTTCAGGCTCCCCCAGCTCTCCTGCCATAACTGAGAATGGATCACCCGGAGAGCCCTGAGAGCAGTCCCCTGAACTCACAAGGTCAGTAATGGCCATGAGTTCTGGCTCTGCGACTGAGTTAGGTACTGCGACTGGGTCGGGACAATCCCACAGTTCCCAAAACTTAGGGAAGTCCCTACCAATGATAGCCTCGTGCACCAAGTGGGGCACCAGTCCGACCGAATGGGTCACCGTACCTAAGCCAGTTTTAAACTGAACAGTGGCTATTGGATACTCGCGGGTATCCCCATGTACACAGATCACAGCAACTTTTTTTGCATGAAAATTCACAGTTTCAACCATCTCAGCTGTAACCAAAGTAACTAGACTTCCTGAGTCCAGCAAGGCCGTAATAGGCTTATTATTAATAGTCACTTGACACATGTGTTTTCCCACATTTGGCACTGCAGCGCATGAAACGGCAGCAAACATAGACTGCCTTGGAAAAGATAGATCACACTGCATTGGTTCATCTGTTAATGGACAGTTTGCTGCAACATGTCCCAGTTCTTGGCAACGAAAACACCTGATGTTTCCCCAATCTGGTTTGCTGACAGGCAGTGGCTTCCCTTGCTTGGGCCGCCAAACTTCAGTCCTGGCACCAAAATTCCTCCCCCCTATTTCCTTGCCATGCTTACCACCCACTTCCCCTGGAACAGTCTTACCGGTTGCCTGGGGAGACCGTGGTTTTGGATGGAAAGTCCGTGCGGCTGTAGGGGTGGTGACCAGGTTCTCTGCAGCAAAGTACCTCTCAACGAGCTCCACCAGGTTGTCTGCTGACTTGGGGTCTCCTTGACTCACCCACTTCTGCAGGGGAATTGGCAGTGACCTCAGGAATTGGTCCATGACCACACGCTCCACTATTTGTGGCGCAGACAGGGACTCCGGCTGTAGCCATTTCCGCACCAGGTGGATCAGATCAAACATCTGCGATCTTGGGGGCCTCTTTTCTTGGAAGAACCAGCTGTGGACCCGCTGAGCTCGAACAGCCAAGGTAACGCCAAGTCGTGCCAGGATTTCCCGCTTGACCTTCTCATAATCTCCCGCTTCTGCTGACTCCAGATCATAGTAGGCCTTCTGCGCTTCTCCAGAAAGTAAGGGGGCGATCAGTCCTGCCCACTGGGTTTGGGGCCAACCTTCCCTCTCAGCGGTCCGTTCAAATGTTAGTAGGAAAGCCTCTGGATCATCATCTGCCGTCATCTTTGAAAGAAAGCGACCCACATGGATGGTTGAGGGCTTGTCTCCAATATCCTTCATTATCGCAGGTGACCCCTGTGCTAGCGTCTCCAAAACCTCAGTAAGGGTTTTCCTATCCGCTTTTGCAACAGTGGCAAGCTGTTCAAACAGCCTCTGCGATTGCTCCTGTACAGCACCAATCTGTTGGAACAGCACCTTGGTTTGCTCCTGTGCGATAGCGTTGGCTTGCTGTTGTGCAGCGTTAGTTTGCTGTTGTGCAGCGTTTGCTTGCCGCAATTCAGCGTTAGTTTGCTGTTGTGTAGCGTTTGCTTGCTGCCATGCAGCGTTAGTTTGCTGTTGTGCAGCATTTGCTTGCTGCAACGCGGCATTTGCCAACACCATTTGTTTGAGGAGGTCCTCCATGTTGTCACTTTAGGTACTGGCCTTTTAAGTAGTAACTTACTACAGCTGCCCGCATTCTCCACCATATGTAACCTGGGGGGCAGGTAGCGGGTACAAAAACTCCCTGGGATGAGCAGGCACAGATACCAAGTCCATTGGATCAGTGAAAACAGTGTTGTTTATTGGTGCTATATACAAAGTCTAATGACAGGTGCTGTACAGTGTGCTGAAAACAAACAGAAGAAAAAATAGCTAAACAAAAGCCTAGCCGTGTCTCGGCTCTAACTACACAGTATGTACAGGCCCTCACTACCAGGCTGGACAAGCCTAACACTTGTCAGCTTCCACATTCACAGAGTAACAAGTTTTACCAACCTTCTGGCTCTCACAAACCCACGTTGTCTGTGTTTCCCAGGCTGAGCAAAGGCTGTCTGCTCAGGTGAGCTTTTAATTAAGCTGGTGGAGAGAACCAACACCTGAAGTGGATCCTGGCTCAGAGATCCCTGAATGTATATGAGAGGAGCCTGGGAGATGTATAAACCCCGAACAGGACTTTCCCAGGCTCTCTCTGGGATGCTCTGTCACAATATATATATATATATATATATATATATATATATATATATATTAGGGCTGTTACTGATTAAAATTTTCGTGTTCGATTAATCGTTTTTTTTTAAAATCGATTAATCGACTAATTTCGATTAATTATAACGCACATACAGTTTTTACAAGAATATTTTTTTTTATTAAACTTTAAGAAAAACGTAAAAAGTTAGTTTGTTAGTTGTCCACATCTCCCCCCATACTGTAATGTCCACATCTCCCCCGTAATGTCCACTTCCCCCCCCCATACTGTAATGCCCACATGTGCCCCCATACCATAATGTCCACATCTCCCACCGTAATGTCCACATCTCCCCCCATACTGTAATGTCCACATGTGCTCCCATTCTGTAATGTCCACATCTCCCCCGTAATGTCCACATCTCCCCCGTAATGTCCACTTCCCCCCCCCCATTCTGTAATGTCCACATGTGCTCCCATTCTGTAGGGTCCACATCTCCCCCGTAATGTCCACATCTCCCCCGTAATGTCCACATCTCCCCCCATACTGTAATGTCCACATGTGCTCCCATTCTGTAATGTCCACATCTCCCCCGTAATGTCCACTTCCCCCCACCCCATACTGTAATGCCCACATGTGCCCCCATACCATAATGTCCACATCTCCCCCGTAATGCCCACATCTCCCCCCCATACTGTAATGCCCACATGTGTCCCCATACTGTAATGCCCACATGTGTCCCCATACTGTAATGCCCACATGTGTCCCCATACTGTAATGTCCACATGTGCCCCCATTCTGTAATGTCCACATGTGCCCCCATTCTGTAATGTCCACATCTCCCCCGTAATGGCCACATCTCCCCCCCCATACTGTAATGCCCACACGCGCCTCCTAGCTCGTTTTAAAGGGAGGACGTCATATGACGTCCTCCCAGAACGAGAGTATCCTCCGCCCGCCGTCTATTGACAGTGGGCGGGGGACAAGTGGTTATTGTGTATTTTCTTTCCCCAAAAATTGCGTTTTTAAAAGCCACTGCGTAAATATCGTGTAACATAAAAAATTGCAACACCCACCATTTTATATTCTAGCGTCTCTGCTTAAAAATATATAATGTTTGGAGGTTCTAAGTATTTTCTAAGAAAAAAAAAAGCTAAATTTCTACTAAGGCCTCATTCATATGGGGCATACTAAAGTGTAAACCCGTGTGAGGGCTGTGTTTATACACATGGGAATGTACAGGTGTTGTTGCATCCCTGTGCAGGCAGTCCCATTCATGTCAATTAGGATGCAGCGGCTGCACGGACACAGTCGCTGCTCCCAATCTGACATCCATGGGGGTGCACAGCCCTACGCACAGACAGCGTGACACCTGCACCCACAAGAATGTCAAATCAAGAGCAGCAGCTGTATTTGTGCAGCTGCTTCCCAATTGACATCGATAGGACTGCCTGCATTATAATGCACAGAACACCTGTGCATCCTCATGCAGGTAAACATGGATATCTCTTTGAGACAGAGAAAGGGAATGGGGCCTATGTCCTCAGCCCCTTTCTCTGCAGCCTCAGCTGCACTGCATATGAATGAGCATAGTTTACTATGCTTCAGTGATGAATGAACACAGAAGCAATCGGCTCTCCATCCTGAATACAGCCCCCACACTAGGGTAATCACATTTCCAAACTACTATTCAGGGACACCCCCCTTCCCAAAAATCAGCTTGTGCTCTAACGAATTGCAGCACAGTGATTGGACACAAGAGGCGGGATTTATTATTTCTCTAATCACAAGCAGAGGGCAGGGATTGTGCTTCTCCCGACATTCCCGGCCAGGACAAGTGGCGGCCTTTTTTGGGGCCATCAGATCGGCCCGGGGAATGGCTGTGTCAGTTTCATTCCGGAACACTGTATTGTCCTGGCATAAAGGTACCCGGGACAGACATGCGAAATGCGGGACTGTCCCGGGCAATCCGTAACACGTGGTCACCCTACCCCACACCGATCTCCCACCCCAGCAGGTTGGAGGGAGAGGAGTGGAAGCTGGCCAGCAGCTCCAGGGGGGATGCACGGGTTGGTACTGCGGTGGGGGGCCCAGTACAGGATCAAATCTCTGTTTTTAGATTTGGATAGTGGAAAGGGATTTGAACACAGTTTTTATTGCTGTCCTATTACTCATTAAGGAGATTCACCCTCTCTATGTGTCCTGTTTTACCATTATCATTGAAAGTTAAAATTAAAGAAAATCCCAAATTTTGGGTTGTCCCCAGAAAAGTAATAGAGGGGAAATGTTCCAATGTGGTCACTAGTTCTGGGGATCTGGGGGTCCCTAAGGACGCCCCTAATTTGCAGGAATTTCCAGTCACTTCCTGTTTGGCTATGGAGTAGGAAGTGAAGGGAAATCTCCGCAATGGAACACAGATGGCGAAAATAAACCTGACAGGGGTTACTACCGTTCCTTGCTCTATCCAAAATGAATGAATAAATAAATTTGCCGTTAGTTCTACTTTAACTTTATTGCTATCACAAGTGCTAAACAATCCCCCCTGTGATGGCTTTCAGCAGGTGACAGGTACTCTTTATGGAGACATCAAGAGTCTGTTAGATCCCCAAGACCTCAAAGAAAGGGGGCAGTTTTAACACTCAGCTGAAGCGTACCAGTTAATGCTTGCTGTTTTGTCTGCTTGTGAGTATCCATTTGTCTTGGTGGATTTAATAAAATTTGCTTATGGTAATGCATGAGGTGTTTGCGCCCTCCTGTGTGTTTTTTGCAAAGATTCATTAGACTTCATATTTAGAATCCAATACTTAAACGTACACCCGTGTGAGGGCTGTATTTTGCCTGCACTGGATGCACAGGTGTTCCGTGCATCCGTGTGCAGGCAGTCCTATATGTGTCAGTTAGGACACAGTAGCTGCATGGACCCAGGCTATGCTAGCAATTTGACATCTGTGTGGTAACGTGAGGGTTCATGGGGGTGGATGTCCCTGAACTCACACTGTCTGCTGTGCCTGCGCAACATCTGGGTCCCAATTAACATGAATGAAACTGCCTGTACGCGGATGCAAGGAAAACCTGTGAAACCAATGCATGCAAAATATGGCCCTCACACGCTCAAGCATGCCCACATGACCAAGGCCTAAAAGAGAGAATCAAGCGAATCAAGCGATATGTAGTGATTGGAGGAGTGCTGGATGGTGCGCTCCTGCGCTGCTCTCCTTGCCCTCCACTGCCCCCCCGCCACTGTGTTGTGTGGCTTCAGTACAGGCTTGGTGTGCGCAGCTGTTGGTTTCTCCTCTCCCCCCTTCTGCTGCTGCATGGACTGTGTGTGAAGATCTCTGCCCCCTCCCTCCTGGCAAGCAGAGGCAGTGGACCAATCAGGGAAGGCAGGAGGGGGATCAATGGACCTGTAGTTCCCTTAGGAGTGTGGCCCAAGGGAAGCAAATGGGGCTTGAACTACAGCCCCAACCAAATAAGCAAAAGGGAGAAGGACTGAGGACTTTTCCCAGGCAATTCACCGAAAATCTGGGGGAAGCGGTGTGAGGCGAAGGAGCACAAGGACCTGCTACAGTGCTCTGTGCCCACATCCAGGGAGTACTGAGCATGGCCTATGTGCTGAGGGACTAAACCGCTGGCAGTATACAGTCTGTGCTGAGCTGGGGACAGGAGTTGCCTCAAGTAACCCAGAAGAGAGCGGGCATCTGGCTAGAGGGACCACTTGTGCTGTGTCGCTGGGTCTGGTGAGAGGGCTTTGTGGCCATAACCTATATGCTACTAGAGCATAGGTGTCAAACACAAGGCCCGTGGGCCGAATCCGGCCCTCCAGGCCATTTCATGTGGCCCTTGCACCTCTCCTGCAGCTGCAGGAGAGATCCAGCCCTCCTCTGGTTTCTCCTCCATACCCTTTCTCTTTTAAGCAATGCATCCAGCTTATTTCTAGCAGCAGCATAAGGAAAGGGGGGTGCACTGTGATGTAAGGGAGAGTGGGGGACTCAACTTCTGATGGTGGGTTGGCTCTTGACATCTAATGTAAGGGAAGGGGATGCGCGGAACATCTAATATTACAGATACAACCAGCCCTTTTAAAGGGCAATCATAATGCTGATGCGGCCCACAACGAAATTGAGTTTGACACCCCTGTACTAGAGAGACTGAGTCCATTAGGAGCTGAATACACAGCTGCCTAGTAGTTTGATTCTCTGCCTTCAGGTTGGACTGGGACTGTACTGTATGTGCACCAACAGTAAAACTAGGCCCCAACGCTAGCTGGCTGAAGAGTTAGGATTAGGGACTGCCCCTTTTTACAGCTGCTCCACAGATACCTTTACCTATTGCTTATACTAAGAGGTACCTCTCAGGGAACATTGCACCATATCCTAGCCATTCTCCAAGAGTGTACTCTAAACTAGTTATAGTAATATTTACATTGCAGTTAATGCTTATATGCACAGTTTATTGCGGACTTTGCTGATTTATGAGTTGATTCCAGTCAAGTGGTACAGAACTCTATTCTAATTTACTTTGGCATAGTGATTATACTGTTTCGCAGACTGTCTTATTCTACCCCCTGTATGCTCATTTATGCTTATACTATCATTTACTCTAACCCCTACCAAGACATTGAGTTTACCACTAAGCGCTCTTGTCTATTTCCTGGTGCTAATTCACAACCAAGTTAAAGGTATCTATAACTTGTGTCCTTATAAATGCTTGCAGTAACTTTCATTCAACCAGGTGTGCCAGAGGGGCTGAGGTTGTTCTAGAAAACGAGGTGCAGAACAGAGAACCCAAATTACCAAGTGGCTCCTTGGGGAGGGGGTTTAGTGCTACAGATCCAAAATGTGTGTTTTGGGAATCAGGGCTCTTAAGGGCCGTGAAGCTAAGAACTGTTTGGGCTCTGGAGCTGTCTCCTAGGCTGATGAGTCTGCTCTGCTGTGAATCGGTCCTGCTCAGTGGCTTGCTATGTGGCTGATGGCTCACACCTTGACTGTTCTCCCAGGATTTGAGCAGCCTTGGACCAATTCACAGTCTCCCACATACCACTTAACTTTGCACCTGTCAACCTTGGGCCCAAGCCCCATGATGTCACCTAGATTGTCCATTGCCTCTTCACACACCAAAGTCTAACACTGGGTGTCACACTGCATCTGCTAAAAAAACAGATATTTGCTCAAGCACATAAACCAGAATTTATACAGAATAAAATGGAATATTTATAGTTGAACAAAAGACAATGCACCGACGAAATGAATAAAACATTGCCTGGGTGTAACCATATATTTCACACACCCGAGGTGTGGGATGTTTCATAAAGCCCTTAAGCTTTCCTCACAGCGTTTCATTATTCAAAAAAAAAACCTCGGGTGGGGATCGATTTTATGCAAGCAGCTTCTTCCACCCTTAAATTATGCATAATTGCACCTGTAATTCCAGCTTCCACTGCGTAATTGCTACGAACGCACGCAGCCTGTGTTATTGTTGATATTGTCAGTTCCTTTATTTATCTGTTTGATTTGCATCATGCAGTCTATAGTTGGCACTGTCTGTACATTTTTCTATCCGCTGTCAGTTAAAACATCTTGTGAAAAGTGAAGGTGATACATTCATGGAAACACTTCTCAGCCAATGCGGTAGATGTTCTTTTGCTACAACTACTTCCAATGATGTTTTACTATGTATGAATTTTCCCGACATAGCTACCTATCATAATGTGTGCAGTGCTGCCCAGGAGTACCATGAGCCCAGCTGCGGGACAGCTCCAGAGTTTAGAAGAGTATCACGCCAGGAACTGCTTTTTTTTTTCTCACATGTTGGGCAATAGCTTTATTTTTATTTTTTTCATTTTCTAAAAGGTGAAGTTGGGCTGTAATCTGAGTTCTATGAAAACCACTAAAATCATATTCCAGAGACCTCATTACATACATGTGAGATGGGTGGCCTGCTCCCATAAGCTTGTGCACAGGGTGTGCCAGTTGTGCCTGGGCACACCTTAATCCCCTAGTGCGCATTAGCATTATCCCTCTGTGTGGCAGCTGGGAGATCAATGTGCCAGGGCCATATACATTGGAGAGAACAAGTATTTCATACACTGCCGATTTTGCAGGTTTTCCTACTTGCAAAGCATGTAGAGGTCTGTAATTTTTATAATGGGTACTCTTCAACTGTAAAAGAGATGGAATCTAAAACAAAAATCCAGAAAATCCCATTGTATGATTTTTAAGTAATTAATTTGCATTTTATTGGATGACAAGTATTTGGTACATCAGAAAAGCAGAACTTAATATTTGGTACAGAAACCTTTGTTTGCAATTACAAAGATCATACGTTTCATGTAGTTCTTGACCAGGTTTGCACACACTGCAGCAGGGATTTTGGCCCACTCCTCCATACAGACCTCTAGATCCATCAGGTTTCGGGGCTGTCGCTAGGCAATACAGACGTTCAGCTCCCTCCAAAGATTTTCTATTGGGTTCAGGTCTGGAGACTGGCTAGGCCACTCCAGGACCTTGAGATGCTTCATACGGAGCCACTCCTTTAGTTGCCCTGGCTGTGTGTTTTGGGTCGGTATCATACTGGAAGACCCAGCCTCGACCCATCTTCAATGCTCTTACTGAGGGAAGGAGGTTGTTGGCCAAGATCTCACGATACATGGCCCCATCCATCCTCCCCTCAATACGGTGCAGTCGTCCTGTCCCCTTTGCAGAAAAGCATCCCCAAAGAATGATGTTTCCACCTCCATGCTTCACGGTTGGATGGTGTTCTTGGGGTCGTACTCATCCTTCTTCCGCCAAACACGGCGAGTGGAGTTTAGACCAAAAAGCTCTATTTTTGTCTCATCAGACCACATGACCTTCTCCCATTCCTCCTCTGGATCATCCAAATGGTCATTGGCAAACTTCAGATGGGCCTGGACATGCGCTGGCTTGAGCAGGGGGACCTTGCGTGTGCTGCAGGATTTTAATCCATTACGGCATAGTGTGTTACTAATGGTTTTCTTTGAGACTGTGGTCCCCGCTCTCTTCAGGTCATTGACCAGGTCCTGCCGTGTAGTTGTGGGCTGATCCCTCACCTTCCTCATGATCATTGATGCTCCACGAGGTGAGATCTTGCATGGAGCCCCAGACCGAGGGAGCTTGACCGTCATCTTGAACTTCTTCAATTTTCTAATAATTGCGCCAACAGTTATTGCCTTCTCACCAAGCTGCTTGCCTATTGTCCTGTAGCCCATCCCAGCCTTGTGCAGGTCTACAATTTTATCCCTGATGTCCTTACACAGCTCTCTGGTCTTGGCCATTGTGGAGAGGTTGGAGTCTGTTTGAGTGTGTGGACAGGTGTCTTTTATACAGGTAACTTCAAACAGGCGCGGTTAATACAGGTAATGAGTGGAGAACAGGAGGGCATCTTAACCTCCCTGGCGGTATGATCATTTCAGATTTTAGGTGCTGAAAGCGGTACATTTATTTTGCATGGAAATTTGGCGTTTTATATTGTAGGCCTGTAATTCTTAGGAATAACACACTTAAATCTGTCCAAACAAGAGTCTAGTAGACATCCCGGGTATGATAAAGTTTGAAACACAAAATCATAAATTTATAATATAATAATAATAAAAATTATTCAATAATGTAATCAAATACACAGAAATTTGCTCAGTTGCAGAATTGTCGCTGTCATTACTTTCAGTGTTTGATGACAAATTTCCAATTCTGCAAGTGATTCTAATTTATTATCGCTGTTTTCTAGCTGGTCTAAAACCAAACTGGTTGCTATGGACATTCTTAAAGCGGAGGTTCTGCGGCGATTTTTTTTTTTTTTTGGTGCATTCAATTGGGTTTCACAATACAAGGTTAAACTCACTTGTTTGGTGTCTTCAAATATCCCCTGTCCGTTTTCATGGCAAATAAGAACTTTTAAAATCGCTTCCTGACAGTTCCCATTTTGCTTGTGGGCATTGTGAAGCCCACAAGCAATCATTTCCTGGAAGCGCCTGCAGTGTTTACGGCGAGTAGCTGTATCGATAGAACACCGCCCCTATGAGAAAAGCATTGGCTGTATAGAACGAACGAGCGGTGTGTTTATCCAATGAGCGACGAGCAGCATCCCCAGCTGACGAACTGTTCAGACTCGGGGATTTCCGTCTGATTCAATTGCTCCTGCGCAGACCATCCCGGAACCTATCTGATAGCAGAACCAGCACGATAGAACAGCAGCGTTCTGTATTGTCTCCTGGGAAACATGACTCTGTGCTCCCAGGAGACATCGCGGCGCCGGGGAAAGGAGTAGGAACGCCTACTCCCGTGGGAGGGAAAGCCCGGAAGTGACAGCTAAAAACTAAAATCTAAGGTATTTAAACTATAATTATTTTTTTTGATGTGGCTATTTAACTTGGTGATAGTGTTCTGCTTGTGCCGGGATGTAGTTGTTTTTCTGGGTGGAACTCCACTTTAAGTTTCCAGGCAGAAAAAACTGTATTTTTAATATAAAAGTGCATGCAGGGCACTGGACAGACCACTAGGGACAAAGGGGATGTGTAATTATTTTATACAGTACTGTAATCTGTAAGATTACAGTTTACTGTATGTATTGTTTGTTTTTCACTTTTTGAATTTGGCACTGTGCTCCGTCCCTGTGCGTCGCAACGCTCGCAGGGAACGGAGCTCGGCACTCTACACTGTGAATCGAGTGAGGAGACAGCTCGCAGACACTGCGGGGAGACATTTCAGGATCCAGGGGACAAGGTCAGCAACTTTCCCTGGATACTGCGATGCGACCCCGAGTCGGGCTCGTGGTTACCGCTTTTGGTAGTAAAAACTCACCCCGAACCAGACTCGGGAATACTGCCAGGGAGGTTAAAGAAAAAATAACAGGTCTGTGAGAGACAGAATTCTTACTGGTTGGTAGGTGATCAAATACTTATGTCATGCAATAAAATGTAAATTATTATTTTTTTAAATCATACAATGTGATTTTCTGGATTTTTTGATTCCGTCTCTCACAGTTGAAGAGTACCTATGATAAAAATTACAGACCTCTACATGCTTTGTAAGTAGGAAAACCTGCAACATCGGCAGTGTATCAAATACTTGTTCTCCCCACTGTATATGTAGAAACACACGCATTTGTGTTTGAGTTTTGGGGTGCACACACTAATGCAATAGGCTGTGCACACCTATACCTGTTCCTAAAAGTGTGCAAAATCTGAACTCCTCCATATTTGGAACCAATTCCCCCTCTTCCTCTCTCCATTTCCATTGAGTCTCCTGGTTCTGTTCAACTACCTAAAGTGTTGTACTACACCAGGCATTGACAACCCCTAGCATTAATGCCTGGGTCAGAACTCAATGCTGTTTGCGCAGACACCAGCTGCCATTGGCAGTACATGGCCGCTCACTAGGCTGCAGGGTTGCCAACTTTCAGTAAATTTAAAAACAGTTTTTAAAATCCATAATTGTTGCATCTGTCCATGAATGTCAGTTACAGACATGCAGCCTACATGCCTGTAATGGACATTCAAGGACAGATGCAAAAAGTACGGATTTTACAAACTGTTCGTAAATTTACTGAAAGTTGGCAACCCTGCTAGGCTGTCAGTCAGTGGCGGCCCGTCCATAGGGGGCGCCCGGGCGCCGCCCCCCCCCCCTCCTGTGGTCACCAAAAAAAAAAAAAACGGGCCCTTTAAGAGTTTTTTTTTTTTTTTTTTTAAATGTCCTTTTTTTTTCCACACATGGCGGTGCGTCCATAGTGGGCGCAGAAGCGCCGCCCCCGCTCGCTTCTGCGCCCGGCCGTCACTCACAATACATAGGTTCATGCATTGCATGAACCTATGTATTGCTGTCGCCCACTATTCAGATGGCCGGCCCCTTGAGCACCGGCCATCTGAATAACAGCGTCTGGTTGGCCTTTAGAAGTGCCTATCAGAGCCAGCGGCTCTGATAGGCTTCCCGACTACAGCCTGAGGACTGTAATCGGCTTCTAAATACCTAATGAGAGGACGCACGGGGGGTGCGTTCCCTGGCCAATCAGGTTCACCGGGTCTGGTTACCGGTAACCTGATTGGCTGAAGCGACATCGAGGGCGGGAGAAGACATCGAGGACGGAAGAAGGACGGCGCTGACTCGAGGAAGGTAAGTGCAGGGCTGGGGGGGGGGGACAAACTGGCTGCATTTGGGGGACAAACTGGCTGTATATTGGGGACAAACTGGCTGTATATGGGGGACAAACTGGCTGTATTTGGGGGACAAACTGGCTGCGTTTGGGGGACAAACTGGCTGTATATTGGGGACAAACTGGCTGTATATTGGGGACAAACTGGCTGTATATTGGGGACAAACTGGCTGTATTATGGGGGACAAACTAGCTGTATATTGGGGACAAACTGGCTGCATTTGGGGGACAAACTGGCTGTATAATGGGGACAAACTGGCTGTATAATGGGGACAAACTGGCTGTATATTGGGGGACAAACTGGCTGTATATGGAGGGAACTGGCTGCATTTGGGGACAAACTAGTGGCGTTTGGACACAGTGGCTGCGTTTAATGGGCACAGTGGCTGCAATTTTTTATTTTATTTTTTTCAGTTTGTTTGCGCCCCCCCAAAAAATTTGAGCACCAGCCGCCACTGCTGTCAGTTATCAAACCTAGCCAACCCACCTTCCTGATGTCATAGAAAACCCACTGGCAGCTGAAGACAATGGCATGCTGAAGAAGAAGCCCTACAGCAGTTTTCCTAAATCACACCTATTATGCATACCCTGTATAAAACGGATCTCTTTACGCACCTATTTTTAGTCAGATTACGTGATCCTCAGCTCCAACTCCATGAGCTGCTGCTGATCCAAGGGGGAGGAGAGAGCACTGACAATAGCTGGGCCAGGTGAGCCTTTAGGCGACAACATGGCTTCTAGAATTCCCAACCGTTGAGTGTTCCCTCATGTAGAGCTACCCCCACAAGGGCTGCTAGTTTTGTGTGCCAGGTTCTCTTCTCGCTAGTGCAATTGCAGCCAGACAACAGCAACTTGCACAACTTCTAGCACAAAGAACAGTCCGGGGTTGCCTTTTTTTCAAGTTCCCTTGGTTGCGGTTCAGGGAGCTATGGGATACTCCATGACACTAACAGGAACAAAGAGGGTACTCTCCCTTGTAGCAGCTTCTTGACCCATTCCCTTTACTAGTAGGACATGAAGTGGACAGCACTGGGGCACCTGTAGCAATGTCCCAGGCCAGGCAAGCCTTATACTCTGTGCAGCAGTGGTTTACAAGTGCAACAGTCACAGATTCTTTTCCCTTGGGATTGTACTTCAGTGTCCCTCAAGGCTTGGAATGTCTGCGCCAGACTCCAACAAGCAGGCTCCTCAGTGAAACGCTGAGACAAATCCTCAGTGGCACCCCTCTTTAGCTCTTAAAGGTCTTGTGGCTAGATGGGCCCCGCAGCTGAGGACAGTTGGGACCTCAATGAACAGGCTGGACCCTCAGCAGGACAACCAGGAAAGGCAAGCAGCCCTTTTAGCTGGAAACCTCTCCTCCCGGGAAAAGAACCCCTCTCTATGTGGTTCCAAACTATTTAGGCATCCAGCATCTGAGCAACCCTTACCCAGGAATTGGTTGGAGCTGAATAAATATTCAGGCTGCCTATTTGACCCTTCCACCCACTAGATTTAGGAAATCCTCAGAAAACAGGGGGAAGCAATCCAATCCTACAGCCTGTAGAACCCAGAGTTGCCCAAAGCAATCATGCATGTCTCAACAGATTACAGGAGGGCCAAAGAACTAAACGTGACTTACCAGACCTAACAGTCTTACTAGGAGGGGGCAACACTTACACGGGAGCCAGAGCTGCTGATCACATGGCCGGACCAGGTTTAGGAAAAAGTAAGTGTACCGAGTATGCAGGATAGGTAGGATAAAGATTCGGGATTTAGGTTTTACTGCTACTTTATTTATTGTATAATAATCAATGAGTTCACATTGCCATTAGTAGTACAATAATGAGTCCAAAAACTGAAAACAAACCAGGACTACAACTTGATATTGTTCACTGGCACACCATTTGTCTAAATGACACTTAATGTGGTAAAAGTTGCTGACCCCTACACGTCCCTAACCTTTTTGTCCAACCTATAAATTATTGTAATTGTTATTTTGAAAAGTCAGTAATAAAGGAGAAGTAGTGGTGAAAAAAAGCACTTGGGTAGGCCGAGCGGTTAACCAATCATGTTAATTCTCCATGGTCTGCAGGACAAGGGTGTGTCATTTGCCCACATACAGTATGTTGTGCTAAATTGTGTGCCACTGTCTAATGACATAAAGTTGGTAGTTCTGTGTTTGCTGTGTAACTTCCTTTCTTTTGCTTTGTACTTGTATCACTAATCGAGGCCTGTGTTGGAGGGCTTTAGAATTGTGTTGATGGCGACGGTTACATTCCCAAAGATGTGTACAGGAATGTAAAACTCAACTGAAACAAACAAAAGCCTGTCGACTCAGACCTTTAATCCCATTTAAAAGATAAAATAAAAATAAAACTTTTGGGGCAATATTCACCTTTAGTTTAGAAATTTACGCCACTGTACTGTTTTATTGCCATTAGATGTCCTAAGTCTAAAGTCCAGCTTCATTCAACCCACTTCCCTTAAACCAAGGTCAGCCTGGACCCGTCCAAGCCTGTCACGAGAAAGTGAAAGGAAAAGGAGCACAGGGGTGAGTTCAACTCTGTAACTCTGCTCTCTCCTCCTATCAGCATGCTTCTTTTCAGCACATGAACTGATAGGCTGCTTGTGCTGCTACTTCCTTTCGCATTTCAGCCCAGGGACTGCATGAGGCTGATACCAGGTTACATTAAGGTACCTATACGGCTTGCTTACATTTAATGATGTATTAATGAATGAAGAGCTGCAATAATTTATGTCTTTTATACCTGTCCAGAGTATATCTTTAAGTTTGGCATTCCTTTAAATAAGTCAGGATGTCTTTTGGAGTTTAACTGCTTTACTGCCATGGATAGGTGTTGATAGGACTATGATGAAACAGAGGACATGGGGGTGGGGGGGGGGAGGGAATGAGGTTGTTGGTATTTTATTTTTATCTAGGATCTTTTCGTTCTTGACCTCCTACTGTATTTTCCCAACACAACAGTAGCTTTGTGGATTATGTTGAGAGCAATCCATGAGAATTTTCAATGACCACATACTGCCTAGAGCACATTGTGTTTGAGCCTACGGGCAACAGTTGCTAAGAGACGGCTCCTGTCTCTATCATGTATATAATTCTTGCCTGTCTAAAAAACATTAACAGGAGAAAAAAAAATAGATTTGTGAACCTAACCTTAAACTATGTGTTGATTCCTAAATTTTTTCCTCTATCCAATCCCTAAAGCAAACTTTTCCCATAAAAGACAAATAGTGACATAATTAACAATATAAAAGTTATACATATAAACCTGTCCATTTTAACTAGGGTTCACAGTTCTTATACTCCTAGCGAAAATGTAAAAAAAGCCGCCCAATACATCTTTCTAGCCTTCATGCTCTAAAGGCTGACCAATGCAACATCCAGTCTGAACATCTTGTGGTTGGCATGCCCCTCACTTTCATATTTTAAATTCTTTATTCAATTTAAGAAAAAGTTACAGAACAAAAAACATTGCCATAAAAAAGCCAATGCAGTATTCTTCCAATAGACTAACATCTCAAAAAAAATTACAACATAAATACACTGTCAGACATTTATAAAAAGTGAACCTCTGAGGACCCTATTATAAGAGCAAGATGTGTTGCGATTCTTCTCTATAGAGGAGGCCAGAGACCGTGCAAGAGGTTAGGACACCCCACATCCAGAAGCAAAAACTCCAACTGGTCTTCCCCTCCAAGAGAAATTTGAAAGTTCCAATCTCTTACCCATCTTTCCTCCTCCCTACATCATCCTCCATCTCCCCGTGTTTGTGACATAACAACCGCAAGAAAAAAGGAAACTTCTTTTGTGCCGCAAACCATACAGTATGTGATAATTGAGAGGGAGGGTGAAATTTTCCACATTTTGTAATGTTACAACCAAAAATGTAAATGTATTTTATTGGGATTTTATGTGATGGACTAACACGACGTGGCACATAATTGTAAAGTGGAAGGAAAATTCACAATTTTTTACAAATAAATATGTGAAAAGTGTGGCGTGCATTTGTATTCAGCCCCCCTGAGTCAAAACTTTGTAGAACCAAATTTCGTTGCAATTACAGCTGCAAGTCTTTTTGGGGATGTTTCTACCAGCTTTGCACATTTTTGTTAAAGTTATTAACCATGAGGGCCTAATATGAAGGGAAAACAATGTCCCACACAAACCACACCTTAGGGAGCATTAATCATTAATACATATACTATTAGTAAAAAAAGAGAACATAAAGGGGCAAGAAGAAGCCCAAATATGCATAAAAGACACTTCACATAAGTATCATATCACATATATAGTGCGGAAAAGCCAACATGTTTCTCGGTGGTCGCCGCTTCCTCAAGGACTTGTTCTCCGTATATGAGAAAAAAGACTCCTAATATGTGTATAAACAAAAATTAATCATTATATATTACTGTGTGTGTGTGTAATTATATATATATATACCTGTGTATATATATATATATACACTGCTCAAAGGAACACTTTGAAAACACATCAGATCTCAACGGGGCAAAATCTCATGCTGGATATCTATACTGATATGGACTGGGTAATGTGTTAGGAATGAAAGGATGGCACATCATTTGATGGAAATGAAAATTTTCCACCTACAGAAGGCTGAATTCAAAGACACCCCGAAAATCAAAGTGAAAAAATTATGCAGCAAGCCAATCCATTTTGCTGAAATTTCTTTGCAACAACTCAAAATGGTCCTCAGTTTGTATGGCCCCCAAGTGCTTGTATGCATGCCTGACAACATGCCAACATCTGGCGGCACCTAATGAGACGACGGATGGTGTCCTGGGGTATTTCCTCCCAGATCTGGACCAGAGCATCACTGAGCTCCTGAACAGACTGAGGTGCAACCTGGCGGCACCGGATGGACCGAAACATAATGTCCCAGAGGTGTTCTTTTGGATTTAGGTCAGGGGGGCCATTCAATGGTATCAATTTCTTCATCCTCCAGGAACTGGCTGTATGCAATCGCCACATGAGGCCGGGCATTGTCGTGCACCAGGAGGAACCCAGGACCCACTTCACCAGCCTAGGGTCTGACAATGGGTCCAAGGATTTCATCCCGATACCTAATGGCAGTCAGGGTACCATTGTGTAGACTGTAGAGGTCTGTGCGTTCCTCTATGGATATGCCTCCCCAGACCATCACTGACCCACCACCAAACCGTTCATGCTGAACGATGTTACAGGCAGCATAAAGTTCTCTGTGGCTTCTCCAGACCCTTTCACGTCAGTCACATATGCTCAGGGTGAACCTGCTCTCGTCCGTGAAAAGCATGGGGCGCCAGTGGCGGACCTGACAATTCTGGTGTTCAATGGAAAATGCCAATCGAGCTCGGCAGTGAGCACAGAGCACACTAGAGGACGTCGGGCCCTCAGGCCACCCCCATAAAGTCTGTTTCTGATTGTTTGGTCAGAGACATTCACACCAGTGGCCTGCTGGAGGTCATTTTGTAGGGCTCTGGAAGTGCTCCTCCTGTTCCTCCTTGCACAAAGGAGCAGATACCGGTCCTGCTGATGGGTTAAGGACCTTTTACGGCTCTGTCCAGCTCTCCTAGAGTAACTGCCTGTCTCCTGGAATCTCTTCCATGCTCTTGAGACTGTGCTGGGAGACACAGCAAACCTTCTGGCAATGACACGTATTGATGTGCCATCCTGGAGGAGTTGGACTGCCTGTGCAACCTCTATAGGGTCCAAGTATCGCCTCGTGCTACCAGTAGTGACACCGACCCTAGCCAAATGCAAAACTAGTGAAAAACAGTGAGAAAAGATGAGTAGGGAAAAAAATGTCAGACACCTCCACCTGAATAACCATTCCTGTTTTGGAGGTCATCGCATTGTTGCCCATCTACTGCACCTGTTGTTAATTTCAATTAACAGCAAAGCAGCTGAAACTGATTAACAACCCCCTCTGCTACTTAACTGACCAGATCAATATCCCAGGAGTTCCCAGGAGTTCTGATTCAAACGTGTTCCTTAAATTTTTTTGAGCAGTGTGTGTATGTGTGTGTATATGTATGTGTGTGTGTGTGTATATATATATATATATATATATATATATATATATATATTGTGACAGCAGGAAGGTAAAGTCACCTGGTTGCATCCAGGGGGGTAGATATATTTCTCCCAGATTCAGGCTTTATGCTGACTTATACAACTAGGGTGGAGAGTTGTATAAGCCCAGCTGAGGCTAGTAGGCTCATGGATGACTCATACCTCTAGGGAGAGGGCTGGGCGTCGTGCAGGCAGGGAGTTGATGAGACCAGCTGAACCTTGTCAGCTCATTTAGGCCTCTATAAGAACTCCCAGCTTCATTAGATGTGAGCTCATGCCTGGAACCAGACCTGTGTGGACTGTCTAGGGAGAGTGAACCCCTGTGCGGTGAGGCAAAGCCTGTGTGGCTATTTGTTTGGACTTTTACTAAACCAGGGACTTAGGGACTAGGACAGCACCAGGCTGATCCCAGTTGTTAGTTTAGGAAACCTGCATGTTTAGTCAGAGGTCAAACTGACCAGGATTTATTTTGTTTGTTTCTTTTTGGCTTTGCTGTGTTTTTGTCACTGTACATAGAGAAATAAACCGCACCTTTTGATTTTGAAAACCACAACCTCCGTCTGCTGGCCCTGTTTTTGTGTGGGGAGCCCAACTAGGGGGTCACACACACCCGCTACCGAGTTAACCCCCTCACAGTTGGTGGAGAACCAGTGGCAGTTTTTTTTAAGCCAGCATGGAGGAGATACTGAAACAGCTGGCTCTAGCAAATGCCAATCAACAGCAGACAAATGCAGGTTTGCAAAGGAGCCTTGCAGCCCAGCAGCAAGCTCATCAACAAGCCCAGCAGCAATCTGAGGCCCGCTTCATAGACCTGTTACAGAAGCAAGAGCAGAGACTACAACAAATGGAAGCAGTAATGCAGCAACGTCCGCAGACCAGTGAGGAAAGCCGTCCCACTAATACCGCGTCCTTTGGGGTGAGTCGTTTATTGACAAAAATGACTGGAGAGGATGATCCAGAGGTATTTTTGACCACATTTGAAAGGACTGCTGAAAGAGAAAAGTGGCCTGAGGAGCAGTGGGCTGGACTGGTGGCTCCTCTGTTAACTGGTGAATCGCAGAAGGCTTACTATGACCTAGAGCCTGACCAAGCAAAAGACTATGTGATGCTAAAAGCTGAAATATTGGCAAGGCTGGGTGTCACCCTGGCTGTCCGGGCTCAGCGTGTGCATAACTGGACTTTCCAGCTTGGAAAACCCCCCAGGTCTCAAATGTATGATCTCTGGGAATAGCAAGGTAGCTGTTATTTGTGTGCATGGGGACACCCGAGAGGATCCAGTGACTACAGTGTGTTTCGAGACCCCCAAAGGTACCCTCTCTCATCCAGTGGGGTTAGTATCTCAATTACCGCATGATGCCATTGTGGGAAGGGATTTTCCGAAGTTCTGGGAACTGTGGGATGATCCTGAGCCCCCCACTGGTGCCCCTATGTACCAGGAATGTGATAGCCAGAACTCCTCTGAGAGTGGTGAGGACTCTCCAGAATTTCCCTTGTCAGTATTGGCAGGGGAGACTCAAGAAACTGGAGAGGAGCCCACCTCCTCAGACGAAAACCTACCGTCTGTGGAGTTTTCTGATCTGGAGGTTCACAGGGAAAATTTTGCCACAGAACAGTTAAAAGACCCCGCCCTAATAAAGGCACGGGAAAACGTAGTGGAAATAGATGGCGAGTTAGTGAACCCAGATAATACCTGCACTTACCCATACTTCAGCGTAGAGAAGGACCTACTGTATCGGGTGGCAAAAAGGGCAGAAGAAACCGTTGAGCAGCTGGTGGTGCCCAAACCTTACAGGAAGTTGGTGTTGGAGTTGGCCCATGGGCACATTCTTGGAGGTCATCTGGGGACAGAGAAAACCCGAGAGAGGGTATTACAGAGATTCTATTGGCCTGGGGTGATGAAGGACATAGAAAATTATTGTTCCTCCTGCCCTGTGTGTCAGAGGTCGGCCCCGATGCCACATTTCCGTAGCCCGCTGGTCCCTCTACCCATCATTGAGGTCCCGTTTGAGAGAATCGCAATGGATTTGGTAGGTCCTATAATCAAGTCCGCTAGGGGGCACCAGTACATATTGGTTATAATGGACTATGCCACCCGTTATCCAGAAGCGATCCCTCTCAGAAATACCTCGGCCAAAACCATAGCCAAAGAGCTATCTCTTGTTTTTAGCCGGGTGGGTATTTGTAAAGAACTGCTTACGGACCAAGGTACACCCTTTATGTCCCGGGTTATGAAAGAGCTGTGTAAATTGCTCAAAGTGACGCAATTGCGTACATCTGTGTATCACCCCCAAACCGATGGGCTGGTTGAAAGATTCAACAAAACCCTAAAACAAATGTTGAAGAAAGTGGTGGATAGAGATGGAAAGGATTGGGACTGTCTACTTCCTTATTTGATGTTTGCTATTAGGGAGGTGCCCCAATCCTCTACGGGATTCTCCCCCTTTGAGTTACTGTATGGGAGACACCCAAGAGGGCTGTTGGATATTGCCAAGGAAACTTGGGAAAGTGAGAGTTCTCCCCACAGGAGTGTGATTGAGCATGTCGCCCTGATGCAAGATCGAATTGCACAGGTAATGCCCATCGTGAAGGAACATTTGGCCCAAGCGCAGTTGGCACAGCAGAGAGTGTACAACCGTGGAGCAAAGACCCGTACCTTTTCCCCGGGGATAGGATATTGGTACTTGTCCCTACGGTTGAAAGTAAATTCCTTGCCAAATGGCAAGGCCCCTACGAGATAATGGAAAAAAGTGAGCGAAGTGAATTACAAGGTCAGACAACCAGGAAGGCGAAAGCCCGAACAGATATATCACGTTAATCTGTTGAAAGCCTGGAGGGATAGAGAGTCCCTAGTCGCAGAAACTTGGTCACCAGCTCAAACTGGTTGCGTGATTCCGGAGGTTGGAATAGCAGCCACCTTGTCACAACCCCAACAACAGGAGGTTAAGGAGTTTGTGCTTCGCAACAAGGAGGTGTTCTCTGAGCTGCCGGGACAAACATCTGGGGTAGAGCATGATATTATTACCCCGCCCGGTGAAAGGGTGAAGTTAAAACCCTATCGGATCCCAGAGGCCCGACGGGAGGCAATACGGGAGGAAGTACAGAAAATGCTGAACTTAGGGGTGATAGAGGAGTCCCAAAGTGATTGGTCTAGTCCCATTGTGTTGGTGCCTAAACCGGATGGGAGCTGGCGATTTTGTAACGATTTTCGTCAGTTGAACAAAGTTACAAAATTTGACACCTACCCCATGCCACGTATAGATGAGTTGATCGACCGGCTGGGAACAGCCCGATACATGACGACTCTTGACCTCACAAAAGGGTATTGGCAAATTCCCCTGGCCAAGTCGGCCAAAGAGAAAACCGCATTTGTAACCCCAGACGGGGCGTTCCAATATAAGAGAATGCCGTTCGGGTTACAGAATGCGCCGGCCACATTCCAGCGGAAAATGGACCAGATACTGAGGCCCCATCGGAAGTATGCTGCGGCTTACCTGGATGACGTAATTGTCCATAGCACAGATTGGGCCTCACATCTGCCAAAAGTGCAAGCAGTCCTAGACTCTATCCGGGAAGCGGGGTTTACGGCTAACCCCAAGAAGTGTACCATTGGGCAGGAGGAGGCCAAATATCTTGGGTACACCATTGGCAGGGGAGTAATAAAACCCCAACTCAACAAAGTCGAGGCCATCCAGAGTTGGCCACGTCCCAACAGCAAGAAGCAGGTACGAGCCTTTCTGGGAATCGCGGGTTATTATCGGCGCTTCATTCCCCACTTTGCTTCTAAGGCTGTGCCACTAACCAACCTGACGAAAGGGAAAGGGTCGGTCATGATTAAATGGACCCCCGAGGCTGAGGCAGCATTCCAATTCTTGAAACAAGCCTTATGTAGCCAGCCAGTGTTGTACTCACCCGACTTCTCTAAAGACTTTGTCGTACAAAGTGATGCGTCAGATGTGGGGTTAGGAGCAGTATTGTCCCAGGTCTGGAACGGGGAAGAGCACCCAGTCATTTACCTCAGCAGGAAGTTGAAGTCCCATGAGGTAAATTACGCCACGGTTGAAAAGGAGTGTTTAGCGGTGAAGTGGGCTCTAGATTCCCTTCGGTACTATCTGCTAGGTAGGCACTTTGACATGGTTACGGATCACGCTCCGTTAAAGTGGATGGCTCAAAACAAGGAGACAAATAGAAGAGTGAATAGGTGGTTCCTGGCCCTACAGGAATTCAACTTCACAGTAAAGCATCGCCCTGGCGTTCAAATGAGGAATGTGGATGCTTTGTCTCGAGTACATGAATGCCTGATTGCTGGTGTTCCAACCCCAAGGTTAAAACAAGAGGGGGGGTATGTGACAGCAGGAAGGTAAAGTCACCTGGTTGCATCCAGGGGGGTAGATATATTTCTCCCAGATTCAGGCTTTATGCTGACTTATACAACTAGGGTGGAGAGTTGTATAAGCCCAGCTGAGGCTAGTAGGCTCATGGATGACTCATACCTCTAGGGAGAGGGCTGGGCGTCGTGCAGGCAGGGAGTTGATGAGACCAGCTGAACCTTGTCAGCTCATTTAGGCCTCTATAAGAACTCCCAGCTTCATTAGATGTGAGCTCATGCCTGGAACCAGACCTGTGTGGACTGTCTAGGGAGAGTGAACCCCTGTGCGGTGAGGCAAAGCCTGTGTGGCTATTTGTTTGGACTTTTACTAAACCAGGGACTTAGGGACTAGGACAGCACCAGGCTGATCCCAGTTGTTAGTTTAGGAAACCTGCATGTTTAGTCAGAGGTCAAACTGACCAGGATTTATTTTGTTTGTTTCTTTTTGGCTTTGCTGTGTTTTTGTCACTGTACATAGAGAAATAAACCGCACCTTTTGATTTTGAAAACCACAACCTCCGTCTGCTGGCCCTGTTTTTGTGTGGGGAGCCCAACTAGGGGGTCACACACACCCGCTACCGAGTTAACCCCCTCACAATATATATATATATATATATATATATATATATATATATATATATATGTGTGTGTATATATATATATATATATATATATATATATATATATTGTGACAGCAGGAAGGTAAAGTCACCTGGTTGCATCCAGGGGGGTAGATATATTTCTCCCAGATTCAGGCTTTATGCTGACTTATACAACTAGGGTGGAGAGTTGTATAAGCCCAGCTGAGGCTAGTAGGCTCATGGATGACTCATACCTCTAGGGAGAGGGCTGGGCGTCGTGCAGGCAGGGAGTTGATGAGACCAGCTGAAGCCTGTCAGTTCGTTTAAGGCCTCTATAAAAACTCCCAGATTCATTAGGTGTTAGCTCATGCCTGGAACCAGACCTGTGTGGACTGTCTAGGGAGAGTGAACCCCTGTGCGGTGAGGCAAAGCCTGTGTGGCTATTTGTTTGGACTTTTACTAAACCAGGGACTTAGGGACTAGGACAGCACCAGGCTGATCCCAGTTGTTAGTTTAGGAAACCTGCATGTTTAGTCAGAGGTCAAACTGACCAGGATTTATTTTGTTTGTTTCTTTTTGGCTTTGCTGTGTTTTTGTCACTGTACATAGAGAAATAAACCGCACCTTTTGATTTTGAAAACCACAACCTCCGTCTGCTGGCCCTGTTTTTGTGTGGGGAGCCCAACCAGGGGGTCACACACTCCCGCTACCGAGTTAACCCCCTCACAGTTGGTGGAGAACCAGTGGCAGTTTTTTTTAAGCCAGCATGGAGGAGATACTGAAACAGCTGGCTCTAGCAAATGCCAATCAACAGCAGACAAATGCAGGTTTGCAAAGGAGCCTTGCAGCCCAGCAGCAAGCTCATCAACAAGCCCAGCAGCAATCTGAGGCCCGCTTCATAGACCTGTTACAGAAGCAAGAGCAGAGACTACAACAAATGGAAGCAGTAATGCAGCAACGTCCGCAGACCAGTGAGGAAAGCCGTCCCACTAATACCGCGTCCTTTGGGGTGAGTCGTTTATTGACAAAAATGACTGGAGAGGATGATCCAGAGGTATTTTTGACCACATTTGAAAGGACTGCTGAAAGAGAAAAGTGGCCTGAGGAGCAGTGGGCTGGACTGGTGGCTCCTCTGTTAACTGGTGAATCGCAGAAGGCTTACTATGACCTAGAGCCTGACCAAGCAAAAGACTATGTGATGCTAAAAGCTGAAATATTGGCAAGGCTGGGTGTCACCCTGGCTGTCCGGGCTCAGCGTGTGCATAACTGGACTTTCCAGCTTGGAAAACCCCCCAGGTCTCAAATGTATGATCTCATTCACCTGAGCTGGAAGTGGCTACAGCCAGAGACTTTGTCCGCACCAGAGATTGTGGAACGTGTTGTAATGGATCGGTTTTTGAGAGCTCTTCCTACTGCCATCCAAAAGTGGGTAAGCCATGGAGACCCAGAGACGGCCGGTGGTCTTGTGGATCGTGTAGAGAAATACTTGGCTACAGAGAACCTGACGGCCTCTTCCAGAGACACTCGGACTTTCCACCCTAAGACCAGACCATCCCCAGGGGCGGATAAGAGGATTCCAAGGGGTGAGGGTGGAGAGAGTGAGAGGGTGGGAGCTCTACCCAAAGTTTGGCGAGAACAGCCTGGGAAGTCAGGGGCTCAAGAGGCAGCCAAAAGGATTGTTTGCTACCGCTGCCGGCAAGCGGGACATATTGCAGCCAATTGCCCGGTTGTGGAGGAACCCATGCAGTGTGACTTTCTGACGGACAGACGTCAGTCGCTGTGTGCGACAGTCGCATGCACTGCCATTCGGGGAACTGAGAAACATTTATGCAAAATGTGTATTAATGGTAGAAATGTTGTGGTATTGCTGGATTCAGGTAGCCTTGTGACCCTGATAAAGGCTGAATTAGTTAAAACAGAGGTCTCTGGGAATAGCAAGGTAGCTGTTATTTGTGTGCATGGGGACACCCGAGAGTATCCAGTGACTACAGTGTGTTTCGAGACCCCCAAAGGTACCCTCTCTCATCCAGTGGGGTTAGTATCTCAATTACCGCATGATGCCATTGTGGGAAGGGATTTTCCGAAGTTCTGGGAACTGTGGGATGATCCTGAGCCCCCCACTGGTGCCCCTATGTACCAGGAATGTGATAGCCAGAACTCCTCTGAGAGTGGTGAGGACTCTCCAGAATTTCCCTTGTCAGTATTGGCAGGGGAGACTCAAGAAACTGGAGAGGAGCCCACCTCCTCAGACGAAAACCTACCGTCTGTGGAGTTTTCTGATCTGGAGGTTCACAGGGAAAATTTTGCCACAGAACAGTTAAAAGACCCCGCCCTAATAAAGGCACGGGAAAACGTAGTGGAAATAGATGGCGAGTTAGTGAACCCAGATAATACCTGCACTTACCCATACTTCAGCGTAGAGAAGGACCTACTGTATCGGGTGGCAAAAAGGGCAGAAGAAACCGTTGAGCAGCTGGTGGTGCCCAAACCTTACAGGAAGTTGGTGTTGGAGTTGGCCCATGGGCACATTCTTGGAGGTCATCTGGGGACAGAGAAAACCCGAGAGAGGGTATTACAGAGATTCTATTGGCCTGGGGTGATGAAGGACATAGAAAATTATTGTTCCTCCTGCCCTGTGTGTCAGAGGTCGGCCCCGATGCCACATTTCCGTAGCCCGCTGGTCCCTCTACCCATCATTGAGGTCCCGTTTGAGAGAATCGCAATGGATTTGGTAGGTCCTATAATCAAGTCCGCTAGGGGGCACCAGTACATATTGGTTATAATGGACTATGCCACCCGTTATCCAGAAGCGATCCCTCTCAGAAATACCTCGGCCAAAACCATAGCCAAAGAGCTATCTCTTGTTTTTAGCCGGGTGGGTATTTGTAAAGAACTGCTTACGGACCAAGGTACACCCTTTATGTCCCGGGTTATGAAAGAGCTGTGTAAATTGTTCAAAGTGACGCAATTGCGTACATCTGTGTATCACCCCCAAACCGATGGGCTGGTTGAAAGATTCAACAAAACCCTAAAACAAATGTTGAAGAAAGTGGTGGATAGAGATGGAAAGGATTGGGACTGTCTACTTCCTTATTTGATGTTTGCTATTAGGGAGGTGCCCCAATCCTCTACGGGATTCTCCCCCTTTGAGTTACTGTATGGGAGACACCCAAGAGGGCTGTTGGATATTGCCAAGGAAACTTGGGAAAGTGAGAGTTCTCCCCACAGGAGTGTGATTGAGCATGTCGCCCTGATGCAAGATCGAATTGCACAGGTAATGCCCATCGTGAAGGAACATTTGGCCCAAGCGCAGTTGGCACAGCAGAGAGTGTACAACCGTGGAGCAAAGACCCGTACCTTTTCCCCGGGGGATAGGATATTGGTACTTGTCCCTACGGTTGAAAGTAAATTCCTTGCCAAATGGCAAGGCCCCTACGAGATAATGGAAAAAGTGAGCGAAGTGAATTACAAGGTCAGACAACCAGGAAGGCGAAAGCCCGAACAGATATATCACGTTAATCTGTTGAAAGCCTGGAGGGATAGAGAGTCCCTAGTCGCAGAAACTTGGTCACCAGCTCAAACTGGTTGCGTGATTCCTGAGGTTGGAATAGCAGCCACCTTGTCACAACCCCAACAACAGGAGGTTAAGGAGTTTGTGCTTCGCAACAAGGAGGTGTTCTCTGAGCTGCCGGGACAAACATCTGGGGTAGAGCATGATATTATTACCCCGCCCGGTGAAAGGGTGAAGTTAAAACCCTATCGGATCCCAGAGGCCCGACGGGAGGCAATACGGGAGGAAGTACAGAAAATGCTGAACTTAGGGGTGATAGAGGAGTCCCCAAAGTGATTGGTCTAGTCCCATTGTGTTGGTGCCTAAACCGGATGGGAGCTGGCGATTTTGTAACGATTTTCGTCAGTTGAACAAAGTTACAAAATTTGACACCTACCCCATGCCACGTATAGATGAGTTGATCGACCGGCTGGGAACAGCCCGATACATGACGACTCTTGACCTCACAAAAGGGTATTGGCAAATTCCCCTGGCCAAGTCGGCCAAAGAGAAAACCGCATTTGTAACCCCAGACGGGGCGTTCCAATATAAGAGAATGCCGTTCGGGTTACAGAATGCGCCGGCCACATTCCAGCGGAAAATGGACCAGATACTGAGGCCCCATCGGAAGTATGCTGCGGCTTACCTGGATGACGTAATTGTCCATAGCACAGATTGGGCCTCACATCTGCCAAAAGTGCAAGCAGTCCTAGACTCTATCCGGGAAGCGGGGTTTACGGCTAACCCCAAGAAGTGTACCATTGGGCAGGAGGAGGCCAAATATCTTGGGTACACCATTGGCAGGGGAGTGATAAAACCCCAACTCAACAAAGTCGAGGCCATCCAGAGTTGGCCACGTCCCAACAGCAAGAAGCAGGTACGGGCCTTTCTGGGAATCGCGGGTTATTATCGGCGCTTCATTCCCCACTTTGCTTCTAAGGCTGTGCCCCTAACCAACCCGACGAAAGGGAAAGGGTCGGTCATGATTAAATGGACCCCCGAGGCTGAGGCAGCATTCCAATTCTTGAAACAAGCCTTATGTAGCCAGCCAGTGTTGTACTCACCCGACTTCTCTAAAGACTTTGTCGTACAAAGTGATGCGTCAGATGTGGGGTTAGGAGCAGTATTGTCCCAGGTCTGGAACGGGGAAGAGCACCCAGTCATTTACCTCAGCAGGAAGTTGAAGTCCCATGAGGTAAATTACGCCACGGTTGAAAAGGAGTGTTTAGCGGTGAAGTGGGCTCTAGATTCCCTTCGGTACTATCTGCTAGGTAGGCACTTTGACATGGTTACGGATCACGCTCCGTTAAAGTGGATGGCTCAAAACAAGGAGACAAATAGAAGAGTGAATAGGTGGTTCCTGGCCCTACAGGAATTCAACTTCACAGTAAAGCATCGCCCTGGCGTTCAAATGGGGAATGTGGATGCTTTGTCTCGAGTACATGAATGCCTGATTGCTGGTGTTCCAACCCCAAGGTTAAAACAAGAGGGGGGGGTATGTGACAGCAGGAAGGTAAAGTCACCTGGTTGCATCCAGGGGGGTAGATATATTTCTCCCAGATTCAGGCTTTATGCTGACTTATACAACTAGGGTGGAGAGTTGTATAAGCCCAGCTGAGGCTAGTAGGCTCATGGATGACTCATACCTCTAGGGAGAGGGCTGGGCGTCGTGCAGGCAGGGAGTTGATGAGACCAGCTGAAGCCTGTCAGTTCGTTTAAGGCCTCTATAAAAACTCCCAGATTCATTAGGTGTTAGCTCATGCCTGGAACCAGACCTGTGTGGACTGTCTAGGGAGAGTGAACCCCTGTGCGGTGAGGCAAAGCCTGTGTGGCTATTTGTTTGGACTTTTACTAAACCAGGGACTTAGGGACTAGGACAGCACCAGGCTGATCCCAGTTGTTAGTTTAGGAAACCTGCATGTTTAGTCAGAGGTCAAACTGACCAGGATTTATTTTGTTTGTTTCTTTTTGGCTTTGCTGTGTTTTTGTCACTGTACATAGAGAAATAAACCGCACCTTTTGATTTTGAAAACCACAACCTCCGTCTGCTGGCCCTGTTTTTGTGTGGGGAGCCCAACCAGGGGGTCACACACTCCCGCTACCGAGTTAACCCCCTCACAATATATATATATATAGTGTGCAATAGGCTGTCCCCAATTCAGGAAATAAAACACAAGACATCACATACCTTGACTATTGTGTTCTGGTTAAGGGGAGACCAAAATGGCACCTTCACCTTCCTAAAATAGACTTCGACATGTAGGTATGGCGGAACTTATAATGCCTGTTAAAAATTGGTCAAGAGTAATGAAGTAATTTAGGGAAACCCAGTGTACTGTCAATATGACACCATAGACAGCAAACACATATATGGTAGTTACAATATGGATGAGGGCTAACCTGCATAGAGAGGTGATACCACCAAATCAATTAAATCTTTAACAGATGACATCTAAATGGACCAACGATAAAGGTAGATACACCTGTAAAGGTACATTAACATTTAATTATTATTATTGAGTTAAATAGATAATTCATACCTCACCCCATAAAAGAGAGGAATCAGGTGGATATCCAGTCATTCAGGTATAGATGAGAGTTTGTATCAAGCCCCAGAGCCCAGAAGACCTCAAATAGAAGATGTGTGTCTGGGTCTCCCAGAGCTCACTGGTCCAGCAAACAAATCCCCACACAAACCTACCCTTAAAGTGGTTGTAAACCCACTTTGACAACATGCACCTACAGGTAAGCCTAGATTAAGGCTTACCTGTAGGTGCATGAAATATCTCCTTAACCACTTAACGACCGCTCACTGTATATATACGTCGGCAGAATGGCACCGACAGGCACAATCACGTAGAGTGTACGTGATTGCCTTTGTACAGTTGGGGGGTCCAATCGGACCCTCCTTCTGTACAGTGAGCGGTGGCTAAGTGTCCGGGAGCGTTCCGGGATGAGGGGGCAGCCATTCGTTTCTGGCCACCCCCTCGCGATCGCTCCCGGCGAATGGAAATGCCCCCTCTGTCTGTGTCAGACAGAGGGAGCAGGAGGAAGTGATGTCATCTCTGGTGCGGCGCTCACATATACCGAGCGCCGTACAAGAGAAGATATCAGGTCAGTGCACACAACACTACACTGACACCAGGACACATAGGGACATAAATCGCCCCCCCAGGCCCCCCCAGACACCCCAGATCACCCCCCCATCACCACTATCACTAAGCGATCGTTTTTCTAAACGCTGTCTTAGTGTCTGTGATGCAGATCGGTAGCCGGTAATTTTTTTTAGGTTCGCCGCAGGTTTTTATAGCGTCAGGTACCCCAATATATTATCTAATAAAGGTTTAACCCCCTTGATCGCCCCCCCAGGTAACCCTTTCACCCCCTATCACCACTGTCGCTAAGCAATTGTTTTTCTAAACGCTGTCTTAGTGTCAGTGATGCAGATCGTAGCCAGTATTTTTTTTTACGTTCGCCGCATGTTTTTATAGCGTCAGGTACCCCAATATATTATCTAATAAAGGTTTAACCCCCTTGATCGCCCCCCCAGGTAACCCTTTCACCCCCATCACCACTGTCGCTAAGCAATCGTTTTTCTAAACGCTGTCTTAGTGTCGGTGATGCAGATCGGTAGCTGGTAATTTTTTTTAGGTTCGCCGCAGGTTTTTATAGCGTCAGGTACCCCCATATATTATCTAATAAAGGTTTTAACCCCCTGATTGCCCCTAGTTAACCCTTTCACCAGTGATCACCATATAAGTGTTACGGGTGACGCTGGTTAGTTAGTTTGCTTTTTATAGTGTCAGGGCACCCGCCGTGTATATAACCCAATAAAGGTTTAACCCCCTGATCGCCCGGCGGGTGATATCAATTAGGTTTTAGCGTCAGAGAGGGTCTGAGTCACACCCCAGGCAGCGTCAGGTTAGTGCCAGTAACGCTAACACCCACGCGTGAAGCATACACCCCCCTTAGTGGTATAGTATCTGAACAGATCAATATCTGATCTGATCAGATCTATACTAGCGTCCCCAGCAGTTTAGGGTTCCCAAAAACGCAGTGTTAGCGGGATCAGCCCAGATACCTGCTGGCACCTGCGTTTTGCCCCTCCGTCCAGCCCAGGCCACCCAAGTGCAGTATCGATCGATCACTGTCACTTACAAAACAAAAACACACATAACTGCATCGTTCGCAGAGACAGGCCTGATCCCTGCGACTCCAGTGCTGTAGGAGGTGATTTCACCACCACAGTTAAAAAAAAAAAAGCAAATATGCCGAAGCATTGGGGCAGCAGGGGCGGAGGAGCGATTTTGCTCCTAATGCCGCGTACATACGGTCGAAATTCCGACGGAGGCTTGCCCGTGGAAAAGTCCGACCATGTGTGTGCGGCATAACTTTTTTGCGGGAGGATGCCCCCATGCTTCGGCATATATAAATGGTGCGTGTATGCCCATCATTGGAAGTGGGTGGATGAAGGGCGGTATTCTAATGGTGGGCATACCCACCGATCAATCTCTTTTTTCGTTCAGCCAACTGGCTGCATGAAATAAAAAGATTACAATACATGTCCAACAAGGACCAGCAACGTACTGGTATGTTGCTGGACTTTGAATGTTTATACCAGAATGATGCCTGCGGGTTTAGGTATCATCTTGGTATCATTCTTTTCAGCCTGCGGCCGGCTTTCATGTAAAAGCAATCCTAGCGGCTAATTAGCCTCTGGACTGCTTCTACAAGCAGTGGGAGGGAATGCCCCCCCCGGATATAAAAAGCGCCATTGGGAAATTGGGAAAGCATTTTATCACACCGATCTTGGTGTGGTCAGATGCTTTGAGGGCAGAGGAAAAATCTAGGGTCTAGAAGACCCCAGTTTTTTCAAAAAAAGAGTACCTGTCACTACTTATTGCTATCATAGGGGATATTTACATTCCCTGAGATAACAATAAAAATGATTAAAAAAAAAAAATACTTGGAAGGAACAATTTAAAAATAAAATAAAAAAGCAAAATTAATAATAAAAAAAAAATAAAAAATAAAAAAAGCACCCCTGTCCTGCCCTGCTCTTGCCCAATGGCGAACGCAAGCATCGGTCTGGCGTCATATGTAAACAGCAATTGCACCATGCATGTGAGGTATCACCGCGAAGGTCAGATCGAGGGCAATCATTTTAGCAGTAGAACTCCTCTGTAAATCTACTGGGGTAACCTGTAAAGGCTTTTAAAGGCTTTTAAAAATGTATGTAGTTTGTCGCCAATGCGCGTTTGTGCGAAATTTTAAAGCATGTCGTGTTTGGTATCTATGTACTCGGCCTAAGATCATCTTTTTTATTTCATCAAACATTTGGGCAATATAGTGTGTTTTAGTGCATTAAAATTAAAAAAAGTGTATTTTTTAACCCAAAAAATGCGTTTGAAAAATCGCTGCGCAAATACTGTGTAGAAATAAAAAATGCAACACCCACCATTTTAATCTGTAGGGCCTTTGCTTTAAAAATATATATAATGTTTGGGGGTTCAACATAATTTTCTTGCAAAAAAAAAAATGTTTTCATGTAAACAAAAAGTGTCAAAAAGGGCTTTGTCTTCAAGTGGTTAGAAGAGTGGATGTAAGCTTCCTAATGTTGTGTATAAAATGCCAGAACAGTTCAAAACCCCCCCAAATTACCCCATTTTGGAAAGTAGACACCCCAAGCTATATACTGAGAGGCATGTCGAGTCCATGGAATATTTTATATGTTGACACAAGTTGCGGAAAAACGAAATTTATTTATTTTTTTTATTTTTTTTTGCACAAAGTTGTCACTAAATGATATATTGCTCAAACATGCCATGGGCATATGTGGAATTACACCCCAAAATACATTCTGTTGCTTCTCCTGAGTACGGGGATACCACATGTGTGAGACTTTTTGGGAGCCTAGCCATGTACGGGACCCCAAAAACCAAGCACCGCCTTCAGGCTTTCTAAGGGTGTAAATTTTTGATTTCACTTCTCACTGCCTATCACAGTTTCGGAGGCCATGGAATGCCCAGATAGCACAAACCCCCCCCAAATGACCCCATTTTGGAAAGTAGACACCCCAAGCTATTTGCTGAGAGGTATTGTGAGTATTTTGCAGATCTCGCTTTTTGTCACAAAGTTTTGAAAATTGAAAAAAAAAATATATATATATATATATATATTTTCTTTCTTCATTTTCAAAAACAAATGAGAGCTGTAAAATACTCGCCATTCCTCTCAGCAAATAGCTTGGGGTGTCTATATTCCAAAATGCGGTCATTTGGGGGGGTTTTGTGCGATTTTGGCATTTTATGGCCTTCGAAACTGTGATAGGTAGTGAGGAGTGAAATCAAAAATTTGTGCCTAGAAATCCTGAAGGCGGTGCTTGGTTTTCGGGGTCCCGTACGCGGCTAGGCTCCTAAAAAGTCCCACACATGTGGTATCCCCGTACTCAGGAGAAGCAGAAAAATTTATTTTGGGGTGTAATTCCACATATAACCATGGCATGTGTGAGCAATATATCATTTAGTGACAACTTTTTGTAATTTTTATTTTTTTTTTGTCATTATTCAATCACTTGGGACAAAAAAAATTATATTCAATGGGCTCAACAGGCCTCTCAGCAATTTCCTTGGGGTGTCTACTTTCTAAAATGGGGTCATTTGGGGGGGTTTTGTGCTATTTTGGCATTTTATGGCCTTCGAAACTGTGATAGGTAGTGAGGAGTGAAATCAAAAATTTGCGCCCTTAGAAATCCTGAAGGCGGTGCTTGGTTTCCAGGGGGCCCGTACGCGGCTAGGCTCCCAAAAAGTCCCACACGTGGTATCCCCGTACTCAGGAGAAGCAGCAAAATGTATTTTGGGGTGAAATTCCACATATAACTATGGCATGTGTGAGCAATATATCATTTAGTGACAACTTTTTTTTTTTTTTTTTTTTTTTTTTTTTTAGTCATTATTCAATCACTTGGGATAAAAAATTCAATGGGCTCAACATGCCTCTCAGCAATTTCCTTGGGGTGTCTACTTTCCAAAATGGGGTCATTTGGGGGGGTTTTGTACTGCCCTGTCATTTTAGCACCTCAAGAAATGAGATAGGCAGTCATAAATTTAAAGCTGTGTAAATTTCAGAAAATGTACCCTAGTTTGTAAACTCTATAACTTTTGTGCAAACCAATAAATATACGCTTATTGACATTTTTTTTACTAAAAGCATGTGGCTGAATACATTTTGGCCTAAATGTATGAGTTTATTCGATTTTTCTTATAACAAAAAGTAGAAAATATCATTTTTTTTCAAAATTTTCGGTCTTTTTCCGTTTATATCGCAAAAAATAAAAATTGCAGAGGCAATCAAATACCATTAAAAGAAAGCTCTATTTGTGGGAAGAAAAGGACGCAAATTTCGTTTGGGTACAACATTGCATGTCCGCACAATTTACAGTTAAAGCAGCGCAGTGCAAAATTCTGAATTCCCCTCTGGTCCTCTAGCTACCAAATGGTCCGGGGCTTAAGTGGTTAACCTACACGGTTAAGGAGATATTTGCAGATAACACTGCACCGATGTCTACGGCACATGCGCGCCGTAGACAACGGCACAGGCGCACTAGCGGGCCGGCTTCTTGCCGGTTTTCAGAATGGGATCTTGCCGGCCCAAGCGCGCATGCGTGTGACTTCATCGCCGCTCCGGCCAATCACAGCGCCGGAGCGGCGATAACAGGAAGGGACATCGAGGCACGATGGCAGCGGCGGCGGAGGGGAACGAGGACTTCGATCTCAGGTAAGTCATTCATAATGAGCTAGTATGCTATGCATACTAGCTCATTATGCCTTTCTTTTGCAGGTTTTTTTTTTTTTTTTAATCAAGGGTTTACTTCCTCTTTTTAAGAAGCCAAAAGGGGACGGTCACTGGGGAGCTGGGTGGGCCCTCTCTTAATTGGCCACATTTTCATCAACATTCAATATAAAGTGAAGATTCAGATCATTGATATTGAGTCTATCCATAAACTCTAAAAGCACGCCCCTAGGGCCATTTCAGAATATGAGCATATCGTCGGTGTACCTCCGCCGCAAAGAGACATGGCAGAAGTACATCGACAAGTCCTCACATCCAAAGATAATCCACTCCCACCCCCCTCCAGATACAGGTTGGCATATGAGGGGAAACATGTAGTGCCCATAGCCACCCCCGCCTCTGGATGTAGTGGGAACAGTAAAAAATAAACGCATCGTGCGTCAAAATAAATTTCAATAGTTTCAAAATTAACATGTTGTAATCCTGATGGATATTGTTGGAGGTGAAGAGGAGAAGTTGTATATACCGGAGATATATATAGTTCCTGCATTTTTCTATCTTCAATCAAGTGGGCATCCCATATGTACCCTATCCCCATCCAAGTTATATCCCCTCAATAAAAAATAAAAACACAAAAACAAAGTACAAGGACTGATTCTTGACTGAAGTGTGTCTGGAAATCCATGTGCCTGGCAGTGCAGGGTGGGAGACGGACCACATACACCAGCGACCCCTACGGGGATAGCGCTACAATTGGGCAGCAAATAAAGTAGGCTGGACCTAAAGTGGACTGCCCAGGCCCCCTCCCCCTTAATCAACTACTATTAGTTGTAGGATGTACCTGTAAGGAAAAAAGTTTTATATTTACTTCAACCCTGTCTTCCACCCATTCGAGATGATGATGTCACAATCCTTCCGGCCCTCTCCTGAGGAATACAGAGCAGTCAAAATCTTTAGAGAAGATACTCTTGAAATGGACTGGAATGTCTTCTCATGAGATTTCACCTGCTCTGCATTCCCTGGAAGAGCGGTGATGTCGTAGGCAGGAGCAGTTTGTTTTCTTCACTGCGCTAAACCACAGCGGCTCTGCAGCTGTAGAGGAAGTCAGGAGGAACCCTGTTCCTCTATGGTTTCCTGGGTCACTGGGGAAGCAATCCGGTTGGATGCTGTTGCTCCATGTGACTCTGGCAGCCATCTTGGGTCAGGCAGAGCCTATTTTAAGGCTCTGCCTCCCGGATTTTTGGCCCGCATCATGTGAGTGGGTAGTGCAGGGAAACGTACCTCGTCTGTTAGGGACAGTACTAGCGATTGTTCCTGGCGAGGAGGGAAAGCATAAGGTTCCATCTCTTCTGAACATCTTTCCGATTGGGCACGAGACGGCCAGACGCATTCTCTGCTCTACAGACGCTGTCAATTTGGCTGGAACCCGCTCTGTTCGTGTTGCTGTAACCATGAGTGCACCTGGTTGGGCAGGCTTTCCACCGAGATTGTTGTGAACTGTTGGGGCATTGGTTCAATACACGTTTATTACTGCACCTAACTGTGGGAATTATTGTTGCCGACCCACGCTGCACCCTACCTACAATATCATGCTCTTTACAGGTGCATCTTGCATTGTAATTTGGGGAGGGACCAAGACAAATTTAGTGGACCTTGCACTGTGCTGCAATGTCTGCTATAAAGCAGAGCTCCACCCAAAAGGAGAAGCTCCTCTTGTCTGCCCTCCTCCCCCCTTGCCCCCCCCCCCTGCAGCCGGCCCTTTCAGAAAGCACAGAGCGATTCATGTATGCGTAATAGGAAACCGGCTGTGAAGCCCCAAGGCTTCACTGATGGTTTCCCTTAGCCAAGATGGCAGCATCAACCCCTTAGAGCCGATCCGGGGAGTACACCGCTGAAAGCCTGGACAGGTAAGTGCCCTAGTAGTAAAAGTCAGCAGCTACAGTATTTGGCGGAACTCCTCTTTTAAGACAAGAGGGCTTATTCCTCCAAAAGATGTGAGCTAAGCTTTAACCCCTCGTGACTATTTATATCACAACAGTCACTCTTCTATCTATGGTGTCATGGATCTAACATTTTCCTTTATACTGTATTTGTATCTCTGTAAGTGTTTTTTTTTTTTTTTTTAAAGCTGCATAATTAACATGTAGCCGGGTCAGCCCTGGAGGCTTGACATTGCACCTCTTATTTTATAACATCCCCTCTCCAACACTTCATATCATGTTTTCCTTTCTATGCTGTTTTTTTTTTAACTTGCAGTAGATGAGGGTCCTTTTCCATCTGCTTGCCTGCTATTTTTTTCTTCCTTACTCGCTCTCCACTATTTTTCCCCCCTCTTCCATCCTAAGCAGATCGTCTTCAGGCAAGAACGCTCCAGGCAAACTCGTCTAAAAAAGGAAAAAGGAGGATAAGCAGATCCAGATCATTACAATTGACATATCAAGGCTTCTCACCGATTAATGTTTTATACTCCGCTCCTTGCATATCATTAATAGAAAATCTAGCTAAAAACTTTTTAGGATGTATTTGTTGCTCTTTACGTTTTGATCTTAATGTTGGCAAACTAATGCATTAATATATAGCGGCTAGCCTGGCGGGAAAGTATTTGCATATGTAACGCTTTCATTTCATTTCAGGTAGTTCTGCTGTCTCTGAGGCTGTTGATGTCAACTCAAGTTTTTTTTATTTTGAAATAGGGGAAAAGGAATGCATGCGTAATTTGCTGCTAATGGGAAAAAATCTCTACACAGAAACACTAATCAGTTGGAGCTGTTTATATTTGTATTTATTTATTTTTTTGGTACTTTAATATAATGGGTAAAATTCACCTTGATGGGTGAATGTCATATAGAGTACAGTTACACTTAAAGGAACACCCCAATTCTAATGTGACTTTTGGTAATCTCCACCGATCATATATAGGGATTGGCCAAGCCTGAGAGTTTTTATACTCACAAAATTTCAGTGGTAATTGGGAGATTTTGGTGAAATTTCAGCATTTTGGGGCAAAGCGTACGATAACCTCCCTGGTGGTTTTCCCGAGTGTGGCTCGGGGTTAAATTTCAGTACCATTAGTGGTAACCCCGAGCCACACTCGGGATTGCATTGCAGGATCCTGGTGCAGGTTACTTACCTTGTCCCCAGGACCTGCGATGTCCCCCCGCTGTGTCTGTGGGCTGTGTCCTCTGCCCTGAAGCCTCTGTGTGCCGGGCTCTGTTCCCTGCGAGCGTCGCGACGTACGGTGGCGGAGCCTGGCGGCAAATTCAAAAAGTACTAAATTCATAACGCATACAGTACACTGTAATCTTACAGATTACATTACTGTATGAAATCATTTTACCTCCCTTTTGTCTCTAGTGCTTTGTCCAGTGCCCTGCATGCAGTTTTATATTATATATATTGTTGTTCTTGCCTGGAAACTTGAGATTGTCCATGGCAACCAAAAAGTGTCCCTTTACATCAAAAGCGGTTTTAGACCAGCTAGAAAACAGTGATAGTAAATTATAAAATTTGCAGAATTGAGCGATAGTGAATAATGGGGAAATTCATTTTATTATTATTATTATATTAGAATTTTTTTATAATTATTTATAGTTATTTATTATATTAGAATTTATGATTTTGTGTTTCAAACTTTATCATACCCGGGATATCTACTAGACTCTTATTTGGACCGATTTAAGTGAGTTATTACTAAGAATTACAGGCCTACAATATAAAATGCCAAATTTCTATGCAAAACAATTGTACCGCTTTGAGTCACAAAAATCAGACATAATTATACCGCCAGGGTGGCTATAGGGTTTTTTTTTGTTTGTTTTTTTGGACAGGAGGTAAGGGTTGAAACCCATGGGCTAACTTTATTTATTTTGCACTTTTATTATGATGGGACCAGATGGGTAAAATTCACCTTGATGGATGAATGCCACGTAGAGTACAGTTACACTTTAGCTACTTGCCTACAAGGCCAATTCTGACATTTCTCTCATATATGTGTAGCAGCCTCCTCACCCCGACCTCTTTAGCTAGGGGTATGTCGAGCGACAGAGTGAGGTGCGCTACGGCCCATGTCCTCCCCATGCATGTGGGTGAGGTGAAGGCCAATATCAATCTTTTCCTCGGGCCAAATGTGTGCTGGTTATGAGGGTCAGTCCTTCCGTGCCGGAATCTCCCTTTGTTCCCATCAACAGAGTCCATACACCCATCAAAGTCCAAACTCAGGTTTATTGCGTATCTCCACATACAGTCAAATGCAACGGCATGATACGATGGGGAAGCAGGTCGAGGCACTGTACAGGTTCCTAGTCCCTACACTCCCTGTGCTATGACCAGGGGTTGCAGGAGTCTTGATGAAAGCTCCTCCGCTGCGCTGTAGCCCCTATCAGGGGAAGATGTCCTCCAAGGGAGTTACCGAAGGCCCATCCGTCACCGGGTTGACACTGCACCGGGTCTTCGGACGGGTGACCTCCCCAGCCTCCTCACCTCAGATGCGGGTCCCCTCGCAAGGGGCGCCCTGGAGCAACTTCACCCTTGCGGGACCCAGTCGGAGTCACCGGGTCCCAGGCCTCCTCAATAGTACCTCACCCCAGGCTGAAGGTGCCTGGGATGGACTCCATCTTCATTCCGGCCAGGCCTTGGGCGCCTAGGCCGGAACCTTGAACCGCCCGCACCCAGGCCTAGGGTGCCTGGGTGCGTGAAGAGATGATCCCCGAAGACGACAGACCTCGTGGCGAGGGCGTCTCCCCCTTTTATCTCCTCCCATCGACACCACGGCGGGTTCCCCGCCCCAGCCGTACCATCTCCAGGAAGGGACAAAGAAGGGTAGCACTGTGGTAGTGATTCTACCTCGAGCCAGTAGGTACACTGACACCCACTGGTCAAGGAGAATATCGCACCACCCAATCCTCCACGAATAACAAAAAGGGGTCTGAACCCTAACATAATTACACACCTGGGTCACACTACCCCCAGGTGTATCCCACTAAATTGAGGACCCCGCTACATATGTAAAAATCTTTTTTTTGTTTTCTAGAAAATTACTTAGAACCCCCAAACATTATCTATATATTTTTAGCAGAGACCCTAGGGAATAAAATGGTGGTTGCAATTTTTCATGTCACTCGATATTTGCGCAGCAATTTTTAAACTGCCTTTTTTTTGGAAAAAAACAACTTGCATGATTGAAAAAAACAAAAACAAAGCACAATATTTACCTACATTTTTTTGTATAATGTGAAAGACGATGTTACACTGAGTAAATAGATACCTAAGATGTCACGCTTTAAAATTGCACACACTCGTTGAATAGCACCAAATTCAGTAATTTAAAAATCTCCATAGGCAACGATTTAATTTTTTTTTACAGGTTACCTGTTTAGAGTTACAGAGGAGGTCTTGTGCTAGCTCTCGCTCTAACGTTTACAGTGATACCTCACGTGTGGTTTGAATGCTGTTTACATATACATATCTTTCTGTAATATGTTACGCTATAAATCCCAAGATCTCTCCTCTAGGCTGGAAAGCCTGCGATTAAGAAAAAAAATCGATCTCAGGCTTTCCAGTTAAAAAAAATTGCAGTGTTTACATCTGCCAGAGCCGAAAGTGACGTCATGATGTTGCTTCCAGCCTCCGAGGGTTTTAGAGATGGCCAGGGACCATCTGGTCAATGACCAGCTCTATGGTAAAACACCACCATCGGTGGATTCATTCTCCGGCTCCCCGATCGCTCGAAACCGAAGGACAGCTGGAGAGGGGGACGTCCCCTCCTGCCACCTGTAAAAGCAATCAAGTGGCTTGTTGACTCTATGCCACAAAGAATTAAGACAGTTCTGAAGGCAAAAGGGGGTCTAACCTAGTACTAGCAAGGTGTACATAATAAAATAACCGGTAAGTATATATCTTAAATATAAAAGCATATACTGAGTATCCACACAAAATATAACATTATCTTAAATATATCATAGCAATATATTCAAATACCCAGCCAACAGTGCACCAAATCTTAGCCAGTGTCAAGTGTATTCACTGTGAGTCCCGATCCTGGCATTACCTAGGTCGATAAAGATGATGGTAAGTACAAAAGAAATTATTCAATACTCACCATCCAAGAAAATAAAAAAAAATGTGTAATTGGTATCAATAAGGAAGTGTAAACTACTAAAATATCTTTAACAAATGTCAGACAGAGCCAATAAAATGCTGATTACTACTGAAGTCTAGAGCTGGTAAAATTACGTAAATAAACCAAGATCATAACAGTTAAAGAGAAGCAGAGTGGTGAAATCTCTGGGTAGCTTGTGGGAAGCGTGAAGAGACTAAAGCTGGCCATAAATGGATTGAAGTGCACACGGTTCAGCAGGGACCAGCAAAATTCCATCCATCTATTAGTGATCGACTTTTGTCAGACAGGAATGTTTGAAATTTTTCATTTGATCAGCGGCCGCAGCCACTTGGCTGCAGCACTGTTCAGTGTATTCTGACAACAGGGGAGTCCCCACTAGCTATCGACTAAGCATTCTAGCATTTCAGAGTTAAACAGCAGCAAGGAGGTGGGTCTTAAAGTGGTTGTAAAGGCATTTTATGCATTAATGCAAAACCTTCTGAGTGCAGCTCCCCAGCCCTCCCTTATACTTGCTTAATTCACATCTCAGTACAGCAAGGTGCATGGGAGCAGTGGCTCCTACTGCTGTCAATAACAGCCAGTGAGCCAATGAGGAGAGGGCAGGGCCAAGTTGTGCTCTGTGTGTAAATGGACAATGTCCATTTACAGAAGCCTGCTTGAGTTCCCCATAGCAAGAGGTTTGCTATTGGGGGCACTCAGAAGGGGGGAGGACCCAGGACTGCCGGCGGGGAACCCAAAAAGAAGAGGTTCGAGGCTGCTCTGTGAAGAACCACACAGTAGGTAAGTAGTTTGTTATTTTAAAAAAACTTTAAAAAAAAAAAATCCAACCTTTAGGATCACTTTAAAGTGTTACTAAACCCACAACAGTAAAATCAGTCTTTATATGTAGTAAAGCAGGCTTCTTATACCCATTGTGGAACCTAAGGGGTTAATCCTCTGCATTTTGTAAAAAGGCGGTTTGATCCTGTCTTTTCTGATCTCCCCTTCTTCCACAGTCCCCAATCCATCTCCTGATAGCACAGAGCCTTGGGGGCACTCAACACATGCTCAGTTTGGTGTGTATTGCTAGAGTTTTTGTTTTTTAGGGAGGGTGCATGTGATCAGCACTGTCCAGATAGAGGGTCAGGGGTCATGCAGCCCCATAGGACAGTCAAAGGAGAATGAAAACTCCTCCTATAAGCTTTAACCAGTGCTCGGCTGTACACTGATAGAAGTCACAAGACTGCTATATACTGCAGATGAGAAAGGGTATTTAGCAGTCTATATTTACTAAAGTAATTGCATTTTCATGTTCTGTGTACTGTGGGAGATCAGATAAAGTAAATGCAAGGTCCTGGGTTTAGTAAAATTTTAAATTGTTCAGATTGTTGGGCCTTTTTAAATATGGGGGGTGACTGGTGCACGTTTTAGAGGGGAGGGGAAGGGAACTTGCTAGTAGAGAGGGAGAAACAGGATACAAGTAGAATAGAGCAAGGAGACTGGAGTAACAGGTTCTAGGGGACAGGTGGTTAGATGGGAGTCAGGGAAAGGTTTACTTAATTGTAGTACATTTATTAGTTCAATGAGGTCACATCCCAAAGGTAAGTGGTATGTGGTTTTCCACTTATAAAGTGATTGCACAGCACTGACTGGCATAGTCAAGGCTTTGGATATCTTTTTATATGCTTTTCCATCTTTGTAAAGTTTCATTACCTTGTTACGCAGGTCTTTTGACTGTTCTTTTCTACCTCCTCATGGCTTAATGTCTAGCCTGCTTGGTGCATCCATGTGAGAGCTAACAAACTTATTGACCATTTATACACAGACACTAATTGTGATTTAAAAAGCCACAAATGTGAGAAATTAATCTTTTAATTGCCATTTGAACCTGTGTGTGCCACCTTCTGTGTCTGTACCAAGGCCAAACATTCCAGGGTATGTAAACTTTTGATCAGGGCCATTTGGGTGATTTCTGTTTACCATTATGATTTAAAAAGGATCCAAAAAACGATGTGATAATAAATGGCTTTATGTGATTGCTATCTTTTAATAAAAGACAGTTTTTTGGCCTGATCAGTCATATTTTCAATATGAATGCCAACATTTCACAATTTCTGCCAGGGTATGCAAACTTTTGAGCACGACTGTATACAGTATATGCAAACATACGTAACTGAAACGTCTGTTTTCTTTGCAATGTTAAAAATCAGTTCCCTTTGCTGGCTAGCAGGTCTGAGTGCTGAGGATTCTGTTGGATTAATGCACTTACAGCATATTTCCTCTGTTAGCTTTACCAAAACAGGTAAATTTATGGGCTGAAAAGACCTTTAGAAGCATGACCAGTGCACAGGCACAGTGAAGTATTAGCACGGGGCAACATTTTTTTTTAATAAACTGTTAAGATGCTCGCCATTCTTTGTCTTTTTCGTTATACTCGAGAGAAGCCTTTAGCCCCCTTTCTTTAGAGGAGTTAGGATAACATATTGGTTAGCTTGCTTTTATTGTACATGTAGCGATACCCCCAAACTAAGAGAGCCGCTGGTTTTTGTTTCGGGCCCTGTACACAGCACAGCCAACCCCCGGCAATCTACTCAACCCTTCTCTGGCACAGCTAGTCTAGGGGTGGTATATCTGTATAACTCTATACCAGTTCATGTACAATCCCTCAATACATTTAAACAGTGGTAGAATGTAGTAATAGACTCCAATACCAGAAAGATCAACTGTAAAAAGGTTTACTTGTATATAGAGGTTAACGATCAATATCACATATAACACATGCATGCAGAGCCCTGCAGTAATACTAACACTAATCAACTATAGTGCACAAATAGTTCTATCACACACTGACATATAGCTGGAGTCCCCGTTAGCAATATGGCGCCCAGCAATGCTATAAACTCCCAGTCAGGCCTGACTCAGTTAAAGCTCAGTCTATAAAGGAGGAATCTTTGCATGCAAGATGATCGGTGGTGCACATACAGGAACAATATTTGTAATCCAATAAGGGTCTAAGGCAATGGAAGCATCTCCCCGGAGACTATGTAACTCAGTTCTGCAACTAGTCTCCTGACAGGAAAAGGGAAAGTATAACCCGATGGGCCAAGGCAGTCAATAGGCCTAATAAAGTACTCGGTTATAGTTGTGAGCAGGTGCTCTCTCACCCCTCCGGACTCGATCCCAGTCTGGGACTCCCACCGCTGTGTCCACACACACAGGATCCGCCACCGCCTGATCTCCGGTCCACTGACATCTGCGAAGCAGGTAGATGTCTGCAGCCGTACAGGCTCCGCAACGAGGTGGAAGGCTCTCTGCAGGTGCGCAAGGCCCAGGCCTCGGGCCTTGCACTCGCAGCAGGTCCGCACAGGAAGTCCTCTTGCCAGCTGCGTGGTGTCCAAAGAGGCCGGGCTTAGCCTCGCCCTCCCCCTTTATACCCCACCCATGAGTCTCTGCGGCAGCCCTATGCACCATGGGTGCCAAACGGGGTTCTGGGTAATGTAGTCCATGGGGCCTCAACAGAGACCCTGTTACACACTTCCCCCACTTAAACTCTTTGGTCCCCAAAGATAATTGTCAACATACACTACGCATGACATTAGACAAAGCTGCGTATGATGTCGGCAAAGGAAGTTCCCACCAAAAATGAGAGGGTGAACTTCCCTGCCCACAGGTCACACTGTCATAAGTGGCCTGCCTAACTGTGCCAGGGGGTGAGTTGGGGTTGCCCTCCACCAAATGAACAGTGGAGGGATCAGGGCTTTCTGCACTCCTCCTGGCAGTTGCCACAGTGTCCTCCGAACTCTTCCCCATTTGTGGGTAAGTCAACTTTCGGGGAGGCCTTATGGCCCTCTTCGCCCTCCGCTCCCTTGGGATTTCTGGTTCGGTCACTGTAGGTTCCTCTTCTGGAACAGACATGGCAGCTTCCACTGTTTCTGAAACATTCAACTCAGGAGCAGGGGAATACACAGAACATCCTGGATCCTCCTCTGGAAGTGAGTCGAGAGCATCTTCCCATGAGTCTGATAGAGGGCTGGACGGGACTAATTCAGTAGCTTCTGCATTCAGTGTACTGTCTATGGTGTCTTCCAAAGGTGGGAGATCTATAGCAGAAGTCACTGGGGCCTGGGAGGGCCATAGCCATTCTAGCTCTTCCCTTTCATCCCCACTAGGTTCAGAGACACCTGTTTCTTGGGACCGAGATGCCTGAGACCGGGTATTTGGCCTAGGGGTATCCAGGATGGACGTTGACTCAGAGGAATCCTTCACAGGTGGTATCCGGACTGCTTCGGCAAGTGGAAGTATGTGGTTCCGGTGCCAAGTCTTCAAAGGCCCCACCTTTCCCTCTGGCTTCAGTTGGTAGACTGGTAGGCCGGGTAACTTCTTGCAAATAACATATGGCTCCGGTCTCCATCTGTCTGCAAGCTTGTGCTTCCCAGGGACTCCCAAGTTTCGTAACAACACTCTGTCCCCTGGTTGCAGATCCTGAATTCGGACCTTCAGGTCGAAGTTTCTCTTGTTGCGTGCTCCCCTTTGATCGGAAGCCGCTTGGGCCTGCTCATAGGCCAACTGTAAACTGTGCCTCAGCCGGTCCACATAGCCTTTGTGAGAAGTGGCTGAGGAATGGTCTATGGAGGTGCCAAAGGCCAGGTCTATGGGTAGTCTTGCTTCTCTCCTGAACATGAGTCAGTAGGGAGAGTACCCTGTAGCATCACTTGTTGTACTGTTGTAAGCATGCACAATTGCTGCTATGTGCCTGCTCCAATGCTGCTTCTTTTCACTTTCTAGAGTTCCCAGCATGTTGAGTAGGGTTCGGTTGAACCTCTCCGGCTGGGCATCCCCTTGCGGATGGTAGGGAGTGGTTCGGGTCTTCTTGATCCCTAAGGAGTCCAAGAGCTTCCGGATCAGCCGACTATCAAAGTCCCTCCCTTGATCCGAGTGGAGTCGCTGTGGTAGCCCATAGTACACAAAGTATTTTTCCATGAGTACTTTGGCCACTGTGGAAGCCTTCTGGTCTTTGGTTGGGAAGGCCTGGGCATACTGGGTGAAATGGTCGGTTATCACCAGAACATTTCCTAGTCCACTCAAGTCGGGTTCGAGGCAGAGGAAATCAATGCACACCAAATCCATTGCACCTTGACTTTGCAGGTGGCCCATTGGGGCAGCTTGATGGGGTAGGGTTTTCCGCTGAATGCAACGTGCGCATGAATGGCAGTATTCCTCCACTTCAGTCCTCATGCAGGGCCAATAGAACCGGCTTCTGACAAGTTGGAAGGTCCTTTCAGCTCCTAAATGACCATGATGGTCGTGTAAGGCGACCAAGACAGTCTCTCTGTGTTTCTCGGGTAAGAACAATTGCCATTTGTCTTCCAGGTCATCCGAGGGGCCCCTTTGGTAGACCACCCCTTGATGCACCTGCAACCTGTCCCACTCCTTCCGCAGCAGGCGAGCTCCCTTTGAAGGGTGATGCAAGAGCCTATCTGGATCCTGATTTTCCAGGGCCTCTAGGGCCAATTTCCCCAAAGGGTCTTCCAATTGGTCACACCTCAATTCTTTTTTTGACAACTTGGGTAAATCATCTTCCTCTATCTGAGTTACTCCACAGTATTGCTTGGGGACCCCCACTACTGTGACCCCTATCTCTTCTGCTCTGGACCCCCCACTGGCTTGGAGTTCAGCCCCTTGACAGAGGGCCCTCACCCCGTCCGGTGCCACCTGGGTCCAGTCTTCTGTGTGGCTAATGGGAGCATGAGACCTTCTGGACAGGGCATCCGCATCTCAATTTCCAGCTCCAGGTCTGTATTTCAGGCTGAAGTTGAATCCAGACAGTGCAGCCAGCCATCGATGGCCTGTGGCATCCAGTTTTGCCGTGGTGAAAAGATAAGTAAGGGGATTGTTGTCAGTTTTCACTGTGAATTCTGCCCCATACAGATAGTCTTTAAGTTTATCAACTACAGCCCACTTGAGAGCCAGGAACTCCAACTTGTGAGTGGGGTAGTTTTTTTCAGAGGGGGTCAAACTTCTGCTCACATATGCGACGGGTCGCAGTTGCCCCTCATGCTCCTGGTAGAGCACTCCTCCCAGACCGTCATGACTGGAATCTACATGGAGTTCATAGGGTTTCTTTGGGTCTGCATAGGCCAAGACAGGGGCAGTGGTTAAGCTCTTCTTCAGCATGTGGAAGGCCTCTTCGCATTTCCCATTCCACTGGTCTTTGACTGACTCTCCCGGCTTCCTGGGACCCGAGTCATCCTCTTCCCCTTCTATCTTTAAGAGTTCATTCAGGGGTCTGGCAATCCGTGCGAACCCCTCTACGATCCTCCTATAGTAGGAGCAGAACCCCAAAAAGGACCTGAGTTCTGTCACAGTGGTGGGCCGGGGCCAGGAGGTGACTGCCTCCAGCTTCCCGGGGTCTGTGGCTACCCCTTCTTCAGACACTATGTGCCCTAGATAGTTGACTGATGACTGGAAGAACTGGCATTTCTCTGGCGAAAGCTTGAGTCCCTCTTCGCTGAGCCTTCTCAGGACTTTTTCCAGTCTTTCCTCATGTTCTTCTAGAGTCTTCCCAAAGATGATGATATCATCCAAGTACACGAGAACTTCGATGAAGTTCATGTCTCCTACGGTTTTCTCCATGAGGCGTTGAAAGGTGGCAGGGGCTCCAGACAGACCTTGGGGCATCAGGTCAAATTCAAAGAATCCCACGGGGGTTATAAAAGCTGTCTTCTTGTCTTCTGGATGCATAGGGATCTGGTAGTATCCACTCTTTAGGTACATGACACTGAACCACCTGGCTCCAGATGGACTCTGTAGGGCATCCTCTATCCTCGGGGTTGTATACTGGTCGGGTATCGTCCTCCTGTTGAGAGTCCTGTAGTCTATACACAACCTCAACGACCCATTCTTCTTCCTGACCACCACTATTGGGGAGGCATAGGGGCTCCTAGATTCCCGGATAACACTGGTTCGCTTGAGCTCGGTGAGCTGTCCTCTCAGGTCTTCAAGGTCGGCTAGAGGAACTCGCCGGACCCTCTCCTTGAAAGGCTTGTCTTCCTGCAGGTGGATTCGATGGGTGGCACTCTTCGCACACCCTACATCGAACTCATCTTTAGAGAAAATCTTCCTCCATCTGGTCAACTGGGCCTTTGCCCTCTCTTTCCAGGCCCTTGGCAGGTTCGGGTTCTCCATGCAGAGCTTCTCCCAAACAGTCCTGTCTCCCTCTGTCTTCTCCACATCTGATAAGACAATTGGGGCAGCAGGGCTCACCTGGCCCAGCAACATCTTGGCGGGGATCTCCATGGGGACACCCGTGGTATTCCTGATGCTCACTGGCACCTTACAGTGTGCCTTTTTCAAAGCTCTCACCGGAACCATTTCTGGGATTACTTCCAAGTATTCTTCCCGGGGGTCTGGTTCCAACATGACAAAGGGGCCAGGTTGCTCCCAAGTAAGCTTCACAGTGGCTCTGAGACAGGTCACCTCACCGGGCTGCAATACTATTCCTTTCTTCGCCAGTCTCCAGACTTTACCCACCCCCTCTTCTGGGGCCTTCTGTTTTAAGACTAGTCGCTGATAGGCTGTCTTTAACATTGGGTGGATTCTGGTGACTGTGGGATTCTTTCCTCCTGCTAGAGGGGCCAAAAGCCTCCGGATCAGGTCCGTGTTTGTCCCTATTATTAAGGAGTTCTTGTTGGCTCCAGACGGTCAGGGGCACACCACTGCCAGGGTATCGAACACTTCAGCCTTCCCGGCTACTGAGGGGTCGAAGGTCAGTTTTATGGGCAAGTAACCATCATAGGGGAAACTCTGTGTTCCGATTCCCCATATTTCCAAATCTTCAATTTTCTGGATGGGTAGGTGACTCAGGTGTTTATCATAGAAGTCCAGGTATAACAAGGTCACCTGCGCCCCAGTATCTAAGATGGCTCTCGTGTAGACTCCCTCCACTTGAATAGGTACTACGGGGGAGGGGCCTACCAGTTCTTCCGGATAAGACTTCAAAGGGGTCGCTTTCTGTTGATCCCTACATTTTCCTTTGAAGTTTTCCTTCTTGTGTTTGGCTGTTGGCTTTTGTCCCTCTTGGGCTCGGTATGCATTGATCCCCCTCCTCTGTTTAGGTGTATATTCCCGCTGAGGGACATTGTTTCTCTTTTTAGGTGTGTATTCTTGCTGAGGAACACTGTTCTTCTTCTGAGGGGGTTGCCCCCTTTTCTACTGGGCTTCTCATTCAGTTTGGGTCCAATGGAGCTCACTGGAGATGATGGGCACCCGGTTGACTCCTTCACCGGGGCCCTCTGGAGTTTTCCGCCGGCTTGCGATTATTTATCTTCTTTTTCTTGGGGCTGGAACATACTTTCGCTATATGGCCAACTCCTCCGCAGTTAAAACAGACCACATCCCACCAATCTTGTAGGAAAGTGGGTGCTGAGGTATCTGGGAACAATTCCTTCTTTGGTCCCCCATTTTCTGTGACCCTTGGATCCTTTGCCATTAAAGAGGTCAGCATCTCCAACACCTGAGACATCTGCGACTTCAGGGTATCTACTTCTGAGTCTCTTTCAGAGGTCTTGGCTGACCTGACCATTACCGGTGTGGAAGAGGTATGCGTCTTGATCGCTTGCTGATCTTTCTGCAGGGCCTCTTCATCTCTAATGATCTTTACCAGATCAGGGTAATTCAGTGACATGCCTCCTCCAGAGGTTTTCAGGTGAAGCCAGACCGGATCCGAGCGCAGCTCTCCCTTTAAGATCTGCTTCATCCTTGCCACATCTATGGCTTGGGGTACCATCCCTTTTTTTAGCACGATTTGACAAAGCATCTTGTTCAGTCTTCTGACATACTCCGACAGCTTTTCTCCTGGCTGCTGAAAGGTGTGTTCGAACTGATACACCAGTTCCGTTACTTTTTCTAACTGACCGAACTCTTCTTGTAGCATGGCTAAGCAGTCATAAGCCGTGCAGGCAGCATTTCCAAACCGGAGACTTTTTACAGCTTCCGCAGCCGCGCCTTTCAGACTTTGCATCACGCGCTGCTTCTTCTGCGCTTCAGGCACCTCCCATGCCTCTACTGCTGACAAGGCCTGTTCGATCCAGGTATCGAAGTCTTCCTCCCCTACAGGGACGGGCAGCCTCCCCGAAAATGTTCTCCGCTTCCGGTAGCTGGCTTCTATGTGTACCGTGCTTGCTTTCTGACACTTTGTGAGCAGATCCCCCAAGGCATTTAAAAGCTCTGGCCCTATGGCTGTAATAGGTGTCACCGGAGGTGTCATCTTTCTCTGCCTCTCTGCTGCATGGGGTATTCCTGACGGTGATCCCGTTGGGAATGGCGGAGGTGACTCCGTCTTCACAGTTATTGTGTGCGCCAGACCATAAGTTTTGTTATCCAGCGTCTGCACACTTTGCCCTTTAAAGTTCCCCGGTACTCCATCCATCCATCCATCCACTCTATCAGTGCATACTGAAACGAGGTGTGCGAGTCGCTCTGCCACGCTTACTGACCATTCTTCTCCCAGGAGACTAATGACCACTGACATGTCTGGGTTTGTTTTGGCTGCTTCGCACCACGCATTCACTTCTAGCGGGTCCATGCCAGTACTTTTGGCGTGTTTGCTTGCCGTATACAGGATCCCGGACCGATGCCCCCACGTGTAGCGATACCCCCCAAACTAAGAGAGCCGCTGTACAGAGCACAGCCAACCCCCGGCAATCTACTTAACCCTTCTCTGGCACAGCTAGTCTAGGGGTGGTATATCTGTATAACTCTATACCAGTTCATGTACAATCCCTCAATACATTTAAACAGTGGTAGAATGTAGTAACAGACTCCAATACCAGAATGATCAACTGTAAAAAGGTTTACTTGTATATAGAGGTTAACGATCAATATCACATATAACACATGCATGCAGAGCCCTGCAGTAGGGATGAGCTCGGTGTTCGAGTCGAACATACGTTCGACTCGAACATCGGCTGTTCGATCGTTCGACGAAGATCGAACGATTTGGGCCGTTCGCGCCTAATTCGAGTGACGCGAACGGCCCACAATGCACTACGCCATCGCAGTGTCATCCAGGCGCTGTGATTGGCCAAGCATGCACTGTGACCCCGCATGCTTGGCCAATCACAGCGCCGGCAGCGAGGAGAGCAATGATTGGCCACAGGCAGGATGCCTGTGGCCAATTATTGCTGAGGGTGTTTAGTACACGCCCCACACTATAAAAGGCCGCCAGCACGGCGGCCTAGTGTAGTGTGTTCCGGAGCAGGGAAAGAGAAGCATAGGCAGGGACAGTGACATTTTTTTTTCTTGCTTAACCTGGATTCCTTTAGTTTAGGGAAAGAGAAGGATAGGTAGGGAGAGTGTCAGTGTGTTTTACTGTGTGAATCCTTGTTTCTAGGGACAGGGAAGGACAGTGAGGGAAATTCTCCTTGTGCTATAGTGTGCTAAAGCATTGATCATCAACCATCTTTAAAAAAACATTTTTTCTAGGGACAGAAAACTATAGGTAGGGAGAGTGTCAGTGTGTTTTACTGTGCTAATCCTTGTTTCTAGGGACAGGGAAGGACAGTGAGGGAAATTCTCCTTGTGCTATAGTGTGCTAAAGCATTGATCATCAACCATCTTTAAAAAAACATTTTTTCTAGGGACAGAAAACTATAGGTAGGGAGAGTGTCAGTTTCTTTCACTGTGATAATCCTTGTTTCTAGGGACAGGGAAGGACAGTGAGGGAAATTCTCCTTGTGCTATAGTGTGCTAAAGCATTGATCATCAACCATCTTTAAAAAAACATTTTTTCTAGGGACAGAAAACTATAGGTAGGAAGAGTGTCAGTTTCTTTCACTGTGATAATCCTTGTTTCTAGGGACAGGGAAGGACAGTGAGGGAAATTCTCCTTGTGCTATACTGTGCTAAAGCATTGATCATCAACCATCTTTAAAAAAACATTTTTTTCTAGGGACAGAAAACTATAGGTAGGAAGAGTGTCAGTTTCTTTCACTGTGCTAATCCTTGTTTCTAGGGACAGGGAAGGACAGTGAGGGAAATTCTCCTTGTGCCATAGTGTGCTAAAGCATTGATCATCAACCATCTTTAAAAAAAACATTTTTTCTAGGGACAGAAAACTATAGGTAGGGAGAGTGTCAGTTTCTTTCACTGTGATAATCCTTGTTTCTAGGGACAGGGAAGGACAGTGAGGGAAATTCTCCTTGTGCTATACTGTGCTAAAGCATTGATCATCAACCATCTTTAAAAAAACATTTTTTCTAGGGACAGAAAACTATAGGTAGGAAGAGTGTCAGTTTCTTTCACTGTGCTAATCCTTGTTTCTAGGGACAGGGAAGGACAGTGAGGGAAATTCTCCTTGTGCTATACTGTGCTAAAGCATTGATCATCAACCATCTTTAAAAAAACATTTTTTCTAGGGACAGAAAACTATAGGTAGAGAGAGTGTCAGTTTCTTTCACTGTGCTAATCCTTGTTTCTAGGGACCGGGAAGGACAGTGAGGGAAATTCTCCTTGTGCTATACTGTGCTAAAGCATTCCTCATCAACCATCTTTGAAATCCTTGTTTTTTGGACAGTCAGGGAAATTGTCGTTGTGCTATTCTGTGCGAAAGCAATCATCCTCAACCATATTTAGAAATCCTTAAGTAAAGGGACAGAGAAGGACACCTGAAGGTAGCCCTTATTGCTTTTTTCCCATCTCCCTGCAGGCCATCTATTAGAATGTCTGGAAGGCAAACAAGGAGAGGCAGACAGTCAGGAGGCAATAAAAGAGGGCAAGCAGGCTCTGTGTCTGGGGGCAACAGCGCTGGTCGTGGACGCGTTGCATTGTCATCAGCACATGGCCATGGGACACGCTTGTCCTTCTTTTCGGCAGCTGGACATGTTGAGCCACATCATGCCGAAGACTTGGTAGAGTGGATGACCAAGCCCTCCTCCTCCTCCTCATCCTCTCTCACCCAGGCTCAGGGTACTGGCAAAGCAGCTGCCAAAGCGTCCTCTTCCCTGGTATCAATGTCAGACTCATCATCAGTCACTCCTTCCCTAGACCCACCATGTCCTCCTCCTGAGGAGTCCCCCGAACTGTTTGAGCACAGTGTTGGGTACATGCTCCAGGAGGATGCCCAGCGTTTCAAAGGGTCTGATGATGAAACCCAGCTACAGGAAGGCAGTAGCGTGAGAGCAGACAGAGGGGATGCTCAAGAAGGACACCAATCTGGCAGTCATGTTCCAGCAGCTGCAGCATACTGCCAGATTGGCTCCAGTGATGAGGAGGGAGGGGATGATGAGGTCACTGACTCCACGTGGGTGCCTAATAGGAGAGAGGAGGAGGAGGAGGAGGCACATCTCAAACGAGGCAGGATGCCCTTTGGTGGCCAGCGTAAGGGCAGTACACCGACGGAATCACACCGCAGAGCTCCGCCTGTGCAGGGCGCTGCCTCTGCCCGTCATTCAAAAAGTTCTTTGGTGTGGGCCTTTTTTGCGGCTAGTGCATCAGATCGCACAGCTGCTGTTTGCAACATATGTCTCAAGCGTATATCGCGTGGCCAAAACATCAGCCGCTTGGGTACCACATGCCTGACCAGACATATGTTGACCTGCCATGCAGCTCGTTGGCAAGCCTACCTCAAAGACCCACACCAAAGAACAAAGCGGACCTCTCCTTGCACCGCATCAGCTGGGATCTCCAACCCCACTATAACTTCAGTCCTCTCTGAAACATGCACTGAGAGGAATGAAGGTGTAGAATTAGGTGTGTCACAGCCAAGTACTTGCGGCCACTCTGCTAGCAGTACACCGACGTCCGATTCTAGCAGGCAAATTTCCCTGCCCCAGCTGCTGGACCGTCGAAAGAAGTTCACTCCCAGCCATCCACATGCCCAGCGGTTGAATGCTAGCTTGGCTAAATTGCTAGCGCTTCAACTGCTGCCTTTTCAGTTGGTAGACTCGGCCCCCTTCCGTGAGTTTGTGCAATGTGCGGTTCCTCAGTGGCAGGTTCCCAAACGCCACTTTTTCTCACGGAAGGCTATTCCGGCTCTCTACCGGCATGTGGAAGGCAATGTCTTGGCCTCGCTGGACAAGGGCGGTCAGCGGTAAGGTGCATATTACCGCTGACTCATGGTCCAGCAGGCATGGACAGGGACGTTACCTTTCTTTCACGGCCCATTGGGTCACTCTTTTGGCAGCTGGGAAGGATGCAGGACAAGGTGCAGTAGTGTTGGAGGTTGTTCCACCGCCACGCCTCCAAAATGCTACTACTGGTTGTGACACACCTCTCTCCTCCACCCCCTCTTCTTCTTCTTCCTCCATGGCCTCTTCCTGTGCTTTGTCCTCTGAACCAGCGGTGCTCCGTAGCCGTTCAAGGGGCTACGCAAGTACGCAGGCAAAAAGATGCCATGCCGTGCTTGCGCTGGTGTGTTTGGGGGACAGAAGCCACACTGGGGCAGAGGTCCTGTCTGCTCTGCAGGGCCAGGCCGAGAGGTGGTTGACGCCACGCCAGCTTAAGCCAGGAATGGTGGTTTGCGACAATGGCACCAACCTCCTCTCCGCCCTCCGACAGGGACAACTGACCCATGTGCCCTGTGTGGCTCACGTCCTTAACCTGGTGGTGCAGCGGTTCTTGGGCAGGTACCCGGGCTTACAGGATGTCCTGAGGCAGGCCAGGAAAGTCTGTGTGCATTTCCGCAGATCTTATAATGCCAGTGCTCGCCTGGCTGAGCTGCAAAAGGAGTTGAACCTGCCCAAGAACCGCCTTATATGTGACATGCCCACCAGGTGGAACTCAACGTTGGCCATGCTGCAGCGGCTGCACACGCAGCAGAGGGCCATCAATGAGTACCTGTGCGACTACGGCACCAGGACAGGGTCAGGGGAGCTTGGTTTTTTTTCTCCACGCCAGTGGGGCATGATCAGGGATGCATGCACTGTCCTGGCACCATTTGAGGAGGCCACGAGGATGGTGAGCAGTGACAGTGCATGCATCAGTGACACTGTACCTCTTGTCCACCTGTTGGAGCACACGCTGCGTGGAATAATGGACAGGGCACTTGAGGCAGAACAGAGGCAGGAAGAGGAGGACTTCCTTGCCTCTCAAGGCCCCCTTTACCCAGACAGTGTTCCTTCTGTCCCACCCATCGCACAGGAAGAGGAGGAGGAGGAGGAGGAGGAGGAGGATTGTGTCAGCATGGAGGTGGAGGCTGGCACTCAGCATCATCAGCAGCAGTCTTTTAGGGATGATTTACAGTCCCAAGAAACCAGTGGACTTGTACGTGGCTGGGAGGAGTTGGCTGCGGATCATGTCGTCCTTAGTGACCCAGAGGACTCCGGACCGAATGCCTCAGCAAACCTACGCTGCATGGCCTCCCTGATCCTGCAAAGTCTGCGGAAGGATCCTCGTATTCTTCGGATCAAGGAGAGGGACCATTACTGGCTGGCCACTCTCCTTGATCCACGGTACAAGGGTAAGGTTGCGGACCTTATGTTACCGTCGCAGAGGGAGCAGAGGATGAGACAACTCCGGGAGGCCTTGCAGAAAGGTCTGTGCAACGCGTTCCCAGAGACTGGGAGGTTACAAACTCCTGGTCCTGGACAACGAGTTGCTGGGGCTTCGGCCAGTCAAAGAAGGAGCGGTGGGGAAGGTGGCCGTCTGACCGATGCGTTCAGACAATTCTTTAGTCCGCAGCCCCAAAGTATGATCGGTTCCAGCAACCATCGCCAGCGTCTGATAAACATGGTGCAGGAATATCTAGGGGCAAGGTCAGACTTGGACACCTTCCCCACCGAAAATCCTCTGGCTTACTGGGTCTTGAGGATGGATCACTGGCCAGAGCTTGCACAGTATGCAATTGAGCTACTGGCCTGTCCTGCATCCAGCGTTCTTTCGGAACGCACATTCAGTGCTGCTGGAGGATTTGTCACGGATCACAGGGTGCGCCTGTCCACCGACTCGGTTGATCGACTGACTTTCATCAAGATGAACCAGTCTTGGATCACCACCAGCTACCACACACCTGATGCTGATATAACAGACTAATTGATTTTAACATGTCACATCCCTTCAAGACTGATGCTGATGCTGAGTGCCTGTGCTGTTATGTTGACTGGCTATCCTCCTCCTCCGAGTCCTCAATGATACGATTGATGATGATAGCTTGGAAGATCATTTTTGTTTATGGGTGCCGCCACCAGTGGCTAAGGCCCAATTTTTCAGCCCCTGTTTAACAGGGGCGTGTAATTACAATTTTTGAAGCAATAATTTGCCATAGGGCTCATTGCTGTGCTCCAAGTACAGTATCTGTGAGGGGTTGGAGTGTTGTGCCACCAGTGCCTAAGGCCCAATTTTTCAGCCCCTGTTTAACAGGGGCGTGTCATTACAATTTTTGAAGCAATACTTTGCAACAGGGCTCATTGCTGTGCTCCAAGTACAGTATCTGTGAGGGGTTGGAGTGTTGTGCCACCAGTGCCTAAGGCCCAATTTTTCAGCCCCTGTTTAACAGGGACGTGTCATTACAATTTTTGAAGCAATACTTTGCAACAGGGCTCATTGCTGTGCTCCAAGTACAGTATCTGTGAGGGGTTGTAGTGTTGTGCCACCAGTGCCTAAGGCCCAATTTTTCAGCCCCTGTTCAACAGGGGCATGTAATTACAATTCTTGATCTAATAATTCACAGCAGGGCCCATTGCTGCACCCACCAAGAGTAACTCTGAGGGCTTACAGTGTTGTGGCAACGCCACCACCACCACCACGAAAGGCCCAATTTTTCAGCCCCTGTTCAAAAGGGGCATGTAATTACAATTCTTGATCTAATAATTCACAGCAGGGCCCATTCCTGCACCCACCAAGAGTAACTGTCAGGGCTTACAGTGTTGTGGCAACACCACCACCACCACCACGAAAGGCCCAATTTTTCAGCCCCTGTTCAACAGGGGCATGCAATTACAATTCTTGATCTAATAATTCACAGCAGGGCCCATTGCTGCACCCACCAAGAGTAACTGTCAGGGCTTACAGTGTTGTGGCACCAGCACCACCATCAAAGGCCCAATTTTTACTACCACTGTTCAACAATTATATGTAACTAAAATTCCTGATATAATAGTTGACAGCAGGTCGTTCCAGCACCAACCAAGAGTAACTGTGAGTGCTTACAGTGTTGTGCCAACACCAACAACTAAGGGGCCTATTTCTGCAGAGTATATACGGCAGGTCCCTACTTTCAAACATCCAACTTACAAACGACTCCTACTTGCAAACGCAAGAAGACAACAGGAAGTGAGAGGAAATCTACCCCTTGGAAGGAAAATTCTCTCCTGTAAGAATTAATATGGGAGAAAGGTGTCTCCTCTGTACTGATGCTTTATCACCAATCCTTGTTTCAAGAAAAACACCACATTTCAAAAACAGTTGTCATTGGGACGGAAAGTGAGGTGAAATGTTCTGAACAGGGGCACAGACAGCAAAACAAATGTTACAGGGGTGATAACCCTTACCTATGTTTTCCAAAAAGTTTAAAAATAGATTTTTGGGCTGGAGCTACACTTAAACAATGTACCTGTTCAAAATTACAAACAGATTCTACATAAGAACAAACCTACAGTCCCTGTCTTGTATGCACCGCCTGTATACGGCTGTTCAGAGTATATAGGGCCTTTTTTATTTTATGTGCGGGGTTCCCCTTAATATCCATACAAGACCCAAAGGGGCTGGTAATGGGCTGGGGTGGGGGGGGGGGTCATGGGGTAGCTATGCCATTTTTCTTAAAGATTTTCATCCATATTACCGGGACCAGACATTACATTAAAGCCGCAAGCAGTTTTAAATGGCTTTTTTTTCCTTTAGAAGTATCATTTTGTGCAGGGACAGTTCTAAACACGGGAAACACGTGGCACTTCACAGGCATACTTTAGACACCCCCCAGGTACGATATTTAAAGGAATATTTGACTTTTTTTTTTTCACTTTATGCATCATTAAAATGACTGCTCCCGAAAAACGACCATTTTTAAAACTTCTTTTTGCATTGATACATGTCCCCTGGTGCAGAACCCGGGTTCCCAAACCCTTTTTAGGACAATAACATGCATAATAGTCGTTATAATTAGCACTTTAGAATTCGAACGTTCGCATCCATTGTATTTAATAGGGTTCTAATGTTCGTACGAACTTTCGGTCCGTTCGCGGGTTCTGGTGCGAACCGAACCCGGGGGTGTTCGGCTCATCACTACCCTGCAGTAATACTAACACTAATCAACTATAGTGCACAAATAGTTCTATCACACACTGACATATAGCTGGAGTCCCCGTTAGCAGTATGGCGCCCAGCAATGCTATAAACTCCCAGTCAGGCCTGACTCAGTTAAAGCTCAGTCTTTAAAGGAGGAATCTTTGCATGCAAGATGATCGGTGGTGCACATACAGGAACAATATTTGTAATCCAATAAGGGTCTAAGGCAATGGAAGCAACTCCCCGGAGACTATGTAACTCAGTTCTGCAACTAGTCTCCTGACAGGAAAAGGGAAAGTATAACCCGATGGGCCAAGGCAGTCAATAGGCCTAATAAAGTACTCGGTTATAGTTGTGAGCAGGTGCTCTCTCACCCCTCCGGACTCGATCCCAGTCCGGGACTCCCACCACTGTGTCCATACACACAGGATCCGCCACCGCCTGATCTCCGATCCACTGATGTCCGCGAAGCAGGTAGATGTCTGCAGCCGCACAGGCTCCGCAGCGAGGTGGAAGGCTCTCTGGAAGTGCGCAAGGCCCAGGCCTCGGACCTTGCACTCGCAGCAGGTCCGCACAGGAAGTCCTCTTGCCAGCCGCATGGTGTACAAAGAGGCCGGGCTTAGCCTCGCCCTCCCCCTTTATACCCCACCCATGAGTCTCTGCGGCAGCCCTGTGCACCCTGGGTGCCAAACGGGGTTCTGGGTAACGTAGTCCATGGGGCCTCAACGGAGACCTCGCTACATACATATTGCTAGTGTAGCGCCCTACTCCCAATGACTGGGCGCTATGTTCAATTTAGAGGGTATCTGAGCCAGTAATTAGGCTCAGATGTAAATGATGTTAAATTAGCCTCTGTTCTGGCTATGGCTGTGCTGGGAAGAACTTCCCATTGTTGCCTGTAGGTGGCGTTTCCACCTCAGGCCAATGTGGAAGATTGACAAGCCAGACTGTATTGAGTGCCTTCCCCCGGGAACAGTTCAGTGGGTGTGGTCTACCCGCTGAGCATGCTGGGGAAGGGTACTTAAGGGGCAGATGCCATCTTTTGGGGTCCTTCGTCCCCTCACGGCCCTCCTGGCGTGAGGGGTGTATTGTGTGATTTTGGCCTCGGAGCCATGCTGGTCCGAGGCCGCAACTCCAACCAGTTGGCCCAGTTATGTAGACTGGGCCTGCACCTTGAAGGTGATCCTGTGCTGTCTGTCCTGAGGGAGGAAGCCACTCAATGGAGGAAACCAGGCGAGGACCTCTCCTGGAAAAGACCAAGCTGAAGGCTGGTGTCTTGAGGAGGGCCTGGTAATTCTATTGGAGGCTACATCGCAACTAAAGTTACCTCACAGTCTGCCGGGTCGGCTTAAAGGCTCTTGACTGTTTGGCTGGAAGTTCGGGTGTTAAGTCCTGTGGCAGAGGATTCCGGATTATCCAATTCTGTGCACCGCCAGTCTGTGGCAGAGACTGGTCCTGATTGTTGTTCGTGCATCATGCCGGCTGCTGGGCCAGGTGAGAGGGGCCGATCCGGGTGAGCAATTCCCACTCCAGGGAGAGTGGTGAGTGACTGTATATTTGAGTTCTCCCCAGTGATCTGTACCGTGTGCCTGAACCTACCCCTTCCCTTCACCTTTTCATGTTTATGCAAAAAGGAAAATTAAAACCTAACTGCTTAAGGTTTTACATCTTGTGTGGACATTGGAGTATCTACAGACTTTCTTCCCCTAGACAACGAATACCGAGGTAACGTGCAAGGCCCAAATTAAAACCAGCAGCTCCTGCGGGGGTGTGCTACACTAGGCATTGCTTAGGGCAGGGGTGCCCAACCGCTGGCCCGCGGCGCCCTTTGATGTGGCCCGCCACGTCTTGCTCTGAGATGGCGGGTCGGCAAGCCCAGATCGCGGGTTCCCGACCCGCCATCTCTAAACATCAACGCAAAGAATGGAGCCGCCGCTAGAGGAAGCAGAGCCAATGCTTCCTGTATAGCGCGGGCTCCTTCACAGGCGGAGTGATACCAAATGCATTCCGCCTGTGACAAGGAATCATCAGCTCTGCTCGCTACTGCAGCCGCATGCTTCTGTCACTCTAATGCACGGGAAAGCGCTATCTCGGACAGCAGCCAGCAGTGCCAGTACCAGCCACCAGTATCAGTCCCCAGTACCAGCCAGCAGTACCAGTACCCACCAGCAGTACCAGCCAGCAGTACCAGTACCCACCAGCAGTACCCGCCAGCAGTACCAGTACCCGCCAGCAGTATCAGTACCCACCAGCAGTACCAGTACTCGCCAGCGGTACCAGTACCAGTACCCACCAGCAGTACCAGTACCCACCAGCAGTACCAGTACCAGCCAGCGGTACCTGCCAGCAGGCAGTACTGCTGGTGGGTACTGGTACTGCTGGCAGGTACTGCCATCTGCCCGCTTCGCTCATTGTGGCCCGGCGACCAGTTACCAAGTCGCTAAAGTGGCCCTTGCTCCTCAAAAGGTTGGGCACCCCTGGCTTAGGGGTTCATTTATAAAAATTGAAGAGTGCAAAATGTGGTGCAGTTGTGCATGGTAGCCAATCCGTTTCTAACTTCAGCTTGTTCAATTAAGCTTTGACAAAAAAACTTAGAAGCTGATTGGTTTCTATGCAGAGCTACCCCATCTGTTTTACTAAAACAACCCTACTCTTTTCTGCAGGTCAGCAAGCATGTTATTGTGTACAAGCATAGTAACTTCATAGTGCCAGCAGGAGATCGGTGAGTGTAGCACATGCTCAAGAATGGGTTATCCTTCATTTTTCCTTGTGTAGCGGGGTTCCCTTTAAGACTCCCAGGACTACCTTACCCAGAACCCCTTTTGGCAATGTTTCCACCCCAGAGACTCATGGGAAGGGTTATATAAGGAGGAGGCGAGGCGGAGCTCGGTCTCTTTGGGACACAAGACTTCAGTGGAGAGATCTTCCTGTGCAGATGCGCTGTGGTGCAAGGCCTGAAGCCTGGGGCCTTGCGCTGCTACCCAAAAGAGCCTTCCACCCCATCTCGAGCCTGGGTGGCATCTGACTCGGTTTCTTCAACCGCTGCTGAGCCGGAGACCCGACCGCTGCAGACGCTGTGTGTGGAGACACAACAGGTGGAAGTTCCCGGACTGGGATCGCGTCCGGAGGGGTGAGCGAGCACATGCTCAATCCACAAATACTGTATACCATTGTTAGGCCTACAGACTGCCGTGGCCCACCAGTTCCTATTTCAGTTTCCCCCCCCCCCTCCCTGGAGATCCATAGCAGAACTGAGTCAAATGGATCTCTAGTGGAGTGTACTGTGTTGGCATTTTTACCCCCCCCCTTGGATTACAAATGTGTTCCTGAAATGTGCACCACCGTTTAAAGACTTGCATGCGAAGAATTTTACCCCCCCTAGAGACTGAGTTATATGGTCAGGCCTGGCCATCTAGATAGTTTATTTAGTTGCTGCACCATAGGGTGCATAGTGAGGTACTGTTACACGTGGCGCGTGTGCGCCATATCTTACTAGTTATAGTGTGACTATTGCTGCAGGGCTCTGCAGATAGATTCATGTGATCTGTTACAACTGTTGATTTTATTGCCAGTAGAAAGTAAATTCGTTATTCTTCTATCACTGCATTGGTGTCTGAATTTAACCATAGAGCATAAGATATATATATTACCCTAGACTAACTGTGCCAGAAGGGGGTCGAGTAAATTGCCAGGGGTTGGCGGAGCTGTCTTCAGGGCCCAAACTAAATCTGCGGCCCTCTTAACTGAAGGTATCGCTACACTTGAAATTGTTTAGAATAATTTAGTGCCTTTCGTAGCATTACTTCTACACCCTTCAGCGCGTTTACAGTGATCATATGATTGTGTGATGTGTATTTGTAGAGGCCTTTAGGCAAGGGTGCATTCATACAGCTTGGCCTTAGGCTCCAAAACATGCCCTACCACTGAGGCTGTCCACCCACTAGTTCCTAATCTTTTTAATGTTGTGACACACCTTTCTCATAATTCATGTGTTTGTGGCACACCTTAATGCTTTATAAAACTGGAGTAAAGAAAAAAATTTGTTGCTGAAATGGATCTTTGATTAGTGTAATTTGTTAAGCTACAATTCATACCTATTCTCATAGCTCTTACTTGCATCTCTTATGCACCCAAATCCTCTGTCCCTTCCCCCCCCCCTCCCTACAATTGTCCCTCTAAGATATATACTGTAGATTTGTATCAAAAAAATGATACAGAAGTCTTGTTTTCTCTTATCGTCCATGGACTGACACAGCTCTAATACTGTAAACGTGTGGGTATATGTCCCTGCTCGCAGGAGAAGATCTAGGCAGAATGTTAGATGTTAGAAACATACATTCTAGAACAAAACCAGAGCTGAACAGCCCCGCCCGGACATAACCCTCCTACCTGCAGCCTCAGTTTTTTTCTGCCTAGCAGAAGGAGAAGATGTGGCTCTCTCAGGAGCCAGTCTCCTGGAAGATTTTATTTTTAATTTTATTCCTTTGGGAATTGTATTATTTTATTTTTGAGACCTTCAATTAACTGTCGGCTGGGCAACAGGTTGGGTACACTGGTATCCTCGTCTTCCCTGTCCGACCATCGAGCGTGCTGATCCTCGCCTTGTGTGTGTGAGACTCAGTTCACGACATGCCCCATGACTCCAGGGGTGGCCGGGTGCCTTTTATGCTCTCAAGATTGAACAGTACCTGACTGTATCTTTCGCGGTGGACCGGCCGACAGCTACTCAGTACTACTCTGTGATAGGTCTGTCTGAAACAAGCCAGGGGGTCCCTATGGGACGGGTAAGTAGTCTCTCCTGCTGCAGGTGAGTACATGCTGGCTGTGTTTCTCTGTATGGGGGGTTTCTCCCTGTCTCCCCCTGTTATGCTGCTCTCTGCACCCTGTACTGGTGCTGTGCTGTTTTGGGGGTACTTCGGGGTCACTCTGGCCTGGCGGTGTGCGCTCATGTCTGTGTGCTGGGGTTGCGAGGTGTGGGTGTTTGGAGACGCCATTAGCACTGGCTATATGTGTGTTTTAACTGCGCTCGGCGGCCATCTTGCCGCGGATCAGTGGCGCAGCATTACATGCGGCCGGCGGCCATTTTCTTGTAGCCGCGGCGCGTTCACTTTCGGTTTCGGCCTCTATAGCCGCTGCTGCGGCACTAATCTCCTTACACTCTCCTCAGGCTTCACTCACGCTGCAGCGCAGTTACATACAGCAGAACTGAGCGGTCCTTATAAGGGTTGGTGAGGCCTCTGGGTATCCCCTCCTCAGCCTCAGCGCAGCCAGTGGGTGGACTGTATTATTCACTGTTATCGTGTATAAGGTCTCAGAGGGTGGCAGTATGGAGTCTGGTTCACCTGCTTTCCCACACTTGTCAGAGGCAACAGGCAGTGCTCCTGCACCTGCGGTCCCTATGGACCAGTTGTCGGCAGTCCTGGAATCATTCCTTGTCAGGATGGAAGCGGTGTGCGAGCGCAAGGGAGCTATAAAGCGCCCTCTCCCCACACATTCTCCAGTAGGGGAGTGCTCTGACTCAGATATGGGCCTAGCTGCTGTTGCTCAGGACCTTAGCTCTGATGATTTTAATGTTTTTGAACAGGACATTCCCTGTGAGGAAGACCCCAGTTCTGAACCAGTAACTGACAGGGCGATTGTAAGTGAACTCATTGATGCTGTGAGGGACACTCTCAAGCTGAATGATGCGGCTGAGGAACCTCAGGTGGAGGCTTTCTCCTTTGGTTCCTTTAAAGCCGTTTCTTCAAAAAAGGTCTTTCCATATGTGCCCTTTTTTGATAGATTCATTGACCAAGTATGGGATAAGCCGCAGAAGACTTTGACGGTCCCGCTGCGTCTGTCCATAAGGTATCCCTTTGAGGAGGCCCTGGTTAAAAAATGGGCTCTCCCCCCAGTGGTCGACCCCGCGGTCGCCCGTTTGAATAAGGCTACCACGCTCCCAATGGAAGGGACTCCTGCGTTTAAGGATCCCACTGACAGGAGGTCAGAAGTGGTGAGTAGAACTATGTTTGCCTTGTTGGGGTCTGCCTTACGCCCTATAGTGGCGGCAACCCTTGTGTCTCAGACACTCACAGGATGGGCAAAGATTTTGCACCAGATGGTGCAGGAGCATAATCTCCCTCCAGAGACCATTGCCTGGGTCACCAGCTTGCGCAGGGTTTAGTCTGTGTGCGATGCCACTTTGGATGCGACCCTTTAATATCTGGGGCCTCTATCTCTGCTGTGGTGTTGCGTCGCTTTATCTGGCTGAAATGCTAGTCGGCCGACCTAGCTTCCAAGAAGCTCCTGGCTGATTTGTCCTTTTAAGGGCGGTAGACTGTTTGGGGCTGCCCTGGATGACATTATTAAGGATGTCACCGGGGGTAAGAGCACCTTTTCTTCCTCAGTCTGTTAAGGGAAAGGAGCCCCACCGTAGGCCGGGCCCTTCCTTTCCGGCGAAGAAGAAGTTTTTTCGTCAGTCAGAATCCACGGGTAAGCCCTCCCAGACTGAAAAAAATGCGGCTGGAGGACAGAAGCGTCCCTGGGTGCGTAAGCCTACCAAGCAGGCTCCCAAGCCCGCCACCGCATGAAGTCTTGCCCCTGCCCGACTCTGGGGTGGGGGGACATCTTTGCAGGTTCACGGTTCGGTGGACCTCCCGGATCTCCGACCGGTGGGTGTGCGAGGTGGTCACATCGGGGTACAGGATAGAGGTCTGCTCGTGGCCCCCAAACAGATTCTTTCCCTCAAACCTCCCTCTCCTCCCTGCCCGCCGGGCGGCCCTCTTGGGGGCTGTACAGGATTTGCTCGGGTGCGGAGTAATTGTGTCGGTTCCGTCACAGGAGAGGTTTCAAGGGTTTTACTCGAACCTGTTTGTGGTTCCAAAGAAGGACGGGGTCCGGCCAATCCTGGACCTCAAGGCCTTGAATGCCTATGTGAAGGTACAAAAATTCCGGATGTAAACCATTCGCACGGTAATTGCGACACTCCACCAAGGGGATTTTCTGGCGTCCTTGGATATCAAGGGCGCCTACTTGCACGTTCCGATCTGCGCAGGTCACCAGAAGTTTCTGCGCTATGCCATAGGCGAAGTTCATTATCAGTTTGTGGCTCTTCCCTTTGGCCTAGCATCGGCACCATGGGTTTTCACCAAGGTGCTGGCCCCGATTCTAGCTTTGCTGAGACAGCGAGGAATTGTTATCGTGGGTTATCTGGACGATATCCTTCTAAGAGCAGAAAATGGCTCAGAGTTGGAGGAAAATGTGACAATGGTCAATCAGACCCTCCGGGAATTCGAGTGGCTCCTGAACATGCAGAAGTCGGTTCTGGTCCCGACTCAGCGTTTAGAGTATCTGGGTCTGATCCTGGACACTTCAGCAGCAAAGGTGTTTCTACCCTCGGAAGTTACAGACACTTCAGTCGGCAGTACGGGTCCTGACATCCCGAAAATGGGACTCATGGTGGCCTCCTTCGAGGCAGTTCCATAAGCCCAATCACACACTCGGGCATTGCAGAAGGAAATTCTGTATATGTGGGACAAGTCCCCGTTGTCATTGGATCTTCAGATCCAGGCGAGTCACTCTGTCAGGGCGTCCCTGACGTGGTGGTTGAGATCCCCGGCTCTTCGGTCCGGGAAGTCGTGTCAGCTCAAGGGCTCTGGACTCTGGACGAATCTAGTCTACCAATCAACGTTCTGGAATTGCGAGCGATCAGACTGTGTCTCTCTGCGTGGTCGAAGAGGCTACAGGGCCGCTCGGTCAGAATCCAGTCGGACAACGCCACGGCCGTGGCGTATGTCAACCATCAGGGGGGCACTTGGAGCTCGGCTGCAGCATCCGAGGTCGCCCACATCCTCTGTCTGCCGTCTACATTCCGGGCGTAGAAAACTGGCAGGCGGACTATCTGAGTCGCTAGTCCCTGGACCAGGGGGAGTGGTCCTTGCATCCGGAGGTGTTTCAACTCCTTTGTCGGCGTTGGGGCACGCCGGATGTGGACCTGATGGCGTTTCGACTCAATCGCAAGGTGTCAAGGTTTGTGGCCAGGCCCAGGGACCCCTGGGCGGATGCCTCAGACGCGTTGGTGGCCCCGTGGGGTCAGTATAGCTTGATATATGCTTACCCTCCGCTGCAGTTGCTTCCTCGTCTGCTGTGCAGGGTAGCGACAGGGGGCATACCGGTGATCCTCATTGCCCCGGATTGGCCTCGGCATCACAGGTATGCCGATCTGGTACGTCTCATCGCGGACGTCCCTTGGCGACTGCCCATGAGGGAGGACCCTCTGTCTCAAGGTCCTATCTTTCATCCTGCTTTACAATCTCTGGTTTTAACGGCATGGCTATTGAGAGCCAGGTACTGAAGGACCGAGGCCTTTCAGAGGCGGTAATTTCAACCATGCTGAGGGAACAGAAGTCTACTTCTAGAAAGATCTACCACCGTACCTGGAAAGCTTACATCGCTATGTGCGAAGAGCTAGACTGGCGTCCACGGACTTACTCTGTCCCCAGAATACTGCGGTTCTTGCAGCATGGTGTGGCCCAAAGGCTGGCTTTGAGCACAATTAAGGGTCAGATTTCGGCCTTGGCCTTTTCTTTCAACCACCGCTAGCGGGTCATTCCTTGGTTAGCACTTTTGTGCAGGGGGTTCGCCATGTGATTCCCCCTGCCAAGCCTCTGCTCCCTCCTTGGGATCTGAATTTGGTGCTCTCGGTTCTCCAGGAACTTCCCTTTTGAAAATATCAGAGCTATTCCTCTCTTAACTTTGTCTCAGAAGGTGGCTTTCTTGGTGGCCATTACTTCTGTTAGACGGGTGTCTGAGTTAGCGGCCCTGTCATGCAAGTCGCCTTACCTGGTCCTCCATAAGGATAAGGCGGTCTTCCGGGTGCGACCGTCTTTCCTTCCAAAGGTGGTTTCGGCTTTTCACCTTAATGAGGACATTGTCCTTCTGTCCTTGTGTCCTCACCCATCGCATCCCAGAGAGTTTGCGCTTCACAATTTGGATGTGGTGCGAGCCTTACGGGTGTACCTGGCGGCTACTGCTTCTATTCGGAAGTCTGACTCACTGTTTGTGTCTGTCTCTGGTCCAAAACAGGTCCAAGCGGTGTCGTCTGCCACCATTTCTAAGTGGATCAGACAGACTGTTATACAGGCTGTAACGGCACCCCAAGTATGAAAGGGGTTAACGCCGTTTAGGATATTCCCTCTCCGAACACACATCCACTACCGACACTCCACAGTCAGGCGACCGAGACCCATAGGAATAATTCTTCCAGAAATACGAGACAAACACTCTGTATGAGGTTTCCAACTGGTCTGACACTTTTTATTGAGAAGAGAACAGGCTTTTATATACACTAAACGAATACTGTAGTCCAAGTGGACAACTCCACCCACAACACCACACAATGGTCACATAATGAGGCCCAATACACATTCTGACATCTCTTAGCAGACAACAGGTGAGTTCATTAGCTAATCCCTTTTCAGTTTAAATGACTATGCATAACCTTTGTGTTCCCCAGACTGTCTGTCTGCTAATTTACAATACCCACAATTACAGAGTTAATTATCACACCCCACAATGAAAAGATCTTTAGAATAGTTGGGATTCATTAACATTACACAGGCAGACAGGTGATTGAAGTTGAACACATCAGCCCTTTCAATTAACCTGTTGAGTTCAGGATCAACAAACAGTAAATATTGTGGATTTAATATTACTATCCCATTTTAGGTAGTCCAAGATATATTTCCTCAGTCACCCTATGCCCAAAGTGACCCCTGTCACACAGGCCTATGCCATTAAGGGGCGGGCGCCTCCCTTTCCTGTTAAGGCACATTCCACCAGGGCAATTGGTGCTTCCTGAGCTTTCCGACATCAAGCGTCGGTTGCACATGTGTGCAAGGCGGCGACCTGGTCGTCCATTCATACCTTTTCGAAATTCTATAAGGTTGATGTGGCTGCATCTTCGGATGCTTCCTTCGACCGCAAAGTGTTGCAGGCCGCTGTTTAAAAGTTGCAACTCCTCCGTTGAGAAGCTCTGCTTGTTTGGAGTGAAGTTTTGTTTTTTCCTTTACTACTGCTCCCACCCTTTTCTGATACTGCTTTGGGACGTCCCACACGTTTACAGTATTAGAGCTGTGTCAGTCCATGGACGATAAGAGAAAATAGAATTTTTGTACTCACCATAAAATCCGTTTCTCTGATGTCCATGGACTGACACAGCACCCACCCTTCTTTTAAGGTTTGTACTGCTTTGTTACGAACTGAGGCTGCTGGCTGCAGGTGGGAGGGTAATGTCCGGAGGGACTGCCCCCCTGGGCGGGGCTGTTCAGCTCTGGTTTTGTTCTAGAATGTATGTTTCTAACATCTAGCATTCTGCCTAGATCTTCTCCTGCGAGCAGGGACATATACCCACACGTTTACAGTATTAGAGCTGTGTCAGTCCATGGACGTCAGAGAAATGGATTTTACGGTGAGTACAAAAATCCTATTTTTTTTTTGTTAAAAATAACAAACATGTCTATACTTACCTGCTCTGTGAAGTGGTTTTGCACAAAGCAGCCCCAATCCTCCACTTCGGCTCTCCTGGCCCCTCCCTCCTGTTGAGTGCCCCCACAGCAGGTAGCATTTCATTCAGACACGGAGCCGCTGCCTGGCCCCGCCCCTTCTCTCTCCTCATTGACTCACTGACTTTGATTGACAGCAGCGGGAACCAATGTCGCCACGCTGCCATCTCAGCCAATAAGGCGGGAGAGTCCCAGGCAGCCGTGACACTCCTGCAAAATCGCTGGATCTAGATGGGGCTCAGGCAAGTATTAGGGGGGCTGTTGCACACAGAAGGCTTTTTATCTTAATGCATATAATGCATTAAGATAGAAAACCTTCTGACTTTACAACCACTTTAACCACTTGACAACTGGGCACTTAAACCCCCTTAATAACCAGACCAATTTTCAGCTTTCGGTGCTCTCACATTTTGAATGACAATTACTCAGTCATACAACACTGTACCCAAATGAACTTTTTGTCCTTTTTTTCACACAAATAGAGCTTTCTTTTGGTGGTATTTAATCACTGTTGGGTTTTTTATTTTTTGCGCTATAAAAGAAAAAAGACTGAAAATTATGTAAAAAAATGTATTTCTCTTTTTGTCCATGGACGGACACATCTTCTTAAATCTTGACATGTGGGTTATGTACCTGTTCATAGGAGAGGACTAGGCAGAACATGTTAGTTATCTTAAAACATGTAAATTTACCAGAGTTGAACAGCCCCGCCCAGGGGGCGGTCCCTCCGCACATAACCCTTCACCCTGCAGTCAGCAGCCTCAGTTTTTTTTCTGCCTAGCAGAGGAGAAGGACATGGCTCCCTTTGGGCCCAGAGTCCTGAAGAATTTTTTATTTTACTTTTATTTTTTTGTGATATCTTCTATCAACTGCCGGCTGGGCGACAGGCTGGATATTATAGATCCTTGTAGTCTTCCCAGTTCGGGCCATCGAGTGTGGCAGTCCTTAGCTACATGGTGGTTCTGCCACAACGTACCCCATGACTCCAGGGGTGGCCGGTGAGCACATGCTCCGGGGTCCACATATGACTGGGCTGTTTGCGGTCTCACTCCGTACCATCGTTTGTGGGTCTGTCAGGGACACGCCAGCAAGTCCTCGCAAGGACGGGTAAGTACGGTTCTTCCTGTCTCGGCAGGGTGGAACAGCTGGGCATTCCCGGGATTAAGGGGTTCTCCTGTCCTCCCTTTCCCTGCTCTCTGTCGCCCTTTCCCCTCCTGCCCTAGGGCCCGCTGCGACCGGGGTGTACCTGTGGGGGGACTCCGGGTCCCTGTGGGGGACCGTGGGGCGCCGGGGTCCGCTTTCTGTGAGGGGGGTCTGTCTCCTGGGAAGTCTCTGCACGGCCTTCTCATCCACATCCCAGGGCTCAGGCACCATTTTTTGCTGCGCCGACGCCATTTTTAGTGTGTTTATTTCTCTATTAAGAATTCCATTGGTGGCCATTTTGTCGTGGCCGCGCTGTTGCGCAGGTCGGTATTGCGGGCGGCCATTTTCTTGTGGTCCGCGCCCTTTTTATCTGAGGCATCTGGCGGTCATTTTGGAGTGGGGTTTGGCCTCTAGCACTGGCTTTCTGAACGGCGCACAGGTCATTCTCCTCAGTTTTTTCTTCACACACACGCTGTGTATACAAGGCGGGCAGCGGTGCTGATCGGTCTCTCTCTGGGTGGTGAGTCCTCTGGGTTACCCCCCCCGCCCGGTCAGAGCAGCAAGGAGGGTGGACTCATAAGTGTTCTTCACTTGGTCCTTGAGGGCTGTCAGTGGGTGTTTATGGAGTCAGTATGTGACCTTTCTTCCCCTAAATTGCCAGAGGCAGCTAACGGTGCCCCTGCACCTGCGGTTTCCATGGATATGCTGTGACATTCCTGGAATCATTTGTTGCCAGGGTAGAAACAGCGTGCGGGCGTAAGGGGGGTAAAAAAGCGCCCCCCTTCCCCGCCATCTTCTGGGGCGTGCTAGACAGGGCACTTATGAGTGCACTTCTGATGCTGTGCGGGACACTCTCCAGCTGGTAGATGCAGCTGGGACTTCCGCAGAGGAGTCTGTCTCCTTTTGGTCACGCAAATCTGACCGTTTTGTGAGAGTTTTTTCCTTATGTTACTGTCTTTGAAAAGGAATGGGACGGCCGTAGAGGTCCTTTGTGGTCCCTCAGCCCATGGCGGTCCGTGATCCTTTTGGGGAGTGCCTTTTTAAAAAAAAAAAAGATGGGCCTCTCCTCTGGTCGTGGACACCCCGGTCTCTCGGCTACATGAGGTAACCACTCTCCCGGTAGAGGGAACCCTTGCCTTTAAGGACCCTACTGATAGGAGGTCCGAAGCGATGACCCGCTCCAGGTTCACCATGCTGGGGTCAGCGTTGCGACCTATATTGGCTGAGACTTTGGTGCCTCAGACATTCTCTGAATGGGCAAGGATTTTGCAACAGACAATAGAGGAGCATCAGCTGCCTCCATAGTTCGTAAGGCTGGCTGACCAAATGGTACAGGTCTTTGTGTATGCCTCTGATGCCACTCTGGATGCGGCCCCCTGGATTTCCAGAGCCTCTGTATCTGCGGTGGTACTGCGCCACCTGATTTTGCTGAAATGCTGGTCGGCTGACCAAGCATCCAAAAGAGCTCTGGCAGATTGCCTTTCAGAGGCTTTTTGGTACCTCGCTGGTCGACATTATTAAGGATGTCACTGGAGGTAAGTGCACACTTCTCCTGCAGTCCTCCAAGGGGAAGAAGCTGCGCTGTTGGCCCGGGGCCCTCCTATTCCACACAGAGGCAGTATTTTCGTCAGTCTGGGTCAGCCGGCAGACCTCCAAGACTGACGAGGCTCCAGCTGGGGGACAGAAGCGTCCCTGGGTGCGTAAGCCGAACAAGCCGGCTAACAAGCCTGCTACCGCATGAAATTTTGCCCCCGCCGGACTCTGGGGTGGGGGGGGCGGCTTAGCGAGTTTGCAGCTCGGTGGACCTCCCTGCTCTCTGACCAGTGGGTCTGCGAGGTGGTCACTTTGGGGTACAAGATTGAGTTTCTTCTTGTCCACCAAACAGATTTTTTCCCTCAACTCTTCCTCTCCTTCCGGCTCGTCGGTCTGCTTTGATGGGAGTAGTACAAGACTTGCTCAGGTGCGGAATAATTTTACCTGTGCCCCTGGTGGAAGGGTTTTAGGGATTCTATTCAAATCTGTTGGTAGTCCCAAGGAAGGATGGTGTCCGTCCAATCTTGGACCTCAGGGCCCCCAATACCTTTGTGAGGGTGCGAAAGTTCAGCATGGAATCCATTCGTTCGGAGGTTGCTGTGCTCCATCCGGGGGATTTTCTGGCGTCCCTGGACATCAAGGACGCATGCTTGCATGTCCCCATCTGCAATAGCGTCAGCACCAACAGTTTTTAACTAGGTGCTAGCCCCGATCTGGCTTTGCTGTAGACAGCGAGGTATTGCTATCGTGGGCTATTTGGACGAGCTGCTTCTGACTCAGAATTAAAGGAGGACATGTCTATAGCCAGTCAGATCCTCCGGGAAATTACAGAAGTCGGTGTTGGTACCGACTCACCGTCTGGAGTACCTAGGCTTGATCCTGGACTCCTCGGAGGCGAAGGACTTTCTTCCTTTGGATCAGTTGCAGACGCTCCAGTCGGCGGTGACATTGTTAGCATCCCGCAAATGGTCGTCTCTCCGTTTTTGCATGCGAATTCTGGGCCTCATGGTGGCCCCCTTCGAGGCAGTACCGTATGCCCAATTCCACACTCGAGTATTGCAGGAGATCATGTTCAAATGGAACAGATCTCCGTTGCCTCTGGATTCAGATAAATCACCTGGTCAAGGCTTCCCTGAGAGGGTGGCTGATATCCCCGGGTGGTCGTTCCTTTCTTTCCATGGGACTGTGATCACGACGGATGCCAGCCTCACAGTTTGGGGGGGAGTCTGGGGGGTCCAGTCAGCCCAGGGTTGCTGGACTCTGGCCGAATCTTGCCTGCCGATCAATGTCCTCGAACTTCGAGTGATCGGACTGTGCCTCTCCAAGTGGTCGCAGAGACTTCAAGGGCGTCTGGTCAAGATCCAGTTGGACAACGCCACGGCTGTGGCTTCTGCCACCCATCAGGGAGGAACAAGGAGCTCGGCCGCAGCGTCGGAAGTCGCTCACATCCTGAGTTTGGCCGAAAGGAGCGTGCCGGCTCTATCAGCTTACATCCGGGCGTAGAAAACTGGCAGGCGGACTATCTCAGCCGCAAGATACTGGACCAAGGGGAATGGTCATTACACCCCGGAGGTGTTTCAATTACTTTGTCTGAAATAGGGCACACCAGTTGTGGATCTCCTGGCCTCTCGACTCTATCGCAAGGTGTCAAGGTTTGTGGCCAGGCCCAGGGATCCTTGGGCAGACACGTCGGACGCGTTGGTGGCTCCATGGGGTCAGTATCGGCTAATTTTATGCCTTTCCCCCTATGAAATTGCTTCCTCGTCTGCTCCGCAGAGTGGGGGCCGAGGGGATTCTGGTGGTCCTAATCGCCCCAGACTAGTCCCAGGGTCCCTGGTACGCTGACCTTGTGAGACTGGTAGCTGACGCTCCCTGGCGGCTGCCAATGCGGGAGAACCTTCTGTCTCAAGGTCCCATACTTCATCCTGTTTTACAGTCGCTGGCTTTAACGGCATGGCTATTGAAAGCCAGGTACTAAGGGACCGTGGTCTGTCAGATTCGGTAATCTCCTCCATGTTGTGGGCCCGGAAATCTTCTTCCCTGACGTTCTACCATCGCACTTGGAAGGTTTACATCTGTATGTGTGAAGAGATGGCCTGGTGCGCACGGGCATATTCGGTTTCTCGGATCCTGCTGTTCTTACAGCGCGGAGTGGATCTGAAAATTGCCTTAAGCACTATTAAGGGGCAGATTTCAGCCTTGGCTGTCTTCTTCCAACGATCCCTGGCGGCTCACTCACTGGTAAGTATGTTTGTGCAGGGGGTCCGACACGTGGTTCCCCCGATTTTGACCACCACTTCCTCCGTGGGACTTGAATCTAGTGCTCTCGGTACTTCAGGAACCTCCCTTTGAGAACATTAGGGAGATTCCTCTCTTAACGCTTTCTCAGAAAGTTGCCTTTCTAGTTGCCATTACATCGGTCAGAAGGGTTTCTAAATTGGCGGCCTTGTGCGGTGCTACACCCGCAACCTTCTTCCTTCATAAGGTAGTTTCGGCTTTTTGCCTAAACAAGGACATTGTACTTATATCCTTGTGTCCTCGGCCGTCGCATCCCAAGGAGGTTGCGCTACATTCTTTAGACGTGGTACGTGCCCTACGGGTGTACCTGTCTGCTACGGCTCCGTTACGGAAGTCGGACTCGCTGTTCGTGTCGGTGTCTGGTCCACAGAAGGGCCTGGTGGTCTCGTCGGCCACCATTTCTAGGTGGATCAGGCAGACCGTCATCCAGGCCTATGCCCTTAAGGGGCGGGCGCCTCCCTTTCCTGTCACGGTGCATTCAACTAGGGCAATTGGTGCCTCCTGGGCTTTCCGACATCTAGCATCTGTCTCACAGGTGTGTAAGATGGCGACCTGGTCGTCTGTTCACAATTTCTCAAAATTTTGCAAGGTTGATGTGAGTGCATCTTCGGACACTTCCTTTGGCCGCAAGATTTTGCGGGCGGCTGTTTGAGGTTGCAACGTTGAGGAGCTCTGTTTTTTTGGGGTGAAGTTAAGTCTTCTCTTGATTGCTGTTCCCACCCCTCGTTTTTTCTGACACTGCTTGGGGACGTACCACATGTTAAGATTTAGGGAGCTGTGTCCATCCATGGACGAAAAGAGAAAATAGGATTTTTTTGTACTCACCGTAAAATCCCTTTCTCTGTTGTCCATGGACGGACACAACACTCACCCCTCCTTTTTTAGTTTGTACTGCTTTTCTACGAACTGAGGCTGCTGACTGCAGGGTGGAGCTTTCTGTGCGGAGGGACCGCCCCCTGGGTGAGGCTGTTCAACTCTGTTAAAGTTACATGTTTTAAGATAACTAGCATGTTCTGCCTAGTCCTCTCTTATGAACAGGGACATAACCCACATGTCAAGATTTAAGGAGCTGTGTCCGTCCATGGATGACAGAGAAAATGATTTTACGGTGAGTACAAAAAAAATCCTATATTTTTTCTTTGTTTCTGTTATAAAATTTAGCAAATTAGTAATTTTTCTTCATAAATTTTGTCCAAAATTTATACTGCTACATATCTTTGGTAAAAATAAGTACAAATTGGTGTATATTATTTGGTCTTTGTGAAAGTTATAGAGTCCACAAGCTATGGTGCCAATATCTGAAAATTGATCACACCTGAAGTACTGACGGCCTATCTCATTTCTTGAGACCCTAACATGCCAGAAAAGTACAAATGCCCCCCAAATGACCGCTTTTTGGAAAGAAGACAGAGTATGGCGATACCACATATGTGAGACTTTTACACAACGTGGCCACATACAGAGGCCCAACATGCAGGGAGCACCTTCAGGCGTTCTGGAGCACCCAGGCCAATTCTCTCCTACATGTAAAAATCATAATTTCTTTGCAAAAAAATTACATAGAACCCCAAAACATTATATATGTTTTTTTAGCACTAGAGAATACAATGGCGGTCGTTGCAACTTCTTATCTCGCATGATATTTGCGCAGCAATTTTTCGAACGTGTTTTTTAAAAACAAGAAAAACAAACAGTAAAGTTAGCCCAATGTTTTTGCATAATGTGAAAGATGATGTTACGCTGAGTAAATAGATACCCAACATGTCACCCTTCAAAATTGCACACACTCGTGGAATGGCGCCAAACTTGTCTACTTAAAAATCCCCATAGGCGACGCTTTAAATATTTTTACTGGTTACATGTTTTTCGTTACAGAGGAGGTCTAGGGCCAAAATGATTGCTCTCGTTCTAACGTTTGCAGCGATACCTCACGTGTGGTTTGAACACCGTTTTCAAATGTGGGCGGAACTTGCGCGTGGGTTCGCTTCTGTATGCGGGGACAGGGGCGCTTTAAAAAATTATTATTTTTTATTGTTCATTTTACTTTATTTATTTTACACGTTTTTCCCCCCCAAATTTTTTTTTGATCACTTTTATTCCTATTACAAGGACTGTAAACATCCCTTGTAATAGGAACATGGCATGACAGGTCTTCTTTACAGTGAGATATGGGGTCAATAAGACCCCACATCTCACCTCTAGGCTGGGAAGCCTGGAAAAAAAACAAAACGATCCTGGCTTCGATCGTAGCGGTGAGTCGGTGTGTGTTATACAAGGGTCTGTGTACTATGCAGGGGGCTGTGCGTTGTGCAAGGGTCTGTGTGTCGTGCAAGGGTCTGTGTACTATGCAGGGGGATGTGCGTTTGTGCAAGGGTCTGTGTACTATGCAGGGGGCTGTGCGTTGTGCATGGGTCTGTGTACTATGCAGGGGGCTGTGCGTTGTGCAAGGGTCTGTGTACCATGCAGGGGGCTGTGGAAAGTTATTTTCCTGAAGGTGCATGTTATACGCCTGTGCGTGTTATACGCCGTAAAATACGAAATGTAGAGCTACCCTCGTGAGGGCCGCTGGTAGAATCTGTACCCCACTTACTCTGCAAGTCCTCTGACACCCTGGGTTCAGTCATTTTTTACCTGTTGACACCAATAACAAGAAACTTACACAATACCAGTGAAGCAGTTCAAGTTTACTGTGACAAAAGTGACACATAAAAGTGCACATGAAACTGTTTGTCATGAAGATATCTTATCTGAATACAATATAGCACTAATATGAAATGCTGTTTGGCAATTTAGAGATCTATGTTAGTAAAGTAGTAAAACCGCTGTAGATAGGAAGTGATACTGTACGTATATGTCCTTCTGGATGATGCTGTGTAACTCTCTCCTATGCAGGCCATGACTCGGCCACAGCTCACACTGGCGCAGAGCTTCTGCTGGCAGATCCAGGCCGAGGTCACAAGAGAGCAATCTAGGCCTCGACCAGCCCCTTTATATCCTCTCCCAGCAGTCTGTTCTTCCCTCACAGCAATCTGGTGGTTGTAGTTCAGGCCAGTCCTGCTAGAATTGAAACCCCAGCATTCTGAACTACACATCCCACAATGCTTTGCTCTGCTCTAGGCTCTGTCTTTAGGAAAAAAACATGGAGTCCAAGCCAACACTAGAGGGAGACAGCTCCACATAACCAGCGCTGCATATTGTCCCTGAATTGCAGGCACAAGAGCCGGCTCCTGGCTACATATATATTTGTTTTTTGTTTTTGTTATCCCGCACTTCTCCTTTTAAAGTAGAACAATAGCAAAGCTATGGACAATTAAATAGTTGCATATTTCTAACAAATGGTAGATCAGCTTTAAAACGAGCTCCCACTGATCTTTTGTAGATCCAGATGTGGGGCAATTCATTCTCTAAGTTCACAAGAGATGCAAGGAAGATGTTCAGGTATCAGCCCTGTGTGCACCTGCTTTGTTTACATTGGAGATTACAGGTATGGGAATGATTATGACCACAGCAATAGTAATAATGCTTTATTTATTATTGGCATTTATTAGCAAAAGTAAAATTCAAGTTTAAAACCTCATAATAAATAAAAGTATCAGTTTTAATGTATAAAAATTCTCATTATATAAGTACATTGAAGAAGCCATACTTATTAAATATGCAGTCTGTGTTTTCTGTTTAATACTGATGCCCATAGGCTTTGTGTTCCTGATCAGAGTTATTTGTTTATGTATATACAGTAGGTGGAGATATGACATCACTATTGTGTCACTAACAATTTGGGAGCTGTCATTTCTAATTGGTTGATTCCACATATCTGGTGCTGTTCAATGTTCATGGGTCATTCTACCTTGAGAAAATTACCCTTTGTGGTCCTGAAGTGTTGGTGCCTCTTAATAAAGACTGTAAATCTATAATACATATACCGTATTTATCGGCGTATAACACGCGCCGGCGTATAACACGCACCCCAAGATTAGGAGGGAATTTTAGGGAAAAAACTTTTAGGAGCGAAGTTTAAGGAAAAATAACTTACATTTAAATGCAGCCTTATCAGTGTCCATTGCAGCCTTGTCACAGTGTAGCCTTGCCCCAATGTCCATTGCAGCCTTGTCACAGTGCAGCCTTGTCAGTCTCCATTGCAGCCTTGCCCCAGAGTCCATTGCAGCCTTGCCCCAGAGTCCATTGCAGCCTTGTCACAGTGCAGCCTTGTCAGTGTCCATTGCAGCCTTGCCCCAGAGTCCATTTCAGCCTTGCCCCAGTGTAGCCGTGCAGCCTTGCCCCAGTGTCGCCTTGCCGGATTTTAAAATTGGCGCCGAGACTGAGCGCAGCGGGGCGAACGCCGCCGAGAATGCAGGGACTGGGCGGAGCTGAGATACACATAGCCGAGTGTACTCGGCTATACTCGGCTTTTCTCGGCTCCGCTCACAGTCACGCCGAGTCCCGCCCTATGATGGACATAACACAGGTCCAATGGCGGGACTGGGCGTGACTGTGAGCGGAGCCGAGAAAAGCCGAGTATAGCTGAGTACATTCGGCTATGTGTATCTCGCTCCGTTCCGCTCACAGTCAGCGGAGACCGCCCGGGGATGTGGGTATCGGCGTATAACACACACCCACGATTTTCCCCTGATTTTCAGGGGAAAAAAGTGCGTGTTATACGCCGATAAATACGGTAATTCTTTTGGCATAAGAAAGGTGTGCTGGTGAACTTAATATTTCTATATGGATAGTGATGGCGCCAACAATTATGTCACTACAGCACAACTGGAGTTTATGTGTTGATCTGATAGGTACAGTTAAAAAATATCCCAAGCTTTGAACATCTCACGGAGCTCATTTCAATCCATCATCCGAAAATGGAAAGAGTATGGCACAACTGCAAACCTACCAAGACATGGTCGTCCACCTAAACTGACAGGCCGGGCAAGGAGAGCATTCATCAGAGAAGCAGCCAAGAGGCCCATGGTAACTCTGGAGGAGCTGCAGAGATCCACAGCTCAGGTGGGAGAATCTGTCCACAGGACAACTATTAGTCGTGCACTCCACAAATCTGCCCTTTATGGAAGAGTGGCAAGAAGAAAGTGATTGTTGAAAGAAAACCTTAAAAAAATCCTGTATGCAGTTTGTGAGAAGCCATTTGGGGATATAGCAAACATGTGTAAGAAGGTGCTCTGGTCAGATGAGACCAAAATTGAACTTTTTGGCCTAAAAGCAAAATGCTATGTGTGGCAGAAAACTAACACTGCACATCACCCTGAACACACCATGAAAACATGGTGGTGGCAGCATCATGTTGTGGGGATGCTTTTCTTCAGAAGGGACAGGGAAGCTGGTCAGAGCTGATGGGAAGATGGATGGAGCCAAATGCAGGGCAATCTTAGAAGAAAATCTGTTCTGCAAAAGTCTTGAGACTGGGGTGGATGTTCACCTTCCAGCAGGACAACGACCCTAAACATACAGCCAGAGCTACAATGGAATGGTTTAAATCAAAGCATATTCATGTGTTAGAATGGCCCAGTCAAAGTCCAGACTTAAATCCAAGTGAGGATGTGTGGCAGGATTTGAAAATTGCTGTTCACAGACGCTCTCCATCCAATCTGACAGAGCTTGAGATATTTTGCAAAGAAGAATGGGCAAAAACTTTACTCTCTAGATGTGCAAAGCTGGTAGAGACATCCCCAAAAAGACTTGGGTAGGTGGTTCTACAAAGTATTGACTCAGGGGGCTGAATACAAATGCCCCCCCACACTTTTCACATATTTACAGTGGGTACGGAAAGTATTCAGACCCCCTTAAATTTTTCACTCTTTGTTATATTGCAGCCATTTGCTAAAATCTGTTAAGTTCATTTTTTTTCCTCATTATTGTACACACGGCACCCCATATTGACAGAAAAACACAGAATTGTTGACATTTTTGCAGATTTATTAAAAAAGAAAAACTGTAATATCACATGGTCCTAAGTAATCAGACCCTTTGCTGTGACACTCATATATTTATCTAAGGTGCTGTCCATTTCTTCTGATCATCCTTGAGATGGTTTTACACCTTCATTTGAGTCCAGCTGTGTTTGATTATACTGATTGGACTTGATTAGGAAAGCCCCACACCTGTCTATATAAGACCTTACAGCTCACAGTGCATGTCAGAGCAAATGGGAATCATGAGGTCAAAGGAACTGCCTGAAGAGCTCAGAGACAGAATTGTGGCAAGGCACAGATCTGGCCAAGGTTACCAAAAAAATTCTGCTGCACTTAAGATTCCTAAGAGCACAGTGGCCTCCATAATCCTTAAATGTAAGACGTTTGGGATGACCAGAACCCTTCCTAGAGCTGGCCGTCCAGCCAAACTGAGCTATCGGGGGAGAAGAGCCTTGGTGAGAGAGGTAAAGAAGAACCCAAAGATCACTGTGGCTGAGCTCCAGAGATGCAGTCGGGAGATGGGAGAAAGTTGTAGAAAGTCAACCATCACTGCAGACCTCCACCAGTCGGGGCTTTATGGCAGAGTGGCCCGACGGAAGCCTCTCCTCAGTGCAAGACACATGAAAGCCTGCATGGAGTTTGCTAAAAAAACACCTGAAGGACTCCAAGATGGTGAGAAATAAGATTCTCTGGTCTGATGAGACCAAGATGGAACTTTTTGGCTTTAATTCTAAGCGGTATGTGTGGAGAAAACCAGGAACTGCTCATCACCTGTCCAATACAGTCCCAACAGTGAAGCATGGTGGTGGCAGCATCATGCTGTGGGGTGTTTTTTAGCTGCAGGGACAGGACGACTGGTTGCAATCAAGGGAAATATGAATGCGGCCAAGTACAGGGATATTCTGGACGAAAACCTTCTCCAGAGTGCTCAGGACCTCAGACTGGGCCGAAGGTTTACCTTCCAACAAGACAATGACCCTAAGCAAACAGCTAAAATAACGAAGGAGTGGCTTCACAACAACTCCATGACTGTTCTTGAATGGCCCAGCCAGAGCCCTGACTTAAACCCAATTGAGCATCTCTGGAGAGACCTAAAAATGGCCGTCCACCAACGTTTACCATCCAACCTGACCGAACTGGAGAGGATCTGCAAGGAGGAATGGCAGAGGATCCCCAAATCCAGGTGTGAAAAACTTGTTGCATCTTTCCCAAAAAGACTCATCAAAAGGGTGCAAATACTAAATACTGAGCAAAGGGTCTGTAGGACCATGTGATATTTCAGTTTTTTTCTTTTTAATAAATCTGAAAAAATTTCAACAATTCTGTGTTTTTCTGTCAATATGGGGTGCTGTGTGTACATTAATGAGGGAAAAAATTAACTTAAATGATTTTAGCAAATGGCTGCAATATAACAAAGAGTGAAAAATTAAAGGGGGTCTGAATACTTTCCGTACCCACTGTATATGTAAAAAAATGTGCCACTTTGTGTTGGTCTATCACATAAAATCACCAAAAAATACATTTACGTTTTTGGTTGTAACATGAGAAAATGTGGAAAATTTCAAGGGGTATGAATACTTTTTCAAGGCACTGTATGCGACTGATACAAACTCTTACTGATTTCTTAAAGGGGAAGTCCACCCTAACACATCACTACATCTACAGACATCCACGATATAAGCCTAACATTTCTAGTGATCACCATAACTTGGTGTACCTATCTCCTACAATAGCCTCCATATTGCTTAATAATAAAACAAGAGGGTCCAGGGATACGACAGTATCACATACGTCACTCAGCGTGTCAAACACAGACTCCCAGTATGAGTGTATCTTAAAGTAAGGCCACACCATATGCCAAAATGAACTGACTTCAGTCGAGCACCTAGTGCACATAGGATCCCTTTGAGGGTAAATAGTGGCTAATCTTTGAGGAGTAAAATACACCCTGTGAAGAAATTTTACCTGTAGGAACTTATCCCTGGCTGAGATCATGGAGGGGACATAGGAAGAAACATAGTCATCCCACTCATCCTCACTAAGGGTAGGAATGTATTAAAGAGGCAATAAACCCTCTTTTTTTTTTTTTTTTTTTTTTATGAAAAAAAAAAAAACCCTGCAAGAGAAAGGCATAATGAGCTAGTGTGCATAGCATACTAGCTCATTATGAATGACTTACCTGAGATCGAAGCGCTCCTCGTTCCCCTCCGCCACTGCCGCCATGTTACCTACGAGTCCCTTCCGTGTATCACCGCTCCGGCGCTGTGACTGGCCGGAGCGGCGATGACATCATTCCCGCACATGCTCGCGGGACCGCCACGATTCTCGTGCATGTGCGCGGTTCCGGCATTATCCCATTGATAAAACCAGCACGCTCAGTGCGCCTGCGCCGTTGTCCTACGGCGCGCATACGCCGTAGACATCGGTGCAGTCCTTTCTGCAAATATCTTCTTAACCTTGTAGGTTATGGAGATATTTCTTGCACCTACAGGTAAGCCTTAATCTAGGCTTACCTGTAGGTGCAAGTGGTCAGAGAGGGTTTACAACCACTTTGAAGATCCTATTTGTTTATATATTTATTGGTGGACAGGGAGCAGAATCTTTACGCCTTTCATAACTGTTAAGTATGGCAGTGTCTCCCCAGGCCAGTCACACAGGATACAGGGACCCTCCCAGCTCTCGCAATGTAAAATAGGGCAGCTTGGGATATCTCAAAGAGCCCAATACCATGGAACCTTATGACGCACTGTATTCAACAATAACATATAGGTGTTTGGGAGTTGCCTTTTATGTACTCCAAATTCCAGTTCCCAACCTTCAGTAAGCTGCCCATAGGTTATTATATGGTTTCAGATAACAAACGCTTCAATCTTCATAGCAGGGAAAACCAAGTGGTTGTTAACCACTTTAATACCGGGCATTTTCACCCACTTCCTGCCCAGGCCAATTTTCAGCTTTCAGCACTGTCACATTTTGAATGACAATTGCGCGGTCGTGGCTCCCAAACAAAATTTACGTCCTTTTTTCCCCACAAAAAAAGCGTTCTTTTTGTGGTATTTGATCACCCCTGCGTTTTTTTTTTTTGCGCTATAAACAAAAAAAGAGCGACAATTTTGCTAAAAACACAATATTTTTTACTTTTTGCTATAATAAATATCCATATACCGTATATACTCGAGTATAAGCCGACCCGAGTATAAGCCGAGGTACCTAATGTTGCCACAAAAAACTGGGAAAACTTACTGACTCAAGTTTAAGCCGAGGGTCAACAATGCCTTACTGTTCCCATCCTTACTGTTCCCATCCTCACTGTTTCCTATCCTCACTGTTTCCTATCCTCACTGTTTCCTATCCTCACTGTTTCCTATCCTCACTGTTTCCTATCCTCACTGTTTCCTATCCTCAGTGTTTCCTATCCTCAGTGTTTCCTATCCTCAGTGTTTCCTATCCTCACTGTTTCCTATCCTCACTGTTTCCTATCCTCACTGTTTCCTATCCTCAGTGTTTCCTATCCCCACTGTTCCTATGCTCACTGTTTAAATTTTACATTGGAAATAGTACCTGAAAAAAAGTTGCGGCTGCGGCGTCCATCGTTCAAATCCCGCGGTCTCTTCCTGGTTCCTTCCGTGATGGGCGATTCTCATCAGACACTCTCCGCCTATCACGAACGTTCTCTCATCCTCAGTTTCCCAGCAAACACTGTGTTGGGTGTTCCGCCAATCACAGACGTCTGCTGGGAAACTGAGGATGAGAGAACGTTCGTGATAGGCGGAGAGTGTCTGATGAGAATCGCCTATCATGGAAGGGACCAGGAAGAGACCGCGGGATTTGAACGATGGACGCCGCAGCCGCAACTTTTTTTCAGGTACTATTTCCAATGTAAAATTTCGCTGACTCGAGTATAAGCCGGGGGGGGACTTTCAGCCCAAAAAAAAGGGCTGAAAATCTTGGCTTATACTCAAGTATATATGGTAAAGAGAGGAAATTAAGCACTAATCTAAAATAGTGAATAAAAATAAAGCTGCTACATAAAATGTGACTAAAATTAATAAACATGGAATGAAGATGTAGCGCTAAGTGAAGAAATGAAGCCCAATAATTTGGGCCTCCAATCAAACCAAAGTGATAAATAATATCAATATAATGAGTCCATACAATGTCCATAGAAAATTTTCGTGTTGTGAAAAAAGAACATGTAGCACTGAAGGGTCATCACATAACTCTTGTAGAAAAAGAGAGGTAGAATACTCTTACCGGAACATTAGACCTGTGGTTTAGGCAGGTCAAATAGGCATACGAAATCCCAGTGGCACTCCTCATCAGTTAGTCTGGAAACTGGATCAGATGGGTCCCCAATGTAGACTGTCCGGTAGGCTCCCCGACTTGACAGCAGACTCTGGGTTTCACACCGATCCAGGTGGTCCTCCGATGGAACTGGAACCGCCACTCAACAAGGAGACTCTTTACCACGGTGAATATTAGTAACCAGTGGCCAAAGGAAGCTATTACTTGACCAACCACCCATGTGAGGAGAAAAGAAGGGAAGGAATGCTCCAATGGTGCAGGTCAATGAGGGTTTATTCAACCAACATAAAAGTGATCACAAACAATAAAAACGTTTAAAAAGGGGCAGTGAATGAGGTAGTGTACCAAGCCCCACGCGTTTCGAACAAATGTGGTTGGTCAAGTAATAGCTTCCTTTGGCCACTGGTTACTAATATTCACCGTGGTAAAGAGTCTTCATGCTGAGTGGTGGTTCCAGTTCCATCGGAGGACCACCTGGATCGGTGTGAAACCCAGAGTCTGCTGTCAAGTCGGGGAGCCTACCGGACAGTCTACATTGGGGACCCATCTGATCCAGTTTTCAGACTAACTGATGAGGAGTGCCACTGGGATTTCGTATGCCTATTTGACCTGCCTAAACCACAGGTCTAATGTTCCGGTAAGAGTATTCTACCTCTCTTTTTCTACAAGAGTTATGTGATGACCCTTCAGTGCTACATGTTCTTTCTTCACAATCACAACACGAAAATTTTCTATGGACACTGTATGGACTCATTATATTGATATTATTTATCATTTATGTTTGATTGGAGGCCCAAATTATTGGGCTTCATTTCTTCACTTAGCGCTACATCTTCATTCCATATAATAAATATCCCAATTTTTTAAAAAAAACACGTATTTTTTTCTCAGTTTAGGCCGATATGTATTCTTCTACATATTTTTGGTAAAAAAAAATCACAATAAGCGTATAGTGATTGGTTTGCGCAAAAGTTATAGCGCCTACAAAATAGGGGATAGATTAATGAATTTTTTTTTTCTAGTAATGGCGGTTATCTGCGATTTTTGTCAGGACTGCGATATTGCAGCGGACAGATCGGATGCTTTTGATACATTTTTGGGACCATTCACATTTATACAGTGAACAGTGCCATAAATATGCACTGATTACTGTATAAATGTGACTGGCAGGGAAGGGTTTAACACTAGGGGGCGATCAAGGGGTTAAATGTGTATCCTAGGGAGTGATTCTAACTGTGGGGGGAGGGGACTGACTGGGGGAGGTGACCAATTGTTGTACCTATGTACAAGGGACACACCATCGGTCTCCTGTCCCTGACAGGACGTGGATCTGTGTGTTTACACACACAGATCCACGTGCCTGGCTCTGTAACTGGCGATCGCGGGGACATCGCGGGCGCCAGGCACGCGCATCGGCACCCGAGTGACACGGAGGGCACGCGCGCCCTAACGGCCGGGAGGCCCGAGGACATCATATGACGGCCACCCAGGATGGCAGAGCCACCTTGCGGCCCGTCATTTGACTATAGGCGGGATGGGAAGTGGTTAAGCTACTAACTGATCTTCCTTTATATTTCAAAGAAATGCACTAACTGTTGGCGCTATATGAATCTTGTATAGTAATGTAGCGCCCTGCTACCAATGAGTGGGTGCTTTGTGGTAAAATTATAGTTGTCTGAGCAATAGTTTGGCTCAGAAGGATTGTGTTACAAATTGTACTCTGTTTCAGTTCAGCTGGCTGCGTGATTTTCCTCCTGACAGTGGGTGTCACTGTCACCACTGGTCAGGATGTGAAAGGCAACAGGCTGGACGCATTGGATATCTCTTTCCCAGCAGCGGCTCAGGGGCGTGGTCAACCCGCTGTGCATGCTGGGAAGAGTTACTTAAGAGACAGACGCCATTAGTCCGGGGGCTTCTTTTTTTGCAGAGTTGGGGGCCGTCGTTCTTCGGTGGTGGGCACCACCCGCCTGACCCCGACCTGAGGGCCCTCATGGCCTCAGGGAAGTTCTGGCAGTTTCCGCCTCAGGGCCATGTTGGCCTGAGGCTCCGTTACTGAAGAGTAGGCCCAGGAGTTACTGGGGGCCTACTGATCCAGGGATGATCCTGTGTCGCCTTACCTGCTGGAAGGGACCAAGCAATTGAGGACTCAATTGGAGGATGCATCCGGATCATAATCTACCTCACAGTGCTGCCGGAACGGCTGGAAAATCCTGGCACTGAGAGCTGTGTTCTTTATTCGGAAGATAACCCAGGGAAGGGTTACGCCAAGTCTGTGGCAGAGACTGCTCTATTTTCACCTAGTCTGTGGCAGAAACTGCTCTATTTTCACCAAGTCTGTGGCAGAGACTGCTCTATTTTCACCAAGTCTGTGGCAGAGACTATCTGTGATTGAGCTACGCATCGGTTGCTAGGCCAGTGAGATTGGGCCTATCCAGTGTTTGCTGAGTCCAGCTCGGAGACAGTTGTTCCTCTGGACCTAGGAAAGTTCCTGTGATCTGCAACTAAGGTACCCGAGTCCTCCCCATCCCTTCCACCCCCTCTGTTGGAACTTTAATCAATAAAACCCTTGAAAGAGACTTTGTGTAGGTGCAAACTTCTTCTGGACAACTCTTCAAGGAGAACCCCTGAGATGAGCATACGGGACAGTGAGGTAACGGCAGGCCCAAATTTAAACCAGCAGCTCCTACGGGGGTATCACTACAGTAATAATAACATATATGTGATGCATTGAATTTAGAATTGTTGCACTTCTGTTTGCCCAATCGCATGTTAAATAATCACATGATCACTTCATATAAAAAGCATCTATATGTGTAAAAATATATATATTTTTGTAAACATCAATTATTGATTGCCACCAAAGATTAGTTCAAAATGTAAAACTGTAATTAATGTCGATGCTTTAAAAAAAAAAAAAGTGACATTATTTCATCTATGCGATGTTGAATTACACCCCCAAATGTACACCGCTCATCTTCAGATAAAAAGTCAGCGCTGAGGAAGGTTTCTTGAAGCTTGCGATAAGCCAGCCGCCCCCCGCAGCTATGGAGAAATTCACTGTCAGGTTCAGGTAGCTCAAATCCGTGACTCTTTCCACCTATAAATTATACTCAAAATGCTTGTAGATCAGAAATGATAATAACATCTCGCTCAGATATGTCTGGGGAGAAAAGAAGTCAAAAACAAGCGACAGGAGTTGTGGCTGGCGGGATGGCCAATTTTCCAGAATCTTATGTTTATTTTTTTTCCTTGTTTCTTGACATGAATGGGCTCTTGTTCTGCTCACTAAATTTACCCTTTAGTTAAAGTAGAACTCTGGGTTTTGCTTTTTTTTAAAGCAGAACTACACCTTTGGAATCAACATTAGGCTAGGTTCACACTGCTGCGAATTCTATTGCGAATTTGAGCCGTTGCAATTGCTCAAATTCGCAAGTCATTTAAATAACATTGTTTTACATTAGTGCCATTCACATCAATGCGTTGCGAATCTAAGCTGCGGGAAAAAGGGTCCTGTGCGAGTTTGATCCGTGTGCGATGCAAATTCAGCTCTATAGACAGGCATTCCCGGAAATCGTGGCAAAATCGTGGCCGCGAAATCGCGGTAAAATCTTGCGATTTTGTAGTCGCAGTAGTGTGAACCCAGCCTAAAAGTTATTGTAAAGTCTTGTTTTTGTTTCCTATAAAAATAACAAACATGTTATACTTACCTCCTCTGTTGCAGTAGATTTGCACAGAGCAGACCAAACCCTCCTGTTCTCTGGTCCCTCTTCTGTGCTCCTGGTCACTCTCTTATGTTCAGTGCCCCCACAGAAAGCAGCTTGCTATGGGGGCACCCGAACCGAATCACAGCTCCCTGTGTCTATTCAGACACGGAGTCCCGACCCGGCCCCACCCCCTCTCTCCCCTGATTGGCTAGCTGGCTTTGATTGACAGTCGCGGCAGCCAATGACAGAGGGAGAATCTTGGACGGCTAAGACACTCGTGGACATCGCTGGGCAGAGAGGGGGCTCAGGTAAGTGTTAGGGGGGCTGCTGCACACAGAAGGCTTTTTATCTTAATGCATAGAATGCATTAAGATAACAATACTTCTGCCTTTACAACCCCTTTAACTGTTTGTAATCCTTATGCTGGTAGATTTAGGAAATTGATTGAAAGATTTATAATATTAACTTGTTTAAAACTTTTTTTTTCCTGGTTTCTGGCCTAGGCCAAAATTTATGTCATACAGTTTTTATGGCTTTTTTGTTCTGTCACCTGGAGGAGGGGCTTTCTCATCTGAGCACACCCCCGCCTGCATTTTATTAGTAATAAAAACCGATGCGTATATATACTGATTGGAAATCGCGTATCATAAGGAATTACATCTAAGCCTGTAAGTTCTTGCTCTGGACATGGCCCTATGTTTTAAGATGATACAGTTAGATAGTGATGATGGTGGTTACATTGCTAATACTAGTATTTATTTAATTGTACATAATATAGCTGGGTACTAACTTTTATAGGTAAAGTTGATCCAGGGAGAATCCGATTGCCTCTCGGGGGATCAGGAAGGAATTTTTCCCCTGCTGTAGCAAATTGGATCATGCTCTGCTGGGGTTTTTCGCCTTCCTCTGGATCAACTGTGGGTATAGGATTGTGTGTGTATATATAGGATTGTTTGATTTTATTGTTTGAGCTAGATGGACTTGTGTCTTGTTTCAACCTGACTAACTGTAATTAGTAAGTTGCTTTTATTTTGCAAACTGAGGAGTATAAAGCTGCATCGGGAATCGGGATCAAGATCTCTGTAATTTATGAGGGGGTCTTCCCGATTTCAAATGGAACTCGCATGGTCCTAATGTGAGTCAAGTTACCAGCTGATGAGTTTTTAGGGACATGCACTCTTCTTTAGAGCAAAACTGGTCTGGATCCTCAACCACTTGCCGACTGCCTATCGCTTATTTACTGCGGTAGGTTGGCTCTATTGCATAAAATCACCTACCTGTACCTGCAATCGCGCACTGATTGGACACAAGGGATGCCAATCAGCTGGTCCGTTGCACCCGATGTCCACCGGCCACCCGCCTTTCGTTCCCTAGAGACGCATAATGTAAACAAGGCAGATCGCCATTCTTACAGGGGAAAAGATAGAGATCTTGTGTTCCTGCTAAGCAGGAACACCGATCTCTGTCTTTATCCAGTCAGACCATCCCTCACACAGTTAGCAAGCACCAGCTAGGAGCACACTTAACCCTTTGATCGTCTTTGATGTTAACCCCTCCCCTGCCAGTGTCATTAGTATAGTAACAGTGCATATTTTTAGCACTGATCACTGTAATAATGTCACTGGTTCCCAAAAAAGTGTCAAAAGTGTCAGTTGGGTGTCGGATTTGTCCGCCGCAATGTCACAGTCCCGCTTAAAATCGCTGATTGCCCCCATTACTAGTAAAAAAATTAAAATAATAATAATGCCATAAAAATGTCCCAGCGTTTGTAGACGTGATCACTTTTGTGCAAACCAATCAATATACTCTTATTGGGATTTTTTTTACCAAAGATATGTAGCTGAATACATATTGGCCTAAACTGATGAAGAAATTAATTTTTTTACATTTTTTTATTGGATATGTTTTATAGCAGAAAGTAAAGTGCACCACCCCCATAAGCCAGCCTCTAGAGCTCTCATGAGAATAACATTTAATAATAATTTAATTTAATAATTTAAACATTTAATAATCAAAACATTTTGATCATATGACATCCACTCGGATCAATGAAAGTCCCACTCGGCCATCATTTTGCAATAGGCCGGGTGGGAACTGGTTAAAGAGGAACTACGTTCTTTGTTAAGCACTTAAAAGTCAGCAGCTACAAATAATATAGCTATTGACTTTTAACAACAAAACATATACCAGTCCAGGAGTTCAGTGCTGTCTTCACCCAGACCAGTTCTTCACCGGTCTTCACATTACAGGTGCCGTCATCTTGGCTGTGGGAAGCCGGAGGTGACTTCCTGCTGTTTCACAATCAGCTCCTCACTGTGTATACATGAGACACACTGCACTTTCAGACTGGTCCTGCAGCCTCCTGGGCCATGAGACGTGTCCCATCAAGTTGCGGGTGGGGGTGAACATCATCAATTCTTGCCTAGGCGAGAAATGCGGAAGTGGAAGCAGGTAGCTGTCAGAAAAAGGTACCCACTCCCAGAAACAAAAACTTCCCAAAATGGTAGGAGGAGGAAGAGAATGAGCAAAACATTTACTTTGAAGTGACGTTCCACTTTAATAATGGCTTTTTAATAATAAAATCTGAGCTTTTTTGAGAAGTGACACTGTTGCTGTATATTATAACATGTTAGGCATACAAATTTGTAAAGTCAAAGATCCACTATAAACAGTTCACACACATACAAACACTACATATATATATTCCAACTGTGTGCTTAACCTCGTAGCGGGTGTTTCATATAAATATTTCTAATTATTGTTTATGTTAAAAAAAAATCTGTCACACGGGTTTAAAAATTTGTTATAAACTGTAATTTTAAATGTAAGCAGATTGTTTTAGCTAACCCCCCTTCGTGTCATTTCAGCAAGCCAGGTTACTGACATACAGGCATCTGCTGCTGTTTGCTAGAGTTTCTACTGACACATTTCCCATGTTTTTGCATTTTCAGTCTCAATCAAAAATGATGATGGAGACCCGTCAGAAGGTTGTGTACACACTAACCGCCATTGCAATGTCAATTAAAGCGCAATCTGCCGTCGTCAAATACTAATTACTCAGCGGAAAATTTGTGTATGATTGAAGATTCGAAATGTTTAGACAGAAGTTCACATCAAATCCGATTACCCAAATTTTCGCTGTGAATACATTTATTTATGAATAAATATGTTCTATCAATTAACAGCATAACATCTGGGGCATTAAAGTGAAAATTAGCATCATTAGGTTTTCCAGTTCTTAATTACTGTACTACTTAACTTTTCAGATCTATTAAAAACGTGAATGTGGCGAATGTATAGCAATTCCATGATGTTTACTCATTCTGCTTTGGAAACATAATTTTAATATTCGGCTACTGAGAATTCTAATTCTGAATTGATGGGGTTGAAGAAGACCTAGTAACATCATCCAGGCTGTCATTGGATGATGTACAGTGGATGATGTCTTTCTCAACTTTAAAGAGATATTAAAGTCAAAAAAAAAAAAAAAAAAAACAACAAATAATACTTACCTGCTTGTGCAGTGTTTTTGCACAAACAGCCCTGATCCTACTCCTCTCGGGTCCCCTGCCGGCGCTCTTGGCCCCTCACTCTTGCCGAGTGCGCCCAAAGCAAGCAGCTTGCCATCGAGCCACGTGTCACGTATCAGATAAGACCAGAACTATGTGGACTGCAACAGAGGAAACCCAAACGTGTGTAAGTAAAATATAATGATTTATTAAAGATAAGTGAAATAATATAGATACAACCACCTCCAATACCACACAGTGCACAACAACCTATACCAAACAGAACCCACAAATAATAACAGTAACAGACAAATATGTACAAGTAATGGGGAAAACCAGAATCATAAACAGGGCCAGCCAGGGTCGTCAACGGGAGATCAGCAGCTGGGGAAAGGGAAAACAAACAGGACAAGGAGAGGATGGATGGATCACAGGAGGGACGGGTACAGGTACAAGGCTCAGGGTTCAGGTAACAGACAGGAACAGATTCAGGTACAAATACAGAGCTTCTCAGGTTCAGGATCAGGGCGCAAGGAGAGATACCAAGGCAAAGTAAGAGTGTGTCTGCCAGGTATTTATACACATCTCCTGCAATCAGACTCAAGTGATACCTAATTGCAGGAGATGATGTGGACACCAGTACTGCGGCCCAAAGATCACATAATACCATCACCAGGGGAAAGCTCCCCTGGCAGTTCCAGACTGCCAGGAGACACCTGCTGGTGGACCACAGTACTGCACGCCTAATATCAGGCAGTGTCACCAGCGAATGGAACCTTCCCTGACACATGGCTCTGCATGTCCATTCACACACACTGTAATCTTTACTGGGAAATAAGGTGGAGGGGTCCCTTCTCTGCCCTTGAAAGCATCTGATCACACCAAGATTGGTGTGATCTGATGCTTTCTCAAGCCAAAATTGGCTTTGGTGAAACTGGGAGTGACTATAGGCATGCGCACAGGGTGCTACTGACACCGTCCACTGCCCTACTGACACCGATCTCTGCCCTTATGACACCATCCACTGCTCTACTGACACCGTCAGTATATACACACGTATACAGTGTGTGTTTGAGCTTTGGGGTGTGCACCCTAACACAATAGACAGTGCACACCTATGGAAGTGACCAAATACTCCTCAGTCCGGTTTCTAATACCAGAGATGATCAGGGATGTTCCTCTCCCCGTTCAGCTGTATTGCCAGCTTCAGTTCCGGGCTCCCCGGTGGGACGGGAGAGCCTGGGAAGGCACCCCTCCCGCGGCTTGTAAAAGCAATCCAGCGGCTAATTGGCCTCTGGGATTGCTTTATATTACAGCAGCCTGTTTCTACCAGGATGCTCAGGCACCCCAGGGTGCCTTGAGGTCTTTTTAGGGGTGCTTTGGCAAAATGCCTAACAATTGCCCAAAAACTGTACACAAGCCAGAAAGTGGATGAAGCCTGCCTTATAGTTACACAAAGCCACAGGTTTTGATTGTACACCATTATGACCTTCTAGCCGCTGGCATCCTAACAGCCAATTACATCATCTGTTGATAAGGATGATGTCGGTCACCTGGACAGCATCCTTTTTTGGCCCTCCTCTGCCCAACTCTGTCAGCATTGGGATCACATTAGCTGCCGGTATCTCCACTCAAGGTCCAAGACCTCATATGCAAAAAATCTGAGGAAAACGCTTGGACAGCCGCACTCCAAAAAAGGTTCTTTTATTTAAAACAAAAGCACAAACAACATGCCACAGCAAAAAAACAGCAAGTATGAGCTGACGTTTCGCACTGCGATTCAGTGCTTAATCATAGCTCAGATTAAGCACTGAATCGCAGTGCGAAATGTCAGCTCATACTTGCTGTTTTTTTTGCTGTGGCATGTTGTTCGTGCTTTTGTTTTAAATAAAAGAACCTTTTTTGGAGTGCGGCTGTCCAAGCGTTTTCCTCAGATTTTTTGCATTGTCATATGCATTGCCTGCATCCACGGCTCTGGATCTTGTGAATGAGTCACCAGTCACATCTGAGCGGTAACTCTCTCCTTCCAAGACCTCATATGATGTCCTACGGATGGGAAGTGGTTAAATATGCATGGAATAAACATAGGACTATACTCGAGAAGGTTAAGTAAATAAATTACAATTAAAAACCCAAGTGTTAAAAAATATGTCAGACTCTATGGACCTCCTGGCCTTTTATCTGTCATCGGTCTTCAATGTTTGTAATGGTTCACATTACATCCCTGGTGTAAAAAATAAATAAATTAAAGCTGACATATTAGCTTTGTGTGACTCCTGTCAAGGTGAGTCACATGTTGACAAATTCAGTGTCTTGGGAACTCCATTAGTGCGTTATCCACTTCAGAATTCCCAGCTTATTATGCAGCCCAACTGTGACTTTATAGAAGGCCAGAGGAGTCCATTTATTAAGCAGGTGGGCTGGTATACATTGAAAACACCACATCTTTTTTTTTTTTACTTGCTCCCCAAAATTATTCCTGCCATGGGGGAGTGAGGTCACATATTTTGAACTCAATTTATCTATTTTTAACTCATGATTTTGAGGAGAAAGTGAAAATATTTAAGAAGTATACCAGCCTGCCTGCTTATTAAATCCTGACACAAGTGGTTGATGGACAAGGTTGTACTCTGTTGGCTTTACAGTGTCCCTTGCACAGAGGTCATGTATGTGATTCCTCCCACAACCTACACTTCCAAACACATGGGTGATCCCACTTTTAATAGAAGCAAGCCCATTTGTCTCTGACATCACACACAACAGTATACTTTTTTTTAGAATGTTCCATGCATACAGATACAGTATATTTACAATCCCCAGCCAACCCTGCCACCACTACAGAGTACAGTATGATCAAAAATTTGTGACATTTTTTTTTGTGTATTTACTTATAAGTAAAGTGAATTCTCGGCTTCATGAACGCTTCTGTTCACGAACAACTCGGTTCACGAACAGAAGAGTTCACAAAAATTTTGCTCCGGTTCACAAACTCTGCTTCGATTTACGAACACAAACCGCGGCCATCTTTCCTGCTCTGACACGTTCATATTGAGAAGAGCAGTGAACCTGTCCACTCAGATAGGGGTTTCTGCCCCCTGACTACCATGAGGGTGGGCTCACTTGATTGGGAATCATGGAAAAACGTTATCATGCCCTCAGATGATCTTTTCCTGGATGCACAGTGCTGTTTTCTGGACCCTAGATTAGTCATTTAAACTGGGGTTTGGGGTTGTTTCAAAAAAGGATTAAAGAGGAGTTATAGTTTTTTTTTTTTTTTTAGATGTACACAAGAAAGTGGTCCGCTTAATGTAAAAGACTGTATGTAATACATGTTTAAATTTCTTTTTTTGTACATATATTTCATAATTTTACTGTATATATGAACTAAAAAAAGTTCTGAATGGATAAACCTGATTAATGTTGAACCCTATGGGAAAATTTGCCGTCGGTTCACAACCAATTCGGTTCACAACCAGAGTCATTTCACAAATTAAGTTTGTGAACCGAGGTATCACTGTAATTATTAGGAGAAAACAACTTGTCTATCGTAATATGGGACAATTAAAACCTCTATGTCTGTACTTGCCATTTATAATGATAAAGGTGCTTTATCTGATTGTATTCCTAATAACTTGGACATTTTATATCCTGACGTATCACAGGGGTAGATTTACTAAAACTGGAGAGTGCAAACTCTGGTGCAGCTGTGCATAGAAACCTAAAGATGATCCAAAAGGTCAAAAAATTAAAAAATACATGAAAATATATATATTTTTTAATTGAATTGAATTTTTTATTTTTTGTTATTTTTCATACCATTGCCGAATGAGATATTTGTGTGTATTTATTGTCCTTTTGGGTCATCTAAGTCCACTATTTAAAGTGGAGTTCCACCCTGATTTTTTTTTTTCCTCCAAAAATCAAAAAAAAAAATTGAAAAAAAAAAATTTAAAATAAAATAATTATACTCACCAGAAAGGGCGGTTGCTATGCGGAACTAGCTCTTCTGCCTCTTCCTCCACCGCGGTGGTCTTCTTCCTCGTCCTCTGTCGCGGTGTCTTCTGGTGAACGGGGCACGCTGCCTTCTGGGAACTGTGTGTATCCCAGGAGGCAGCCGCCCATTCACAAAGCGGCGTGTGAGTCGCGCATGCGCAGTAGGAAACGGGCAGTGAAGCCGTAAGGCTTCACTGCCTGTTTCCCTTAGTCAGGATGGAGGCGCGGGGACCTGCCAGGACCGAGCGATCGCCGTCGGGGCCCCGATATCACGGGTGCCTAGGACAGGTAAGTTATTAAAAGTCAGAAGCTACAGTGTTAGTAGCTGCTGACTTTTAAAAATAAAATAAAAATCGCGGGTGGAGCTCCTCTTTAATATAATAAAGTTATTTAATATATATCCAATACATTTAATATGTCTATTTCACACACCACAAGTTCTTCTAGACTCTTCCACATCAATCTTTTCATATCTATTTTACTTTGTTGTTGATCTTTGATGTAATATTCTATGGGACCTTTGCAACCAGATGCAGCATTTTTAGCATTAATTATCTTATTACTTTTTGACAGTAATTCGATTCACATCCATTTAAGAAGCTACATGACATATCCAGCTTTTCTGTGTTATATTTATAACAACTTTAATTTAGTTCGCTACATGTGCCTGAGAGCCCATTCACACAGGGGCGTCTTTGGATCCGACTCCAAATCGCCCCAGGTCGCCCCTAGTCGCCTCAGGTCGCGCTGGCTGAAGAAATCAATGTAAGTTAATGGAGCCGTCCTTATGCACACTACTGCTGTCGCTCCGACTTCAAAAAAGGTCCCTGTACTACTTCAATCCGACTCCTAGGCGACCTGTAACCATTCATTTCAATGGGAGTCGCCTCTCACTGTCTTAATAGGAGCAACTCTCCAGGAAGAAAACATACATTTCTCAGGCAAACCTCTCCCTCCCCCATCCCTCCCACAGAGCTGATTATTGTTTGATTGGCCACTGGAATGTCTCCTGTCCTGCAGGCAACTTGGAGTTGCCTTGTAAGTAGCTCCAGGTCGTGCTGTGATTCATTCTCAAATCGTGTCTGAGTTGCCTCATAAAATCCCGCTGGAAGTCGTGTTGCCCCTGTGTGAATGGGCTCTTAGATTTTTTTTTTACATGTTTTCAAAACATCTTTTCTTTGTAAATAGTAGCAACTGACTTCTCTGGCACCGCTACACCTCTGAGTGTTTAAAGACAATTGGTCCATTCACCTGGTTGTCATAAAGGTAAATCGGCTGCCTCTTTAAATTCCCGGAGGTTTCCTCAATCAAACAGGCTGATAAAGGAAGCGTGGCTTGCTTCCGAAATGTGTTCTCTTTGGCTCTCACAGCGGATGGACTGACAGCTCCTCTCTACACTCCTGCTGGAGATGCACACTTTGGATGGACATCCGAACACCGGACAGACCATCACGGCCACCCAGGGCAGCTCAAAGCCGGTTCCCTCTGGACAGATTACAGGCTGATCTCGCTCCCTCTATACGGCTTGCCTTCTTCCTTTAGGCCCCTTTCAAACATGCGGACTGTATGTCTGCTTTTTTATCCATCCGTTTACGGATGAAAAAGGGACATACATTGGTCCCTATGAAATAGCGGGTGTCAGCGGATGAACATCCGCTGACACCCGATCTCATCCGGGTCCGCAATCCTCCGATTCTGCAGACGGAGGAAAATCCTATTTTTAAATCTGTCTGCAGCTCGGATCTGATCAACACGGACAGATGGTCCGTGTTCATCCGATCCCCCCATAGGGGAGAGCGGAGATCTGACAGGGCGGTCCCTGCACAGTGTGCGGGGACCGCCCTGTCATCCGCCGGCTCAGCGGGGATCAGGGGAGCAAGTGGAGGATCCGTCCCGTGTGAAAGGGGCCTTACGCATAGAGACCATAGCTCCTGGTTCTACTTGGACTTCCCATCCACTGCGTACTTTCATCCCCCACCACACCCGCTTGTGAGTGCCATTGCTGTTTATATTGATTTTTATCTTTTAATAAAATGTGCTACATGATGCCTGCTTTGTGCTTTTTTCCCTTCCTTATTACCTTTTGTATGTCTTGACCTTTCCTCTTAGATTGTAAGCTCTAACAAGCAGGGCTCTATGATTCCTACTTTATTAAAGTGTATTGTAGCTGTACTGTCTATCCTTAAGTTGTAAAGTGCTGCGTAAACCATTGGCGCTATATATATCCTGTATAATAATAATAATATATCCAATCAAATCCCTCCTTTCATTTACTATTCTCTCCTTACTACCTCTTCATGGATGAGGTCTATTTTTTCTAAATCGCATAACGAAGTCTCACTCTTGGACCCACAGATGTTACTAGTGTAAGGGAATGAAAAGCAGACAATATGCCTAATGATTGTTATGTCATGAATATGTTAATTTTAAAACACATCTAATCAGCCCCCAGCTATACCACTTAGATGCTAATGAGATACATAGTCTGCCACAAGCTAGAAGAGGAAAGAATACATAGGGCTGTGTCTAATAACCTTGTGCAAGGATTAGTGATGTGCTGTTGGGGGGGGGATGTTTCCTAAAAGATAGGGGTACATGTGAATTCACTACAGTAGTAATCTTAAAGGGTTTGTAAACCCAAGTGTTTTTCCACCTTAATGCATCCTATGCATTAGGGTGAAAAAACACCTTGCAGTCACCGGCCCCCCAACCCACCCCCAGTTTTACTTACCTGAGCCCCGAATTTCCCTCAGCGGGAATGCGCTGTCCCTCTCTCCATGGGGTCCCGGCTCTTGATTGGATAGATTGATAGCAGCGCAGCCATTGGCTCCCACTGCTGTCAATCAAATCTAATGATGCAGGCGCTGGGGGGCGGGGCCGAGTCCGGCATTCGTGTCTATGGACGCAAACGCTGGACTCGGGAGCGTGCCCGCAAGATAACCCCCCCAGGAGAGCGCTTCTCTTAGGGGGTTATCTGATGTGGGGAGGAGCCTCGAGAGCCGCCGGGGGACCAGAGAATTTGGGGATCGGGGCCACACTATGCAAAACGAGCTGCACAGTGGAGGTAAGTATGATATGTTTGCTATTTAAAAAAATAAAAACTTAGCTTTACAATCACTTTAACCTGCTCTATTGGGGTTCACAAGTCCTCATATAATTTCAGTAGTATTCTCAGCATGCTGCCTTGTCATCCAAGTTCTTAAAGTGTATGTAAAGCCCAAACTTTTTTTTCTAGTTTTGAAAAGAGTAGAGATAAATTAAAACCCCTAAAGGTTTATTTATTTATTTATTAATGCCTATGTCCGTTCACTTCCTGTCCTGTAGATGCAACAGGAAATGAGAACAAATCTCTGTAAACAAAATTACCATTTTAGAGGGATTTGTAGCATGATTCCCGAAGCGATTCAATACTCAACATCAAAATTTCCATTATATTTAATGGTGCCTATTCATCCCCTATAGACCTTAATGGGAGCGCTTGAAAATGCACGTAACAAGCATTTTTTTTGCATGCATTTTTACCTGTCATTCTCCTAGTAACTAGCTTTCCATTGGCTAAAACAACAATGCTCAAGCCTAAAAACAACTGAAAGTGTTTTTTTCATATGCGCAAAGAAACCCTCTATATTTGCCCAAAAATGCTCATGAAGGTGTGAATGGGAAATTGTCATAGGAACGTGTGGCTCAATTGGAGAATTATCCCTTTCTTCTTGCTTTGATGACAACTAGGCTTGTGCAATTCGTTTCGTAACGAATTGAAATTCGTCCGAATTTAGCAACTTTCGGACATTCGGAAGCATTCGAATTTCCGAACAAAGCAATTACGAATAAGACCGAATCCGAAATAAATTATACCGCAAATAGCGAATGCCCGAATGTCTTCGGCATAATTCGTTATGAAAAAGTTACGAATGTACGAATCCATACGAAGCACAATAACACTCACTCTGCTCTGCTCTCTGCTTCTCCCACACCGTGCTGAACTCCCTCTCAAAATGGTGTACAGGGGCGGAGGTTATAGCCGCATGTAAAAAACGAAAGTAAAATACGAGATTTCGAATCCATTCGAAGCACAATAACACTCACTCTGCTCTGCTCTCTGCTTCTCCCTCACCGTGCTGAACCCTCTCAAAATGGTGTACAGGGGCGGAGCCTATAGCCGCATGTTAAAAACGAAAGTAAAATACGAGATTTCGAATCGTTACAAATAACCGCAATGTATTTAGAAAAGTACAAATCCATTCGAAGCACATTAGGCATAATAGGCAGCGTCGTTGTGAGAGAGACACGGAAAATTACGAATCAACGAACCCAAAAAAAGTTACGAAAGTAGGAGTTGTGTCCAGAATCAACGAAAAACAACGTACTCTACCGAAAGTACGAATTATAAAGCAACAAAAAATTCAACGAAAAATGTCGCTTGCAAAAATACGAATGAGTCCGAACACGAAAAATCCCATCTAGCAAAATTACGAATGATTACGAATCAACAGGACCGGAAAGAAACGAACCGAAACGGAACGAATTTTTCCGTTGTGCACAAGTCTAATGACAACTCTAAAATTGTACATTTCCCCTCACTGGTGACAATGGTCACCAGGACAAAGGGTCTGACCCCCTACCAACCTATCAAAAAAACAAAGAAAATTTCAGTAAATATACATGTAGCACATGCCCGAGACCAGGCTGGCTGTTTGGTCCCAGGTTCTATTCCCCGATAAGCACATGCCAGACAGGCACACAGCAATTTCACATTCACTCAAGTCAAGAATTAGGCCGTGAATGTCTTTTTGCAGTTTTTTTTCATAGAGAACTGGTATAGGGTGAGGGGGGAGACTTGAGATACTCCGAAGAACTTCTAATAAACCGTAATAGAGGACTTTTACCTCTGATGTACTCCCTCAGGGTGTAAATCACCCTCCTTAAGAAGAAGGGTAGAAAACCTGAGGGGCTCCTTAACAGGAGTCTAGTCCTGGACATACTACTCTAAGCTCTCTCGAAAAGTATCTAGAATCCAAAAGGCTGGTACTCGCTGTGCTTTGTATACTGTGTTGCCACCTGCAGTATCAGTTGGCTTCTATACTCATTGCTTATGTCCTGGATCCTCAGATGAGCTTTCTGCATGCTTTCAGGATGCTAGGCCAGAGGTCCCTGAGCCCAATCAGGGGCTGGGACCCCAAAAAGGTTCTTTAATGTTATAGGTGGTCTCCAAGTGATGCCTCAGGCTGGATCTTACTCCCACAGGAACAAGAGGAAGATGTTTTAAGGCCCCAGCTTATTTATACCCCTATCAGCCACACAGAAAGAAAAGACCCTCCTCTGCAGCATATGGCAATGGGGAGGCTTTCCTTCTCATTCAGCCATGGCTGATCACTCTGCTGCATGCAACACTAAACCAGTGGCCATGGCTTTTGTACACCATGAAATGCATTGTATAGTGTTTAAAACTACAATTAAATTATTATGCCAAGACTAATGAGCCTTGGTATAAAAACTTTTTGATAGTGGGGGGAATGCAATAAAGCTGCTGCACCACTTTTCTGGTGTTAATTGCTCTTGTTAATGTGTTGTGTCTAATTTAAAAAAAACATCTGCAACAATTTTGGTTCTGACAGCGTCATGTGCCCCAAATTCAACTTCTACATTTTGGGGCAACACCTGCGCCAAATTCAAAATAAAAAAACTGGCAGTTCGTATGTTAAACTGGAGCCAATATGACCAGCTTTCTTTTGGCATACAGAGATAGATTTTGTGAAAGTATCTCGCATGCGTTCTAAACGTGGTGCAGCATGCGCCAAATTCAGTTACAAGTTCTAGACAGCTACATGAGTTTGGCTCATGCTGCACCACTTTTAGAACGCATGCGAGACACTTTCACAAAATCTATCTCTGTACGCCAAAAGAAAGCTGGTCTTAATTAGCTCCAGTTTCTTAACATATGTAGCGGCCTCACCCTCTCTCTCTTCTTTAGTGGATACTCTGGCTTCGGTCTAGGGGTACTTTGAAGGGGAGAGCGAGGTGCGCCACGGCCCATGTCCTCTAGATTACTGCGTGTAGAGGTGAAGGCCAGAATCGGATTACACCCGGGCTGTGTATACGCTCAGAGCCAAGTCTGTTCTGCTGATAACCCCCTTTGCTCCCAGTAATTGGAGTACCACACACTGAAAAGGTCCAACACTTATTTATTCCATAACGGCAAACAAATAGTCCTTTGCGAGCAGACAGTTTGAGACCCATAGAACAGTCCAGTATTGGTGGGGGGTAGGTCAAGGCACAATCCTCAAAGAAACTAAACCGTTGAGGTTTCACCAACGGTTGCTAAGCACAGTGGCTGGTAAATTGGCTTTTTGGCTTCAGAGTCTCTTCCAGCGACTCTAGAGAACAGTAACTGGAGTTACCTTCGCTACGTTACAGCCCCTGTCAGGGGGAAGACATCCCTCCAAAGGGAGTTACCAGAGGCCCCGCTGTCACCGGATTAATGCTGTACCGGGCTATCCAGAAGGGTTACACTCCCTGGCCTCCTCGCCTCAGATACGGGTCCCAACACCTTAGGGCCCCTCGGACTCCTCCACCCTCGCGGAAACCAGTCGAAGTTACTGGGCCCCAGGCCTTGGCCATAGTACCTCACCCCAGGCTTAAGGTGCCTGGGATGGACTCCATCCCTCGCTCCGGCCAGGTCAAGGGCACCTGGGCCTGGATCTCTGGAACGCCATCACCTAGGCCGAAGGTGCCTGGGTGCGGCCGCATCCTCCAACTCTGACCCCCGAGGTCAGGGCGTCCGCCCCTTTTATCTCCTCTCCCTTTGCGTCGCAGCGGGTTCCCCGCCCCGCTGTACCGGCGCCAGGAAAGGACAAAAAGGTACAGTCTTGCGGTGCAGGTTCAACTCCGGCCCAGGGCGACAACGCCACCTGCAGGCCACAGGGAACCTTGCACCACCAGAGTCCTCCAAGAACCACAAAGGGGATTCTCAGATTCCCTAACAATTAGTACATCTGGGTTAACTAACCCAGATGCTCCCCCCCCAAATTTAAATACCAGCTACACATATACACTGTAAGTTTTTTTATTTTGAATTTGGCGTAGGTGTTGCCCCAAAATGTAGAAGTGGAGCAAAGTAGAACTACCTGAATTTGATGCACAAATTCTAGACAGCTACATGAGTTTGGCGCATGCTGCACCACTTTTAGAACACGTGAGACACTTTTGCAAAATCTGTCTGCGCCAGTCTTTGAGTTCCAGGGAATGTTTACAGTATGTACAAAAACCGCTTCCTCGGGTTTATTGTTGGAATGGACAGACATTAATAAAGTTAAGGCACCTCTGCCCAGCCAAACAAGGCTATTTTCTTCCTTTCATCTCTGAATTTCTACTCAGGTCTTGGCTGCTTTCTAAAGAAAACAAACCCACAAATGTATTTAGTGTATTTAAACTGAAAGTTTAGTTAGGATATAGGACCCTTTCACACTGATCAGTTTTTGATCAATTTTTCTGTTAAAAAAAAAAAAAGTAGAAGAAAAATGCATCCTGTTAAAATCCAATGGAACTCTGTACAACGGTCAGTTCCGTTTCTAAAGGTTCCGCTTGCTGCATTTTTGGTGCGTGTTTGGTGCATGTTAGGGACTTTTCAGACTGATCAATTAATCAATTACAATATGATATACAATTGTATATGCTATATTGTTTTGTTTTTTATTTGCTATATTTTTTCCTACGAAAGTGAAGTTACCCTTTAATTGTATATCAGTATTGATAAGAACTGACACAGGTTTCCACGACCTGAAGGAGGAAATGTTCTTTTCCCTTTAAATGTTGTAGAAACATGAAATAAAAAATCTGTCTGCTTTTGGCATAAGGTAACAGGTAACCTCCTTTGCACCCTATTTGTTTTTATGGCCTTGAGCATTTTTCTACCTGTCACCACTTGCATCCTTATGTGTACTTCAGAGTTTTGAAAGAAGGCTATGATAAGGGTCAAAGTTCTTTCCTTAATACAGTGGTGTGGAATAAAGTTTGACGACCAATAAAAATTGTCTTTTAGCTGTTTAACCCCGATCCCGCTCGCGCGATAGCCGAAAGACAGGCTACAACGGCGCACTCTGTGATCGGCGAGTCTTTTGGACTCGGCTGATCACAGAATGGGGTAAAGGGCAATCACAGGCCCTTTAGCACGTGATCAGCTGTCAGCCAATGACAGCTGATCACACGATTTAAACAGAAGCCAGTCGGCTTTTTTCCCCCCTCATGCTGACAGCGTAAAGAGAAAAGCCAATAACTGGACATCGGTCCCAACATTGGCGACCAGTGCTGCTAATTAGTGCCATCTATTAGTGCAGCCTCATCAATGCCTCCTGTCCTAATCAGTGTCCACTAGTGCCGCCCCATCAGTGCCACCTATCAGTGCAGCCAGGGCCGTCTGAACAGGACAGGCAAACCAAGCAACTGCTTGGGGCCCCGAGCTGGCCTGGGGCCCCGGCCTAGGGTGCCTGCCAGCTGCCTGTCACTGTCCGTGATTTCTGCCCTGGTGCATGATCGATTTGACCTAGGACCCCCCTAGCCTAGCTGGCACTGTCTGTGCTGGTTGCTACGTGACGCCCGCTTGGCGTGTAGCAACCAGTGACATCACGAGCAGAGCAGGAGAGAGGCAGAGTTGTGCCTATCACAGTGGAGGACTCGGAAGAATCAGGAAGATCATCTAGCTAGCTCCACCCACCTCCTCCCGGCTTCCGCTCCCTGTATGTCCTCGAGTCCACTGTCCAGCCAGGCACTCAGGCACTCAGGCAGCGGCATGCTGCTGCGCAGAACACAGAAACACGTGACAGAGAGACAGATTGCAGCCAGCCAGCTGTGTTAGTGTAACAGAGTAGAAAGGCAAGTAAAATGCATTGCTCACTCACCATTGTCACCAACCCTCCCGCGATCCGCGTCCCCCCTCCCGCGATCGGTGTCAATGAATGTCCCGCGGTAGCCCCCCCCCACTTCTGAACTAAAAAAAAATCAGCATCCCCCCCCCCTGCCGCTTCTCAACGTAAAAAAATTGTGTAGCAAATTCTCAATCTGCTTGGGGCCCCCAAATTCCTTCAAACGGCCCTGAGTGCAGCCTCATCAATGCCTCCTGTTCTGATCAGTGTCCACTAGTGCCGCCTCATCAGTGCCCATCGGTGCCACCTATCAGTGCAGCCTCATCAATGCCTCCTGAACAGTGTCCACTAGTGCCGCCTCATCAGCTCACATCAGTGCAGCCTCATCAGCGCACATCAGTGAAGGAGAAAAATGACCTGTTTCCAAAAAAAATTAACAGACAGTTAATTTTTATTTTATTTTTTTTTTAGTCTTTTTTTATTTGTTTAGCAAAAATTTGAAAACCCAGCGGTGATTAAATACCACAAAAATAAAGCTCTATTTGTGCGAGAAAAAAAAAATGATAAAAATGTTATGAGTACAGTGTTGCATGACCGCGTAATTCTCATTCAAAATGTGACAGCGCTGAAAGCAAAAAAATGGGCACTTATGTAAATTCTAATTGGTTACTACTACCTCTTACAAGTTGAAATCATCCACTTCCTCTTTAGTGGTCGCCCATTTTTGCAGACCAGTATTAATGCCAATGCAGTGTAATATTTCCCATGGAATTAGTGGTGCTGCCACGTCACTAGGTTTTGGTAAACTGCAAGACTCAATACCAGATTAAAACACAAAACCACTGCTGTCTGTCTGCAGGTGATGGTTTTATTTCGATGTCTTTATACAGCTTGTAAATGAATATATAAGGATACTTTTTAATACCTCAGCCGCGGTATTTGTTTGCACGTTGGCCTCCAATTCATCTCCCCCTTCTTTTGTACTTTGCATGGGTCACTCCAGGCTATTCTTTGCTGTGCTTTATAAAATAAATAAAATTTATGTACCGGGATGTTTAGCATTTTTTTTACCCTCCACCAAGGTTTTCTGTTAAGAAGGTCATCCCTTACAAAGTAGAATAGGATTGCCCCCCCTTAAAAATAAAAAAAATAAAAAAAAATAAAGCAGTTGCTGCTACATCCTCATTTACTGTCCTCGCTGATACAGCGCTGATTTTTTTTTCCCATCCTGAAATTCCTTTTGTTCTCTCTTGCACTAGGGGCAGCAACTTCTGTCACTTAAGGAAAAAGAAAAGCAGCTTTGGTGCTGATTGCTGCTGTCCCGGGGCAGTCTTCGGTTTCCTAGTGCATGTATAGCTCCTTTGCCTTGGCACAGACCCATCGTGTAGCAATGTATAATTCATAACAGATCCAGCAATGTATATTTTCTCCATCTGAATGATCAGTGTGGAGCGCGAGCCTTTGATTAGAGCAACGGAGCGCTTGATAAATTATTTCATCTGCTTGAGTCACCACAGAAGTAGACAGTTGCTGCCGCAATTTGTGTAGTGAAGATAAAACACGCAAACTGGTTTAATCCATTCTGCCTGTGTACATTCCATTAAACGGCTGCATCTCCCTTGCAGGACTGTCCACAACTTTATCTAATTAGAGAATGAGGTATTGCACTTGAGAAAATGGTTTTGAACTTTCCAATTTTTTCTTATTTAATTTTTTTTAAAGCAAAAAAATGCAATATTACCACTTACAATGTAAATTGCCTGATCGGTTAACGCCGCTTAGTTTTTTTTTTTTTTTGTAAAGGATTTTTGCTTCTTTTTTTTTTATTGTGTTGTGTTAGAAAAAGGCCACGCGATTGCCTGGGGCCTTCCCTTTTTGTGTCTGCTACCAAAGGATGCACAAATATTAGAAGTTGTGATGCTACAATGGGGCTCCGATGGATCTCGTATTCATAGCCCAGAGACAGTTGGCCCACCCTTTTATGCAGGGGCACTTATGAAAAATGCATGCTAAAGGGCTACCTTTTTATAGCTTATCTTATAGGTTCCATGTTGGGAGAAAATTACATATTTTCTTTATTGCCTTACATATCAGGCGATGGAAAAATCTCAGTACCAGCGCAGCTAGGCCAGGATTGTTGGTAAAGGCATTTTAAATCCACATTATTATTTTTTTCATCTTCTTTTGCTTAGTGAAAACTGCAGGAGTTGGGTGAAGATTCATTGGAGGTCTGGATCCTACTAGCTTTGAGTGGTATGTAATAGAGCTCTAAAATAGGGCTCTAGGGTTTCTAAAAGGTCAAGTAGAGGATATTCAAAGGACGGACTGGGTGGTAGATGTCAGGGTACTTTCACACTCAAGCGATGGGTGTGTCGGCGGTAAAGTCCCGCTATTTATAGCGGTGCTTTACCGCGGTTTTTGCCGCGATTTTTGTCCGCTAGCGGGGCGGTTTTAACCCCCGCTAGCGCCCGAAAAAGGATTAAACCCGCCCGCAAAAACGCTACTTTGCGATGTTTTGCGGGCGGTTTGGAGGCGCTGCCCCATTATTTCAATGGGCAGGGGCGCTGTAGGAGCGGTATATTCACCGCTCTTACAGCACCTCAAAGATGCGGCTGGCAAGACTTTTTTACCGTCCTGCCAGCGCAACGCTCCAGTGTGAAAGCCCTCAGGCTTTCACACCGGATATAAAGGAGCAGCTCTTTCAAGGCGCTATTTTTAGCGCAATAGTGCCTGCAAGGCGCCTCAGTGTGAAAGCAGCCTTAGTTTTACTTTTTTATTTAGAATAAAATAGAGTGAGGAACATAGGAAGTCCAATATATTTGTCCACACACAGGAGACCGGAAACAGACAAACCCAAGAATTTCGAAGGAAACAGGCAAACTCAAGAATATTTTCAAATATACAGGTGTAGCACCCTTTAGTGTGTGCTACCAAAAGTATAGTTTAAGTAAAAAGCATTTGGCTGGCTCTAGAATTTAAAACCTGAGTCACTGAATCTGGGTCAGGGTTTCTAGAGGCTAGGGCTGGATGACTCATCCTGGCAGCTCTCTGGTGCCTCCCCCTGGTATCTGGAATATTGGAGATTGTTCTAGAACCAGAGGGCGGAGTTGAGGAGGAGGTGCCATGAATATTTATGGTACCTTAGCCAATGCCCAGAAGTGGGCTGGCAGGAGGACTGAGAAAATCCCATAAATAGACATGGGCCATGCCAGCAGGGGAGTCGGTGGAAGATGAAGATGGAGTGCTGAGGAGAAGCTGTCAGTGGCCCTTGAGGGCCCCCTACCGGGGAGGGGTTTTTTCTTAGGCTGGAGGCTTGGGTTAGCTGGCCTGGAAAGATCACACCGCAGAAGGTAACTAGAGGGATTCATGCCAGAAAAGGCAGCGGGAAAGAGCAAGCAGAGACAGTGAGTAATATCAGCACAAATTGGAAATGGATACAAAAAATTCCGCGCTGCCTTATGGTGAAGCCGCTCACACAACCAATTGAGAAATGGTGAAAAACAAACAAAACAAAAAAAAGTGTAGCGCTAAAACTAAATATGAACTGCACTGAAAGTGCAGTAATCAACAATGCATATTCAAATTATACAAACATCTTAAAGAACACAGTGACAAAATGAAAATTAATCAAAAAAAATCCTCAGTGATGTGAGTATTGAATTATAGAAGTCACAATGAAACGAAATCCTTTGGTGTAGAAATGCTGGTGAAGTTGAATTGGTGAAAATCAAAGTCAAAATCAAAATGGTGGTGCTCCTAAAGTGAACTTAACACAAAATAAGTGCTTTCAGAGTGACCGTCACCATACAATAGTAGAAAAGGCTTACCGAAAGGTGTGGACCCCAAAAAACTTGCGTTCAAAGGGTCAACCAAGCATGGGTAAGCCACTATGGACAGCGAATCTCCAACTGTGATTTAAACAGGGGTCTCGAACATCAATCCAATACAGAGGGTGCAGAAAATATCTCTGGCGTTTAAATGGCGATGGAACTCCTCTGCAGCAGGATGCAAGAATATTTCCTCCCAACTTCCTCCCAGCCTTCCGAAGTTGGGAGGAAATATTCTTGCATCCTGCTGCAGAGGAGTTCCATCGCCATTTAAACGCCAGAGATATTTTCTGCACCCTCTGTATTGGATTGATGTTCGAGACCCCTGTTTAAATCACAGTTGGAGATTCGCTGTCCATAGTGGCTTACCCATGCTTGGTTGACCCTTTGAACGCAAGTTTTTTGGGGTCCACACCTTTCGGTAAGCCTTTTCTACTATCGTATGGTGACGGTCACTCTGAAAGCACTTATTTTGTGTTAAGTTCACTTTAGGAGCACCACCATTTTGATTTTGACTTTGATTTTCACCAATTCAACTTCACCAGCATTTCTACACCAAAGGATTTAGTTTCATTGTGACTTCTATTATACAATACTCACATCACTGAGGATTTTTTTGGATTAATTTTCATTTTGTCACTGTGTTCTTTAAGATGTTTGTATAATTTGAATATGCATTGTTGATTACTGCACTTTCAGTGCAGTTCATATTTAGTTTTAGCGCTACACTTTTTTTTGTTTTAGTAATATCAGCACAGTGCAGGGACAACACAAGGGGGAGAAACTTACAGCTGTAGCAGTGCTCTCTGAATACAGCGTTGTGCTTAAATGTTTATCCTTGCCCTGGGGAATCTCCAGGGAAGTGTGCCAGTCAGGAAGGACTGTAGAAGCAAACAGCCAGGTGGGCTGGTATCTTCTGCAGCAGTAGAACATAGTTCAGGGTCTAAAGGAAGGCAAAACGAGATGCTGTTCACTCCACATTGTGCTACTTTATCCACAAAGAGATAGGATGCTCCCAGACTGTAATGGGCAGTTGCTGAATTAATGCCAAAAGACAGAAGATGTACATGTGAACCAAGTCTGTGCAGGAGGCAGGAAGAAGAGGCCTTTGTGTAAATAGGGAGGAAGTTGTCCCTTTTGTTCATAGTTCTGCAGCCCAAGTTGGGCAGCCCATAAATTCTCTACCCCATTAAAGTTATCAACCCCTAATAAAACATTAAAAAAATAAGCCAAGGACTGTTTTCTGTGTGGGAATGCATGAAGGAAGTGCTGTGTGCCTGGCCGTGTAGCAGTGGGGAATCCTCACTCAGCAACTCCAACGTGGAGTATGCTACACAAAAAATATAAATACCAGAAGTAGCATAAGGCAGATGCATTAATACAGACAGCTGTAAACTTTGTTAGGATTTCAGTGAAATATAAGACATCGCAATATTGTTTAATCTATGAAGTCTAGCCAGGGTTGTCAGAATTTTATCATTAGTCCACACTTTTTACACCCTTATAAGGAACAGGCAGAAATGTTATTTGTGCCCAAGCAATACCACTGAAAATCTACCTTTCCGAAGAACCATCGCAAACTGGTGGGCTTCGTCTTCCTGAAGGCCTGTCAAACACTGGCCAAGGCTTGGCGACAGCCTTATCTTAACCTAGCTGGGGTTAAACTTCAACTTATGGGGACTATGGTGCAAAAGAAGCTCGCCTCCATCTTGAATAACTTATAGGATTAATTTCTGAAGGTGTGAGAACCGTAGATCTTGCATACAAAGACCTGAACTTGGATCATTCTCTCCTTACTTGATGTTTCTGATGCAGCTTTCAGCTTGTGGTTATATCCTTCCTCCCTCCTCTCTTCTCTTCTTTTTCTCAACTACTTCCTTTTTTACTTTTTTGGGCCTTGTCAAGCTTTCATGCCTGCTGGCTTGCACATGGTGCTTTAGCTGTCTCCTCCCTTACACCCATGAGGTGCAGACCCTGAAAATTTGGGCTGTTGCCTGAGCAATTGTGCTCTTATGTTTTGGTTGTATTTACTGAGTTGCTACTCTGGTATCAACCAATTTGTTTTGAATTGACTCTGCTATACAGTATTAGGCCTATTGGTCCACCATCTCTTTTCTCCATTTTCTCACTTGCATTACAGTTTTTTTACCGTTGTCTTGTGCTGTATGACACTTACCGGAAAACTTTAATAAACACTTTTGTAAAAGAAAAATAACAGTGGATTTCCTATGCCTGGGCATTCCTTTTCTATAGCCTAATAGTTGTATATCTGCAATGTGAGATTATTATCGGCACTGCTGCCTCTGATTGCTAATCTCACCAGATTTGGAGTAAGATTTAGTGATGTCACTTCAGTGCTGCTCACAGTTCCTTGCTGCAGAGGAAGCTGTACCAGAGGGCCTGCAGTGTAAGGCTCTCGCTGCTTCTGCTTCATCCAGTCTGTTTATTTGTGCTTCCTCCGCCTCTTTTTTGTTCATCATTACACACCAGGCATCAGAACATAAAGAATCAAAGCCCTACTCTACCAAAATTGGATCCACACATAAACCCTGTACAGAGCAAGGTATAAGTTTACAATTTGGAAAAGATTAGCTGCAGAGAGCCCACAAGCAATACAGATGACTAGTCTTTGCCCTCTGCCTGCCCTTTTTTGGACACAGCCTGTACAGTTCAATTCGTCTATGATTGCTAAATCAGATAGTAAATCCTATTGAAAAAGTGGGTTGCCCAACAATAGCACTAATGGGTCCTCAGGAACAGGTGAATCCAATAACTAAGAATAAAATTCAGTTAACATGTAACTTTAAGTTAGCCACCTTAAGCAGGCCATACACGGGTCGAATTCTGAAAGAATTTTCCTACGAAAATCGTAGCTTAGAATTTTCTTTCCAATTTCACACCATTAGTGGGCTGCAGCAATGACCAATTTTCATGCAGCCATCAAATTTAGGTGATCGGGCATGTTGGAAATTTTTGGAAAAACAAACTAATTTCTAATCAATGATGGGCAAATCCAAGAAGTTAATATAATTGAAAAAGGAACATGCATGAGCTGTGACCTGGAAAGAAAAGAAGATTCCCAGCCATTAAAATTCTTTTCTGTAGCAACATGAGGTAAAATTTGAAGGTTTGGTTGGTCGCATTTCAAAATCAATGGAGGCACCATTGGATCGCAAAACACACACAATTTCTGATTTTCAGAAGAAAAATACGTTTGGAATTCGACCCATGTATGGCCGGTTTAAGATCAGTTCCATCAGATGTGGATAATACTGCTGTTAGGATTAGTAATACATTCTGTCAGGCAGAGTGATCTCCACCCGAAAGATGATTTTTAGACCTGGCCTCTGACTGAGTGTCATTTAGAGGCTGGGAGGCAGGAGAGGAAGACTCCCATAGAAAATGGTTGTATTTAATAATATGACACTATGCAATAATACAGGAATAGATGTCTTCTACTGAAACAAACAGAATGGGTCTCACTATGTGAGATAAGTTTTTTACAGTTTTATTTTATTGCAGATAGATTAAAATCATATTTTTTTTATAAATTCATTTTCTTGTCCAAAAGTATATTTGTTCTTGGTGAGATTTTGTTTTCGTAATGTGATATTACCGGTATATGCTACATTATCAAGTTAGGGATTTTGGTGTGATATCCATACATACGTAATAGGACCTACCACTGGAAAAAAAAAATGATGACTAGATCTGGAATTTTATAGTCCCCAAATTTTCTAGCGATACTTAGAACAATGGGAATTAGTGGAAGTCATGTAATCTGACTACACCACCTGTACTAAGTAACTTTGTCATAGTAGAGAGAGTTCTGTAAACGGTAACTTAATGATCACAAAAGTATGTGTAGCGTGTGTGTCTTACCACCAGAGAGGCACGTTTTTCTTCCCCCAAGCTGAACTGTCGAAGAAAAGTGTTTCATGGAGACTTTCCTGGACTATTTGCGTAAGAGGTCTTTGTTAAACACAGACATGTAGAGAAACAAGTATTTGGTAATTCTACACTTCCCTCAACATAACTGGGGGGAAAAAAAATGTATGTATTGTGACAGCAGGAAGGTAAAGTCACCTGGTTGCATCCAGGGGGGTAGATATATTTCGCCCAGATTCAGGCTTTACGCTGACTTATACAGCTAGGTGGAGAGTTGTATAAGCCCAGCTGAGACTAGTGGGCTCATGGATGACTCATACCTCTAGGGAGAGGGCTGGGCGTCGTGCAGACAGGGAGTTGATGAGACCAGCTGAACCTTGTCAGCTCATTTAGGCCTCTATAAAAAACTCCCAGATTCATTAGATGTTAGCTCATGCCTGGAAGCAGACCTGTGTGGACTGTCTAGGGAGAGTGAACCCCTGTGCGGTGAGAGAAAGCCTGTGTGGCTATATTTTGCTTGGACATTTAAAACCAGGGACTAGGACAGCACTAGGCTGATCCCAGTCGTTAGTTAGGAAACCTGTAAGTTTAGTCAGAGGTCAAGTTGACCAGGATTTATTTTGTTTATGTTTTTTTTGCCTTGCTGTGTTTTTGTCACTGTAAATAGAAAATAAACCGCACCTTTTTGATTTTGAAAACCACAACCTCCGTCTGCTGGGCCTGTTTTGGGTGGGGAGCCCATCCCGGGGGTCACACATACCCGCTGCCGAGCTAGCCCCCTCACAGTTGGTGGAGAACCAGTGGCAGTTTTTTTTTAAGCCAGCATGGAGGAGATACTGAAACAGCTGGCTCTAGCAAATGCCAATCAACAGCAGACAAATGCAGGTTTGCAAAGGAGCCTTGCAGCCCAGCAGCAAGCTCATCAACAGAGCCTTGCAACTTTACAACAGAGTCTGGAGGCTCAGCAACAAGCCCAACAGCAATCTGAGGCCCGCTTCATAGACCTGTTGCAGAAGCAAGAGCAGAGACTACAACAACAGATGGAAGCAGTAATGCAGCAACGTCCGCAGACCAGTGAGGAAAGCCGTCCCACTAATACCGCGTCCTTTGGGGTGAGTCGTTTATTGACAAAAATGACTGGAGAGGATGATCCAGAGGTATTTTTGACCACATTTGAAAGGACCGCTGAAAGAGAAAAGTGGCCTGAGGAGCAGTGGGCTGGACTAGTGGCTCCTCTGTTAACTGGTGAATCGCAGAAAGCTTACTATGACCTAGAGCCTAACCAAGCAAAAGACTATGTGATGCTAAAAGCTGAAATATTGGCAAGGCTGGGTGTCACCCTGGCTGTCCGGGCTCAGCGTGTGCATAACTGGACTTTCCAGCTTGGAAAACCCCCCAGGTCTCAAATGTATGATCTCATTCACCTGAGCAGAAAGTGGCTACAGCCAGAGACTTTGTCCGCACCAAAGATTGTGGAACGTGTTGTAATGGATCGGTTTTTGAGAGCTCTTCCTACTGCCATCCAAAAGTGGGTAAGCCATGGAGACCCAGAGACGGCCGATGGTCTTGTGGATCGTGTGGAGAAATACTTGGCTACAGAGAACCTGACGGCCTCTTCCAGAGACACTCGGACTTTCCACCCTAAGACCAGACCATCCCCAGGGGCGGATAAGAGGATTCCAAGGGGTGAGGGTGGAGAGAGTGAGAGGGTGGGAGCTCTACCCCAAGTTTGGCGAGAACAGCCTGGGAAATCAGCGGCTCAAGAGGCCGCAAGAAGGATCGTTTGCTACCGCTGCCGGCAAGCGGGACATATTGCAGCAAATTGCCCGGTTGTGGAGGAACCCATGCAGTGTGACTTTCTGACGGGCAGACGTCAGTCGCTGTGTGCGACAGTCGCATGCACTGCCATTCGGGGAACTGAGAAACATTTATGCAAAATGTGTATTAATGGTAGAAATGTTGTGGTATTGCTGGATTCAGGTAGCCTTGTGACCCTGATAAAGGCTGAGTTAGTTAAAACAGAGGTCTCTGGGAATAGCAAGGTAGCCGTTATTTGTGTGCATGGGGACACCCGAGAGTATCCAGTGACTACGGTGTGTTTCGAGACCCCCAAAGGTACCCTCTCTCATCCAGTGGGCTTAGTATCTCAGTTACCGCATGACGCCATTGTGGGAAGGGATTTTCCGAAGTTCTGGGAACTGTGGGATGATCCTGAGCCCCCCACTGGTGCCCCTATGTACCAGGAATGTGATAGCCAGAACTCCCCTGAGAGTGGTGAGGACTCTCCGGAATTTCCCTTGTCAGTATTGGCAGGGGAGACTCAAGAAACTGGAGAGGAGCCCACCTCCTCAGACGAAAACCTACCGTCTGTGGAGTTTTCTGATCTTGAGGTTCACAGGGAAAACTTTGCCACAGAACAGTTGAAAGACCCCGCCCTAATAAAGGCACGGGAAAACGTAGTGAAAATAGATGGCGAGTTAGTGAACCCAGATAATACTGGCACTTACCCATACTTCAGCGTAGAGAAGGACCTACTGTATCGGGTGGCAAAAAGGGCAGAAGAAACCGTTGAGCAGCTTGTGGTGCCCAAACCTTACAGGAAGTTGGTGTTGGAGTTGGCCCATGGGCACATTCTTGGAGGTCATCTGGGGACAGAGAAAACCCGAGAGAGGGTATTACAGAGATTCTATTGGCCTGGGGTGATGAAGGACATAGAAAATTATTGTTCCTCCTGCCCTGTGTGTCAGAGGTCGGCCCCGATGCCACATTTCCGTAGCCCGCTGGTCCCTCTACCCATCATTGAGGTCCCGTTTGAGAGAATCGCAATGGATTTGGTAGGTCCTATAATCAAGTCCGCTAGGGGGCACCAGTACATATTGGTTATAATGGACTATGCCACCCGTTATCCAGAAGCGATCCCTCTCAGAAATACCTCGGCCAAAACCATAGCCAAAGAGCTATCTCTTGTTTTTAGCCGGGTGGGTATTTGTAAAGAACTGCTTACGGACCAAGGTACACCCTTTATGTCCCGGGTTATGAAAGAGCTGTGTAAATTGTTCAAAGTGACGCAATTGCGTACATCTGTGTATCACCCCCAAACCGATGGGCTGGTTGAAAGATTCAACAAAACCCTAAAACAAATGTTGAAGAAAGTGGTGGATAGAGATGGAAGGGATTGGGACTGTCTACTTCCTTATTTGATGTTTGCTATTAGGGAGGTGCCCCAATCCTCTACGGGATTCTCCCCCTTTGAGTTACTGTATGGGAGACACCCAAGAGGGCTGTTGGATATTGCCAAGGAAACTTGGGAAAGTGAGAGTTCTCCCCACAGGAGTGTGATTGAGCATGTCGCCCTGATGCAAGATCGAATTGCACAGGTAATGCCCATCGTGAAGGAACATTTGGCCCAAGCGCAGTTGGCACAGCAGAGAGTGTACAACCGTGGAGCCAAGACCCGTACCTTTTCCCCGGGGGATAGGATATTGGTACTTGTCCCTACGGTTGAAAGTAAATTCCTTGCCAAATGGCAAGGCCCCTACGAGATAATGGAAAAAGTGAGCGAAGTGAATTACAAGGTCAGACAACCAGGAAGGCGAAAGCCCGAACAGATCTATCACGTTAATCTGTTGAAAGCCTGGAGGGATAGAGAGTCCCTAGTCGCAGACACTTGGTCACCAGCTCAAACTGGTTGCGTGATTCCTGAGGTTGGAATCGCAGCCACCTTGTCACAACCCCAACAACAGGAGGTTAAGGAGTTTGTACTTCGCAACAAGGAGGTATTCTCTGAGCTGCCGGGACAAACATCTGGGGTAGAGCATGACATTATTACCCCGCCCGGTGAAAGGGTGAAGTTAAAACCCTATCGGATCCCAGAGGCCCGACGGGAGGCAATACGGGAGGAAGTACAGAGAATGCTGAACTTAGGGGTGATAGAGGAGTCCCAAAGTGATTGGTCTAGTCCCATTGTGTTGGTGCCTAAACCGGATGGGAGCTGGCGATTTTGTAACGATTTTCGTCAGTTGAACAAAGTTACAAAATTTGACACCTACCCCATGCCACGTATAGATGAGTTGATCGACCGGCTGGGAACAGCCCGATACATGACGACTCTTGACCTCACAAAAGGGTATTGGCAAATCCCCCTGGCCAAGTCGGCCAAAGAGAAAACCGCATTTGTAACCCCAGACGGGGCGTTCCAATATAAAAGAATGCCGTTCGGGTTACAGAATGCGCCGGCCACATTCCAGCGGAAAATGGACCAGATGCTGAGGCCCCATCGGAAGTATGCTGCGGCTTACCTGGATGACATAATTGTCCATAGCACAGATTGGGCCTCACATCTGCCAAAAGTGCAAGCAGTCCTGGACTCTGTTCGGGAAGCAGGGTTTACGGCTAACCCCAAGAAGTGTACCATTGGGCAGGAGGAGGCCAAATATCTTGGGTACACCATTGGGAGGGGAGTAATAAAACCCCAACTCAACAAAGTCGAGGCCATCCAGAGTTGGCCACGTCCCAACAGCAAGAAGCAGGTACGAGCCTTTCTGGGAATCGCTGGGTATTATCGGCGATTCATTCCCCACTTTGCTTCTAAGGCTGTGCCCCTAACCAACCTGACGAAGGGGAAAGGGTCGGTCATGATTAAATGGACCCCCGAGGCTGAGGCAGCATTCCAATTCTTGAAACAAGCCTTATGTAGCCAGCCAGTGTTGTACTCACCCGACTTCTCTAGAGACTTTGTCGTACAAAGTGATGCGTCAGATGTGGGGTTAGGAGCAGTATTGTCCCAGGTCTGGAACGGGGAAGAGCACCCAGTCATTTACCTCAGCAGGAAGTTGAAGTCCCATGAGGTAAATTACGCCACCGTTGAAAAGGAGTGTTTAGCGGTGAAGTGGGCTCTAGATTCCCTTCGGTACTACCTGCTAGGTAGGCACTTTGACATGGTTACGGATCACGCTCCGTTAAAGTGGATGGCTCAAAACAAGGAAACAAATAGAAGAGTGAATAGGTGGTTCCTGGCCCTCCAGGAATTCAACTTCACAGTAAAGCATCGCCCTGGCGTTCAAATGGGGAATGTGGATGCTTTGTCTCGAGTACATGAATGCCTGATTGCTGGTGTTCCAACCCCGAGGTTAAAACAAGAGGGGGGGGTATGTGACAGCAGGAAGGTAAAGTCACCTGGTTGCATCCAGGGGGGTAGATATATTTCGCCCAGATTCAGGCTTTACGCTGACTTATACAGCTAGGTGGAGAGTTGTATAAGCCCAGCTGAGACTAGTGGGCTCATGGATGACTCATACCTCTAGGGAGAGGGCTGGGCGTCGTGCAGACAGGGAGTTGATGAGACCAGCTGAACCTTGTCAGCTCATTTAGGCCTCTATAAAAAACTCCCAGATTCATTAGATGTTAGCTCATGCCTGGAAGCAGACCTGTGTGGACTGTCTAGGGAGAGTGAACCCCTGTGCGGTGAGAGAAAGCCTGTGTGGCTATATTTTGCTTGGACATTTAAAACCAGGGACTAGGACAGCACTAGGCTGATCCCAGTCGTTAGTTAGGAAACCTGTAAGTTTAGTCAGAGGTCAAGTTGACCAGGATTTATTTTGTTTATGTTTTTTTTGCCTTGCTGTGTTTTTGTCACTGTAAATAGAAAATAAACCGCACCTTTTTGATTTTGAAAACCACAACCTCCGTCTGCTGGGCCTGTTTTGGGTGGGGAGCCCATCCCGGGGGTCACACATACCCGCTGCCGAGCTAGCCCCCTCACAGTATGTATGTATGTATACATTTGCTATTTAGGTATTTATTTATTTTTTATAAAATCTTAAAGCCAAATTTAAGGCAAATTTTTTTTTGCACATGTTAACTGCTCGTTTTGGTCTAGGGGTTAGATGAACCGAGATATACTGACCTAATCCTACAATCTTCCCAGCGCAAGACTGTTCCCTTTGGCTACTGCACCCCCCGTGGTCCAGCAGGCTTGTGCGGTAGACTGTTCCTAACATCATCACACCCATAGACCGGCTCTGGATGTGAAGATGTCAGGAACAGTCCACTGCTAGACACGTGGGAGCACCGTGTCCTGGAGGATCAAAGTATCAGTTGAGTATAGGCGCTGTACTCAACCCCAAACAAAACAAGCAGTTAACCCATGCAGTGCGGCTGACTGCATGGGAGAAAAAAAATGCCCGGATTTGGGCTTTAATTTAATTAACCACTTGCCAACCGGCTCACGCCAATATACCGTACGTCAGCAGAATGGCACTGCGGCCCAAATACTAATACGGCGGCCCCTTTAAGAGCCATAGCAGGCATGCAGGGGGACCCGATGTACGTGGCTGGCGATCGTGGGCACGAGAGCCAGAACGAGGATTTGCGTAAACACACAAATCCCTGTTCTGACAGGGGAGGAGAGACCGATTGTCTGTTCCTACTAAGTAGGAACAACGATCTGGCTCCTCCTCTAGTCAGTCCCATCCCCTCACAGTTAGAAACACACTGAGGGAACACATTTAACCCCTTGATCGCCCCTAGTGTTAACCCTTCCCCTGCCTGTGACATTTACACAGAAATCGGTGCATTGTTATAGCACTGATCGCTGTAGAAATGTCAATCGTCCCAAAAAAGTGTCAAAAGTGTCCGATCTGTCCGCCGCAATGTCGCAGTCCCGATAAAAATCACTGATCGACGCCATTACTAGTAAAAAAATAAATAATAAAAATGCCATAAATCTATTCCCTATTTTGTAGACGCTTTTAACTTTTGCGCAAACCAATCAATATACACTTATTGCGATTTTTTTTTTTTTTTTTTTACCAAAAATATGTAGAATACATATCGGCCTAAACCGATGAAGGAATTTTTTTTTTTTTTAAATTGGGGATATTTATTATAGCAAAAAGGTAAAAATATATATATTTTTTTTTTTAATTGTCAGTCTTTTTTTGTTTATAGCGCAAAAAAATAAAAACCGCAGAGGTGATCTAATACCACCAAAAGAAAGCTCTATTTGTGGGGAAAAAAGGACGTCAAATTTATTTGGGTACAGCGTCACACGACCGCGCAATTGTCAGTTAAAGCGACGCAGTGCCTAATCGCAAAAAATGGCCCGGTCAGGAAGGGGGTAAATCCTTCTGGGGCTGAAGTGGTTAAAGTGATATTAAAGGGGTTGTAAAGGTACAATTTTTTTTTTCCTAAATAGCTTTAACACACAGCTCCTTTCTCTATCTGCAATGTAAAGAGCGTCCTGACTCTCCTGTAGTCCAAGGGAGGGAGCGAGCACGACACTCCACACCAGGAAGAAAGCCTTGCATTACTGTGTGGAGTTACAGACAGAAGAACAGGAAGTGAGGATTTCTCAGAAGAAATAAGGACATTTAAAAGCAAAATCGAAGGATGAGGTAAGTGAAGGAGGACTGCACTAAGGTAAAGGAAGCTATTTAGGGAAAAAAAATTGTACCTTTACAACCCCTTTAAACCCAAAGCCAAAAATTTATTATATTACACCTTATCAGTTCTTAGATATGTTGGTTACCATATTTTTTTTTTCAGCTGGTGAGCCTGCCAGTAAGCCAGTTATTTTTCAACCTCTTTGAACAGCCCAAGCAAAAGTGATAGTAATGCCGTGTACACACGACCGTTTATAATGTCATTGAAAAAAAATGCATTTTTCTCGACGTGATTTTCATGTTTTCTCTCAAGCCTGCCTTGCCTACACACTATCGTGGAAAAAAATGTTCGAGTAAAGCGCGGTGACGTACAACACGTACGACGGCACTATAAAGGGGAAGTTCCATTTTCAGCCTCGTGCTTTTCAGTCCGTTACAGCGTGACGAATGTGCTATCTTCATTACGAACACTAGTTTTACCAGAACGAGCGCTCCCGTCTCATACTTGATTCTGAGCATGCGCATTTTTTTTCATGTCGTTAAAGCCTACACACGGCCGTTTTTCGTGACGAGAAAAACGACGATGTAAAAAATGACGTGAAAAATTAGAGCATGTTCCAATTTTTTCATGGCCGTTTTTCACGTCGTGAAAAATGCTCTGAAGCCCACACACGATCATTTTTAATGACCATTTTAAAAAATGTAATTTTTCTCGTCATTAAAAACAGTTGTGTGTACACGGCTTTAGGCCTCATGCACACTGGATGTTTTTCTAACTCTGCTAGACTCATTTCCTCCTGGCAGCAGGGTTTTGGCAGAAAAAAAACTTGTGATTCATGTAAACTTGTGTAACGCGTTTAGACGCGCCAAGCACTTTGTTGTTAATTTATTTAACCACTTAAGCCCCGGACCATTTCGGGCCATTAGGACCAAGCCTGTTTTTGGGATTCGGCACTGCGCTGCTTTAACTGTAAATTGTGCGGACATGCAATGTTGTACCCAAATGAAATTTGCGTCCTTTTCTTCCCACAAATAGAGCTTTCTTTTAATGGTATTTGATTGCCTCTGCGATTTTTATTTTTTGCGATATAAACAGAAAAAGACCGAAAATTTTGAAAAAAAATGATATTTTCTACTTTTTGTTATAAGAAAAATCGAATAAACTCAATTTTAGTCATACATTTAGGCCAAAATGTATTCAGCCACATGTCTTTAGTAAAAAAAATGTCAATAAGCGTATATTTATTGGTTTGCGCAAAAGTTATAGCGTTTACAAACTAGGGTACATTTTCTGAAATTTACACAGCTTTAAATTTATGACTGCCTATCTCATTTCTTGAGGTGCTAAAATGGCAGGGCAGTACAAAACCCCCCCAAATGACCCCATTTTGGAAAGTAGACACCCCAAGGAAATTGCTGAGAGGCATGTTGAGCCCATTGAATATTTTTTTTTTTGTCCCAAGTGATTGAATAATGACAAAAAAAAAAAAAAAATTACAAAAAGTTGTCACTAAATGATATATTGCTCACACATGCCATGGTTATATGTGGAATTGCACCCCAAAATACATTCTGCTGCTTCTCCTGAGTACGGGGATACCACATGTGTGGGACTTTTTAGGAGCCTAGCCACGTACGGGACCCCGGAAACCAAGCACCGCCTTCAGGATTTCTAAGAGCGCAAATTTTTGATTTCACTCCTCACTACCTATCACAGTTTCGAAGGCCATAAAATGCCAAAATAGCACAAAACCCCCCCAAATGACCCCATTTTGGAAAGTAGACACCCCAAGCTATTTACTGAGAGGCATGTTCAGTCCATGGAATATTTTATATTTTGCCACAAGTTGCGGGAATATGACAAACTTTTTTTTTTTTGCACAAAGTTGTCACTAAATGATATATTGCTCACACATGCCATGGGCATATGTGAAATTACACCCCAAAATACATTCTGCTGCTTCTCCTGAGTACGAGGATACCACATGTGTGGGACTTTTTGGGAGCCTAGCCGCGTACGGGACCCCAAAACTAAGCACCGCCTTCAAGGTTTCTAAGGGCATACATTTTTGATTTCACTCCTCACTACCTATCACAGTTTTGAAGGCCATAAAATGCCAAGATGGCACAAAACCCCCCCAAATGACCCCATTTTGGAAAGTAGACACCCCAAGCTATTTGCTGAGAGGCATGTTGACCCCATTGAATATTTTTTTTTTGTCCCAAATGATTGAATAATGACAAAAAGAAAAAAAAAATGTACAAAAAGTTGTCACTAAATGATATATTGCTCACACATGCCATGGTTATATGTGGAATTGCACCCCAAAATACATTCTGCTGCTTTTCCTGAGTACGGGGATACCACATGTGTGGGACTTTTTGGGAGCCTAGCCGCGTACAGGGCCCCAAAAACCAAGCACCGCCTTCAGGATTTCTAAGGGCGTAAATTTTTGATTTCACTCCTCACTACCTATCACAGTTTCGAAGGCTAGAAAATGCCAAAATAGCACAAAACCCCCCCAAATTACCCCATTTTGGAAAGTAGACACCCCAAGCTATTTGCTGAGAGGCATGTTGAGTCCATGGAATATTTTATATTTTGCCACAGGTTGCGGGAATATGACAAACTGTTTTTTTTTTGCACAAAGTTGTCACTAAATGATATATTGCTCACACATGCCATGGGCATATGTGAAATTACACCCCAAAATACATTCTGCTGCTTCTCCTGAGTACAGGGATACCACATGTGTGGGACTTTTTGGGAGCCTAGCCGCGTACGGGACCCCAAAAACCAAGCACCGCCTTCAAGGTTTCTAAGGGCATACATTTTTGATTTCGCTCCTCACTACCTATCACAGTTTTGAAGGCCATAAAATGCCAAGATGGCACAAAACCCCCCCAAATGACCCCATTTTGGAAAGTAGACACCCCAAGCTATTTGCTGAGAGGCATGTTGAGCCCATTGAATATTTTTTTTTTGTCCCAAATGATTGAATAATGACAAAAAGAAAAAAAAAATGTACAAAAAGTTGTCACTAAATGATATATTGCTCACACATGCCATGGTTATATGTGAAATTACACCCCAAAATACATTCTGCTGCTTCTCCTGAGTACGGGGATACCACATGTGTGGGACTTTTTGGGAGCCTAGCCGCGTACGGGACCCCAAAAACCAAGCACCGCCTTCAAGGTTTCTAAGGGCATAAATTTTTGATTTCACTCCTCACTACCTATCACAGTTTTGAAGGCCATAAAATGTCAAAATAGCCCAAAACCCCCACAAATGACCCCATTTTGGAAAGTAGACACCCCAAGCTTTTTGCTGAGAGGCATGGTGAGTATTTTACAGCTCTCATTTGTTTTTGAAAATTAAGAAAGACATTTTTTTTTCTTTTTTTTTTTTTCTTTTTTTACATTTTCAAAACTTTGTGACAAAAAGCGAGATCTGCAAAATACTCAACATACCTCTCAGCAAATAGCTTGGGGTGTCTACTTTCCAAAATGGGGTCATTTGGGGGGGTTTTGTGCCATCTGGGCATTCCATGGCCTCCGAAACTGTGATAGGCAATGAGGAGTGAAATCAAAAATTTACACCCATAGAAATCCTGAAGGCGGTGCTTGGTTTTTGGGGTCCCGTACGCGACTAGGCTCCCAAAAAGTCCCACACATGTGGTATCCCCGTACTCAGGAGAAGCAACAGAATGTATTTTGGGGTGTAATTCCACATATGCCCATGGCATGTTTGAGCAATATATAATTTAGTGACAACTTTTAGTACTTTTTTTTTTTTTGGTCATTATTCAATCACTTGGGACAAAAAAAAAAATATTCAATGGGCTCAACATGCCTCTCAGCAAATAGCTTGAGGTGTCTACTTTACAAAATGGGGTCATTTGGGGGGGTTTTGAACTGTCCTGGCATTTTATGCACAACATTAGGAAGCTTATGTCACACATCATCCACTCTTCTAACCACTTGAAGACAAAGCCCTTTCTGACACTTTTTGTTTACATGAAAAAAATAGGATTTTTATAACAGCTTACCTGTAAAATCCTTTTCTTGGAGTACATCACGGGACACAGAGCGACATAGTCATTACTAATGGGTTATATAGTTACCGTCAGGTGCTGGCACTGGCAACTTCCAAAACCGGAAGTACCCTCCCCTATATAAGCCCCTCCCATCCGGGAGCACCTCAGTTTTGTAGCAAAGCAATAAGTGTCCCCAAAGAGGGGCGGGAGCTCTGTGTCCCGTGATGTACTCCAAGAAAAGGATTTTACAGGTAAGCTGTTATAAAAATCCTATTTTCTTTCTCGTACATCACGGGACACAGAGCGACATAGTCATTACTAATGGGATGTCCTAAAGCAATGCCAAATGAGGGGGGGGATACACCATATATAAGCTGAGCGCTATCAGACATGAGGATCTTTTGCGGCCTGCAACACACTGCGCCCAAAGGCGACATCCTCCTGACTTCTAACGTCCACCTGGTAGAACCTAGTAAACGTGTGTACTGAAGACCATGTTGCGGCCTTACAGACTTGAGCCAGGGAGGCCTGGTGATGCACTGCCCATGAAGTTCCAACTGCTCTCGTGGAGTGCGCCCTAACTTTGAACGGAGGCGGTCTACTTCTCAAGCTATAGGCTTGCATAATGACCTGTCGAATCCACTTGGCTAAAGTAGATTTGGACGCTGCCTGACCCTTTCTGGGGCCTTCCGGCAGAATAAACAAAGTATCCGTTCTGCGAATCTGAGCAGTGGCTTTTAGATAAGCTTTAACTGCTCTTACTACATCCAAAGAATGCAATAACTTTTCCTCTACCGAAGTAGGTTTGGGGAAAAAAGAAGGAAGAACCACATCTTGGTTCAAATGAAACCTCGATACCACCTTAGGAAGAAAGGCTGGATGAGGACGTAACACTACTCTGTCCTTATGGATAACCAGATATGGCTCCCTACAGGACATAGCTGCTAATTCCGATACTCTTTTAGCCGAACAAATGGCTACTAGAAAAATCAATTTCCTGGTGAGAAGCACCAAGGAAATATGCTGTAATGGTTCAAATGGTTGTTTCTGTAAAACCGACAGAACCAAGTTTAGATCCCATGAACATATGGGAATATTAACCGGAGGCCTAATACGCATCACTCCTTGTATAAAGGCTTTGACTAGTGAATGCGAAGCCAAGGGCCTTTGAAAAAATATTGACAAGGCCGAAATCTGACCCTTGATAGTACTCAAGGCAAGCTTCCTATCTACAGCCCACTGTAGGAAGTCCAGAATCCTACCTATTACGTACTTATGTGGATGCCATTTCTTGGCCTCACACCACGCGATGTACGCCTTCCAGATTTTATAGTAGATCTGCCTGGATACCGGCTTCCTGGCATTGATCATGGTAGATACCACAGCATTAGAGAGCCCTCTCTTTTTTAGAATGTGGGCTTCAATAGCCAGGCCGCCAACCCTAGGGCTGGTAAGGAAGGGTGGTATATCGGTCCTTGCGAAAGCCGGACGACGTGGGAGAGTCCAAGGACTCCCCACTGAAATTTTACAATCTCCGCGTACCACGCTCTTCGGGGCCACGCTGGAGCCACCGGAATCACTGGTTTCTTTTCTACCCTGATTCTGCGGAGTAATCGAGGTAACCATTGTGGCGGTGTGAATGCATATATCAGCTTGAACTGATCCCCAGGGAACACTAGGGCATCCGAGCCGCAAGCTAGGGGATCCCTTGTCCGAGAGACAAACCTATCCCCCTTTGCGTTGAATCTGGATGCTAGAAGATCTACATCCGATGTTCCCCACCGCTGACATATTGTCCAGAAAACCTCGGGGTGAAGGGACCCTTCCTCTGGGCCTATATTGCTGGCGACTTAGAAAGTCCGCCTTCCAATTCTCCACTCCTGGAATGAATACCGCAGATATGGCTGGGACATATTTTTCCTGCCCATTTCAGGATGTAATTTACTTCCCTCTGGGCTGCACGACTCCTGGTGCCCCCCTGATGATTGATATATGCCACTGCTGTGGCATTGTCTGATTGAATTCTGACAGGGGACCCTTGGAGTTTGGGTGTCCATGCTACTAGGGCATACCGGGCTGCTCGTATCTCTAAGAGATTGATGGGCAGGGCCTTTTCTGCATCCGACCATCTGCCCTGGAGAGACTATTGCTCCAGTACTGCTCCCCAGCCTATAAGGCTGGCATCTGTAGTGACCACCTTCCAAGAAATCGGACTGAAGGATTTCCTTTTTTCCAGATTCTGGGGAACCCACCACCAACGGAGGCTCTTGCGAACGGAAGGGGACAAGGACATTGTAAGTCTAGGGCCTGAACTTTTTTGTTCCAGGCTGACAGTATGGCCCCTTGCAAATTCCTTGAATGGAATTGCCGTAGGGTACTGCTTCGAATGATGCCACCATTTTTCCCAGCAGCCTCATATACAGGCGTATGGACGGCTGTCCTTTTTGTACCCACTAAGTGGATCAAATCTTTCAAAGACAACACCTTTCCTCGAGGCAAGAATATTTTTCTCTGGCCTGAATCCAACCTTAGCCCCAAGTATTCCAGACTTTTGACTGGTTTTTAGGGCTGACTTGTCTCGGTTGATAATCCAACCGTGAGATTCCAGATACTTGATCGTCTTGTGAACGACCACGTCTAGTTTTTTCACTGAGTGGTCTATCAGCAACAAGTCATCCAGATATGCCATTATCATTACACCTTGTGTTCTTAGATTGACCAATAAAGGGCCAGAATTTTTGTGAACACTCTTGGTGCTGTGGCCAAACCGAAGGGTAAGGCTCTGAACTGAAAATGGCGCCCTTCTACTGCAAAGCGTAGAAATTTTTGGTGGACTGGAAAGATGGGAATGTGCAAATAAGCATCTTTGATGTCGATCGTGGCTAACCAATCCTCCCCTTGTAGGGCAGTGGCCACCGATCGGATCGACTCCATCGGAAAGTCCTGATATACAGGAATTTGTATAGCCCTTTTAGAATTAATATGGGCCTCCCGTCCGCGTTTGCTTCGGGACTGTAAAGAGGTTTGAGTAAAACCCAAACCCTCATTCTTCCAGGGGAACCTCCATAATTACTCCTTGGAGCAATAGTTGTTCTAGTGCCAACAGGAGGGACTCTCTCTTCCGGGGATCCCTTGGCACGTTTGACCTCAAAATGGGAAGGAGGAGAGTCTTTTAACTCCAAACTGTATCCCAAACCTACTGCGGAGAGCACCTATCTGTCTTGATCGTGTCCCGCCAGGTCTCTTTGCGAACAACTGGAGTCCTCCCCCCACCCGACTGAGTGGGGGCTTCAATGAATTTAACTTTGGGGGAGGTTTTGTACCTCCCCTGACCCAGGGTTTCTCATTACCCTGCTACTGTCCCTGTTTTTTACCCCCGGGATTTGACCGAGGAGGCCGTCGGAACTGTTACACAGCCGATGCCCCAGGGACTGGAGAAGCAGGCCTCTTAAAGAGGGACCTCTAACTCTGCTTTTAACCGGCAAGAGCGTATTTTTACCGCTGGAAATTTTCTGGATATATTTGTCCAGGTTTTCCCTGAATAAGCGTTCACCATGAAATGGGACGCTAACCAGCCATTCTTTACAGGGAGCTTCAGCAGACCAGTTTCTGAGCCATAGGAGCCTACGCATATGTACTATAGACAGCGTAAGGCGGGAGGCCTGATGGACTGAATCCTCTATGGCGTCAACCGCAAAGCCTAAGGCTCTAGGTAGATCAGCTAGGGCAAAGCCTGCTGATCTGTCAAGTCCCTCAAGACCTGTTTCAACTGATCCTTCACTGCTTAGCAGACCCCAATAGCTGCTACTGCTGGTTGTATCACCAAGCAGATTTTCATAAGGACTCCAATCTTTTATCTATTGGGTTCTTGAACATTTGGACATTATCCACTGGACATGTCAGTGATTTATACATACAAGAGATAGCTGCGTCCACTGTAGGGACCTTCCATTTTTTTTTATTTTTTTTTTTGATGAACTTATCCTCCATGGGATAGACCACCGGAAATCTCTTGGGGGAATAAATATTTTCTCAGGACGTTCCCAATCCTGGTAAATGAGCCCTTTCAGTAAAGGGTGAAGTGGAAAAGAACAAACAGTCTGGGGGCTTCTAGCGACCCCAACGAGGATACAGTAGTGGTTGATGGTTCCGCAAGGTGCATTTTTAAATGCTGATCGGACCATGTTAGTCAGAGACTGAACCCATAATCTTTCAGCTTGAGATGCTGAGAAAAGGTTCCCCCACTGTTGATTCCTCTATAACAGAATCAACCTTATCCTGATCCCCTTCAGGCAGGTCGATCCCTGTATGGGACTGTTGCTCTGCTAACAGGCACTCTGAAGGAGGAGACGGAGATCGGGCGTGCTTTCCCTGACAGGGAGGCAGCGATAAATTTTGACAATCTCTCTCTAATCCTCCCAGAGCTGAGGAAAAAACCTCCTCTGTTACATACACAGGAGCAGGTGACTGAGGACAGCCACAGTACCAAGTACCCCTGCGGGGTCTCTACGGTCACTTACCTCTGAACTTCAGGGGAGACTGGTGCAGCAGGAGTATGCCCAAGATCCTCAGAGCCCGATGAGACCCCCTTCGCTTCCTGGAAGATTCAGTTCCGGAGCTACTGGACGGCATATTCCTAAGCCTAAAGCTGAGGTATTCCAGCCGTAATACACCACTTTTACTGAGAATAGTCTAGCACAATTGCTGCTATATCACAGTTGGTGTCTACTAATGTGCCTTTCTAGGGGATGCCTGTATCAACCGCTTGCTGTATGCCTTTAAATGTTGCCAGCTCTGTCTCTGTACTTCATAGCCAGCTTACTGCAATAATGTGGCTTTTTAAAAACCTGCTGGGACGCCCGCACATGCGCAGAAGCGCTGCGGCGCGCACAGAGCGTCATCCCCCAGGCCCCGCCCCTTTTTCCGGCCACCTCTATATATAGAGGCGCGTGCACGCGCACGCGCGCGGCCACGTGCGCCTCGGCGCTAATTTTCAAACATGGAAACCAGGGACAGGAGCCAGGGCCCCCTTTGCCGCAGGCCGGGGGATAGACGAACACTGCAACATGGCAGAGGAAACAGTTTCCTGTAGGAGAACTCACCAGCTGCCTGGACTTTGCTCTCTGAGAAGAAACTAGTCCATATGACAAGAAAAACATTCCACAGCGGCCTCTAGTGGACAAACACAGGTACCGCAGTTTAATATACTAAACATATATATAAAAAAACATTCTTTTTTTTTTTTTTTTTTCTTGACCACCATTAAAAATTATTACATTTTTTTAGTAGTTACAGGCATGCACAGATATTAGCGGGAATACCGTTAGGTAACAGACAGAAAGACAAATTAGGCTTGGGGGTCCCCCAATAGAACCAAGTTCCTGGGGGCCCCCACTTACCTGTTCCCCGCCGCAGGACTTTGTTTGGTCCACAAAAGCCCAAACTTCACCTATCACGGCAGGCATTGTAATCAAACCTTCAGGGACCGGGTTCCCAAGGATTCCACTCCCCTGGACCTGTATAGCACCCTGCACAGAAAACATCTTGGTCGTGGGTATGACCAGAGCTCTGGATCCCAGGGTCCAGCTCTCCTAAGAGAAGCATTACAGGCAGAACCTTGCTCTTCTCTGCAAGGCCCGGGTACCGACCGTTTAGCTATGAAGCTTTTTTGGTCGGATCCGGAATAGCTTACTGAGGCCCAAAAGAACCTGTACGCAAGCTCAGTGAAAAACACATGTTTCTTCTTGGCCAACACCTTAGACACTGGCAAAAAACTGAGGTGCTCCCGGATGGGAGGGGCTTATATAGGGGAGGGTACTTCCGGTTTTGGAAGTTGCCAGTGCCAGCACCTGACGGTAACTATATAACCCATTAGTAATGACTATGTCGCTCTGTGTCCCGTGATGTACGAGAAAGAAAAAAATTTTTTTGCAAGAAAATTATGTTGAACCCCCAAACATTATATATTTTTTTAAAGCAAAGGCCCTACAGATTAAAATAGTGGGTGTTGCATTTTTTTTTTCCACACAGTATTTGCGCAGCGATTTTTCAAACGCATTTTTTGGGGGAAAAAACACACTTTTTTTATTTTTAATGCACTAAAAAACACTATATTGCCCAAATGTTTGATGAAATAAAAAAGATGATCATAGGCCGAGTACATGGATACCAAACACGACATGCTTTAAAATTGCGCACAAACGCGCAGCGGCGACAAACTACATTCATTTTTAAAAGCATTTAAAAGCCTTTACAGGTTACCACGTTAGATTTACAGAGGAGGTCTACTGCTAAAATGACTGCCCTCGATCTGACCTTCGCGGTGATACCTCACATGCATGATGCAATTGCTGTTTACATATGACGCTAGACCGACGCTTGCGTTCGCCTTTGCGCAATAGCAGGGGGGGACAGCGGTGCTTTTTTTTTTTTTTTTTTATTATTTATTTGGCTTTTTTATTTTATTTTTAAACTGTGCCTTCCATATTTTATTTTTTTACCATTTTTATCGTTATCTCAGGGAATGTAAATATCCCCTATGATAGCAATAGGTAGTGACAGGTACTCTTTTTTTGAAAAAAATTGGGGGGTTAGACCCTAGATCTTTCCTCTGCCCTCAAAGCATCTGACCACACCAAGATCGGTGTGATAAAATGCTTTCCCAATTTCCCAATGGCGCTTTTTATATCCGGGGGGGGGGGGACATTCCCTCCCACTGCTTGTAAAAGCAGTCTAGAGGCTAATTATCTGCTAGAATTGCTTTTACATGAAAGCCGGCTGCTGGCTGAAAAGAATGATACCAAGATGATACCTAAACCCGCAGGCATCATTCTGGTATAAACATTCAAAGTCCAGCAACATACCAGTACGTTGCTGGTCCTTGTTGGACATGTATTGTAATCTTTTTTTTCATACAGCCTATTGGCTGAACGAAAAAAAGAGATTGATTGGTGGGTATGCCCACCATTAGAATACCTCCCTTCATCCACCCACTTCTAATGATGGGCATATATGCCGAAGCATGGGGGCATCTTCCCGCAAAAAAGTTATGCCGCGTACACACGGTCAAGCCTTCGTCGGAATTTCGACCGTATGTACGCGGCATAAAAGGTTATGCCGCGTACACACGGTCGGACTTTTCCACGGGCAAGCCTCCGTTGGAATTTCGACCGTATATACGCGGCATTAGGAGCAAAATCGCTCCTCCGCCCCTGCTGCCCCCATGCTTCGGCATATATGCTCTTTTTTTTAACTGTGGTGGTGAAATCACCTCCTACAGCGTTGGAGTCACGGCTTTATGTATCGTGGGAGCAAACGCTGTTGCTGTCAAGATAAATAGATCCGCGCTGCAACTGAATGGCGTACCTGCTAAGCAAATGGTGGTTAACATTAAAACAAAGTAACATTACAGTACAACAGTAAGACCTTACCATGCCATACCTGCAAAGCAAATACCAAAACAAAACCTAGTAAAAAATAAAAAAATGTTTTAACGCAACCTGTGCCTAAAATATATATATGCCGAAGCATGGGGGCATCCTCCCGCAAAAAAGTTATGCCGCGTACACACGGTCGGAATTTTCCACGGGCAGGCCTCCGTCGGAATTTCGACCGTATGTACGCGGCATTAGGAGCAAAATCGCTCCTCCGCCCCTGCTGCCCCCATGCTTCGGCATATATGCTCTTTTTTTTAACTGTGGTGGTGAAATCACCTCCTACAGCGTTGGAGTCACGGCTTTATGTATCGTGGGAGCAAACGCTGTTGCTGTCAAGATAAATAGATCCGCGCTGCAACTGAATGGCGTACCTGCTAAGCAAATGGTGGTTAACATTAAAACAAAGTAACATTACAGTACAACAGTAAGACCTTACCATGCCATACCTGCAAAGCAAATACCAAAACAAAACCTAGTAAAAAATAAAAAAATGTTTTAACGCAACCTGTGCCTAAAATATATATATGCCGAAGCATGGGGGCATCCTCCCGCAAAAAAGTTATGCCGCGTACACACGGTCGGAATTTTCCACGGGCAGGCCTCCGTCGGAATTTCGACCGTATGTACGCGGCATTAGGAGCAAAATCGCTCCTCCGCCCCTGCTGCCCCCATGCTTCGGCATATATGCTCTTTTTTTTAACTGTGGTGGTGAAATCACCTCCTACAGCACTGGAGTCACGGCTTTATGTATCGTGGGAGCAAACGCTGTTGCTGTCAAGATAAATAATTCCGCGCTGCAGTTGAATGGCGCACCTGAAAACAAAAAATTACATACCTGAAAAGCAAGCATGATAAAACATTGCAGAATAGAATACAGTAAAAAAGAGCAGAACAATAGAGAGAAAATAGAGAGAGAGAGAACAATAAAACGACAACTATTTTTGGTTTTTTTATTTTATATTTTTTTTGTGTTTTGTTTTTTACGTTTTTTTTTTCTTTTTTACACTTTTTTTTGTAACTTTACAACTGTAATGGTTCGGGTCTCTCAAAATGTAATGGCATCTTGGGAGACCCTGTGTAAGTGTGTCCTTGTCTGTGAAATGCTGTACCCTACGCTAAAACTTCACTTTTGAGTGGTAGCGTTCAAAACATTCACCTTGGCAAAGACCAGGCTTGTCAGGACAGAGTGGACAAAAACTACGGGTGTCACGCCTAAATCCGCGCTTGCTACAGACACGACATCTTTTTTGGGGGTGGCTTTGGGTAGGGGTACTCGGGAGGACATACGAATAATGCCTCTCATGCAGCCGGCTTACTGCATTTGGTTGGGGATGGTGAGGTGCAGAACCGCCTGGATACAGGAGTTCTGTGACTATCTCATTCTGGAATTTTAGAAGAGATAACGTCCCGCCTGAAGCTCTGTATAGCACATGAGCGTTCAGCAAAGCCAATTGGAATAATGATAGAGACACTTTTTTGTACCAGCGTCTCGCCTTACGGTCAATTAGATACGGCGCCATCAACTGGTCGTTGAGGTCCACCCCTCCCATATTTTGGTTATATTCGTGGACACAGAGGGGTTTCTCCACAACACCAGTCACCGTACGAATTTGGACTGTCGTGTCTGCATGAAGGGAGGTAAGAAGGAAAACATTCTTATTGTCCCTCCACTTCATAGCGAGCAAGTTATTACACTTCAAGCAGGCTCTCTCCCCCAGCCTAAGACGGGCATCTACAAGCCGCTGGGGAAAGCCCCGGCGATTAGGTCGCACGGTGCCACATGCTCCAATCTTATGATCAAACAAGTGACTAAACAGTGGCACGCTCGTGTAATAATTGTCCACATACAAGTGGTACCCCTTTCCGAATAAGGGTGACACCAAGTTCCACACTATCTTGCCAGCGCTCCCTATGTAATCCGGGCAGTTGACCGACTCAATCTGACTGTCTTTTCCCTCATAAACCGTAAAGTTCACTACATAGCCTGTTGCCCTGTCACAGAACTTGTAGAGCTTGACCCCGTATCTGGCACGCTTGCTGGGAAGGTACTGCTTGAAAGACAAGCGGCCAGAAAATTTAATCAGGGACTCATCAACGCAGACAACTTGATCGGGAGTAAACAAGGCTGCAAAACGTTCGTTGAAGTGGTTTATGAGGGGCCGAATTTTATAGGGCCGGTCGTATTCAGGGTCCCCACGTGGACGACAAAGTTCATTGTCGTTGAAGTGCATGAACCGCAAAATCTGCTCGTATCGTGCCCTGGACATGGAGGCAGAGAACACGGGCATGTGGTCAATTGGGTGCGCGGACCAATAAGCACGCAATGACGGAAATTTATGTGTGCCCATGTTGAGGGAAAGGCCCAGAAAGGTCTTAAATTCGGAAACCGTAATTGGTTTCCAATTTCTGGCAATTTTAGGCAACTGGGGGTTAGCGGCGATAAATTGACCAGCATATAAATTACTCTGGTCCACAATAGATCTATAGAGATCTTCCGTGAAAAACAGCGAATAAAAATCAATTGGAATAAAATCAGCTGTTTCCACCTGAATACCGGGTTGGGCAGTGAATGGGGGAAGTACGGGTTCTGCAGAAGTGGTGGGGACCCAATCAGGATAGGCGAATTCTGCAGGAAGGGCAGTATGGGCACGACGGGCCTGCCTTTGTCTTCTTGGTGGCAGCGGGACACTACTTGTGCTTGCCACCTCGCCAGCTTGAACTGCACTTATGGGACTCGCCACGTCACCAAGTGTTACTGCAGTGCTGGATGTACGTCCAGGCTGTACTAGGCCGCTGGTGCTTGCCAGTTCACCAGAAGGAATAGCGGCGCTAGTACTACTCTGCTCCATGATACGAGAGACCTGCGGTTCTTGCTCCTCAACAACCTCAGAAGATCGGGATCGGGTACGCCTGACCTTAGCAGGGACCTCAACTTCGTCGTCAGAGCTATCTGACGTGGGGCCGCTGACGTCACTGTCTTCTACGGGAAGATATTCTGAGCCTGAATCTGACAGATACGTGACCTCCTCTTCACTATCTGTCATGCTCAGAATCTCGTAGGCCTCTTTACTAGTGTACCTTCGTCTTGCCATTTTGGGCTCTAAATTTAGGGGTACACTAGTAAGATTCACAGGAAAAAAAGCACCTGACTGTCGTCAGCAAATATATCAAACGCTACAAAAAAACTGTTAGCGATCGCAGGGATCAGGCCTGTCTCTGCGAACGCTGCAGTTATGTGTGTTGTGTTTGGTAAGTGACAGTGATCGATCGATACTGCACTTGGGTGGGCTGGGCTGGGCTGGGCGGAGGGGCTAAACGCAGGCGCTAGCAGGTATCTGGGCTGATCCCGCTAACACTGCGTTTTTGGGAACCCTAAACCGCTGGGGATGCTAGTATAGATCTGATCAGATACTATACCACTAAGGGGGGTGTATGCTTTGCGCGTGGGTGTTAGCGTTACTGGCACTAACCTAACACTGCCTGGGGCAACGCAGACCCTCTCTGGCGCTAAAACCTAATTGATCTCACCCGCCGGGCGATCAGGGGGGGTTAAACCTTTATTGGGTTATATACGGCGGGTGCCCTGATGCTATAAAAAGCAAACTAATCAACCAGCGTCACCCGTAACCTTTATATGGTGATCACTGGTGAAAGGGTTAACTAGGGGCAATCAGGGGGTTAAAACCTTTATTAGGTTAAATATGGGGGTACCTGACACTATATAAAAACCTGACGGGTAACCTAAATAACTAAATAACTTACTGGCTAACCAGTGACGCTTATACGGCGATCACTGGTGAAAGGGTTAACTCTAGGGGCAATCAGGGGGTTAAAATAATATATGGGGGTACCTGACACCAATAAAAACCTGCGGCGAACCTAAAAAAAAAAATAACTGCCTATCTAAAACACCAGCGACACGAATACAGCGATCGGAAAAACAATTGCTTAGTGACGCTGAAGTTAGGGGGTGAAAGGGTTACCTGGGGGGTGATCAAGGGGTTAAACCTTTATTAGGGGGGGTTAGGGGGCTACCCTGGACCTAAAGGGGCCTAATCCTAACTGCCCTGCAACTTTTTACAATCACAGATGACACTAAATGCAGTGATCAGTAAAATAAATGATCACTGCAATCAGTGACACTGTGATTGGGGGCTTTGGGGTGATCTGGGGGGTGATCTGGGGGTGACTGGGGGGTGATTTGTGTGCCTATGTGTACCTACGTGTCAGTGGACTGTTGGAGCACTAACCTCTGTCTTCACTCCTCGGCGCCGGGAACGAAAAGACCGCGGCGAGGGAGATGACATCACTTCCTCCAGCCTGTGTTTACATCACATGGCGGAGGAAGCAATTTCATTGGCCGGGAGCGATCGCGAGGGGGGGGCGGAATCGAGCGGCCGCCCCCTCATGCCTGATCGCTCCCGAACACTTAACGGCCGCTCACTGCAGTGAAGGGGGGTCCGGATGGACCCCCCAACTGCACAAAGGCGATCACGTAGATCTACGTGATTCTGCCTGTCCGTGCCATTCTGCCGACGTAAATCGGCGGTGGGCAGTCGTTAAGTGATTAATTGGCTAGAATAATAACTTATTCTGGCCATTGAAATTAATTAACACTCAAGCGCTAAACATGCCCAGCACTTAGGCGTGTCAAGCATTTTTCTGCCAAAACTTTGCTGCTTCTGGACACACTGGCTGTGGGTTTTTTTCTGCCTCTAAACGCCCCTGCCTCTAAATGTCTATGTGTGCATGTATACATAGGCTAACATGCAGGGGCATTTAGAAGCATAAAAAAGAATGCCAAATGCCCCTTCGGAGCAGCATAGCTCCCAACTGTCCCTGATTTCGAGCAAAGTCCCTCTGTCCCTCTTTTCTCCTCATTTGTCCCCCATTTTGGTCTGATCTATATAGTTGTATATAAAATGCACTTTTTATGTTTCAAAAAGTGTTTCCCAGCGCTAAACCTTTCATACAATTTCTAAATTGCTGCATTTGTAAATTTTTAACTTGGATTTAAATAACCTTTTTTGGGGTTAATTCACCTTTAAGGGGGCGTGGCAGGGGCATGTCCTATGCCTATATACGTTTGTTAGTAGGTGTCCCTCATTCCCATCTCAAAATGTTGGGAGGTATGGAGCAGCAGAAAAAATGTCCAGTGTGCATGAGGCTTTAGAGTGTTTTTAGAATGAATGTGTAGCGCTAAATGTGAAAATAGTGAGATATGCATCTGCCCCAGTAGAAGTCCTAGTCAGATGAAACGCATCGGGCCTTGTACACCACTCCCCATATTGCTTTTATTTTGAACTGTGATCACTTTTAATGTTTGTCGGTTTTTATTAATTAAAACCTACGTTTTTTGACCTGCACCATTGGAGCACCATTTTCTTTTCTTTCCATGTTCGGTGGATAAAAGTTTTTTTGAGTTCCTCCATTGTGCCTTTTATTACCCTTAAGGGGTATTGCTTACCTGAACCTGCTCAATACTACTTGAAAGTGTTGTGGATTTCCCGGGTTGTTTGTTTCTTCTGCACGTCTGGGATACCAACATCAGAGCGACTTTCAACCGTGGACTGTCGGGTCCAAGGGCTATACTCGTGGCTAATACCATCGGGATTCTTCAGACAGCTTGGTCCACTTGCCGATTGGGAATATCTATGCTCGATTGATCCGTTGTCGTTAACAGTCGGGTCCAACAGTTTCGGTAAGCGTGTTTAGTCATACCATACTTGAAAGGAATTTTCATGTGATGGTCTACACGGCTGTATGATATCTTCACCGTGATATTCTTCATCCCATTGTGATGGACATTTTCACTGTTATTGTTTTCGTTTTACACGTGGACTTATAAAAATTATATCCACTGTTTTACCCGGTTGGGTATATACCATTTAGTGATATATACATATCTCACTATTTTCACATTTAGTGCTACACATTCACTCTCAGCACTTTCAGAATTTATGTCACATTCTTGCGTAGCATCTCTTCTTTTTTGTTTGGTTTAGGGCAAGCGCAATAATTATCTCCATCCACATTTACCTTTAGAGTGTTGAGACAAACCATTTACCACTGTCAGGGGTGCTTACAATAGTCAGCTTTTATCAATTTATGTAAAAACGTTATCCCAAAAAGAAAAAACTGTTACTGTAACTACTTAAAAAGTATAAGACTGAGTTTGGCTTTATTGTGTTAACCTGTCTAAAACTGCTGGTGCATCCAATACTACCCTCTCCCCGATGTTGCTTCCCAAAAGTGTCTCTGTTGCTCTTCCATTTACAGTTCATGTAATGTATTTCTCCATGAAAGAAAAGGTATACTCTGCATACAACAAGCATCCTGCGCATGATTCAATAACCTTCTAATAGAGACATTATAAAAGAGGAAGTGTGTTACTGACCTAATCACCAGGTGAAAATAAAATACAAAAACGCCTTAAAACAAAACGAATGCAGCCAAAACATCTAAGAATTGGTAAGCTGCAGGCAGCGTGCTCTGTGATGGCTGTGTCCTCCAGACACAGCTGATCACAGATCGGCTCTTTACCACGTGATCAGCTGATCACGGTGTAAACACATTTGCCGGTTATTGGCATTCCTTTCCTCGCACTGTCACAGTAAGGAGAGGAGAGAGGTGGTAACCAGCTAGTGTGAAAGGGGACATATGAATACAAACAAAAAGATGGTGCAAGAGGAGAACCAAAAAACACAACACAGTGTTGTAAAATTCACTGCACTGTGAAAGGGGACATATGCACTGATCATCAGGGCACTGATAAGTGCAGCCCCAACAGTGCCCATTAATGCTGCTAAACGGTGCCACCTATCAGTGCTCATCAGTGCCTCTAATCAGTTATGCCTATCAGTGCCCATCTGTGCAGCCTCATCTGTGTCTGCTCATCAGTGCCCACCAGTGTGGCCTCATCAGTGCCCACTGGTGCTGCCTATCAGTGCCCATCAGTGCCACCTATCAGTGCCCATCAGTGCTGCCTCATTAGCGCACCTCAGTAAAGGAAAAAAATTACCTGTTTGCAAAATGTAATAATGGAAACTAAGAAAGTTATTTTTTTTCTAAATTGTTTAGCAAAAAATAAAAAAACTGTGTGGATTAAATACTACCAAAGAAAGCTCTATTGGTGTGAAAAAAATAAATAAAAAATTCATATGGGTACAGTGCTGCATGACCGCGTCATTCAAAGTGCTACAGCTCTCAAAGCTGAAAATTGGCCTGGGCAGGAAGGGGGTAATAGTGCCCAGTAGGCAACTGGTTAAACAAAAATTACAAGGTCCATATGTGGCCATGTAGCTATATTAGGTAAATTTATGTCACCAGTATCCCCACCCCTTTGATATGTGCAGCTGCAGGCTGGTGAATTCCACCACCACAGCTCATTGGTATGTCGGCCTCTTCCTGTCTGCATACTCTTGCTCCAGCATGGACTGCACACCGCTGCTTCATTATGGTGACAACAGCAAAACATGTGTAGCGGCCTCCTCACTCCCCTCTTTGCATCAGCTCGTCTTTCTCTTGTCTAGGGGTACCTTAGAGGGGAGAGAGCGGGGTCACCACACCAAGCCTTCACCACATGTGTCCGTGCGGTGTAAGCAAAGTTCCTTCTCTACCTTCGGGTCAGTGTTGTGCACCTGGAGTTACCTTGAACAATGTCCACCAGAAAAGAGCCCCACACCATTAAAGTCCAACACTCCTTTATTCTTCTCGAGTGAACAGCACAATCAGTTAGACTCCCTTAAAGAACAGAACAAACAAGGAGGTGTGGATGCGAGTAGGCCCAGACACAATGAACTCTCCACTTTCCTCCCTGAAAGTGGGCTGAGGTCTCCTAGCGAGGGGGGATTTTCCTTCCAGGCGGTCTCCGATGGGAGGCTCACCTGTCACTGGCAATCTGCTGCACCCGGTCTTCAAGTGAGTAGCTCCCCCCAGTCCATTACGCCATCCGGATTCGGGTACCCAATCCCTGGGTTCCGTAGGACCTCCTTCCCTCGCGGAACTCAGTGTTGGGCACTGAGCTCCAGACCTCCATCCGAGTACCTCACCCCAGGCTAAGGGTGCCTGGGATGGAACATGACCTCCGGACGTCCTCCTAGGCCTAGGCCGCCTAGAGGACCGATACGAACCACCGCCCTCAGGCTGAAGGTGCCTGGGACTCGACCCCGTGACAAAGATGGCCGGCCCCTTTATACCCTCTCCCAGCAAGCACGGCGGGTTCCCCGCCCCACCATACTGCTGCCGAGGGAGGACAAAAAGGAGGCACAGCACACAGCAATGGTTCAACCCCAGCCCAGGGCGAAAGCGCCACCCGCTGGACCGCAAGGAACGGCACATTGCTGGTGTCTCTGCCAGTTTGAATTACACCCAGGAAAGTACATACCCGCTACACATGCTTTTGGAGTGTGTGTAGTCCCCATCAGGGGCACTTGTGACAGAGTGAAAACGTGGAAGCACAATTTGGAGACAGTCCCCATCCTTTAATAAAAATGTTAGTGCTTTAGTTTATATCTACATTAACAGAACTTTACATTTTCCATACCTGGATGTGGACTGTGTTTAGTTTGGTACAAGGACTTTGTGCTGATTATATGAGAACCGTGCAGGACCCCTTCAAGCCAGTATCGGGTCACTTGCTACTCTGATTGCCATCCTATGAGTGCACATAGCCAGTGATCTGGCAGGAACATGCTGTATGCCCCCTGCGAACAAGAGATTCATTTTTCTAAACATTGGGAAGCAAAAATGTGTTTAACCAAAAAATGCTCTTATTTTCTCCCTAGCAAGTATGAATCAAATGGTTTCTTCTGTTTTCACACATTGCCCCTGGTGGCAATTCTATCTATGCTAAAAAAGAAAAGGGAAAAAAAAAAAAAAAAGCATTAAAATGAATGAGTTTCTTAGCTGCGTAGAAGTCTGCATTTTCCCAGCTGGGCTCTTATGAGGCAATCTAACTGTTGTACATTCATTTTAGGAACTTTCCAGAGCCTGTAAATACATGGTCTAAATGGCAGATTAACACTAAGCTCTAGGCGAAAGTTTGTCTTTTTTTTGGGCATTCCCATTGCACATACCTGGCCTTTTTGTATTATTTTATCATCTTTGCCTCTAGTATTGTGCCTGGTGTCTCAGCAGACAATGGTTATTGATGAGGATTACTACCAAGATTCACTCTTCCGGAGATCTACCTAATGGGACCTTGTAATCATTTTTGATGGGCAGATTGTTAGTGGATCTGTTGGCATTGAAGTGAGCTGGTCCTTTGCACATACTGTCAGCTAGTGGACGGGCCAGTCGATGTTTCCATAATAACCTGTAGCTATTGCTGTTAGCAATGTGTTTAAGTTAAATGTCCACTAAATAAATAAAAATCATTTATCCATTTACATGAAGGTCAGGTTAAAATAACTCAGCCAGCACAGAGGTCCCCCATACATCAGAGTCTGCAGGATTCCCCCTTATAGTGCAAGGGAACTTATGTAAAGGGGAACGCTGCAGATCGTGATCTAAGGGGAAACTCTGATTGGGGGTGGGGGGTCCTGGTGACCAGAGATCACCTTATATCAGAGTTCACTGCGTTCCCCTTTACATCAGATTTCACACTTACATCAGGGTCTATAGATTTCCTCCTTGCACTGTAAGGGGGAATCCTGCAGACTCTGCTGTAATGGGGAACGCTGGGAACTCTGATGTGGGGGGACTCTGGTGACCAGAGACCACCTTCCGCAGAGTGAATACACTAAGGTGGTGGGGAGGGGGGTTTACTGATATAAGGAGAAATCTTTATATCAGTGCCCCCTTACATTTTTGTATTCACCCCCACTTATATTAGTGACAACCCTCAGACTGGCCTGGCGGTGCTGTCACTGACCTCCTCTCAGGTGCACCATGCAGGACTCAGTAAGACGGTCCAGCTTGGCGGCTGTGATTTTATCCTATAGTCTCATCTCCACAGTCCACACATTTCTGACTCCTCCCGTGATCCCCATCCCAGCTACGTTTTCACTCTTGACTCCTCTTCAGGCTCCCCCTGAGAGACTGCAGACATGATACAAGACAAGAGATGGTTAGAGATTACGGACAAGATACAAGGAGATAGTCAGATTGCAGACAGGATACACAAAATGGTTTAAGGCTGCAGATATGTCACAGGAGGTGGTTAGAGGCTGCGGACATGTCACAGGAGGTGGTTAGAGGCTGCGGACATGACACAGGAGGTGGTTAGAGGCTGCGGACATGACACAGGAGGTGGTTAGAGGCTGCGGACATGACACAGGAGGTGGTTAGAGGCTGCGGACGTGACACAGGAGGTGGTTAAAGGCTGCGGACATGACACAGGTGGGGGTTAGAGGCTGCGGACGTGACACAGGAGGTGGTTAGAGGCTGCAGACGTGACACAGGAGGTGGTTAGAGGCTGCGGACCTGATACAGGAGGTGGTTAGAGGCTGCAGACGTGACACAGGAGGTAGTTAGAGGCTGCGGTTATGATACAGTAAGGGGTTAGAGGCTGCGGACAGTATACAGGAGGAGGTGGTTAGAGGATGAGGACATCACCTAGATATAGCAGCCATGGATGGATGGATGGATGTTGCAGGGGTCTGGTCTCCAGGACTCAGTGGGGCTGTGCTCACAGTGGCATGTGGGTCTCTCTCCAGCAGCCACAGTGGGTTTAGAAAAAAATCACCAACCCCCTTTAAAATAATCACATTTTGTTGCTTTGCAGCCTATAAGGAAGAAAAGACCGTTTTTGTTTTATCCAGCTATAACATACAAGTGAAAGATATAGCACCAACATTTAAGAAAAAAATAAAAATGAATCAAAAACAGAATCACTCAGTTGGGAAAAGGGATCATCCTCTTGTGTCAGGATTTTGTTGAACTAACTTTTGCTTCAATTACAGCCTTTAGTCTGTTGGGCTATGTCTCTAATAGGGTTGCACATCTAGCAATATTTGTCCACTCTGGTTTGCAGAACTGCTTAAAGCGGAGCTCCACCCTAAAGTGGAACTTCCGCTCATCGGAACCCTCCCCCCCTCCGGTGTCATATTTGGCACCTTTCAGGGGGGAGGGGGGTGAAGATACCTGTCTAAGACAGGTATTTGCACCCACTTCTGGGAGTCCTCTCTGTGGGTAGTACGTCACTTCCCGCAGAATACCCGTTGTGTTCTGGGAGACACTCGGCTCCCAGAACACAACAGGGACCAGTGAGAAGGCTTCACTGCCTGGTTCCCTCATCGAGGATGGGGGTGGGGGCAGCAGAGTGACGAGCGATTGCTCGTCTTCTGCTGTTGACGTCGCTGGACTCCAGGACAGGTAAGTGTCCTAATATTAAAAGTCAGCAGCTGCAGTAATTGTAGTTGCTGGCTTTTAATATTTTTTTTTCCAGGGGAGCTCTAAGTTCAGTTAAATTTGATGGTGACAGTTTGTAGACGGCAGTCTTCAAGTCATTCCACAGATTATCAATAGAGGTTCAAGTCTGGGCTCTGACTAGGCCATGCAAGTTTTTCTCCTTCAACCTCTGTGTGGTCATAGTTGCTGGGTGCTTTGGGTCATTGTCATTTTGGAAGGTAAACCTTCTTCCCATTGACAACTTTCTGGCAGAGGGCAGCAGATTTTCCTCAAGAATTTGACGGTAATTTTTTTTTTCTTCTATTGTGACAAGCGCTCCAGTCCCTGCTTCAGAGAAACACCCCCATAACAGGATATTACCAATTCAAAACTTTACTGTAGGAATGGTGTTATTTGGATGGTGAGCTGAATTGGATTTCCACCAGACATATCGTTTGGTGTTGAGGCCAAATAATAAATTTTTTTGTCTCATCTGACCATTACACCTTTTTCCATGTGGCCTCAGAATCTTTAAGGGGTGTTTTGGCAAAGCTCAGTGGTGACTGCATGTGGCCATTTTACTTCCACTTCACAATTATGTGCCACATCGTGTTGGTCTATCACATAGAATCCCAATTAACCACTTAACGACTGCCCACTGTAAATATACGTCAGCAGAATGGCACCGACAGGCAGAATCACGTACATATACGTGATTGCCTTTGTATAGTTGGGGGGTCCGATCGGACCCCCCTTCTTTACAGTGGGTGGTCGTTTTACCTTCGGGAGCGATCCGGCATGAGGGGACGGCCGTTCGATTCCGGCCACCCCCTCTCGATCGCTCCCGGCGAATGGAGAGCTTCCCCTGCCTGCCAGGAAGGAGGAAGTGATGTCATCTCTCCTGGGGCGCTCACATATACCGAGCGCTGTACAGGAGAAGATGCCAGGTTAGTACACAAAACAGCACACTGACACCAGGACACATAGGCACATAAATCGCCCCCCCAGACACCCCCAGGTCACCCCCCAGCCCCCCCCCCAGCCCCCAGTCACAGTGTCACTGATTGCAGTGACCATTTATTTAGTGATCACGGCAATCAGTGACATTTGTGACTGTAAAAGTGTCACTACATTTAGTTTTAGGTCCAGTGTAGCCCCCCTAACCCCCCCTAATAAAGGTTTAACCCCCTGATCACCCCCCAGATAACCCTTTCACCCCCTAGCACCGCCGTCACTAAGCAATCATTTTTCTGATCGATGTCTTAGCGTCGGTGATGCTGATCGGTAGCCAGTAATTTTTTTTTAGGTTCGCCGCAGGTTTTTATAGCGTCGGGTACCCCCATATATTACCTAATGAAGGTTTAACCCCCTTGATCGCCCCCCAGGTAACCCTTTCACCCCCTATCACCACTGTCACTAAGTTATAATTTTTCTGATCGATGTCTTAGCGTCGGCGATGCTGATCGGTAGCCAGTAATTTTTTTTTAGGTTCGCCGCAGGTTTTTATAGCGTCGGGTACCCCCATATATTACCTAATAAAGGTTTAACCCCCTTGATCACCCCCCCAGGTAACCCTTTCACCCCCTAGCACCGCCGTCGCTATGCGATCATTTTTCTGATCGATGTCTTAGCGTCGGTGATGCTGATCGGTAGCCAGTAATTTTTTTTAGGTTCGCCGCAGGTTTTTATAGCGTCGGGTACCCCCATATATTACCTAATAAAGGTTTAACCCCCTTGATCGCCCCCCCAGGGTAACCCTTTCACCCCCCTATCACCACTGTCACTAAGCGATAATTTTTATGATCGATGTCTTAGCGTCGGCGATGCTGATCGGTAGCCAGTAATTTTTTTTAGGTTCGCCGCAGGTTTTTATAGCGTCGGGTACCCCCATATATTACCTAATAAAGGTGTAACCCCCTTGATCACCCCCCAGGGTAACCCTTTCACCCCCTAGCACCGCCGTCACTATGCGATCATTTTTCTGATCGATGTCTTAGCGTCGGTGATGCTGATCGGTAGCCAGTAATTTTTTTTAGGTTCGCCGCAGGTTTTTATAGCGTCAGGTACCCCATATATTATCTAATAAAGGTTTAACCCCCTGATCGCCCCCCAGGGGTAACCCTTTCACCCCCTATCACCACTGTCGCTAAGCAATCGTTTTTATGATCGTTGTCTTAGTGTCGGTGATGCCGATAGGTAGCCAGTAATTTTTTTTTAGGTTCGCCGTCAGGTTTTTATATAGCGTCAGGTACCCCCATATATTACCTAATAAAGGTTTTAACCCCCTAATTGCCCCTAGTTAACCCTTTCACCAGTGATCATCATATAAGTGTTACGGGTGACGCTGGTTAGTTAGTTTGCTTTTTATAGTGTCAGGGCACCCGCCATATATAACCCAATAAAGGTTTAACCCCCTGATCGCCCGGCGGGTGATATCAGTTAGGTTTTAGCGTCAGAGAGGGTCTGCGTCACACCCCAGGCAGCGCCAGGTTAGTGCCAGTAGCGCTAACACCCACACGTGAAGCATACACCCCCCTTAGTGGTATAGTATCTGATCAGCTCAATATCTGATCTGATCAGATCTATACTAGCGTCCCCAGCAGTTTAGGGTTCCCAAAAACGCACTGTTAGTGGGATCAGCCCAGATACCTGCTAGCACCTGCGTTTTGCCCCTCCGTCCAGCCCAGGCCACCAAAGTGCAGTATCGATCGATCACTGTCACTTGCAAAACACAACACGCATAACTGCAGCGTTCGCAGAGACAGGCCTGATCCCTGCGACTCCAGTGCTGTAGGAGGTGATTTCACCACCACAGTTAAAAAAAAAAAGCATATATGCCGAAGCATTGGGGCAGCAGGAGCGGAGGAGCGATTTTGCTCCTAATGCCGCGTATATACGGTCGAAATTCCGACGGAGGCTTGCCCGTGGAAAAGTCTGACCATGTGTACGCGGCATAACTTTTGCGAGAAGATGCCCCCATGCTTCGGCATATATAAATGGTGCATGTATGCCCATCATTAGAAGTGGGTGGATGAAGGGCGGTATTCTAATGGTGGGCATACCCACCGATCAATCTTTTTTTTTCGTTCAGCCAACAGGCTGCATGAAAAAAAAGATTACAATACATGTCCAACAAGGACCAGCAACGTACTGGTATGTTGCTGGACTTTGAATGTTTATACCAGAATGATGCCTGCGGGTTTAGGTATCATCTTGGTATCATTCTTTTCAGCCAGCGGCCGGCTTTCATGTAAAAGCAATCCTAGTGGCTAATTAGCCTCTGGACTGCTTTTACAAGCAGTGGGAGGGAATGTCCCCCCCCCGGATATAAAAAGCGCCATTGGGAAATTGGGAAAGCATTTTATCACACCGATCTTGGTGTGGTCAGATGCTTTGAGGGCAGAGGAAAGATCTAGGGTCCAATAGACCCCAGTTTTTTCAAAAAAGAGTACCTGTCACTACCTATTGCTATCATAGTTGATATTTACATTCCCTGAGATAACAATAAAAGTGATAAAAATAAATAAATATGGAAGCAACAGTTTAAAAATAAAATAAAAAAGCAAAATTAATAATAAAAAAAAAAAAAAGCACCCCTGTCCTGCCCTGCTCTTGCCCAATGGCGAACGCAAGCGTCGGTCTGGCGTCATATGTAAACAGCAATTGCACCATGCATGTGAGGTATCACCGCGAAGGTCAGATCGAGGGCAGTAATTTTAGCGGTAGACCTCCTCTGTAAATCTAACGGGGTAACCTGTAAATGCTTTTAAAGGCTTTTAAAAATGTATGTAGTTTGTCGCCAATGCGCGTTTGTGCGAAATTTTAAAGCATGTCATGTTTGGTATCTATGTACTCGGCCTAAGATCATCTTTTTTATTTCATCAAAAATTTGGGCAATATAGTGTGTTTTAGTGCATTAAAATTAAAAAAAGTGTATTTTTTTCCCAAAAAAATGCGTTTGAAAAATCGCTGCGCAAATACTGTGTAGAAAAAAAAATGCAACACCCACCATTTTATTCTGTAGGGCCTTTGCTTTAAAAATATATATAATGTTTGGGGGTTCAACATAATTTTCTTGCAAAAAAAAAATGTTTTCATGTAAACAAAAAGTGTCAAAAAGGGCTTTGTCTTCAAGTGGTTAGAAGAGTGGATGTAAGCTTCCTAATGTTGTGTATAAAATGCCAGAACAGTTCAAAACCCCCCCAAATGACCCCATTTTGGAAAGAAGACACCCCAAGCTATATACTGAGAGGCATGTCGAGTCCATGGAATATTTTATATGTTGACACAAGTTGCGGAAAAAATAAAACATTTTTTTTTTTTTTTGCACAAAGTTGTCACTAAATGATATATTGCTCAAACATGCCATGGGCATATGTGGAATTACACCCCAAAATACATTCTGTTGCTTCTCCTGAGTACGGGGATACCACATGTGTGAGACTTTTTGGGAGCCTAGCCGCGTACGGACCCCAAAAACCAAGCACCGCCTTCAGGCTTTCTAAGGGTGTCAATTTTTGATTTCACTTCTCACTGCCTATCACAGTTTCGGAGGCCATGGAATGCCCAGATGGCACAAACCCCCCCAAATGACCCCATTTTGGAAAGTAGACACCCCAAGCTATTGGCTGAGAGGTATTGTGAGTATTTTGCAGATCTCGCTTTTTGTCACAAAGTTTTGAAAATTGAAAAAAAAAATAAAAAAAAAAAATGTTCTTTCTTCATTTTCAAAAACAAATGAGAGATGTAAAATACTCACCATGCCTCTCAGCAAACAGCTTGGGGTGTCTACTTTCCAAAATGGGGTCATTTGGGGGGGTTTTGTGCTATTTTGGCATTTTATGGCCTTCAAAACTGTGATAGGTAGTGAGGAGTGAAATCAAAAATTTGCGCCCTTAGAAATCCTGGAGGCGGTGCTTGGTTTCCGGGGTCCCGTACGTGGCTAGGCTCCTAAAAAGTCCCACACATGTGGTATCCCCGTACTCAGGAGAAGCAGCAGAATGTATTTTGGGGTGCAATTCCACATATAACCATGGCATGTGTGAGCAATATATCATTTAGTGACAACTTTTTGTAATTTTTTTTTTTTTTTTGTCATTATTCAATCACTTGGGACAAAAAAAAATAAATTCAATGGGCTCAACAGGCCTCTCAGCAATTTCCTTGGGGTGTCTACTTTCTAAAATGGGGTCATTTGGGGGGGGTTTGTGCTATTTTGGCATTTTATGGCCTTCAAAACTGTGATAGGTAGTGAGGAGTGAAATCAAAAATTTGCGCCCTTAGAAATCCTGAAGGCGGTGCTTGGTTTCCGGGGTCCCGTACGTGGCTAGGCTCCTAAAAAGTCCCACACATGTGGTATCCCCGTACTCAGGAGAAGCAGCAGAATGTATTTTGGGGTGCAATTCCACATATAACCATGGCATGTGTGAGCAATATATCATTTAGTGACATTTTTTTGTAATTTTTTTTTTTTTTTGTCATTATTCAATCACTTGGGACAAAAAAAAAATATTCAATGGGCTCAACATGCCTCTCAGCAATTTCCTTGGGGTGTCTACTTTCTAAAATGGGGTCATTTGGGGGGGGTTTGTACTGCCCTGTCATTTTAGCACCTCAAGAAATGAGATAGGCAGTCATAAATTAAAAGCTGTGTAAATTCCAGAAAATGTACCCTAGTTTGTAAACGCTATAACTTTTGCGCAAACCGATAAATATACGCTTATTGACATTTTTTTTACTAAAGACATGTGGCTGAATACATTTTGGCCTAAATGTATGACTAAAATTGAGTTTATTCGATTTTTCTTATAACAAAAACTAGAAAATATCATTTTTTTTCAACATTTTCGGTCTTTTTCCGTTTATATCGCAAAAAATAAAAATCGCAGAGGCAATCAAATACCATTAAAAGAAAGCTCTATTTGTGGGAAGAAAAGGACGCAAATTTCGTTTGGGTACAACATTGCATGTCTGCACAATTTACAGTTAAAGCAGCGCAGTGCAAAATTCTGAATTCACCTCTGGTCCTTTAGCTACCAAATGGTCCGGGGCTTAAGTGGTTAAATACATTTACATTTTGTGGTTGTAACATGAAAAAATTTTGAAAATTTCAAGGGGTCTGAATACTTTTTCAAGGCACTGTATATTAGGGGTGCGCATCTTCGGTGGTCTCACGATTCGATTCGATTCGATTACAATTATCATGTCAACGATTCGATCAGGATTAGAAAGATGGAGGAGTCTGGAGATAAGGAAGGAGGAATCCATGAATAGGAAAGGAAGGATGGAGTAGTCTGGAGATGGGAACTAAAGGATGGAAGAGTCTGGGGATAGAACTGAAGGATGGAGGGGTCAAGGGATAAGAATTGAAAGATGGTGAAATCCATGGAGAGAGAATCGAAGAGTCCGGGGATAGGGAAATAGGAATCCATGAATAAGGAAAAAAGGATGGAAAAATCGGAGGATAGGAATGGAAGGCTGGAAGAGTCCAGGAATATTATTCGATGGAAGAGTCTGGGGGGGGGGGGGGATAGGAACTGAAGGATGGAGAGGTCAGTCCAGAGATAAATTTGTTATTATATAATTATTGTTTAGGGCTGCATGGGATGGGGGTTAGAGCCTGTGAATGGAGGTGAATTGGGTGAGGGCTATGCGGTGGCCATTGGTTTGAATGGGGAGGTGGAAGAGGAATGGGCTGGGAGCCATATCCATCTGATGTGTAGTTTGAGTGTTCAGGAGTAGTTTGAGACATATATAAAAGGTGGGGGGGGGGGCGAGAGATAGTGGGACCTGCGGGGGGAGGAAGGGGCTGTGATGGACATTAGGCAGTTTGACAGCCAGCTGGGGAACATGCTGTCATATCTGCATTAAAAACAAAATAAAGTAGGCGCTGTATGATTAGTTGGCAGCTAGCACATGGTGATAGTGAATATACAACTTTTAATAGACCATAAAATAAAAAATGGTGTGCAGTGCTTTGCGGTGATAAATGTACATGTAGCAATACCCCCGCAGGGGCTGCTGGTTTAATATTTTGGGCCCCCCGTTACCTTACTGTTCACCATGTTCGTCCTAGGGGTCTTGAAGAGTTGTTCACAAATGTCTGCGCTAGGGTTGTCCCGATACCGATACTAGTATCGGTATCGGGACCGATACCGATACTAGTATCGGTATCGGGACCGATACCAAGCATTTGCATGAGTACTTGTACTCGCGCAAATGCTCCCGATGCCCAGTCCGATACTTTTTTTTTTTTCAGAGCGGACGCAGAGAGGGGGTGGAGAGCGGGGGGCGGAGAGCGTGGCGGGGGGGCGGAGACCAGGGCGGAGAGCGGGGCGGAGAGTGGGGCGGGGGGCGGAGACCAAGGCGGAGAGTGGAGACCAAGGCGGAGAGCGGGACGGAGAGTGCGGCAGGGGTCGGAGACCAGGGCGGAGAGCGAGTCCCTCACCTGCAGTTGAAACTGGTAAGCTGGCAGGGGTGTAGGGCGCAGCCGCATCAGGATCGGTGACTGGTGCTGTCGCATTCGGTCGCCGTCAGCGGCTGAACGTCCCCACGCCCATCTTGGTACACCTTGCACTCGGCTGCAGTAAGCAGCAGCAGACATCTTGTTACACCCAGCCTGAGCTATATGGGCTGGGTGTAACAAGATGTCTGCTGCTGCTTACTTCAGCCGAGTGCAGGGTGTACCAAGATGGGCGTTGCACTAGTTTTTTTTTATTTTAAATCCTGTGTCATTTTTTTTTCCCGCAGCATTTCAGTGCCAGCCACTTATCAGTACCCACAAGTGCTACCTATCAGTGCAATCAGTGCCATCTACCAGTGCCACCTATCAGGTGGCACTGGTAGATGGCACTGATTGCACTGATAGGTAGCACTTGTGGGCACTGATAGGTAGCACTTGGTGGCACTGATTGCACTATCAGTGCTGTCAGTGCCCACAAGTGCCATCTATCAGTGCCACCTTTCAGTGCCACCTATCAGTGCCCACAAGTGCCACCTATCAGTGCCCACAATTGCCACCTATCAGTGCCCACAATTGCCACCTATCAGTGCCCACAAGTGCCATCTATCAGTGCCCACAAGTGCCACCTTTCAGTGCAATCAGTGCCATCTATCAGTGCCCATAAGTGCCACCTATCAGTGCAATCAGTGCCATCTATCAGTGCCAGCCACCTATTAGTGCCCATCAGAGCCAGTCACCAGTCAGTGCCCATAAGTGCCACCTGTCAGTGCCACCTATCAGTCCCCATCTTTCAAACTGTCACATGACATTGAAAAAAAGTATCGGTAATCGGTATCGGCGAGTACTTGGAAAAAAGTATCGGTACTTGTACTCGGTCCTAAAAAAGTGGTATCGGGACAACCCTAGTCTGCGCCAAACACTTAGTCTCTTTTTCTCAAGGGTTTTATTAAAGAACTCCAGACAGAGGGATGGAGGGTTGGGGGAAGATTCAGGTACCTTACTTTTGTGGATCACGGGTACTTTCTTTAATCCAGAGGACAAACAGCTTCCACACAGGATCTAGCAACCACCGGATAGGCCTCTCTCACTGACCTAGCAGCCGGTGTGAGCTTGTTCAAAAGTCTCTGTCACAGACTTGGGTAATCACACTCTTGGTAAAGTTCTGAAAACATAACACACAGTGCCAGGATCTTTCAGCCAGGCCGGCAGCACTGTGAGGTAGATTTTTATCCGGATGCGTCCTCCAATTGAGTCCTCAATTGTTCGGTGCCTTCTCGCAGGCAAGGCGACACAGGACCATCCCTGGATCAGCAGGCCCCAGAAACTCCTGCTCTCAGTAACGGAGCCTCGGGTCTGCAGGCCCCGAGGCAGAAAAATAACTGCTAACACATCCCTTGAGGCCAGGAGGGCCGTCAGGTCAGGATCGGAAGACCCTGGAAAAACGGTGTCTGCTCCTTAAGTACCCTCTCCCAGAATGCACAGCGGGTGACCACTCCCACTGCGCTGCCTCCGGGAAAGAAATACCCAATGCACCCAGCCTACTGCATTTCCAACCTTGACCTGTGGTGACAACGACACCTACAGTCAGGTGGAAAATGTGCAATTCAGCTGAACTGGAACAGAGACCAATACATTGGTACAATTATTCTGAGCTAAACTACAGCTCAGACAACTAAATTTACCACTAGCATTGATGCGACGATTAAATTCAACACCCCTACTGTATATGTGACGTTGAGGCCAGTGGACAGAACTACTAAGCACTTCTTAGAACATGAAAGGTCAACACTTCTGGAAGAATAGGTTTGTGCACACACTTCACAGAAGATTTCTCTGCAACAGAAAGGAGTTTGGCAGTAGTGGCAACAGTGGGAAAGGTGAGTATTTACCTTCTTCTTTACAGGTAGTAGCTTTATTTAGACGTTTATTGAAAGGATATTTATATGCACTATATATCCACAAAAGCATGCTATGAGCAAGTCCGTTTTTATTATTTTTTAAAGTACAGTAGCCTAAGAGGCATCGCTTTGACACAGTTGGCCAGTTTTAACATGTATTGAAAGATATACAAACGCAAAATCCCTGGTTTTGTGCAAAATTTACCTAGAAATATTTAAGGGTTTATAGCAGTGTGTAAAAGGTTAATTCAGAATCCTCAATGGCATCAGTCTGCTAAAATGGGCATTTGTAGATTCCATCGGAAGCCCATGGGACATGGTGACAACACATGAGCCCAGTTAGTAGGAGAGGAGAGAGCCCTCTGATTCCTCTTGTACCAAATTGTAATGTAACTGTAATGTCTGCCTTTATTTTGTTGAGCGCTGCGCAAAATGTTGGCACGATATAAATCCTGTATAATAATAATAATTGTCACAATCTAGCAGAAAGTGCCTTCATTGCAGGATCACCAAGGATTATTTTAATGAAGGATGGAGCTTCAAAATTTTTGGAAATTACTTTTGAGAACTCAATGTTTGGGATACAAATACTTGAATCGTATTCGGAGTTTCTCAATCCACCCTTTCGTTCCACCTGGAAAAAACATATTTGAATCACTGATTTCCAAATCAATGGCCTGCACTCCTTGGCTGCCTTGGACCCAGGCCTGGCTTTCAACGGACTTCCACCACTATCCTGGATAAACCCACCTTTATAGTGCACAATGGCATAATTTGCTTTGCTGTCAGAATTTGGCCCGATTCTTCTGTAAATCAGCCAAATGTTTCCGACAGATATATCCTTTATTTCTACATTTCCATTTCTCTGCGGCCGAAGCTATGGATTAACATGTCAAAGTGAATAAAGCCTCAGACATTGGGACAAGAGAAAAGCATATCAATTCCATGGCAAGGATTAGATGTTTTTTGATATTGTCGGAATGTGTCAGACAAGTCAATAGGCTCTATAAAGGTGTCAAAAAATACAAACTAGAAAATCAGGTGTTAATTGTATTCAGGTACACAGAAAGCTCAGGATGAGAGCTGTTGACAGAAAAAATTGTGCTAATCCTGTTTACACCACACGTACCTGCTTGTTCAACATATTGCAGTGCGATTAGCTTTGTCCTAGGTAGAGGTTAAAGCGAAACTCCAGTTTTGTTGATTGTGAAAAAAAAGTCAACTCCAGTTCAGAGCTATACATTGCAAGAATTTTACCACATTTAATTGGAGAGCCTTAATGTGGTTCTAATGGTATTTTACATAAAAAAAGATGCTATGCTCCCCTGCTCTTTACAATGATATTGCACAGAGCAGCTCCTTACCTGCTCATTTGGGGTCCTCCGCTGGCGCTCTTCAAATCTCTGAGTGCCTCCTCAGCAATTGAGGAAAGAAAGAAAGGTCTTCTGGACGCAGCACTCCGGTTAAAAAGCCTTTATTCCAAAAAAAAGGTTCAGGAAACCAAGAACACACTGCACAACACAGCAAACTGATCACATCTGGCTAACGCGTTTCACGCTATTAAAGTGCTTACTCAATAGTGTGAAACGCGTTAGCCAGATGTGATCAGTTTGCTGTGTTGTGCAGTGTGTTCTTGGTTTCCTGAACCTTTTTTTGGAATAAAGGCTTTTTAACCAGAGTGCTGCATCCAGAAGACCTTTCTTTCTTTCCTCAATTGCATTTGCATTTGCCTGCACCCTTGGTTGCTGGGAGGAGGTAATTTCAGGGACTTCCACACCTGAGCGGCTTCCTTTCTCCTGCCTCCTCAGCAAGCCGTGTGCTGAAGGGGTACCCATGCAGGTCTGTTACTTTCAACTTATACAGTGCCTTGATAAAGTATTCATGCCCTTGAAATTCGCTCTGTGTCTGCTACTCCTCTCTGTCAATCCCTCCACTGGCTTCCGCTTACCTAACAAATTAAATTCAAAATACTAACAACTACTTACAAAGCCATCCACAATTTAGCCCCCAGCTACATCACTAGCCTAGTCTCTAAATACCAACCTACTCGTTCTCTTCGTTCCTCTCAAGACCTCCTGCTCTCTAGCTCCCTCGTCGGCTCCTCCCATGCTCGCCTCCAGGACTTTTCCAGAGCCTCTCCAATCCTATGGAATGCCTTACCCCAATCTGTCTGCTTAAAATGGTTGTAAACCCTATATTTTTTTTTTCCTCCATAACCACCTGTAAGAGAAAGGCATAATGAGCTAATATGACTAGCATAATAGCTCATTATGCATCACTTACCTTAGATCGGGGCCCCCGAAGCCGTCCTCGTCTCCCTCTTCACTTCCCTGCGGCGATAGCCGGAAGGTTACTTCCGGGTATCGCCGCACCAGCCAATCACAGCGCCGCTCCGGTGCTGTGATTGGCCGGAGCGGCGGAGACGCCACTCTGCGCATGCGCGCGAGAGCCGTCGCAATCGGCTACGCCCAGCGATTGCTGAGAAGTAGCCAATTTTGTGAATGGGATTAACCCCATGAATGCGCCGTTGTCTACGGCGCGCATGCGCCGTAGACAGCGGCGCCTGTCATTTTTAGTAAATATCTCCTAAACCGTGTAGGTTTAGGAGATATTTCTTGCACCTACAGGTAAGCCTTAATCTAGGCTTACCTGTAGGTGCAAGTTGAAAAAGTGGGTTTACAACCACTTTAACTCCTACTCTATTAGCTTTTAGATGATCCCTGAAAACCCTTCTCTTCAGAGAAGCCTATCCTACCCACACCTAACAACTGTATTTTCATTTTCTCCATCAGCTCACCCCCTACAATTATTAGCTTTTGTTCCACTTAACCCTCCCTTCTAGATTGTAAGCTCTAACGAGCAGGGCCCTTTGATCCCTCCTGTATTGAATCGTATTGTAACTGTACTGTCTGTAAAGCGCTGTGCAAACTGTTAGCGCTATATAAATCCTGTATAATGTTGGATGGATTTTTAAATGGATTTTTAAATACTGTATTTCACTTCATAAGCTCAGTTTACTGTTAAAAATAAGTGTAAAATGCAAAACTCTGGTGGTGGTAACATGTCCCCTTGCTGCTTTCTCACTGTATCCTTACTGTGGATAACTGCGGGGTGTAGCAAGATGGCGCAGACGGAACGTCACTTCCGTTACAAAATCTGATGGGTTGCCTAATCTGACTAAACACCAGCAGAAGCACAACGAAGGTGCACTGTGATGTAAGGGAGGGTGGGGGGCTCCTGACTTTGGATGGTGGCTGGCCCCTTACATTTGATATAAGGGGTGTGGGGTGCTCTGGACATCTGCTTATAATTATTAGGAGAATAATACAATTCTGTTCCAGTTGAAAAAGAGGGTTGTACACTGGCATCATCCACAAGACACTTTTATTGGAGACTGCTCAGACAGAACACCATGACAGAGCCATGTTCTGTCTAATCAGTTTCCAATAAAGATTCTTGTTGATAATACCAGCGGTGTACGACCCTCTTTTTCAGACTTGCATCATCTGCTACAGGAGTGTAAGTGGGCTCAGTGCTGGTCTGCACCTACTCTTCACAGCTTAAAGAGGAGCTCCAGTCTCCTCCCCAAAAATGTTAAGTTAACAACTACAAATACTGTACTGTAGCTGCTGACTTTTAATATAAGGGCACTTACCTGTCCAAGGATCCAGCGTTGTCCTCACCCAAGCCTATTCTTCATCTGGCTTCGGGCCCAGGTGCTGGCATCTTGACTAAGGGAAACTGGCCATGAAGCCTCGTGGCTTCACACCCGGTTTTCCACTGTGCATGTGCGAAGTGCACTTTGTGAATGGTCAGAGAAACACATTGTGAAGAGGCATGTTATACTTCCACTTGAAGTTTGTTGTCAAAAAGTCTGATCGTATGTATGGGCATTTACAGATACAACTGGCCTTTGAGGGCTTTATGGAATGCAGATATGACCCACGATGAACTTGAGTTTACACAGCTGCTCTATAGTGTATACTCGCCTCTATCCAAAGCATCAAGTGTGATTTATGTCTCCTTTCTCTTTCCTCTGCTATCTGCATAAGTCACTTCTGAAAGGTTAACCTGACACTACAGAATCTCAGGAGATGGGCTGGAACCTCGGCACACAGAAGGTGGTTGATGGCCTCAGCCTTCCACGTTTCTCTGAGACTGTGTAGAGGGGTGTGTGTCCTTTCTCTCCTCTCATGTCTCTCTCAGCTCCCTGCTCTATGCTGTGCAGTGCTCCACTCAGGGCCCCACCCCCGCCTGCTGGAGGTGAGAAATAGCCTTTGATCTGTGTTTATTAAAGGGCTGTAGAGGTGAGAAGGCTACAGATAAACGGGTACAACTGACGTAAGAGTATTTGTTTCACCCCTGTGTATCACCAGAGGGTTGTCACTTCAGTGGGCACATGTAAGGCCTTACAAATACTTTGTAAACTCTGTACAACCACTTTTCCCTACAGGTAAGCCTATAACAAGGCTTACCTGTAGGTGCTGGAAATATCTCCTAAACCTGTATGGTTTAGGAGATATTCGCCATATACGCTTGCGCCAATGTCATTGGTGCATGCGCACTATAGAAAGGGCACGATTGTGCTGTTTCTTTAGGGCCCATGCCATGACCATCGGCTCCCGCGACTCCAGCCAGTAACAGAGCTGGAGTCCACGGCCCCAAATGGAAAAGGGGTTGAAGATGGAGGCGGTCACACAGTGGGGACAGCGGTGACATTGCAAACTTCTTCTGCAGATGAGTGCCACATAATAGGCTAGTATGCGATGCATACTAGCCCATTATGCTTTTACTTTGCAGGGAACAAAGAGGAAGTAAAACCCATCAGGGTTTACTTCCTCTTTAAAGGAGAAGTACAGCCAAAGCTTGTTTGACTGTACTTCTCCTGTGGATCACAGGAATGCAGTCCACTCTGCACTCCTGTGATCCGTTTTCAGCAGACGGTGGACAGAAGTCTGCTGTCTACTGACATCACAGAGCCAGTCCACGACAATATGACTGGGATATGCCCACATGCCTGGACTGGCACCTTGCTCAGGCTGAGAGCTTGAGCCGGCCGCTCCCACCCCCCTCCACAGCCCAGCGCTCCGGTGAGCGAGGAGGGGACAGAGTAGAGACTGACAATCAGCGGCTCTCTTCTTAGGGAGCTGTGAGAATGGAGAGATCAGCGGTGTTGGATCGCTCAGTTCTCAGTCTTAGTGGCGCCTGGGGGACAGATGGTCCGATGCTGCATCCAACTAGGTAAGTATAATCTTGGAAAAAAAACATAACCCCATACTTCTTTTTTAAGACAAGGGGCGGGGGGGAGAAAATGTAACAGTTGTACAGTTAGTTGTAAACAGATCACAGCTGTCATTTCTCTAGTGCAGGATGGAAAATGTACACCAACAGCTAAAACAAGAGAAAGCAGTAATATCCTCCTGTTTAATTTCATCCAGGAAATAACACACAGCGAGTCGGTGATACAGAGGAGTCAGTGTTGCTGCTGTCACACATCTGAAACGGTGTGATATGATGGGATCATTGTTTCTAGCCTTTACAATCCCTGTATTTAGCCTTCAATGGCATCAAGAAAACAAATCAAAATGTAAATTATGCAAGTGTAATTATGGTTATGTAGCGGCCTCACCCTCTCTCTCTTCTTTAACGGTTACTTTGGCTTCGGTCTAGGGGTACCTTGAAGGGGAGAGCGAGGTGCGCCACGGCCCATGTCCTCTAGATTACAGCATGTAGAGGTGAAGGCCAGTATCAGATTATATTCGGGCTGTGTATACGCTCAGAGCCAGGTCTGTTCTGCTGATAACCCCCCTTTGCTTCCAGTAATTGGAGTACCACACACTGAAAAAGGTCCAACGCGTATTTATTCCATAACGGCAAACAAATAGTCCTTTGCGAGCAGACAGTTTGAGACCCATAGAACAGTTCAGTATTGGTGGGGAGTAGGTCAAGGCACAATCCTCAAAGAAACTAAAGCGTTGAGGTTTCACCAACGGTTGCTAAGCACAGTGGCTGTTAAATGGACTTTTGGTACAGAGTCTCTTCCAGCGACTCTAGTGAACAGGAACTGGAGTTACCTTCGCTACGTTGCAGCCCCTGTCAGGGGGAAGACATCCCTCCAAGGGAGTTACCAGAGGCCCCGCCGTCACCGGATTAATGCTGTACCGGGCTATTCGGAAGGGTTACACTCCCCGGCCTCCTCGCCTTAGATACGGGTCCCAACACCTTAGGGCCCCTCGGACTCCTCCACCCTCGCGGAACCCAGTCGAAGTTACTGGGTCCCAGGCCTTGGCCGTAGTACCTCACCCCAGGCTTAAGGTGCCTGGGATGGACTCCATCCCTCGCTCCGGCCAGGTCAAGGGCACCTGGGTCCGGAACGCAAGCACCCAGGCTGAAGGTGCCTGGGCGCGGCCGCGTCCTCCAACTCTGACCCCCGAGGTCAGGGCGTCCGCCCCTTTTATCTCCTCTCCCTTTGCGTCACAGTGGGTTCCCCGCCCCGCTGTACCGGCGCCAGGAAAGGACAAAAAGGTACAGTCTTGCGGTGCAGGTTCAACTCTGACCCAGGGCGACAACGCCACCTGCAGGCCACAGGGAACCTTGCACCACCAGAGTCCTCCAAGAACCACAAAAGGGATTCTCAGATTCCCTAACAATTAGTACATCTGGGTTAAATAACCCAGATGCTCCCCCCCAAATTTAAATACCCGCTACAGTTATATTTGCAACAGTTGTGACAAAGGCAATGTCAAGAGTACAAGTGGAACAAAACGGTACAGAACACAAAAACAATTCATATTTTTGCTCCTGCTGCTGTACTTAGTATAATGTATAATAGCATTGAGTGAGTAAGTAACCCAATAATTAGCTTATAATTTATACAAGTGCAATGGCTGGCATTTTTCTGCACTGGAGCACACAGAAAACAATTGTTTTCGATTTTTCCCCCGTTCGCATTGCAATACAGCCCAGAGGTGCTCCAGGAAAATGCAGAAATGCTGCGTTTTACTGCAGCATACATATGTGCAATTCGAATCGAAATGAAATTCAAATGAAGTTTTTGTTATTTGGAGACTCAGATGTATCCGAATTCCGAATCACAATAGTAATGAATTTCAACAGATCCAAAATAAATAAATAATGAAACTAATTCAAAAAATGAATTTGAATGGAAACATATTGCAACCAATGCAGTAAGGAATAAAAGTGAAATATGATGATGATTTCTACTGCTTTTATAGAATAGAAAAGAATAGAATATAGTAAAACAGAATAGTATAAAAAATAGAGGAATAGAAAAGAACATAATACAATAGAATAAAATAGAATAGAAAATAATTGAACAGAAAATAAAAGAATAGAAAATAAAAATTCTATTCTATTTTATTCTATTCTTTTATATTCTATTTTATTCTACTCCAGTGGTCTCCAAACTGCGGCCCTTTATTTTATTTTAACACCAACAATGGGGCCCGATGACACCAATAGAGGGGCACAATTCCTCCCAATGACACCAATGATGGGGCATAATTCCTCCAAACGACACTAACAATGAGGCACAGTTCCTCCCAATAACACCAACAATGGGACCCAATAACACCAATGATGGGGCACAATTCCTCCCAATGACACCAACAATGAAGACCAAAGACACCAATGATGGAGCACAATTCCTACTGACACCAATAATGGGGGATTGTTTACGCCCAATGACGCTGGGACATTTTGTACTCCTGGTGGCCACTGTCCGGCCCCCTAAAGTCTGAAGGACAGTAAACCAGTCTTTTGTTTAAAGTCCGGAGACCCCTGTTCTATTCTATCCTTTTCTATTCTATTTTATTTTATTCTATTCTATAAAACAGTCGTAGGAATCATCATCTTATTTTCCTTTTATACCTTACTGTATTTATTTCAAATAAGTTTTCAAATTTAGATAGTTTCAAATCAATTTAAAAATAACGAATATACGAAATGAGCCCAAGTATATGAAACAAATTCCAAAAATGAATCATTCTAACATAACGAATATAACGGAACAAAATTATTAACCTAACGAACGAACCTAACCTAACCTAATGAAGCGAAACCAAACAATTTTTTTTTGACAAAAATAAAAGAAAACACCACCTTATCACTGAGGCTCACTGCAGCTGAAACTGACAACTGCCCGCACACTAAACCAGAGCGTTTAGGGTGGGCAGTGTGAATGGGTCCTCAAAACTGAAGTTTAGGTATGGCAATTTTTACATCCAGCGTAGACCAATGTATGTTCCATACCTGAGAGCTTTTTAAAATCAGATTTCCTGAGAATGGGGGTGGAGTAGGTTTTCGGGCTAATATCGGTGAATGATGGGTGTGGAAAAACAGTGGGTCGGACATAAAAAAAACAATAAAACATTTACCTCACTTACCTACATACACAATTCAACACTTACCTCTCTGGTGGCATCTTTAGTTCCCTGTTTCCAGGCTCCTGCAAGCAATGCTTGTTCTCACCTGATCCACAGGCACAGTCACAAGCCTGGCTCCTCCTTCTCTGCCTCCCTCATATCCAGGGTTGCCAACCCCCCGTAGCATTTTTTTACTGACAACACATGGAAAATTTACTGGCGGAGCACATTTATCACTGGCAACCTGAGAAATAACAGAACTCCTACTGAAAATCCTAGTGAATATTTGAACAGTGTAAACATGATATGGAAACGCTGAAAATACCTATAGCAAAGTAATTTGCCTAATTTACACTTAAAAAGTCAACACAGCATGAAATTATCAGCCCCTGATGTTTACTGGCAGTTGTAAAAAAATCACTGATTTTTACAAACTCTCAGTAAATTTACTGGCGGTTGGCAACCCTGCTCCCATCTCTCTTTGTGACAGGCACAGCTCCTCCTCTGAGTCATCTCTCCTCCTCCACTGACAGCAGGTACTTGCAGGGTGCAGCATGATGTCACGCGCACTGCGGTTTTTTTTGGTTTTTTTTTACATCTTCAGAATAGAAATTTGAGAGTTTCAAGCAATCCAGTAATGACCCGGTTACCGGGCATTCTGGCATTGTCAGGTCATTTCTGGCAGGTTCCAGAACCCCATGGATGTCAGAAATCACTGTAGTAGGTAGCACTTCTCCAGTATCTTCTGGGGTCCCATGTTGAGCAGCTGCCCTGCTGCATTGTGAACCCAGGAAGTCGCTTGCTCCGTATGGGTACCATTCAAGGAACAATACTTTTTTTCTCAATGAATGCAAGTGTTCTCTTATTAGACAAGGTAAAGAGGCCGTTGCGATAATGTCACAATCTCCATATTGTTCATTCTGAGAACATTTTCCATACATTGAGAAAATGTTCTCAGAATGGCGCCTGTCCTGAGCGGGTGAACTACTGTGTTCAATAAGCAGCAGGGCAGCTGCTTGGCACGGGACCCGGAAGCTAGTGAAGATTAAGGATGGGTTCAGGCATGTTTGGGATCCTAGTCCCAACCCACCTGCCATTTCCCGACAGGAAGCCGACACTGCCTGTGATTAGCGGTGTGCAGTGTCGGCTTCCTGGCAGGATCGGCAGGTGGGTTTGGAACTAGGATTCCAAACACGCCTGAACCCATCTCTAGTGAAGATCAGTGTAGTAGCGGTGCATGCTGCAGTGATTTTCAACTTCTAGAGGGATGCCACATGTATGCATAGTTACATTGGTCCGGGCTGCGCCAATGCAACTATGTAAAAATTTCCTTGCCTGAACTCCTTCTTTAACCACTTCAATACAGGGCTTTTTATACCACTTCCATACCGGGCCTATTCTAGCACTTCTCTCCTACATGTACAAATCATTATTGTTTTGCTAGAAAATTACTCAGAACCCCGAAACATTATATATGTTTTTTTAGCAGACACCCTAGGGAATAAAATGACGGTCATTGCAACTTTTTTTCTTGCACGGTATTTGCGCAATAATTTTTCAAACGCCTTTTAAAAAAAAAAATGATTTCATGAATTAAAAAATAACAAAACTGTAAAGTTAGCCCAATTTTGGGGGAAAATATGAAAGATGATGTTACGCCGAGTAAATAGATACCTAACATGTCATGCTTTAAAATTGCGCACACTCATGGAATGGCGCCAAACTTCGGTACATAAAAATCTCCATAGGCGACGCTTAAATTTTTTTTACAGGTTACCAGGTTAGAATTACAGAGGAGGTCTAGTGCTAGAATTGTTGCACGCGCTCTAACGCATGCGGTGATACCTCACATATGTGGTTTGAACGGCGTTTACATATGTGGGCGACTTGCGTGTGCATTCGCTTCTGATCACGAGCTACCGGGGACAAGGGCGTTTTAATATTTTTTTTTTATTATTTTTTTTTTTTGATTACTTTTATTCCTATTACAAGGAATGTAAACATCCCTTGTAATAGGAATGTGTGTGACAGGTCCTCTTTATTAAGAGATGCGGGGTCAATAAGACCCCACATCTCTCCTCCAGGCTGGAAAGCATGAGATCGTGATTTTTTTTTCACTGATCTCATACTTACTAGCCGCAATGGCGGCTTTGTTTACATTTGAGGACCCGGGCGTGAAGTCATCACATCGCGCCTGGGCCTCCGACGATCAAATCTGGTCACCAGTAATCTCTATGCTCGTCACGTGACCCACCACTGGCGCCGGACGATTCTCTCCGGGTCCCCGATCGCACGGGAGAGCCCGGAGAAGCACTGGATGGCGGCGGGAGGGGGGTGTCCCCTCCCGCCACCTATAAGAACGATCAAGCGGCGGAACCGCCGCTATGATCATTCTTATGGTGCACAGAATCGCCGGCACATCAAAAGGATATCTGAATGATGCCTCTAGCTGCAGGCATCATTCAGATATCCCCCTTCAAACCCAGGACGTCATATGACGTCCACCCTGGATGGGAGATTCCATCTGTGGACGTCATATTACTATGGCTGGGTATTGAAGTGGTTAAAGTGCAAGTAAAGTCTCTTTTACAATATGAAATAATGTGCCCCCTGCAGGTTTAAGCCATAATATACCTGAATGTCCCCATCTTCACCCGCTCATCGTTCCGGGTTTCGCATCTCCAGCTGCTTGATTGGCCGGGCCGATGTGACGTCAATCCAGCACACATTGCGGCATCATTGTGGTCTGTGCTGCACATGTGCAATGCTGACTTTACTACCACTTTAAAGGTGAACTCCAAGAAAGCTAAAAGTCTCCCTCTTGCAGTGGGGCTCTACCCACACTGCAAGCATTATCTGGCCCTGCAGGCTCTTCCATGCTGCTAGACCAGTCTCCACAGACTCTTCTACCCTGCACTCTGGCAGTCTAAGATCTCCCAACATCATCAAGACAAACCAGGGACCAGAGCTTGTAAAAGTAAATGTGCTTTATCCATCCACTGGACAGAAATAAGCAGGTAAAGTGGAAGTTCACCCTAAACCTAAAATCTCTAAATCTACTTGCAGCCACCTTCCAAGACTAACCTATCTAGCCTTGTAAAGAAGAAATTGCTATACTTCCCTTTTCTGAAGCCGATCCGGTCTGGTCTCCAGCGGCGGATGCTGTGTGCAGGAGACAGCCAACAATTGCTGGGAAATGCCTAGGAAGTGACGTCACCCATAAAGTTACTATAGGGCTTCCGTTGTTGGCTGCCTTCTCTGCACCCGCCTTCATAGAGAAGCCACCGCTAACAGCTCAGCGTGGGACTGGACAGAGGCGGCTTCAGAAAAGGTATGTAGAGAGAGTTCTTCTTTACAGGGCTAGATAGGTTAGTCTTAGATTGTGGCTGCAAGTAGATTTAGAGCTCTTAGTTTTAGGGTGAACTTTTACTTTAACTCTTGCAGTGAGCCCACTACAAAGGAGGAAGTTCAGATTTGCAATGTCAGATTGCTGATATAAAATGAAATCAGCATCTCCATAAAGCTGTTTAACAGAGGGAAGCATGAAGTGCTCTAGAATTTCCTGCTAGAGGGCTGTGCTGACTTTGGCCTTGATAAAACACTGTGGACCAACACCAGCAGATGACATTGCTCCCCAAATCATCACTGACTGTGATTTTACATTTTATTTGGAAATCAAGGTTCCAGAGTCTGGAGGAAAAGTGGAGAGGCACAGAATCCAAGTTGCATGAGGTCCAGTGTGAAGGTTCCACAGTCTGTGATAATTTGGGGAGCCATGTAATCTGCTGGTGTTGGTCCACTGTGTTTTATCAAGTCCAAAGTCAGCGCAGCCCTCTACCAGGAAATTCTAGAGTACTTCATGCTTCCTTCTGCTGACCAGCTTTATGGAGATGCTAATTTAATTTTCCAGCAGGACTTGGCACCTGCCCACACTGCCAAAAGTACCAATACCTGGTTTAATGATCATGGTATCACTGTGCTTGATTGGCCAGCAAACTCACCTGACGTAAACCCCATAGAGAATCTGTGGGGTATTGTCAAGAGGAAGATGAGAGACACCAGGCCCAACAATGCAGAAGAGCTGAAAGCCACTGTCAACAAAACCTGGGCTTCCATAACACCTCCGCAGTGCCACAGGCTGATCACCTCCATGCCACACCGCATTGATGCAGCAATTCATGCACAAGGATCCCCGACCAAGTATTAAGTACATACTAGACTGTACATGGATATACTTTTTAGTAAACCAACATTTCTGTATTAAAAATCCTTTTTTTATTGTTTTATTGGTCTTATGTAATAATCAAATTTTCTGAGATACTGAATTTTGGGGTTTCACTAGCTGTAAGCCATAATCATTCAAATTAAAAGGAAGAAATGCTTGAAATATATCACTCCGTGTGTAATGCATCTATATAAAATATGAGTTTCACTTTTTGAATTGAATTACTGAAATAAATAAACTTTTTGATGATATTCTAATTTTATGAGATGCACCGGTATGTTTGTGCTTGGGTTTAGATACACTTGAATATCTACTGCTGCCCTTTATCCATGTGTGGTTCCTGGGAAAAAGAGGGCGCTGATTGTTACAAATTAATGGCGCTCATCCTGGCCCGTCTGAGTTGCTCATTATTAACATTGTGGAACATATGCTTCCAATTGTTGTTGACTGAGCTTGATAGTAATTACCTTCTGCTGTTGGGTTTCAGCAAAATATAGTCTGGTGATGGTGGGCTTGCTGGGATAGTAATTGTTCCTGACAGGTCGTTTGCCACTTGCGTCCAGCGTGCACATGGCAGATGAGAGTACCCATGCTTGTGTAGCGCCCTCCTCACACCCCTCTTTCTCTTCAGCTCGTCTGTCTCTTGTCTAGGGGTATCTTTCAGAGGGGAAGGGAGCGGGGACACCACGCCTGGCCTTCACCACAGGTGTCAGTGTGATATAAGCAAAGTTCTTTCTCTTGTCATCCATGGACTGACACAGCGTGTCTTATACACCTTTACACGTGGGTTATGTCCCTGCTTGCAGGAGAAGACCTAGGCAGAATGTGAGATGTTATACATACATTCTAAACAGCCAGAGCTGAACAGCCCCGCCCAGGGGGGCGGTCCCTCCGGACATAACCCTCCCACTGCAGTCAGCAGACCTCAGTTTTTTTCTGCCTAGCAGAAGGAGAAGACGTGGCTCTCTCAGGAGCCAGTCTCCTGACCTATTTTTATTCCTTTGGGAATTTTTTTCCTATTTTATTCTTTTGAGATCTTCTATCAACTGTCGGCTGGGCAACAGGTTGGGTACAAGATATCCTCGTAGTCTTCCCTGTCCGACCATCGAGCGTGCTGATCCTCGCCTTGTGTGCGTGAGACTCAGTTCACGACATGCCCCACGACTCCAGGGGTGGCCGGTGGGCTTCCAGCTCCGCGGTCCTCTCAAGATAGAACAGTCCGGCTGTATCTTTCGCGGTGGACCGGGCCGACAGCTACTCAGTACCGCACTGTGATAGTTCTGTCAGAAACACACCAGCGGGTCCCTCAGGGGACGGGTAAGTAGTCTCTCCTGGCTGCAGGTGAGTACATGCTGTGTGTTTCTTGTGTGGGGGGATTTCCCTGTCTCCCCCTGTGTTTTTTAATGTCACTCTCTGTTCACTAGTGCTGGCGCTGTACTGTGGGGGGGTGCCTGGGGGCCATACTGTCCTGGGGGGGGGCTCATGCTGCTCTGCATTCGCTGGGGCTGTTTTGTTTTTGGAGTGGGCCTGGGCGCCGTTCGGCGCCATGTTTTGTGTGTGTGCGGATTTTTACATTGGCGGCCATCTTGCCGGGGCCCGCCGGAGCACATTGCGGCGGCCATTTTCTTGTAGCCGCACGTTTTTCTGGCACTAGTTTGGCCTCTAGCGCCGCTGGGAACGGCGCGAATCTCCTCACACTCTCTCCTCTCAGCTCACTCACGCTGAGCAGCGCGGCGCAGTGAGACAGAGCGGCGGAACCGAGCGGTCCTGGTCAGGTTGGTGGGTTCCCTGGGCATTCCCCTACTTCAGTCAGCACAGCCTGTGGGTGGTCTGAGAGGGACATTATGGAGTCAGAGTCACCAGCTTCCCCTAACATGCCAGAGGCAGCAGCCAGTGCTCCAGCACCTGCGGTCCCTATGGACCAGTTGTCGGCAGTCCTGGAATCATTTCTGACCAGGATGGAAGCTGTGTGTGAGCACAAGGGAGCAAAAAAGCGCCCTCTCCCCACTTTATCTCCACAAGGGGAGTGCTCTGCTTCAGATATGGGCCTAGCTATTGCTGCTCAGGACCCTAGCTCTGAATATTTGGATGGTTTTGAACAGGACATTCCTTGTGAGGAAGACTCCAGTTCTGAGTCAGTAAATGACAGGGCGCTTGTTAGTGAACTCATTGATGCTGTGAGGGACACTCTCAAGCTAAATGCTGCGACCGCAGAACCTCAGGCGGATACAGTCTCCTTTGGTTCTTTTAAGACCAAGCCTTCTAAAAAGGTTTTTCCATATGTACCTTTCTTTGACCAGCTCATTGACCAGGTCTGGGAAAAGCCGCAGAAGACTTTTATGGTCCCGCGGCGTTTGTCTATTAGATACCCCTTTGAAGACGCCCTGCTTAAAAAGTGGGCTTCTCCCCCGGTGGTCGACCCTCCAGTCGCCCGTTTAAACAAGGCCACCACTCTCCCGATGGAGGGGACTCCTGCGTTTAAGGACCCCACTGACAGGAGGTCAGAAGTGGTGAGTAGAGCCATGTTCGCCTTGTTGGGATCCGCCCTACGGCCCGTAGTAGCGGCGACCCTTGTGTCTCAGACACTCACGGAATGGGCAAAAAAATTTGCACCAAACTGTGCAGGAGTATAACCTTCCTCCAGACACTATTGCTCTGGCCCACCAGATGGTGCAGGGTCTGATATATGTGTGCGACGCCACGTTGGACGCGGCCCCTTTAATATCCAGGGCCTCTGTCTCGGCGGTGGTATTGCGTCGTCTCATCTGGTTGAAATGCTGGTCTGCTGACCTAGCCTCTAAGAAGCTCCTGACGGATCTACCTTTTAAGGGTGGTAGACTTTTTGGTGCTGCTCTGGATGACATCATCAAGGATGTCACGGGAGGTAAAAGCACTCTCCTTCCTCAAACTATCAAGGGTAAGGAGGCCCGACGTAAACCGGGTCCTTCCTTTCCAGCAAAAAAGGGTTTTTTTTTCCGTCCGTCAGAGTCCACGGGTAAGCCATCCCAGACTGACAACAGTGCGGCTGGCGGGCACAAGCGCCCCTGGGTGCGTAAGCCGAACAAGCCGGCTCCCAAGCCCGCCTCCGCGTGAAGTCTTGCCCCGCCCGTCTCTGGGGTGGGGGGACGACTTCGCAGGTTCACAGATCGGTGGGCCTCCCGGATCTCCGACCGGTGGGTGTGCGAGGTGGTCACCTCAGGATACAGAATAGAGTTCCGCTCCTGGCCCCCAGACAGATTCTTTCCCTCAAATCTCCCTCTCCTTCCTGCCCGTCGGGCAGCCCTCTTGGGGGCTGTACAGGATTTGATCGGGTCCGGAGTAATTGTGCTGGTTCCGTCCCAGGAGAGGTTTTCAGGGGTTCTACTCGAATCTGTTTGTTGTTCCAAAAAAGGACGGGGTTCGGCCAATCCTGGACCTCAAGGCCCTGAATGCCTTCGTGAAGGTGCAAAAATTCCGCATGGAATCCATTCGCACGGTGGTCGCTACACTCCGTCAAGGGGATTTTCTGGCATCCTTGGACATCAAGGACGCCTACTTGCATGTTCCGATCTGCGCAAGCCACCAGAAGTTTCTGCGCTTTGCGGTCGGCGAAGTCCACTATCAATTTGTGGCTCTTCCCTTCGGCCTAGCCTCGGCACCGAGGGTGTTCACCAAGGTGCTTGCTCCGGTCCTAGCTTTGCTGAGACAGCGAGGCATTGCTATCGTGGGCTATCTGGACGATTTCCTTCTAAGAGCAGACAGTGGCTCAGAATTGGAAGAAAGTGTGACTATCGTCAGTCAGACCCTCAGGGAGTTTGGGTGGCTCCTGAACGTTCAGAAGTCGGTTCTAGTCCCGACTCAGCGTCTGGAGTATCTAGGTCTGATTCTGGACTCCTTGGAGGCAAGAGTCTTCCTACCTCCAGACAAACTACTGACACTTCAGTCTGCAGTACGGGTGCTGACGTCCCGAAAATGGTCGTCAATCCGCTTTTGCATGAGAGTCCTGGGACTCATGGTGGCCTCCTTCGAGGCCGTTCCTTATGCCCAAGCGCACACCAGGGCTTTACAGAAAGAGATCTTGTCCACTTGGGACAAATCCCCGTTGTCCTTGGATCTTCAGATCCAGGTGAGTCACCTGGTCAGGGCGTCCCTGACGTGGTGGTTGAGGTCCCCGGCTCTTCGGTCCGGGAAGTCGTTCCTCCCCATCCAATGGACGGTGATTACGACGGACGCCAGCCTGACGGGCTGGGGGGGGAGTCTGGGGAGTCCTGTCGGCCCAAGGGCTTTGGACTCCGGACTAAGCCCTCTTACCGATCAATTTGCTGGAGATACGGGCAATCAGACTGTGCCTCTCCTCATGGTCGGAGAAACTACAGGGTCACTCCATCAGGATCCAATCGGACAACGCCACAGCAGTGGCGTATGTCAACCATCAAGGGGGGACTCGGAGCTCAGCTGCGGCTTCCGAGGTCGCCCGCATCCTGAGGTGGGCCGAAAGAAGCGTGCCGGCTCTGTCGGCCGTCTACATTCCGGGCGTAGACAATTGGCAGGCGGACTATCTTAGTCGCCAGACGCTGGACCAGGGAGAGTGGTCCTTGCACCCGGAGGTCTTTCAACTCCTTTGCAGATGGTGGGGCACGCCGGATGTGGACCTGATGGCCTCTCGACTCAATCGCAAGGTGTCGAGGTTTGTGGCCAGATCCAGGGATCCCTGGGCGGATGCTTCGGATGCGTTGGTGGCCCCATGGGGTCAGTATCACCTGATATACGTTTATCCTCCGCTGCAGTTTCTCCCTCACCTGCTCCGCAGGGTAGCGACCGAGGGAATTCCGGTGATCCTCATTGCTCCGGATTGGCCTCGGCGTCACTGGTACGCCGATCTGGTACGTCTCGTCGCAGACGTTCCCTGGCGGTTACCAATACGGGGGGACCTTCTGTCTCAAGGTCCTATATTTCATCCTGCTTTACAGTCTCTGGCTTTAACGGCATGGTTATTGAAAGCCAGGTGCTGAGAGACCGAGGTCTCTCGGATTCGGTCATTTCGACCATGTTAAGGGCATGGAAGTCTTCCTCCAGAAAGATCTATCACCGTACTTGGAGAGCTTACATCGCCATGTGCGAAGAGCTGGACTGGCGCCCACGAACGTATTCCGTTCCCAGAATCCTGCATTTTCTGCAGCGTGGCGTGACCCAAAAGCTCGCTTTGAGTACCATTAAGGGTCAGATTTCGGCCTTGGCCATCTTCTTTCAGCGACCGCTGGCGGGTCATCCCTTGGTTAGCACCTTTGTGCAGGGGGTTCGCCATGTGCTCCCCCCTGTCAAGCCTCCTCTCCCCCCGTGGGATCTGAATTTGGTGCTCTCGGTCCTCCAGGAACCTCCCTTTGAAAATATTAGAGATATTCCCCTCTTGACTTTGTCTCAGAAGGTGGCCTTCTTGGTGGCCATTACTTCCATTAGACGAGTGTCTGAATTGGCGGCCTTGTCCTGCAAGTCGCCCTTTTTGGTCATCCATAAGGATAAGGCGGTGTTACGTCCGCGACCTTCTTTTCTGCCAAAGGTGGTCTCGGCCTTCCACTTAAACGAGGACATTGTCCTCCCGTCCTTGTGTCCTCACCCATCGCATCCCAGAGAGTTTGCGCTTCACACTTTGGATGTGGTACGAGCCTTGCGGGTGTACCTGTCAGCTACTGCTTCTATTCGGAAGTCTGACTCACTATTTGTGGCTGTCTCTGGTCCAAAACAGGGCCAAGCGGTTTCGTCTGCCACCATTTCTAGGTGGATTAGACAAACCGTCATTCAGGCTTATGCTCTCAAGGGGCGGGCGCCTCCCTTTCCGGTTACGGCGCATTCCACCAGGGCAATTGGTGCTTCCTGGGCTTTCCGACATCAAGCGTCGGTTGCACAAGTGTGCAAGGCGGCGACCTGGTCGTCTGTTCATACCTTTTCTAAGTTTTATAAGGTTGATGTGGCTGCATCTTCGGATGCTTCCTTCGGCCGCAAGGTGTTGCAGGCCGCTGTTTGATGTTGCAACTCCTCCGTTGAGGAGCTCTGCCTTGTTTGGAGTGAAGTTTTTGGTTTTCCATTTATACTGCTCCCACCCCTCTTGACACTGCTTTGGGACATCCCACGTGTAAAGGTGTATAAGACACGCTGTGTCAGTCCATGGATGACAAGAGAAAATAGGATTTTTGTACTCACCGTAAAATCCGTTTCTCTGGCATCCATGGACTGACACAGCACCCACCCTTCTTTTTAAGTTTGTACTGCTTTGTTACGAACTGAGGTCTGCTGACTGCAGTGGGAGGGTTATGTCCGGAGGGACCGCCCCCCTGGGCGGGGCTGTTCAGCTCTGGCTGTTTAGAATGTATGTATAACATCTCACATTCTGCCTAGGTCTTCTCCTGCAAGCAGGGACATAACCCACGTGTAAAGGTGTATAAGACACGCTGTGTCAGTCCATGGATGCCAGAGAAACGGATTTTACGGTGAGTACAAAAATCCTATTTTTACCTTCGGGTCAGTGTTGTGCACCTGGAGCCTCCACCGAGAGTTACCTTGAACAATGTCTGTCAGGAAATGAGCCCCACACCATTAAAGTTCAACACTCCTTTTATTCTTCTCGAATGAACACAATCAGTTGAACTCCCTTGGTAGACACAGAACAGAAAAGGAGGTGTGGATGCGAGTAGGCCCAGACACAATGTGTTCTCCACTTTCCTCCCTGAAAGTGGGTTGCGGTCTCCGAGCGAGGGGGAATTTCCTTCCAAGCGGTCTCCGATGAGAGACTCGCCCGTCACTGGCAGTATGCTGCACCGGGTCTTCGAGTGAGGAGCTCCCCCCGGTCCATTACGCCTTCCGGATTCGGGTACCCACTCCCGGGGTTCCCTAGGATCTCCTTCCCTCGCGGAACTCAGTGTTGGGCACTGAGCTCCAGACCTCCATCCGAGTACCTCACCCCAGGCTAAAGGTGCCTGGAATGGAACACGACCTCTGGCTGTCCTCTAGGCCTAGGCCCGCCTAGAGAACCGACACGAATCACCGTCCACAGGCTGAAGGTGCCTGGGACTCGACCCCATGACAAAGATGGCCAGCCCCTTTATACCCTCTCCCAGCAAGCACGGCGGGTTCCCCGCCCCACCATACCGCTGCCGAGGGAGGACAAAAAGGAGGCGCGACACACAGCAATGATTCAACCCCAGCCCAGAGCGACAGCGCCACCTGCTGGGCTGCAGGGAATTACACATCACTAATGTCTCTGCCAAGTTCAAATTTACACCTGGGAAAGTACATACCCGCTACACTTGCAAGCGCGTTAAGAAGAGAAACACTTGATATGTGCTGTTGTGCTGTTTGCATTCATGTACACTAACAAATATTTTACTCCTGAGCCTGGCACAGCACAGGATTTATTTACGTATTGTTATGAACAGAGACAGCACTTTCTACTGATTATGCAAACAGTTGTAATACCTGATGTTTAGATGTCTTAGGCCCCATTCACACTTTGCGTAGCGGGAACTTGACTTCCTGCTTGCGATTTTTTTCTGGCTCTCTGGTCAGCACTGCTGTTCAGGCGTTGACCTCGGCCCTCCAACTGTGTCCCTGTTTTGTAACCACTCTGTACCTCTGGTGACACTCTCTCTTACAGCTTCCTGGCTGCTACAGTCCACCGGCTTGGGTCCTCCGTCTTCTCTGTCAGAACGTCCTTTCTCCTTTGCACGCCTGGACTCCTTGGGAGGGTGGAGCCCAGAACCCTGGTCCTGGCTTTGCTATAAGCCCAGGACCCACCTGCACAATCAACAAGCCTGACTCCTGGCTGTTCCCAAAACCCGGTCCCAGGTTTGGAGATTCCATCCCTCCCAGATTGCTATGAAATCTCCAGGCTCCATGTCCCCAACTGGATTTTACCAACCACAGAGGAAACTGATAAAACAGTTTCCTTCAAATTAAATAATTCTCCTGGAGTCTCTCAACCTGTCTATTTGGGAATCCTGGGCGACAAACACTAGGACAGGGAACCGTACTGTCACAATATATATAGGATGGAAAAGGACCTGGGGGTCCTAGTAGATGATAGGCTCAGCAATGGCATGCAATGCCAAGCTGCTGCTAACAAAGCAAACAGAATATTGGCATGCATTAAAAAGGGAATCAACTCCAGAGATAAAATGATAATTCTCCCACTCTACAAGACTCTGGTCTGGCCGCACCTAGAGTATGCTGTCCGGTTCTGGGCACCAGTCCTCAGGAAGGATGTACTGGAAATGGAGAGAGTACAAAGAAGGGCAACAAAGCTAATAAAGGGTCTGGAGGATATTAGTTATGAGGAAAGGTTGCGCGCACTGAACTTATTCTCTCTGGAGAAGAGATGCTTGAGAGGGGATATGATTTCAATTTACAAATACCGTACCACCACCATACTGGTGACCCCACAATAGGGATAAAAAAAATTTGCGTAAGGGAGTTTAACAAGACACGTGGCCACTCATTGAAATTAGAAGAAAAGAGGTTTAACCTTAAACTACGTAGAGGGTTCTTTACTGTAATGCCGCGTACACACGATCGGACATTCCGACAACAAAACCGTGGATTTTTTTCCAACGTACGTTGGCTCAAACTTGTCTTGCATACACAAGGTCGCAAAAATTTTGTTGGAAATTCTGATCGCCAAGAACGTGGTCGCATACGACACGTACGACGGCACTATAAAACGGAAGTTCAATACCAAGTGCGCCACCCTTTGGACGAATGTGCGATTTCCATTACGAACGCTAGTTTTACCAGACCCATCGCTTCCGTCTCGTACTTGATTCAGAGCATGCGTGGAATTTTGTGCGTCAGAATTGTCTACACATGCTCGGAATTTACAAGAACGGATTTTGTTGTGGGAAAATTTGAGAACCAGATCTCAAATTTTTGTTGTCGGAATTTCCGACAACAAGCTCCCATCGAACATTTGTTGTCGGAAATTCTGATTGTCTGTACGCGGCATGGATGTGGAATTCCCTTCCACAGGCGGTGGTCTCAGCGGGGGGCATCAATGGTTTCTAGAAACTATTAGATAAGCACCTGAACAACTGCAACATACAGGGATATACAATTGAATACTGACATATAATCACACACATAGGTTGGACTTGATGTCTTTTTTCAACCTCACCTACTATCTAACTTTAGCGGGGTCTCCTTTACGACTCCCGGGGCTACATTTTCCAGAGTCCCGTTCGGCACCCAGGGTGCAATGTTGCCACCGCAGAGACTTGTGGGAGGGAGATAAAAGGAGGAGGCGTGGAGAGCTCGGCCTCTTTTGGACACCGCGCGGCTGCTGACTGGTCTTCTTGTGCGGATCTGCTGGAGTGCAGGGCCTGAAGCCTGGGGCCTTGCGCAACTTCCGAAGAGCCTTCCACCCCACTGCATATCCTGGGTGGCATTTGACTTTGTTTGTTGCGGACATCAGTTGGATCGGGGACCCGATCGTTGCAGACGCTGTGTGCGGAGACACAGCAGGTGGAAGTCCCGGACTGGGATCGCGTCCGGAGTGGTGAGCGAGCACCTGCTCAATTCAATAGGCTGTACTGTGTTTAGGCCTATAGACTGCCTTGGCCCACCGATCATTTGTTTGCTGTTCCGCTGGAGACCGGTAGCAGGACAGAGTTAAAGGGTCTCCAGCATAGTGTTCCTTGTGGTTACCTACCTTGTGGATTACAAAACTGTTCCTGAACGTGCACCACCATTTCAAGTTTGCATGCAAAGAAATCCTAGTTTGAAAGACTGAGTTTAATTCTGTGTCAGGCCTGACCAGGGAGGGGAGACAGAATATTGTTTAGTGCGCCACAGGGCGCGTAGATACTAATAGCTGCGCGTGGTGGATTACCGCGCAGTGCTATTAGTGTATGCTATACCTATTGCTGCAGGGCTCTGTAGGCAAGTTACCTGTTATGTTTTAACCTGTGCCTTTTAAACTAAAGTAAAACCGTTATACTTTGCCACTTGCCATCACTGTGTTCTCATTGCACATAGTGCTTATATCTCCAGAGAAGTTGGGGTGTGTGTGTGCAATCAGGTATAGATTGTGATAGATAACATCCCTAGACTAACTGTGCCATAGGAGATTAGACAAGATTGCCGGGGGTTGGTGGAGCTGTACTCAGGGCCCGAAATCAAACCAGCGGCTCTCTTAACTGGGGGTAGCGCTACATAACTATATATATATATATATATATATATATATAGTTATTTTATTCTGTACACTGGACGTTCTGCCACTTTTTTTTTTTTTTTAGGGATTAAATTAGCTACAAACTTCACAGACACAACAGAAGTCAGAGAAGCTAAAATAAGTATTATTACATTTAGCTGGAGGCTCTGCGAAAAAAAAAAAAAAAAAAAAAAGCCCAAATACCTTTGTGATTGGGGAATGGCGTACTATTCTGTATATACACGGCTCTAAAAGCATTTTTGGAACAGGCAAGCTTACACCGCAGAGCTGTTCCCATCCTGATAATACTGCATTGTGTAACAGGTAAAAAAATACATTAAAACCTACGGACCTAACAATGACCTGACAGACTATAGAGGGATATTTGATATTCCTATTATAGGAGAGTGTAACTGCAGAGCAGTAGAAGCTGCGGCTAATTACGCATTTTACAATGGAGCATTGTACTTTAGCACTAATAGGTTCTGAATTATTATGATTAGTGATTTTTTTTTTCTTCTAGAGCCACCAAGCATTACATTATCAGTGTATGTGTTTATCGCTCCTACTACACACATGCAAAATATTCCAATGGCGTTCCGTCGCTTTTTTTTTTCTCTAGTTCCCGAAATAAGAGCGCCCACCGCAGTGCCTTTTTCTGTTGACCAAAATTCCTCACACCGGCGCCACGCACGTTAGTTTTCATTGGCTTGTCATGTTCGCTAATTAGGAATCGGCTGCACGGTTCACCTTGTTAATTAAAGGGGCTTGCACACACAAAAAGGCCTTAGGGCACAGCGATGGAACAAGCCTTGCTGTACTGCCCTGAGATAACTGCAGCCTGTGATGTAAGGGTCTCTCTCATCTACCTTCCATTTTTTTTTTTTTATTTGAAATGAATAAATCATTGAGATATATATTTTTTTTTCCTGGCGGAGTGAGAATGCAAGATTTCACATCTTTTGTAAGATGCAAATTATATGTGATCAATAGAAATGGGATGATTCTCCCGCATTGTGCTTAGCAGACTCCTTAATTGACTGCTTGTCACTTAGCTATATAAAAGAAAATACTGAAGCAGGGGTTGATATTTTTCATCCCCCCAATCTGGCAATTTCTTTTTCTTTTTTTTTTTTTTCATAGCCTTGATCTTTCCCAGAAAAGCAGTATTTGTATCAGTGTTTAAACGTGTGTTTTAAACAGCAGAGCTAAAGACTTTTTAAATTTTAACTAGGCTTGTAGGATAGATGCAGGCTGCGCTTAAGAACACAGAGAGAAGGTTTAGATAATTTTATTTATTTATAAAAGGCCATGAAAGATTATTGCAGCACAGAAATCCCTTTTTTTTTTTTTCTTTCTGTCCCACTTTTGTTCAAGCACCATTAAGCCTTAAAAACAACACAGTTTAAATGTAGTAGCTGTTGACGGCATTCAAATGCATGCTAAGTGTTTCCATATCTACAGCATGAGATACTGTATTTCACTCTGTATTAAAGGGCCAGTCCAGCCAAAAAGTGATATTTTTATTATAGGTGGAGCCTGGTGGACTGAGTGAGACCCTCATTTTTTATATATCTTGGATAAGCCAACAAGAAAGGCTCTCCATGTTATAGTTCCCTGCTCTGTTCATGCACACCTGGGAGTACCAGTGCCACCCATAAATACCCATCAGTACAGCCTTTCAGTGCCCTCCAATGCCACCCATGAGTGCCCATCAGCGCCACCTATCAATGCCCATCAGCGCTGCATATCAGTGCCACCCATCAGTACCGCCTACCAGTGCCCATCAGTGCCGCATATCAGTGCCCATCGTCGGTGCCCATCAGTTCCACCTCATTGGTACCACTTCATCGGTGCCACCTTATCAGTGACCGTCAGTGCCGCCTTACCAGTGCCCATCAGTGAAGGCGAAAACGTGCTTATTTACAAAATGTTATAACAGAAACCAAAAGAAAAACTTTTTTTTTTTTACAACATTTTCTGTCTTTTTTTATTTGTTTGGCAAAAAATACCGCAGAGGTAATCCGATACCACCAAAAGAAACAAAACAGGGAACAAAATGCTAAAAATTCTGTTTGGGTACAGTGTAGCATGACCACGCAATTGTCATTTAAACAGCGACAGTGCTGAAAGCTGAAAAATGGCTTGGGAAGGAAGGGCGTGTAAGTGCCTGGTATTGAAGTGGTTAACTGACAATTGCGCGGTCGTGCGACGCTGTACCCAAACAAAATTGATGTCCTTTTCTTCCCATAAATAGAGCTTTCTTTTGGTGGTATTTGATCACCTCTGGGGTTTTTATTTTTTGCGCTATAAACAAAAAAAGAGCGACAATTTTGAAAAAAAACTATATTTTTTACTTTATGCTATAATAAATATCCCAACAAAAATGTAAAAAAACGAATTTCTTCATCAGTTTATGCTAATACATATTCTTCTACATATTTTTGGTAAAAAAAAAAAATCGCAATAAGCGTATATTGATTGCTTTGTGCAAAAGTTATAGCATCTACGAAATAGGGAATTTTTGGGAGATTTATGTCATTTTTATTATTTATTTTCTTTACTAGTAATGGCGGCGATTTTGCTGCATTTTTTTAGTGGGACTGCGACATTGCAGCGACAGATCGGATACTTTTGGCACTTTTTTGGGACCATTGACATTTATACAGCGATCAGAGCTAAAAATAGCCACTGATTACTGTATAAATGTCACTGGCAGGGAACGGGTTAACACTAGGGGGTGATCGAGGGGTTAAATATGTTTCCTGGGAGGTAATTTTAACTGTGGGGCGATGGGACTGACTGGAGGAGAGAAATCGCTGTTCCTGATCACTAGGAACAGCAGATCTCTCCCTCCTTCCCTGTCAGAACAGGGATCTGTCTGTTTACATTGACAGATCCCCGTGCTTGCTCTCTTTCTCGCTATCGTGGGTGGCCAGCGGACATCGCGGCTGCTGGCCACGTGCAATGTGTTCCCAGCCATGCAGCGAGCCCGCACGTGCCTGCTATGGCTCTTAAAGGAGCCGACGAACAGCTACGGCGATTCACGGGAAAGAGCCGACCTGCCGCAGTATAATGACGGCGGCTGGTGGGCAAGTGGTTAAAGTGGAATTTCAGCTTACACCTAACTAGCCCTAAAACTATCCCCTCCCCCCTCCTAACACCTATGCTTACTAAACCATGTAAGGAATATGTATATACAGTGGGTATAGAAAATAATCACCCCCCTTTTAAAATATTCACATTTTGTTGCTCTGCAGACACAGTTTTTGTTTTATCCAGCTGTATTTACTTAGTGCAACTTATAACATCCAAGTGAAAGATCGAATAACAATATGGCAGAGAAAAAAAAATCAAAAGCAGAATCACGGAGTTGGAAAAAGGATCACCCCCTTGTGTCAGGATTTTGTTGAACCACCTTTTACTTTAATTCCAGCCTTTAGTCTGTTAGGATTTGTCTCTACTAACTTTGCACATCTCTTTGCAATATTTGCCCACTCTTCTTTGCAGAACTGCTCAAGTTCAGTTAAATTTGATGGTGAGCGTTTGTGGACTGCAGTCTTCTGGTCATTCCACAGATTTTCATTGGGGTTTAAGTCTGGGCTCTGACTGGGCCATGCAAGGACATTCACCGCTTTCTCCTTCAACCACTGTGTGCTTATTTTTGCTTTGTGCTTTGGGTCATTGTCATATTGGAAGGTAAACTTTCTTCCCATAGACAACTTTCTGGCAGAGGGCAGCAGATTTTCCTCAAGAATATGATGTTATTCTGCCACGTCCATTTTTCCTTCTATCCTGACAAGTGCTCCAGTCCCTGCTTCCGAGAAACACCCCCATAACTGGATATCACCACCTCCATGATTTACTGTAGGAATGGTGTTATTTGGATGGTGAGCTGTATTGGATTTCCGCCAGACATATCGTTTGGTGTGGAGGCCAAATAATTAAATTTTAGTCTCATCTGACCATTACACCTTTTTCCATGTGGCCTCAGAATCTTCAAGGTGCGTTTTGGCAAAGCTCAGTGGTGACTGCATGTGGCCTTTGAGGAGTGGCTTTTTTCTTGCAACCCTCCCATACAAGCCACTTTTGTTAAGAATTTGCGATATTGTTGTCACATGCACACAATGACTACTCTGTCATAAATTCCTGAAACTGCTTTTCTGTAGGCCTCTTGGTAGCCTCTCTGACCAGTTTCAGTTTCCTCCTGGCTCTTTCATCCAGCTTGGAGTGATGTCCTGATCCAGGGAGGGTCTGTGTTGTATCAAATGCCCTCCACTTCTTAATAATAGACTCTTCTTCTACACATTCATAAAGCATTTGACATTTTTTCGTATCCATCTCCTGACTTGTGCCTGCCCACAACTTTATCCCGGAGATCCCTGTAACAGTGCCTTGCTACCCATAGTTAATTGTTTGCTTCAGTTGCACTACCGAAGACTGAAATGCTCTTTTCATGCTGAGCTAATCAAAATGACCACAGCTGATCCCAGTTGAAAGTCAAATGGCTTTGGCTTTATGTGTCATTGCGAAAGTGATTAGCTCCACCTGATTGAGTTTAGAAGTCATTTTTGGGAGGGGGGTTATTCTTTTTCCAAGTTAATGATTCTGTTTTTGATTTATTCATTTATTTATTTTTTATGACATGTTGGTGTTATAGCTTTCACTTGGATCTCATATGTAAATGCACCTGGATAAAACAAAAAGTGTGCCTGTCTTCATTTCAGGCTGCAAAGCAACCAAATGTGATTATTTTAAAGGGGGGGTGATTCTTTTCTATACCCACTGTACTTGCCTATTTTTAGCCCACTCCAATCACATGATCTCTCCTGTTTTGGCCAGCTGCAGCAGGGAGGAGAGAGTGCTTTGACAATGGCTGGTAAAGCCTGGAGCGGTAACGTCACTCAAAAGTTACACAGTCACACACTATTATTATTATTATTATTATTATTATTATACATTTATATAGCTCTGACATAAACCAATGTGCTGTGCTTCCCCTAGAGCAGCTTACACTGAATCTGGAGTTCTTCTTTAATCTGAGTTCTGTTAAATCCACTAATACAAGATTTCACAGAGAACCTCACATGTGAAATCGCTATGCCCTCCCTATGGATCTGTGTTGTGTAGGTACCTCTCTATCTGTTTTTTTTTTATATTTCTAAAGAGATTCGAAACTTCAAGGCAAGTTTGAAGTTTGGTTGTAAGAAACTGCTTAGTACTGATGTTTCGCTAGATTTTTCTTTAATTGTAAAAGTTAAAAGCACATAGCTGTAAGCCATGCCTGAGGCTTGAAGCGTATCTAAACACAAGAACAAAAATGTCATATATATTGCAGCATACCAGTCATTAGATCAGTAAAAAGTCCCTGTACATCACTTTAAGACAGGTGTAGGCAACCTTTCAGGGGTTTAGATTTACCTGGACAACTGAGAGGAAATTAAAGATCCCCGGAATGCCCTTAAAAAAAATAAAAATAACTATCAAGCCCCCAATAAAAATGCAGCATAGTGTCCTGTGCACCCCCACCCACAGTAGTGTCCTCTGCTCCCCTTCACATCTCCACCACAGTAGTGTCCTTTGCCCCTTTACGACCCCTCTCCATAAAGTAGTGTTTTATCTCCCCCCCCTGCATTCCAGTGTCCTGCTGCCCTTTACATACTCTCCCCCCCAACTGTAGTGTCCTCTGCTCCCCCCTCTTATAGCAGTGTCTTCTGCCCCCTTCACATCACCCCCCACCATTGTAGTGTCCTCTGCGCCCCATAGCAGTGTCCTCTTCACATCACCCCCTATGTAGCGTCCCCCCCATAGCAGTGTCCTGTACCCCCCTTCACATCACTGCCCCAAAGTGTCCTCTGTCCCCTTCACAAACCCCCACTGTAGTGTCCTCAGCCCCCCATAACATTATCCTGTGCTCTTCCACACAGTGTTCTGTGCCCCCCTTCACATCACCCACCCCCCATAGTGTCCTCTTCCCCTTTACAAACCCCCCATGTAATGCCCTCCCCCCATAGCAGGCAGCGTCCTGTGCCTCCCTTCACATCACCGCCCCATAGTGTCCTCTGCCTCCACATAGCAGTGTCTTCTGCCCCCCTTCACATCACCCACCTACTGTAGTATCCTCTAGCATTCCCCCTATAACAGTGTCCTGTCCTCCCCAAAGCAGTGTCCTCTGATTCCCTTCTAATCACCCTATTAGCTCCTCAACTGTAATGTCCTCTGCCCCCCCCCCCCCCGCCATAGTGTGCTCTGTTCCCTTCACATCACCCCCCTCCCCTGTACTCACACTGTCCTCCTTACTCCCGCTGCTTCTTAGGTAAGATTCCTTTCAAACTGTTATGCTTTCAGGATCATCCTAAGCCAGCCAGAGGTAGAGCCCCCCCAGACAAGGGTTTCCCCTTAAGGGCCACCGGAGTCTCCTCAGCACTCCATCTTCCACTTGACTCACCTGCTAGCATGACTCATCTATGTTTAAGGACTGGCTCAGCTACCATGCCAGGCCTGGGGATTGGCCAAGTTCCCCTAAGTATGCAAATCAACCTTTCTGGAACTACACCCTCAAGCTTTTAGAAATTTCTCCAAACTTCCAGAACCAAGGGAAGGCACCAGAGACCTGCCTGTATGAGTCATCCAACCTGACCTGCAGTAACCCATGACCCAATTAAGACTCACAAGTTAACTATGAGCCAAAGCATATATTTTCCTACACTCACTCTGGTAGCACACTAGGGGATGCTATACTCAACTCCCCCTAAAAACAGCCATGTCCCCATTGACTGGAAAAAAATGGCTCCTGCCAGATGTGTAGAGCCGGCTTTGCCTAAACTCACTCTAGTAGCATACAAGGTGCATGGTGCTACAATTTTTTTGAAAGGTTTAAATCCTCTGATCTACAGCCAGATGAATTGTTAGACATACACGTGAATACGTGCAAAGAAGCATGTACAATACGGCCAATCCTTGAGGTTTTATGCAGAAATATTTGTCCAGGAATCTATATTTAACCACTTCCCACCTGCCCTAACATCCTTTTAAACAGTTTGGAATGCAATGGGGGCGGAGCAGCAGGAAGGGTTAGCGATTATGTGATCAGTGGTCACCTGATTGGAAGCTGGTCTTGCTGGCTACCGATTTTTAGTCCAGATCAGCTCAGTCTTTGTGCTGGGAGCGCACAGTGAGCGTGATCTCAGCGCATAAACATCGACATACATATGTGTTGGGTGTCTATAAAGGGGTTAAGGATTGTAAACCAATCTTTCTGTTTATTGATTGAAAGCTTTTTCTCTCTTCAGCAACAATTGCACTAACTGCCCGCTCTGTCCCTCCTTGGTCAGATATATCATGGTACCAGCCCGGGGCTGTATTGCGGCTTCCAGTGAGTTGTCTCAGGTTCTTAGACTGTGTTAGTCTAGTTAGAGCCATGTTCCCGGGTCTTCACGGTCTTCAGAAATAAGAGGCATTTGTTTATTTTTGCTGAATTCCCAGCATTACTCTTGGCTCCGCAGCGTTGCGTTGTCAGGTTATGTGTTATTACTATGGTGAAACAAATGTTCAGGGAGAAGAGAATGGGGAGTTAGGATTTTCTAAATTCCAGCTATCTGTCAACAAAAAAACGCTTTATTTCCAATATGTTTAGATTTGGTAGTCCTGGTGTGTACATGTGTTTTGCATTTTATAAAAAAACCTTCTGAAAACCACAATAGACGGGTTGGAGGTGCCAGTGAAGGACATATAGCCAGACAGAAGTGTGACAAAAAGCTTGCCTAAAAAATAGTCATTGTGTCTTATTTTTAAATCTGAAGTTTAATGTACTTATATTTTACTTCCCTGGTTACTCCCTTTCCCCTCATCAATATACTAATGACATTTTTTAAACAAACCCTTTATGATTTCATTACCTTATATTACCTTGTATTAGACCCAGTGATGTCATCACTGGGTCTCTGTGCTTCTCTATGCATGCAGATCATGGCTGGTGGCAGGGTGCTGTACATAGCTTCCTGAAAACATCACAGCCCCCTGTCTCAGTACTCCTCTCAAGAGCCCTCAGCCCTGATACAAGTAGTGGGCTGGATCTTGGGAGGAGTTATGCAAATATCAAAATGCTTTCATTGGTGGGTGTCAGTGTAGAGGAGTGGTTATTCCTAGGAAGGCTGTATTTGCATACAATCACCCCAGGTAACACCCATGTGTGATATTAAGTCTCCATCAGTGGTGGTTGGTGCTCCATTGGTCAGGGGGCAGACAGACCTGACCACAGACATCCCCGCCCCCCGTCACTCCAGCCCGCCGCCTCACACCATACCCACACCCCCCAGTCAACGGATTGCATGCTCGCCCTCTGGCCCACAAGGCCCCTCATCAGCTCAGCACTTACCCCATGCAGGCTGCGGCAGCGGTGGTTCCCCCCCTCTGTCTCCTCGGTGTCCCGGCCATCGCTTCTCTTCCCGGCCAATGGGGTCTTCAGACTCCCAGCCAACGGGGTCACAGGACCCGCTCCCTGACTGGCCAAGAGGAGAAACAGGAAGACCTTTGCGAATTAAGTCGCTGATGTCGCACAACAGGGTGGGCTTGGGGCGCAGTTCTCAGTGCCCCGAGCCCACCCTTTTTTTAAGCCAATTAGAGTCTCCGGCTCTAATCGTGTGCTTAAAAAAAAAAAATAGGAATCCAGTGTGCAGTGAAATCAGAGTAAGCCATTTCAGTCCAGGAGAGGAGCAGGTTCAACTGTGCAAGACTGAAGGGAAGTTTAGGGGATTTAGAGCTTAAGGGCTCTTTCACACGGGGCGGATCCGTGAAGATCCGCCCCGTGAAGCTCCGCTTGCTCAGCGGGGATCCCCGCTGAGCCGACGGATGACTGGGCGGTCCCCGCACACTGTGCAGGGACCGCCCTGTCAGAGCGCCGCTCTCCCCTATGGGGAATCGGATGACGACGGACCGTAGAGTCCGTTGTCATCCGATCCGCTCCGCCGACGGAAGGAAAAATAGGGTTTTCCTCCGTCACACTTTGGCGGAGCGGATGTCAGCGGACATGTCACCGCTGACATCCGTGCCTCCATAGGGGTACATGGAGGATCCGTTTCAGGTCCGCCTAAAAAACTGACAGGCGGACCTGAACGGACCTCCGTGTGAAAGGGGCCTAAGTGATACTAAAGGCTTTTTATTTGTTTGTTTAAAAATAACAGACATATACTTACCTACTCTGTGTTAAGGTTTTGCACAGAGCAGCTTCAGTCCTCCTTTTCTCTGGTCCCTCAATGGCGCTCCTGGCCCCTCCCTCCTGCCGAGTGCCCCCACAGCAAGCAGCTTGTTATGGGGGCACCCAAGCCGCTGCTCTGTGTGTCCACTCAGACAGAGCCACAGCTCGGCTCCGCCTCTCCTCTCACCTCATTGGCTCACTGACTTTGATTGAGAGCAGCAGGAGCCAATGGCGCCCTCTGTGTGTCTCAGCTAATCAGGAGGGAGAGTCCTGGACAGCCGAGGCTCTCGTGCAATGTCACTGGATCGAGATAAAGCTCAGGTAAGTTTTAGGGGGGCTGCTGCACACAGAAGATTTTTTTATCTTGATGCATAAAATGCATTGTAATAATAAAAAATAAAAAAACATATACAGTACATATACAGTACATCTCTGTAGTACAGTGTTTCTCAACCTTTTTTCAGTCAAGGCATCCTTTAAAAATTATGGACAATATCAAGGCACCCTTTAAAATTATGAACAGTCCCAAGGCACTCCATTCTAAAATGTAAAAAACGATTCTAATAGTATTACATAATGCGGCAGCTTCGACACATGTAGGACACCCAACATTAGAGCTGATATATTCTGCCAAAGCAAAAACACTTTTGCACACTAGTACCGACTACTTATTCCAGTGTTTCTCCTCTCCCTCAGTTTCTCTTTGACTCGGCTAATGTGACCCCAGTGTTGATGGAGAGGGGCAGGGGAGGGTCAAACAAGGATGCTGTGCAAGCGATCAACCCCCTTCTTATCAACACTGATGACATCACTGGTTATTAGGACAATAGTTGCTAGAAAGTTGAAATGGTGCACAATAAAAACCTGTGGATTTGTGTGCCTAAACGGTAGGCTTGGTCCATCTGCTGGCTTGTATACATTTTTGGGCAATTTATAGGCATTTTGCTAAGGCACCCCTGAAGAAACTTCAAGGCACTCTGGTTGAAAAAGACTGCTGTAGTACATGAATGTTTCCCCATGTATTGTCTCTTTAACAGGGTTGCAAGTACTGAAAAACACCTGTTTACCTGCCCTAAATTCTATGAGCTCCTAACTTGAAGCTGTGACCTCACCCATAGGCATAGGTGTGTGCACAGGGTGTGCCAGGTGTGACCATGCCCACCCTAATCTCGCTGTGCAGCACAAATTCCCCCTATTGCCCTGGTTTCCTCCACCCGCAGCACTCCCGGCTTCCCTCCTCTCCCCCAGCTGTTGCTGTGGGAATGTTTTAGGATAAGTGGGGAAATATGTAATTTACCAGCCCTTCCCTTTCTGAATGGACATCGTGAAGGATCGGCAGTGTGTGCTTGAGCTTTGGGGTGCACACCCTAATGCAACAGGCTGGGCACACCTATGCCCGTAGGTTTCAGTGGCCCATACTTTGTCTGCGCTGACACAGGCAGCGGAGGGATAGCATCACAGGCGGAGCACACGGCAGCAATAGCGGTACCGTTCCAAGGGTGATGAGTCCTCTGGGAGATCTGCAACTCTGTAGCATCTAGGACGGTGGCCTATTGATACCTTGCCTGGAGTCCCTGTGGGTGACAGCGCGTGGGTCAGCATGGCATCTGAAGCAGACGTTTTTTCCCCTGAAACACCTGAGTTGGCAGCTGGTGCCACTGGAGGCTTTGTTGCCAAGGTAGGAGCGGCGCATGGGAACACGGGGGTGGAAATCGCCCCGTCCCCCGCCATCTTCTGGGGATAATTCTGATGCAGAACCAGGCCCGGATGTGGCTCATGGCCCGGATTCTGATGCATCAGAGACTGCAGGCTGTGACTGGTCAGACAGTGAGAATGACTCCAAGTCCAGGTCAGCACGCAAAGAGGCTTTGGTATCTGACCTTATCACGGCAATGTGGGATGCGCTAAAATAGGAGAATGATGCTAAAGCAGCAGAGACACTGGTCCCCTTTGGGTTCCATAAACCGGCCCGCACTGCTAAGGTGTTTCTTCGTGTGTCTTATCTTGATAAGCTCTTGTACAAGGAGTGGGAAGACCCACTAAGGGTTTTTTTCAGCCCCAAAAATTTTGGGGCTCCCCTTGAGGAGAGTTCCTGAAAAAATGGACCTCTCCCCAGATAGTGGACCCCCCTGTGTCCAGACTTAACAAGTTACCAGGATTCCAGTGGAAGGGGCTCCTGTCTTCAGGGACACTCGCTACCTATACACAGTGAGGGGCTCAGCGGTACGTCCAGCATTGGCTGGGGTTTTTCTGATGGCTCAGACACTGACTGAGTACGCAAAAAGGCTACTCCAGGGGTTAAAGACACGGGAGACTTCTCCTAACGAGGTATCTCTGGCCGACCAGTTGGTACAGGGCCTTGAGTCTGTCTGCGAGTCAGACATGGATACTATTCCCTTGCTGTCTTGAGCCTCCGTTTATGCGGTGGCGTTACACCGCCTGATCTGGCTAAGGTGCTGGTCTGCGGACCAATCTTCCTAGAAGGCCCTGTTGGATCTGCCCTTTTAAGGCGACAGACTTTTGGGGCCTCTCTGGATGACATCTTTTAAGACGCCACGGGAGGTAAGAGCACATTGCTTCTGCAATCCAAAAAAGGTAAGGAGCCACGCCATAGGCTAGGGCCCTCCTTCACAGCGCACAAGCGGTTCTTTCGTCCGCCTAGTGCGGCAATTAAACAACCCCAGGCCGATAAAGCGCCTGCTGAGGGACAGAAGTGTCCCTGGGTTTGCAAGCCCAACCTTGCTTGCCTACCGAACAGATTTTTTTCCCTCTTTACCGCCAGCTTCAGCCGACTTGTCGGGAAGCCCTACATGGGGCAGTCCAAGACCTGCTGATACGCAGGGTGGGCCTTCCTTCCCGTACAGGAACGGGTTCAGGGGTCCTACTCAAATCTGGTCGTAGTGCTGAAGGAGGGGGTTCGTCCTGTCTTGGATCTCAGGACCCTCAACTGCTTTGTGAAAGTACAAAGATTCTGGAAAGGAGTTGGCTCGCCCTGTTGCGCTCCCCTCCATCCAGGGGATTTCCGGCATCCTTGATCATCAAGGACGCATGCTTGCATGTCTCCATATGCACCAGACATCAGAGGGTGTTCACCAAGGTGCTTGCCCCGATTCTGGCCCTACTAAGACAGCGTGGCTTCGCTATCATGGGCAACTTGGATGATCTTCTGAGGGTCACTTCAAACTTAGTTAGAAGTGAGCGTTTCTATAAGCTGTCAGACCCTCCGATACTTGGTTGAGTGTTGAACACTCAGAGGTCCGTATTGGTACCGTCCCAACTCCTAGTGTGTCTAGGGTTGATTCTGGACTCCTCAGAGGCGTACGTTTTTTTCTCCTTGGGGTGGAAAGTTGCAGACCCTTCGGGCTGCAGTGCGGCAGTTTACAGCCCAAAGATGGGTTGTCACGCCACTTTTGCAGGCGAGTCCTGGGCCTCATGGTAGCCTCCTTTGAGGCGGTACCATAGGCACTATTTCACACGCGAGTGTTACAGAAGGTAACTCTGTCCTGCAGGGTCAAGTGCCTTCATCCCATGATTATCGAAATACGTGTGAGCCACCTAATCAGGACCTCCCTAGTTGGTGGCCGACATCACCGGCATTCTGTCAGGGAAGTTGTTCCTTCCTTTTTACTAGATGGTGGTCATGGCGGACACCTGTCTTCCCGGTTGCAGAGGAGTCAGAGGAGCTTAGTCAACCTGGGTCGCTGGACTCCGGAGGAATCCCATTGCAGATCATTGGACTGAAATCCGGGCGATCTGGCTTTGCCTCTCCACATGGTCTCAGAGGCTACAAGGGCGTCCAGTCAGAATCCAGTCGGACAAACACCACAGTTGTGGCGTATGGCAATCATCAGGGAGGAACAAGCAGCTCTGCTGCAGCATCGAGGGTCACTCACCTCCTATGGGGGCTCCCTTACCAGAGGGGAAGCATGCCAGTCATATATCTCCTGGCTTCTCGACTCAATCGGAAGGTATTGAGGTTTGTGGCCAGGTCAAGAGACCCATGGGTAAACACGACAGATGTGTTAATGGCACTGGGGAGTCAGTACCGACTAATCTATGCCTTTCCTCCTCTGAAGCTCCTTCCTCATCTGCTTCGCAGACTGGAGGCAGAGAAGATTACAATGGTCCCAATTGCTCTGACTTGGCCTTGGCGTCCTTGGTACACTGATCTAGTGCGTCTGGTAGCAGACACCTTTTTGGCATCTATCGCTAAGGAAGGACCTGCTATTGCAAGGTCCCATACGCCATCCTGTTTTACAGTCACTGGCTTAATGGCATGGCTCGAGAGCCAGGTGCTAAGAGACCGGGGCCTGTCAGACTCAGTGATCTCTACCATGAGGAGTGCTCGGAAATCATCCCCTAGAAAGATTACCATCGCACTTGGAAGACCTGCATATCCAATTGAGAGGAAATGAGGTGGCATCCACGTACTTATTTGGTCCCATAGTCCTGCTGTTCTTCAGCAGGGAACGGGACAAAAATGTTACTTTAAGTACAATTTAGGGGCAGGTATCTGCCCTGGCTGTCTGTTTCAAGGACCCCTGGTGGCTCACTCTCTAGTGAGAACGTTTGTACAGTGGGTTCGGCAGGCAGCCCCTCCGGGCCACCCTCCACTACCTCCGTGGGGCTTGTGTAGCAGACGTCCTTTTGGCGTCTACCACTACGAGAGTATCTGCTGGTGCAGGGTCCCATATGCCATCCTGCTTGCAGTCAAGGGCTTTAACGGCATGGCCTCTAAGTGCCTCAGAAACCACTGTTTGAGAACATCAGGGAGATTCCCTTGTTGACACTTTCTCAGAAAGTGGTCCTTTTGGTGGCTGTTATGCCAGTAAGACGGGTTTCTGAGTGAGCAGCCTTGTCATGCAAGCCTCCCTATCTGATCTTCCACAAGGATAAGGTGGTTCTGCGCCCGCAGCCTTCTTTTCTTCCTAAGGTCGTGTTTCGACCTTCCATCTCAAGGAAGACATGTACTGCCATCCTTGTGTCCTCATCCGTCAATTCCTAAGGAGACAACGTTGCATTCCTTGGACGTTGTCCAAACTCTGAGAGACTGCTAGTCTGGTACTGCTATGTTCCAGAGTCCAGACTCACTGTTTGTTTCGGTGGCTGGTCCCAAGTAGGGCCCAGCGGTCTCGTCGGCCACCATCTCTAGGTGGATTCGACAGATCGTGATCAGGCTTACGCCATGAATGGTCAGGCGCCTCCCTTTCCCGGCGCATTCGACCAGGGCAAGATATGTCTCTTGGTTTAAGTCAGTTAAGACGTTTTTCTGAGCTGGCAGCCTTGTCATGCAAGGCTACTTATCTGATTTTCCACAAGGATAGGTGGTGCTGCATCCACAGCCTTCTTTTCTTCCTAGGGTCTTCGACCTTCCATCCCAAGGAAGACATTGTACTACCATCCTTGTGTCTTCATCTGTCGAATCCTAGGAGACGACGTTGTATTTTTTTGGACACTGCCCGAGCTCTGAGAGCATCTAGCGTCTATTTCACCAGGTGTGTAAGGTGGCGACCTGCTCGTCCGTTCACACTTTCACTAAACTTTACAAGTTGATGTGTGTGCATCTTCAGATGCTTCTTTCGGCCGCAAGGTATTGCGGCTGTTTAGAGTTGCAACTCCTCTGTTGAGGAGCTCTGTTTTGTTTTGGGGTGAAGTTGTTTTAATGCTGTTCCCACTCCTCGTTTTTGACACCACTTTAGGACGTCCCACTTGTCAATAGGAAGCTGTGTCAGTCCATGAACGAAAGAGAAAATAGGATTTTCTTTTTCGTACATCACGGGACACAGAGCGACTTAGTCATTACTAATGGGTTATATAGTTTACCTTCAGGTGCTGGCACTGGCAACTTCCAAACCGGAAGTACCCTCCCCTATATAAGCCCCTCCCATCCGGGAGCACCTCAGTTTTTTGCCAGTGTCTAAGGTGTTGGCCAAAGAGTAACATGTGTTTTCACTGGGCTTGCGTACAGGTTCTTTTGGGCCTTAGTAAGCTGTTCCGGATCCCACCAAAAAAGCTTCATAGCTAAACGGTCGGTACCCGGGCCTTTCAGCAGAAGAGCAAGGTTTTGCCTGTAATGCCTCTCTTAGGAGGGCTGGACCCTGGGATCCAGAGCTCTGGTCATACCCACGACCAAGATGTTGTCTGTGCAGGGTGCTATACAGGTCCAGGGGAGTGGAATCCTTGGGAACCCGGTCCCTGAAGGTTTAATTACAATGCCTGCCGTGATAGGTGAAGTTTGGGCTTCTGTGGACCAAACAGAGTCCTGCGGCGGGGAACAGGTAAGTGGGGGCCCCCAGGAACTTGGTTCTATTGGGGGACCCCCAAGCCTAATTTGTCTTTCTGTCTGTTACCTAACGGTATTCCCGCTAATATCTGTGTATGCCTGTAACTACTGAAAATGTAAAATTTTAATAGTAGTCAAGAAAAAAAAAAAAAAAAAAAAGGACCGCGGTACCTGTGTTAAACCACTAGAGGCCGCTGTGGTCCATTTTTCTTGTCATGTGGATCTTTGGTTTTCTCAAGTCAAAAGATCCAGGCAGTTGGTAAGTTTCTCTGTGGGAATCCACTTCCTCTGCCCTGTTGCTGCGCTCATCCACCGCACAGGCCCTCTGGCAAAAAGGGCCCTGGCTCCTAGTCCCTGTTTGATTTTCGAAAAGGGCGCCAATGGCGCACGGGCGCGCGCGCGCGGGCGCGTGCACGCGCCTCCTATGAAAAAAAAGGGGCGGGGCGGGTGGATGACGCTCGATGCGCGCCACGGCGCTTCTGCGCATGTGCAGGCGTCCCAGCTTGTATAAAGACACAGTACAAGTGTCAGCTGGATGCAAACAGAGCTAGCAACAAACAGTGGCACACAGAGGCGGTTGATGCAGGCATCCCCATAGAAAGGCACTTTAGTGGACACCAGCTGGTATATAGCAGCAACTGTGTTAGACTATTACCAGCAAAATTGGTGTATGACGACGGGAATACCTCAGCTTTGTGCTTATAGGATATGTCGTCCAGACGCTCTGGAAATAGATCTTCTAAGAAGCGAAAGGGGTCTCCGTCGGGCTCTGAGGATTTTGGGCATGCTGTACTGCGCCAATCTCCCCTGAAATTTCAGAGGTCAGTAGCCGTAGGAACCCCGCAGGAGTACCTGGTACTGCGGCTGTCCCCAGTCCACCTGCTCCTGTATATATAACAGAGGAGGTTTTATCCTCAACTCTGGGAGGATTAGAAGAGAGATTAACAGCATTGATCGCTGCTTCCCTGTCACAGGAAAAGCGCGTCCGATCTCCGTCTCCTCCTGCAGAGTGCCTGTTAGTGGAGGAACAGTCCCAGAGATTGACCTACCTGAAGGGGATCAGGTGAGGTTGATAAAGTTTTATAGAGGAATCAACAGTGGAAGAACCTTTCTCAGCATCTCATGCTGAAAGATTATGGGTTCAGTCTCTGACTAACATGGTCCGAGCAGCATTTTAAATGCCTCTGGCGGAACCATCAACCACTACTGTCTCCTCGCTGGGGTCGCTAAAAGCTCCCCAGACTGTCTGTTCCTTCCCAATCCACCCTTTATTGGAAGGGTTTATTTACCAGGTTTGGGAGCATCCTGTAAAATATTTACTCCCCCCAAGAGATTTCCAGTGATCTATCCCATGGAGGATAAGTTCATAAAAAAATGGAGGGTCCCTACAGTGGACACAGCCATCTCTTGTGTAAATAAATCACTGACATGTCCAGTAGATAATGTTCCAATGTTCAAGGACCCAATAGATAAAAAATTGGAGTCTTTACTAAAATCTGCTTTCTCTACAGCAAGCATGGTGACACAACCTGCAGTAGCAGCGATTGGAGTCTGCCAAGCAATGAAAGATCAGTTGAAACAAGTCTTAAGGGACTTACCAGATCAGCAGGCTCTTGCCCTAGCTGACCTACCTAGAGCCTTGTGTTGCGGTGGACGCCATAAAGGATACAATCCAACAGGCATCCCGCTTTACGCTGTCTGTAGACATATGCGTAGGCTTCTATGGCTCAAAAACTGGTCTGCTGAAGCTCCCTGTAAGAAATTGCTGATTGGCTTCCCATTTCATGGAGAACGCTTATCTGGAGATGATCTGGACAAATATATCCAGAAAACTTCTGCCGGTAAAAGTACACTCTTGCCGGTTAAGAACAAGGGTAGAAGTCCTTCTTTTAAGAGGCCTACTTCTCCAGTCCCTGGCACATCGGCTGTGAAACAGTTCCGACGGCCTCCGCGGTCAAATCCAGGGGGCAGAAATCAGGGACAATCACAGGGTAACAAGAAACCCTGGGTCAAGAGAGGTACAAAACCTCCCCCTAAGTCATGAAGGGTTGCCCCCACTCAATCGGGTGAGGGGAAGACTTCAGTTGTTCACAGAGACCTGGCGGGACACCATCAGAGATGGGTGATCTCCGCAGTAAGTCTGGGATACAGGCTGGAGTTAAAAGACATTCCTCCTGCCCATTTTATAAGGTCAAACGTGCCAAGCGATCCCCAGAAGAGTGGATCCCTCCTTCTGGCACTAGAGCAACTATTGCCCCAAGGGTAATCATGAAGGTTCCCTTGGAAGAAAACGGGTTCGGGTTTTACTCGAACCTTGTCACAGTCCCCAAACCAAATGGGGACATGAGGCCCATATTAAATATAAAAGGGCTAAACAAGTTCCTACATATCAGGACTTTTTCGGATGGAGTCGATCCAATCGGTGGCCACCGCCCTACAAGGGCAGGAATGGTTAGCCTCGATCGACATAAGGGATGCTTAGTTGCATATTCCCATCTGTCCGGCCCACCAGAAATTTCTACGCTTTGCAGTAGAAGGGCGCCATTTTCAGTTCAGAGCCTTACCTTTCGGTCTGGCCACAGCACCACGAGTGTTCACAAAAATTCTGGCCCTACGATTGGCCAAACTAGGAACACAAGGTGTAACGATAATGGCATATCTAGACGACTTGTTGCTGATAGACCACTCAGTGAAAAAAACTAGAAGTGGTCGTTCACAAGATAATCAAGTATCTGGAATCTCACGGTTGCATTATCAACCGAGACAAGTCAGCCCTAAAACCAGTCAAAAGCCTGGAATACTTGGGGGCTAAGACTGGATTCAAATCAGAGAAAGATTTTCTTACCTCCAGAGAAGGTGTCGTCTTTGAAAGATTTGACCCACTTAGTGGGTACAAAAAAGAAAAACCATCCATACGCCTGTGTATAAGGCTGCTGGGAAAAATGGTGGCTTCATTCGAAGCAGTACCCTACGGTCAATTCCATTCAAGGAACTTGCAGAGGGCCATACTGTCAGCCTGGAACAAAAAAGTTCAGGCTTTAGACCTACCAATGTCCCTGTCCCCTTCCGTTCGCAAGAGCCTCCATTGGTGGTTGGTGCCAGAATCTGGAAAAAGGGAAACCCTTCAGTCCGGTTTCTTGGAAGGTGGTCACTACAGATGCCAGCCTCATAGGCTGGGGGGCAGTACTGGAGCAATGGTCTCTCCAGGGCAAGTGGTCAGAAGCAGAGAAGGCCCTGCCCACCAATCTCTTAGAGATACGAGCAGCCCGGTATGCCCTAGTAGCATGGACATCCAAACTCCAAGGGTCACCTGTCAGAATTCAGCCACAGCAGTGGCATATATCAATCACCAGGGTGGCACCAGGAGTCGTGCAGCCCAGAGGGAAGCGAATTGCATCCTGGAATGGGCAGAAAGGTATGTCACAGCCATATCCGCGGTTTTCACCCCAGGAGTGGAAAATTGGAGAGCGGACTTTTTAAGTCGCCAGCAATTATGCCCGGGGAATGGTCTCTTCACCCCGAGGTTTTCCAGGCAATATGCCAGCGGTGGGGAACACCGGATGTAGATCTGCTAGCATCCAGATTCAACGCAAAGGTGGACAGATTTGTGTCTCGCACAAAGGATCCCCTAGCTTGCGGTTCGGATGCCCTAGTGTTCCCTTGGGATCAGTTCAAGCTGATATATGCATTCCCACCGCGATTAATCCGCAGAATCAGGGTAGAAAAGAAACCAGTGATTCTGGTGGCTCCAGCGTGGCCCCGAAGGGCATGGTACGCGGAGATTGTAAAAATGTCAGTGGGAAGTCCTTGGACCCTCCCACATCGTCCGGACCTGCTTTCGCAAGGACCGATATACTACCCTTCCTTACCAGCCCTAGGTTTGACGGCCTGGCTATTGAAGCCCACATTCTAAAAAAGAGAGGGCTCTCTAATCCTGTGGTATCTACCATGATCAATGCCAGGAAGCCGGTATCCAGGCAGATCTATTATAGGATCTAGAAGGCGTACATCACGTGGTGTGAGGCCAGGAAATGGCATCCACGTAAGTACGTAATAGGTAGGATTCTGGACTTCCTACAGTGGGCTGTACATAGGAAGCTTGCCTTGAGTACTATCAAGGGTCAGACGGCCTTGTCAATATTTTTTTCAAAGGCCCTTGGCTTTGCATTCATTAGTCAAAGCTTTCATACAAGGAGTGATGCGTATTAGCCCTCCGGTTAGTATTCCCATATGTCCATGGGACTTAAACCTGGTTCTGTCGGTTCTACAGAAACAACCATTTGAACCATTGCGGCACATTTCCTTGGTTCTTTTCACCAGGAAATTGATTTTCTTAGTAGCCATTTGTTCGGCTAAAAGAGTATCGGAATTAGCCCCCTTGTCCTGTAAGGAGCCATATCTGGTTATCCATAAGGACAGAGTAGTATTACGTCCTCATCCAGCCTTCTTCCTAAGGTGGTATCGAGGTTCCATTTGAACCAAGATGTGGTTCTTCCTTCCTTTTTCCCCAAACCTAGTTCGGTAGAGGAAAAGTTATTGTATTCTTTGGATGTAGTAAGAGCAGTTAAAGCTTATCTCAAAGCCACTGCTCAGATTCGTAGAACGGATACTTTGTTTGTTCTGCCGGAAGGCCCCAGAAAGGGTCAGGCAGCATCAAAAATCTACTTTAGCCAAGTGGATTCGACAGGTCATAATACAAGCCTATGGCTTGAAAAGGAGACCGCCTCCGTTCAAAGTTAGGGCGCACTCCACAAGAGCAGTTGGAACTTCATGGGCAGTGCATCACCAAGCCTCCCTGGCTCAAGTCTGTAAGGCCACAACATGGTCCTTAGTACACACGTTTACTAGATTCTACCAGGTAGACGTCAGAAGTCAGGAGGATGTCGCCTTTGGGCGCAGTGTGTTGCAGGCCGCAAAAGAGCCTCATGCCTGATGGCGCCCAGCTTATGTATGGTGTATCCCCCCCCTCATTTGGCATTGCTTTGGGACGTCCCATTAGTAATGACTAAGTCGCTCTGTGTCCCGTGATGTACGAAAAAGAAAAAGGGATTTTTATAACAGCTTACCTGTAAAATCCTTTTCTTGGAGTACATCACGGGACACAGAGCTCCCACCCCTCTTTTTGGGACACTTATTGCTTTGCTACAAAACTGAGGTGCTCCCGGATGGGAGGGGCTTATATAGGGGAGGGTACTTCCGGTTTGGAAGTTGCCAGTGCCAGCACCTGAAGGTAAACTATATAACCCATTAGTAATGACTAAGTCGCTCTGTGTCCCGTGATGTACTCCAAGAAAAGGATTTTACAGGTAAGCTGTTATAAAAATCCCTTTTTTTACCCACCCCTCGTTTTAAGTTTGTACTGCTTTTTGACGAACTGATCTTCGAGGTGCAGAGAGAGGGATTATACCCAGAGGGTCCGCCCCCTGGGCGGTGCTGTAGAAGGTGTGATGTAACACTTTTTACAATTTTTTTCTGCCTAGTCACTCCTAAAGATAGGATAATACCACTTGTCAATAGGAAGCTGTGTCAGTCCATGAACTCAGAGAAAAGGATTTTACGGTGAGTAAAAAATCCTATTTTCACGCATGATTAGTGTTTGGCTGAAGCCATTTATTATCATTCAACTGTGTTTACTCTTTTTAAATCATCAATCATCATCACAACAGAAACTACCCAAATGACCCTGATCAAAAGTTTACATTCCCTGGTGATTTTGGCCTGATAACATGCACACAAGCTGACATAAAGGGGTTTGAAAGGCTATTAAAGGTAACCATCCTCACCTGTGATCTGTTTGCTTGTAATTAGTGTGTGTGTATACAGTGGGGCAAAAAAGTATTTGGTCAGCCACCAATTGTGCAAGTTCTCCCACTTAAAAAGATGAGAGAGGCCTGTAATTGTCATCATAGGTATACCTCAATTATGAGAGACAAAATGTGGAAACAAATCCAGACAATCACATTGTCTGATTTGGAAAGAATTTATTTGCAAATTATGGTGGAAAATAATTATTTGGTCACCTACAAATAAGCAAGATTTCTGGCTCTCACAGACCTGTATCTTCTTAAGAGGCTCCTCTGTCCTCCACTCATTATCTGTATTAATGGCACCTGTTTGAACTTGTTATCAGTATAAAAGACACCTGTCCACAACTTCAAACTCCACTATGGTGAAGACCAAAGAGCTGTTGAAGGACACCAGAAACAAAATTGTAGACCTGCACCAAGCTAGGAAGACTGAATCTGCAATAGGCAAGCAGCTTGGTGTGAAGAAATCAACTGTGGGAGCAATAATTAGAAAATGGAAGACATACAAGACCACTGATAATCTCCCTCGATCTGGGGCTCCACGCAAGATCTCACCCCGTGGGGTCAAAATTATCACAAGAACGGTAAGCAAAAATCCCAGAACCACACAGGGGGACCTAGTGAATGACCTGCAGAGAGCTGGTACCAACGTAACAAAGGCTACCATCAGTAACACACTACACCGGCAGGGACTTGGATCCTGCAGTGCCAGACGTGTCCCCCTGCTTAAGCCAGTACGTGTCCGGGCCCGTCTGAGGTTTGCTAGAGAGCATTTGGATGATCCAGAAGAGGATTGGGAGAATGTCATATGGTCAGATGAAACCAAAATAGAACTGTTTGGTAGAAACACAACTCGTCATGAGAGAGAATGCTGAGTTGCAACCAAAGAACACCATACCTACTGTGAAGCATGGGGGTGGCAACATCATGCTTTGGGGCTGTTTCTCTGCAAAGGGAACAGGACGACTGATCTGTGTACATGAAAGAATGAATGGGGCCATGTATCGTGAGATTTTGAGTGCAAAACTCTTCCCATCAGCATGGGCATTGAAGATGAAACGTGGCTGGGTCTTTCAGCATGACAATGATCCCAAACACACCACCCGAGCAACGAAGGAGTGGCTTCGTAAGAAACATTTCAAGGTCCTGGAGTGGCCTAGCCAGTCTCCAGATCTCAACCCCATAGAAAACCTTTGGAGGGAGTCGAAAACATGTGTTGCCCAGCGACAGCCCCAAAACATCACTGCTCTAGAGGAGATCTGCATGGAGGAATGGGCCAACATACCAGCAACAGTGTGTGTCAACCTTGTGAAGACTAACAGAAAACGTTTGACCTCTGTCATTGCCAACAAAGGATATATAACAAATGTGACAGCAGGCAGGTAAAATCACCAGGTTGCATCCAGGATGGAAGATATACATGTCTTAGATTCAGGCTTTATGCCAATTTATACCACTAGGGGGAGTGCCGGGAGTCTTGCAGGTAAGAGTTAATGAGCCCAGCTGAAGTAAGTGGGCTCATTAAGACCTCTACAAGAACTCCCAGCATGCTAAAGGGAGATGCTCCAACCTGGAACCAGATCTGTGTGTATAGACTGGGGAGTGTGCTTTCTGTGCGGTGAGACAAAGCCTGTGTGGCTATTGCTAAGAACTTCTAAAAGCAGGGAGCTAGGGACTGGGGCAGCACAAGGCTGTACCCAGTTGTTGGTTAGGGACACCAACGTGTGTAGTTAGCGGTCAAGTTGACCAGGATTTCTTTTGCTGTTTCTTTTGTTTTCTGTTATATTTTTTTCTGAATATAGTTCAAATAAAACCGCACCCTTTTGTTTTTCTCCTACCACTGTCTGCTGTGCCTAATTTTGTGTGGTGAATCCATCCAGGGGGTCACACACACCCGCTGCCGAGCTAACCCCCTCACACAAAGTATTGAGATGAACTTTTGATATTGACCAAATACTTATTTTCCACCATAATTTGCAAATAAATGTGATTGTCTGTCTGGATTTGTTTCCACATTTTGTCTCTCATAGTTGAGGTATACCTATGATGACAATTACAGGCCTCCCTCATCTTTTTAAGTGGGAGAACTTGCACAATTGGTGGCTGACTAAATACTTTTTTGCCCCACTTTAAAAGGTCAATGAGTTTCTGGACTCCTGACAGACCCTTGCATCTTTCATCCAGTGCTGCGCTGACGTTTCTGGATTCTGAGTCATGGGGAAAGCAAAAGAATTGTCAAAGGATCTGTGGGAAAAGGTAGTTGAACTGTATAAAACAAGAAAGATATATAAAAAGAGATCCAAGGAATTGAGAATCAGCAGTGTTCAAATTCTAATCAAGAAGTGGAAAATGAGGGGTTCTGTTGAAACCAAACCACGGTCAGGTAGACCAACTAAAATTTCAGCCACAACAAAATTCAGCCATTATAAGCTTGCTATGGGGCCACTTGGCAGGGGGGAGGGGCCAGGAGCGGCAGCGGGGGACCCGAGAAGAGGAGGATCGGGGCTGCTCTGTGCAAAACCTGACACAGAGCAGGTAAGTATAACATGTTTGTTATTTAAAAAAATAAAAAACGAAGATTTACAAGGATTTTAAGTTGTTGGCAATCATGGCGAACTATAGACTAAAATGGAAAGGTCATTTTAAAATGGCTTGTGTAGCAATTCTGTATGTTTTATAAATTTTTTATGAAACTGGACTTTTTCCTTTTCATACAAAAACAACAGCAACATCATCACATCCAGATTGATGCATTATACTAGGATTATATATTGCAGGTTAGCATGTTTCCTTTTACAAAGCTTTCAAAAATGATTGCTACACATTTCTGGGTGAGAGATGTCGTCCACAGCTAGTTATTATGACGATGCAAGGGAAGAAGATGGCTTTTGACAAGGAGGATTCAGAGCAGTAGTTTGTCAGAGATGAAAGTCATTTCTACAGGCTGAGAATGGTTAAAAAGCCTATCGGAGGCACTTGGGTAACTTGAGTGTGTTGGGATAGAAAGTATTTGTATTGTTTAGTTTACTGGAACCTAATTCAAACAATCTAAGTAAGGGCCCTTTCAGACGTGAGGATCCATACCTTTAACATCCGCTTGCTCAGTGGGGATTGCTCCGTTGATCCCCGCTGAGCCGGCAGATGACAGGGTGGTCCCTGCACACTGTGCAGGGACCGCCCTGTCAGATCTCCGCTCTCCTCTATGGGAGGATCGGATGAACATGGACCGTTTGTCGGCGTTCATCCGATCCGCTCTGCAGACGGATGGAAAAATAGGATTTTCCTCCGTCTGCAGAAACGGACCATAGTGGATACGGATGATATCTGGTGTCAGCCAAGTTCATCCGCTGACACCTGCTTTCCCATAGGGATACATGTATGTCCGTATTTCATCCGAAAATACGGACATACGGTCCGCACGTGTGAAAGGGGCCTTAAATGGAATCTGGCCAAACAGTTCCTTATTTAGAGTTTTTTATTCGTGCTACATTATTTTAATAAAGTAAAAATTTCAGTAATTAAAAAGATCTGCATGGATTACTTCCTGACACAATGGGGGTTATTTACGAAAGGCAAATCCACTTTGCACTACAAGTGCAAACTACAAGTGCAAAGCGCACTTGAAATTGCACTGAAAGTGCTGTCGCTGTAAATCTAAGGGGTAGATCTGAAATGAGGGGAAGCTCTGCTGATTATATCATCCAATCATGTGCAAGCTAAAATGCTGTTTTTTATTTTCCCTGCATGCCCCCTTTCTGATCTACAGCGACTGCACTTTCAAGTGCACTTTTAGTGCATTTTCAAGTGCATTTTGCACTTGTAGTGAAAAGTGGATTTGTCTTTCATAAATAACCCCCAATATACAGCAACAGTATCATCTTTCAGAAAAGCGCCACCTTTTATCATTAAAGTGTTACTAAACCCAGTAATATGAAAATAGTTAATCCGCCCACCCGCAGTGCCCACAGCTTTTAAATCTTCTTTTTACATTAAAATATTGCCACTATATACCTTTTTGGATGATCTGTATACCACGGTTACATGATAAACTGCACAGTTTCTCCAGTGCTGAGAGTTTAGGTAGGAGGAGATTTCCACTGCAGCCTGTATACACGCCCACATATGTGATGTCAATATCACGTGACCTGGCTATCTCTGAGAACAAGTAAATATTACAATACATAAGCTTTAGGCATTTTTGAGCCCCAATCCAGTGACTTTGCTGAGATGGCTGAGGCTAAGATAATGTCATCAGTCTCCTGCAGGCAGGAAGAGCATTTCCTCAGTCTCCTCCCCCTGTTATCAGACTGTACATTGTAAATTCATAGCAAGTCACAAGGTGAGAGGCTGCAGCACAGGCCAATCTGTTTCAGAAATTTGTGAACACAGCTATCAGGATTTACATGTTTGTGTCATCTCTGAATGTGGAGCCCGAGAAAGGATATTGGGTGACAGTCACTTTGGTCTTTAAAGTTTTATTGCAAAACAGTTAAGGAGGCGATTGTAAGGAGTCCCAGATACTGTAGCAGATCACTTACAGACGACTATCCATATCTAGATCAATGTCTGGCTTCAGTGTCAGAACCTCTAAGCCGATCCGACAACACTGTAAGCACATTCCCAAATTTCTGTGCGTCCTCTAAGTTAGTCACCAGGCCCTTCTGAGAGACCAGCCTTCTTCCAGGCTCTCCTTAGCAAGGGGCTTCCTCCTTGGAACAGCTTGTTCCAGACCAGACAGGACAGCTTCAGGACCACTTCAGTACAGGTTAGGCCCCAAACCAGGCTATAGGGCCTAACAGCAGGGCTCCATCCAGAAGCACCTCTCTAGGCCTCAGCCTAATGAAAGAGAGCGAACACATGGCCTGCCCCAAATATTTATGTAGCGGGGTCTCCTTTAAGGCCCCGGGACTACGTTACCCAGAACCCCGTTCAACACCCAGGGTGCATTTAGCCACCGCAGAGACTCATGGGAGAGGCTATATAAGAAGAGGGCGAGGCTGAGCTCGGCCTCTTTGGACACCGCGCTGCAATCAACAGGTCTTCCTGTACGGATCTGCTGCAGTGCAGGGCTGGAAGCCAGGGCCTTGCACAACTTCCAGAGAGCCTTCCACCCCACTGCGGAGCTTGGGTGGCACCTGACTTTGTCGAGTTTGGACATCAGTTGGACCGGAGACCCGGTCGTTGCGGATACTGTGTGTAGAGACACAGTAGGTGGAAGTCCCGGACTGGGATCGCGTCCGGAGTGGTGAGCGAGCACCTGCTCATTCATATAGACTGTACTTTGATTCGGCCTAGAGACTGCCTTGGCCCTCCGGGTTCTATTTTACTGTCCCACAGGAGACTAGTGGTGGAACTGAGTTGAGTAGTCTCCTGTGAGGGGTTCATTCTCCTTCTTATTTTCCTACCATTCGGATTACAAATTACCATTCCTGTTGTGCACCACCAGTCAAGTTGCATGCGAAGAAATTGTTCTTCTAGAGACTGAGTTTAGATCTGGGTCAGGCCTGATCTGTAGTTAGAACTTTGGTTGCTGCGCCATAAGGGCGCATAGTTAGAGATAGTTGAACTTGGCGGGTAACCGCCTGCGTTATATTTTCTGCTGCAGGGCTCTGCAGACATATATGTGTTATGTGTTAACCTTATGCCTTTTACCCAAAGTAAAGAAACGTTATAATTTATCTGTTGCTATCAGTGTGTTGTCTTTATGCAAAGAGGTTACCCCTGCAATACAAATAGATTATGTGCATAAACTGTTAGATTGTGATAAGAGAACAATCCCTAGACTAGCTGTGCCAGAGTGGGTCGAGTATATTGGGGTTGGCGGTGCTGTACACAGGGCCCGAAACAAATCCAGCGGCTCCCTTAATTGGGGGTAGCGCTACATTTATATCCTCCCCCAGCATGCACTAGTGGCCTAGGCCTCCTACTGGGTCAACTGAAGAAAATATAAATATTCATAACTTTCTGTTCTGGCTGATGCCTGAAGAATCTCCCAAATGTGGAAGCAGCAATAAAAAGTTGAATAGTTCTAACGCCCTGGTTGGAGATGAGCTTTAACCTCTTAAGTCCCAGCACCTTTTGAAAAATCACACCTGTGGCTCCTGCAGGTCCCTGCCTCAATGTAGGTTGAAATGACCGGCTTTCATCCAGCTGACATCAAACGCTAAGAAAGACCCATGTTTCACCTAGTGTAAGCCAGCAAAGAAACCTTTTGTTAGATATCATTGCACTCACATAAATCTGAAATATGAATAAGTGCCTTATAAATCGCCCGAATTTCACCTCTAAGGGACACGTGGTGTCATCACATATCTTAGCTCCGCTCTGACGCTATGAGTAAACACTGAATAAGTGTGAAACGCATCAGCTGTCCTGGGTTATGCTGGTTTTTGTAGTGCCTGTTTTTCTTCAATAAATATACGTTGGATTGGAGTGCGGCTGTCCTCACCATTTTTGTTTTCATTGCGTTTTGTCGGATGACGTTTTCAAAGGGCAAGGGCAATAATGCTGCATGTTTTTGCACATTTACACATGTATAGCATTGGGCGTATATTATTATATGTAATATGATTATAATATTAATTTATTCTGGCTATTGGAATACATGTACTCTCATATGTGCATGCGCATACACATGTAAATGATGCTCTAAATTCCTCTCTGAACGCAGCTTTGGTGCGTTTTTCTATACTTGCCTGGAGTTCAGGTTTAATATACAACTACTAATCCTGATTTCATTGGCCCTCTGCTTAGTAAATAAAAGCTGCTTAACAATTACAAAAATTATAGGGTTATTATAAGGTGTATGGTTCAGATTTATAGCCAGGGCTGAATGAGAAGCAAAAAAACTATTGTAGAATTTGCAGCTGCCTAAAGAGCAGTTCTCCGGTCGTACATCCATGTGTTAATCAAGCAAGCTTCACTCACAACATCTGATGCCAAATTATCTCTCTCTGTCTCTGCATTATCATCAGAGACCTTATCTGATGAATTGTGCCTTCCTGTTTATGACATTTGCTAGCCTGTAGGGACTGATCAAGAGTGATCTCAGTTCATCCTTATAATTTTTCATTCTCTACATGGTTTCGAGCTTAACACACACTGCACCCAGCGTCTATATAGAGCCGGTCAGGGCCCTTGTTTGTGTTGATGATGGTTAACCCTTTTTATCATATAGTACAAAATCACCAAAACTAGAACGCCACAACCTCGTGTGCTGGCCAGGTAAAAACTAGATTTTCAACCACCATACCGCTTGTGTGAAAAAATTATAATTTATTTGGTACAACAACATAAAAAACATAAAACCTTAACACCTAAAGACAAGTAATAATCCCATATAGCTCATCAAGGAGCTCTTTAACATTTACAAATAAAAGATTGTTGAAAAATTTTGCACTACCTACATGCTTTATGACAGCCTCTCTATAACTGACAAGTTAGATGATATTGCTGCTTGGAGAGAGGGTTGTTGTGAAGATAGTGGATAAGGATAGACTAAAGCCCTTTACGCACGATCGGTTTTCCGATGGAATAAAATCCGATGGATTTTTCCATCGGATTTCCGATGAAGCTGACTTCCATCAGTCTTGCCTACACACCATCAGTCAAAAATCCGACCGTCCCAAACGCCGTGATGTAAAACACTCAGACGAGCCGAGAAAAATTAAGTTCAATGCTTCTGAGCATGCGTCGACTTGATTCTGAGCATGCGTGGGTTTTTTCTCAGAAGGAGTTCCACACAGACAATCGGAATTTGCTATCGTTTTTTTTTCCATCGGATAAATTTAAAACAAGTTCTATTTTTAATCACCGATGGAAAAAAGACCGATGGGGCCCATACACGATCGGTTTGTCCGATGAAAAAAGTCCATCGGACTGTTTTCATCGGTAAAACCGATTGCGTGTACAGGGCTTTAGCGTCTGCAGCTGTGGATTCTTTTTGAGAAAACCACATTTCCCATTAAAGTTTAGGGAATAATCCATGTTTGTAATGGTCTCAAATTAGCAAAGGAACCACAAACATTCAAATAGGCTTATCCATAAGTTTATACTCAGATATTGAAATATATCCAGAGTTTCTTGTACTCTGTAGTATAGAACTTTAAGAACCTTGAAGTCTTGATGGGTTTCATGAACACAGTCTGAAATCTACGAAGGCAAGTCTTTTCTCCCCTTCCTAAGCCGAGGTGATGTTTGGCTTGTGATGGTGTCCACTGTCTGAGAGGATTTTTCCTCACTTTGAAGAGATTTCGTCTCTTTCACTTGGGTCTGTAGGAGAGGGAGTTGAGGGAAATCTCCACAACAAGACACAGATGGCAAAATAAAAAAAATAAAAACACTGAAAGGAATTTAATCATCCCTTATGCCAGCCTTCCTCAAGCAGGCTGGCCACCAATGCAATAGGTCACTTTTACACTGACCACCAATGTAAGGGGTTACTTCTACACTGACCACTGATGTAAGGGGTCACTCCTACACTGACCACCAATGTATCAAATTCCATCCAGTCTATATATGTGTATTTGTTGTTAGCTTTTGGAAATGTTTGATGGTTTCTATGGTATTCTAATAGGAAGAATGACCTTTGCTCTTGGTACTCCCAATTCCTTACAATGGGGTTCCAAGGTTCTGAATGAAAATTGTATTTCTCTTTCGTTCATTGACGGACATAGCCCTCATTCTTGACCTTAGGGTTATATCGCCACCATTTGGAGTCGGACTAGGCAGAAACAAAAAAACAGCACATCACCGCCCAGGGGCGGTCCTTACTGGCAGTAACCCTCCACTTTTTTTTCTGCCTAGTCTAGGAGAAGGACCTGGCTCCCTGCTGGGATCTGTGGTTCCTTTGGTTCTTTATTTTTTATTTAGTTTTTTCTGTGTTCCCACCCCTCGTTCTGGCACTGCTTTGGGACGTCCCTAAGGTCAAGAATGAGGGCTGTGTCTGTCAATGAACAAAACTGCTTTATAACGAACTGAGCTGCCTGGAGCAGAGTGCAGGGTTACTGCCAGTAAGGACCGCCCCTGGGCGGTGCTGTGCTGTTTTTTTGTTTCTGCCTAGTCCTACTCCAAAAGGTGGCGATATAACCCTAAGGTCAAGAATGAGGGCTGTGTCAGTCCATGGACGTCAGAGAAATGGATTTTACGGTGAGTACAAAAATCCTATTTTTGTCCTTGCTGTGCTGCCAAGATGCTGGCGAACAACATGGAAGCACACAAAATTACAGGAGGTCTTTAATATAACCCATCCAAAATATACTTCAACCTCCTTCACAGGAAGAATCAAGCAAAGTGTCTTCTACTCCTCTACTTTAAAGCATTTTGTTTACTACTAAATTACAGCTCAGGTTTAAAATAGCTCAAGTCCTGCAGTAAGTATAAATGTATACTCAAGAACAGAAAATCAACTCTGGAAGTTCAAAGTTTTTTTTGTCTTTTTTGTCTTTGCTCTGTTCATGATAAATGCTTGGGTACCCCTGCTAATGCATTGATCAGAAAATGCCTTGCAGGCAGCTCTGTTTATGGAGAGATTAGTGCAATTTATTCAGGGAGCCACAGGGAAGATTGGCCTTGTCTAGAGGCTACAGGGTTGAGCAGTTCTGTGGTTAATGAGGCCCTTTGCCTTGATCTATGCATGTGCATATTTTTAATTTTCCTACAGGTCTGTTTCAACTTCTCTGTGCTAAACATGAGTGAGAATCATCAAAAGCTTAACTAAAATTGCCCATACGTATTGGGAGATGGCGTTTCATTAAAGCACAACTCCACTAAGCACCATCTGTAGCCAAGATGGACAGGTAACCTAACCGTCAATTTCTGTATATATATATATATGGGGGGAAACCTGAAACTACCCTTTTCATGATGAATAACAAAGCAAATGGCCCCAATAATTTAAAGCAGACTCCTTTTTATGTGCCTGCACATGCCTTTATATGTCTGCTCCAAAACCCAGGTGCCCAATCTATTATCTATCAATTCAGAGAGTTTTCCCCCTAATCTTCAAATTGTCCCATCACTATGATGTTTGACCTAACTCTTACTGGTCAATAGGAATGTGCAGCAGTGGGTGGGCTATCCCTCTATGTTGACATGCACGCATCAGCCATAACATTATGACCACTGACAGGTAAAGTGAATAACATTGATCTGAATGGCATCTGAAAGTGGGTGGAATATATTAGGCGCTAAGTGAACATGTTGTCTCTGAAGTTGATGTGTTGAAAGCAGAAAAAAAGGGCAAATGTGAGTATTTGAGCGACTGTGACGAGGACCAAATTGTAATAGCTAGATAACTGGTTCAGAGCAACTCCAAAAGTGCAACTCTTGTGAGATGTTCTTGGTAATGCTGGTTCTGATAAAAAGGTGTCAGAACACACAGTGCATTGCAGTTTGTTGCGTATAGAGCTGCATAGCTACAAACTAGTTAGAGTGCCCTTACTGACCCGTGTTCACAGCCAAAGGCACATACAAATGGGCACATGAGCATCAGAACTGGACTACAGAGCAATGGAAGAAGGTGGCCTGATCTGATGAATATAAGAATGGTTTGAGGAACACAACAATGAGTTTGAGGTGGTGACATGGCCTCCAAATTCTTCAGATCTTGATCCAGTCGAGTATCTGTGGGATGTACTAGAAAAATAAATCTGATCCATGGAGGCCCCACTTTGCGACTTACAGGACTTAAAAAGATCTGCTATTGATGGTTGGTGCCAGATACCACAGCATACTTTTAGAGGTCTAATGGAGTCAAAGCTGTTGTTCTCCTTGAAATATAATTTGCACTTTGCAAGGAAACTCACCATTAGCTTACTGCAGGGCTCGACAAACCCCAGGCGCCAGGTCGCCATGGCGGCAAGAAGTTTCGCCCTGGTGCCTAGGGTTCTTCCTGAATTTTTGCCCACCCATCCTGTGACACTCCACCCCTCCCAGTATGCATCGCAGGGTCCGCTTACCCATCTGCGGGCCTGGGACCGGCATAGCAGGTGGCACCGGGTAGAGAGGAGGGAGGAGAGGACACATGCCCGCTCTCCTCCCCTTCTAATTGTTGACCCAGAAGTGACGTGTGACATCATGTCTGGGTCCCCGTTCACAATTTCCTTGGCCATCAAGGCTGGAAAAGAATGTAATGTCATGTGATGTGTATTATCTTACATGCAGGGTCTTTTAGACCTTAGATGTCTCATTAAAGATAACCTGCACCAAAAGAAAAAAAAAATATTACATGAGGGACTTTTCCTATGTGATGAAAAAATGTTAAGTAAAAAAAAAAAAAAATGTTGTTTTTAATTGTAAAAAAATCGTTACACCCGAGCACATAAAATCCAACCCCCCCCCCCCCCCAAAAAAAAATAGATGCCACCCACCACTGCATATACACATGTAAACACACGCAGCGGGGTGCTTACGCCTTTTAAACATCGCTTGCGATACACATGTTACATATAACCGCACAAGACGGAATGAGAGCAAGAATTCTAGCACCAGACCTACTTCGTAATGCTAAACTGATGACCTGTATGGGGCTTTTAAAGCGTCGCCTATGGAAAATATAGGGTACTAATATGTTTAAGGTTTGACATGTTGGGTATCTATTTACTTGGTGCAACCTCTGATTTTATATTTTACCAAACAATTGAGTACTGTCCGTGATACTTTTTTTGTTTGCACTAACATACAGTTTTTCAGGACAAGCTTTCTGCTTTTGATTGTTAATGCAAATAAAAAAAGTATCATGGACAGTACTCAATTGTTTCTGTTGCAAGTGCACTAATACGGCTACAATCACCTCAAGCATATTTTACCAAAAAATTGGGTAATTTTATTGCGTTTTTTTGCCCCCCTAAAATTAACTTTTAATGTGTTTTTTTTTTTACAGAAATTTTGTGTTTGTAGACCTTTGTGGTAATATTGTGTGACATAAAAAAATTAAACTACCACTATTTTATTCTCTAGGGTGTCTGCCTTTAGAAAATATATAATGTTTGGGGGGTTTTATTAAATCTTCAGGCCTAAAACGATTTTTTAAACATGTGCAAAAAACACAAACACATCACTGGCTGTGAAAGGGTTAAATAAGTTCACCTTCAGAAACATGTCACATGTTCCACCCGTAAGATTTGTTAGTTTGAAAAAAATGGCTCCTAACGTTAGCTGGCTCCTAGATTCAAAGCAAATTGTCAAGCCCTGATTTAGGCTGGCCATACATGGGTCGAATTTCGAAATAATTTTTGTTCGAAAATCTTATCTAAGAATTTTCATTCGTATTTCGCACCATTAGTGGGCTGCGGCAACAGACGATTTTTGTGCGGTCGTTGAATTTTAATAATCGGACATGTTGGAAGTTTTTCAAAAAACAAATGATTTTCTAATCAATGATGGTATCGTGCGAGAAATGTAATCGAAAAAGAAATGTGCATGTGCAAGAAAAGAAAAATCCCGGAAGGAAAAGAAGATTCCCAGACACAAAAATTATTTTATATAGGAACAAGAGGTGAAATTGAAGGTTTGGTTGGTCGAATTTCAAAATCAATGGTGGCACCATCGGATCACAAAACGCACACATTTTCTGATTTTCAAAAGAAAATTCTTTCGAAATTCGACCATGTATACGAGGGGAAGCTCTGCTGACATCATCATCCAATTATGTGAAATTTGCATGAGAGCACTCAAGTCACACCATAAGGGGTGCCAAGTGGTGGGGGGTACTTGGTTGTGGAATCAGTTGACTAGTAATACTGTATAGTCTGACAGTTGCACTTTAATGAGTTAACCCTCATTTTTTATAATGTCTTCATGATTTGGGACTATTATTACTGTTGGGACAAGTTGGGAAACAGCATAAGAATCAGATGAGTTCAGGTTATGGAGCTTTGACAGCAAAAGGAAAATCTTTCCAGGTCATAGACTTTAGTCATAGTAATTTTTCTTAGTTGCAGTGCGTATATAAAAGGGAGCCGTCATTGCAAATCTTTACAGGGAATTCTTACTGTTGCTGTTACAGCACCTGTCCCAGGTATGGCTGGGAGGGCAGAGTGATACATCCAAACCAAATGCATTAAAATAATAAACATCATAAATAATACAATATCACACAAATTATTTTAGAGTGGTATGGCCAGAGCTTTTTTTTAACCACTTCCCTACCAAGGCAATTTATAATTGTTTTGCACACACGTTAAAATCTGCATTTTCAGCTAGAAATTACGTAGAACCCCCAAACATTATATGTTTTCTAAAAGCAGAGGCCCTGGAGCATGAAATGGTAGCTGATGCAATTTTTTTTAATGTCACACAATATTTGCACAGCCATTTATCAAACGTAAATTTTCAGGAAAAATTACACTTAAACTTATTTTAGTGCACACGAACACAAAATAATACCTAATTTTTGTAAAATAATATTGCGCCGAGTAAATAGATACCAAACATGTCAAGATTCAAAATTGCAAAAGCCTGTGAAATGGTGACACACTAGGGTACCTACATTTTTCCAGGTGACATTCTGAAGCCTTTACAGGTTATCAAGTTTAAGTCAATTGTAAATTATGGCTCCAGAATTATTGCTCTCACTCCAATGTTAATGCCAATATCCCACGTGTGTGGTGCAGTCACTAAAAACATGTGTGCTGTACCTACTTGCGCGTTTGCATGTATGTGCGGGGAAATGGGGGGGGGGGGGTTTAATTGTTTTAAATTATTTTTATTTCTTTTATTTAATTTTACACTTTTTAAAACTTTTTCTTATTTAACTTTATTGCTATAACAAATGGAACAAATAAGACCCCTTGTAATAGCTTAGGGGCAGGTGACAGGTACTTTTTATGGAGACATCAGGGGTCTAATAGCTGTCTCCCCTTCCCTTCCAAGCAATTAACGAAGCACAGATCGTGCTTGGTTAGATATTCCCCTTGCTGTAACAGGCAGGAAATGGCAGGTCTGAAACAGGAAGTGACGAAATCCTCATCACTTCTGGGATCATTCATCACAGAGGACACGGGCGAATGGATGTTCCTCCATCTCCTCTGTTGGCAACTATCCAGACTGCTTACTGCAGATAGCCCGGGAACCATTGTGTGCATCGCAGGGGGGAGGGGGCCTTTGGAGCACTGTAAAAGTGGTCGACTGGCTGTAAAATGGTACCAAAATCATGGCTGCATGACGTTTATATACGTATGTCAGATAGGAAGTGGTTAAATAACAAGATAAGAACGAGAGCCTAATTTAGACATCAATTCTTCAAAACACACATGAAATCTAAAACAATCATTAAAGCCAGGTCCTTGACAGTGTCATCCAATTGTAAACCTGTATTGACCACCAGCCATTCACAACCAGCTTGGTGGGTAGACACCAGTCATTTTACACCATTGTTCACCTGGAATAAACTTTAGTAATTACTTTGTTCATGAACACCACATAATCATACATATTTGTGACCATAAGGCTAAGCCACCTATCCAAACATTACCAACGACCTTACTTTTTTGACACCATTAAGGACCTACTGATACTCGTCTACCTATACCTCAATTTCCCAAAACCTATGAACTCCTAATCCTAGCCATATCGTCGTCATTGTTACCAAAAGGAGGGGTGGGCCAAATTACTCACCATGCTGTCTGTTCCTCCTCGAGATCTCCCTAAGTTATAACCATCTTCTCCCTGCTCCCTACGTTGTATCCTTAATTCTACCCTCACCCATTCCTAACCTTTTTTCTGCTTTCCAGCCCAACCTGTCATGTGTCCTTTCTCCTGCATGCTCATGGCAGGCCTGAAGGCCTGAGGTCTTACTACTTCGCTAATTCTCCATTGATTCGACCATAGGATATCTTGACAAGGCCTCACACAAATAACATGCCCTCTAGAGAGCATACTTCTTTCATTGTCAGCTCTTGCCAGCTGTTAATAATACCTGTACTTCATGGCAGTTCTCAGGGATCTTCCATGTACAGGAGTTGTAACTCCACTCCAGGACATCATGGAACAGCACAGGCTGATCTGCTCCAGAATGCAACACCTCACCACTGCCCTTTCTGTTTCCTCATAACGTTCACCAGTGGTGTGCACCTCTGGAATCCATTTCAGATGAGTAGACTGAACTCCTTGTTTTTAGAAGTCCTTGTTTGGGTTTTCGGATTTGCTGCAATGGAAGTTGTGCTCTCATATCAAAGTGAGGCTTAGGATGCCATATTTCATTCCACTCTGCTGTGGGACATAGTATATGGGGCAAAGACCCAAAAAGTGTATCAAAAGGCAAAAAAGTTAATTTTTTTAACTTTTAGATATAATGTGGAAAGGTAGGACCTTGTCGGTTTTTGTTGCTGTATGTGTCCTTGCTAGAAATATTGACTCTCTCTTTTTCTTGCTGACCACTGTCAGATAGTTTCCCTAATTTAAAACTACAGCCAAATCTAACAGTAGCACTGTAGCAGGTGACCTAGAAGCAAAAATTATCCTTTTGCTAAATATCTTTTCTGTAAAGTAAAGCAGTAAATAAATCTGTCAGTCCATGCAAATAACCTTAAGGTACAAAAGCATCAAAGGACAGCTGCAGGCAAGAAAGAAAAAAACTATATTCAGGAGGTTCTAACAGACATGCCTACCTATATAATTGTTTGCTGTCTGACAGCCAACTCTTTTCATCCCTGAATTTTCTCCATTGACAATTGTTTCATTTAGGAGGTCTACCTTTGTTTCCTGAAACATGCCTGGCTTGGGCATGAACTCTGAGGCTCCTTCCTTGCATGATGCTAAATTCTTCTGCTGACAGCTAAGGGTGCACATACAGTTGTGCTCATAAGTTTACATACCCTGGCAGAATTTTTCAGAGAATATGAATGATAACACAAGAACTTTTCTTTCACTCTTAGTAAGAGCCAGTTCACACCAGGGCGGCGCGACGCGGCACGACTTGTGGGGGCGACCTCGGCGGCGCGATCTCAAGACGACTTGAGACGCCCGCCAAGGCGATTTGCATAAGACTTCTGTATAGGAGTCAATGCAGGTCGCCTTGGGTCGCCCCCAAAAGTAGTACAGGAACCTTTTTCTAAGTCGGAGCGACCTGAGTCGCTCTTACTTAGAACGGTTCCATTGAAAATCATGGGACGCGACTTGTCAGGCGACTGAGTCGCCTAACGAGTCGCCCTGGTGTGAACTGGCTCTTAGTGTTTGGCTGAAGCCATTTATTATCCATCAACTGTGTTTACTCTTTTTACTCTTTTTAAATCATAATGACAACAGAAACTACCCAAATGACCCTGATCAAAAGTTTACATACCCAGTGCTGCACTGACGTTTCTGGATTCTTAGTCATGGGGAAAGTAAAAGAATTGTCAAAGGATCTGCGGGAAAAGGTAGTTGAACTGTATAAAACAGGAAAGGGATATAAAAAGATATCCAAGGAATTGAGAATGCCAATCAGCAGTGTTCAAACTCTAATCAAGAAGTGGAAAATTAGGGGTTCTGTTGAAATGAAACCACGGTCAGGTAGACCAACTAAAATTTCAAGCACAACTGCCAGGAAAATTGTTTGAGATGCAAAAGAAAAACCCACAGATAACTTCAGGTGAAATACAGGACTCTGAAAACATGTGGTGTGGCTGTTTCAAGATGCACAATAAGGAGGCAGTTAATGAAAGATGGGCTGCATGGTCGAGTCACCAGAAGAAAGCCATTACTATGAAGATGCCACAAAGTATCCCGCTTACAGTACTCTAAACAGCACAGAGACTAGCCTCAAACCTTCTGACAAAGTCATTTGGAGTGATGAGACCAAAATTTAGCTTTTTGGCCACAACCATAAATGCTACATTTCAAGAGGAGTCAACAAGGCCTATGATGAAAGGTACACCATTCCTACTGTGAAACACGAAGGTTTATCGCTGATGTTTTGGGGATGTGTGTTCTACAAAGGCACAGGAAATTTGGTCAAAATTGATGGCAAGATGAATGCAGAATGTTATCAAAAAATACTGGAGGAGCATTTGCACTCATCAGCCAGGAAGCTACGCATGGGATGTACTTGGACATTCCAACATGACAATGATCCAAAACACAAGGCCAAGTCGACCTGTCATTGGCTACAGAAAAATAAAGTGAAGGTTCTGGAGTGGCCATCTCAGTCTCCTGACCTCAATATCATTGAGCCACTCTGGGGAGATCTCAAATGTGCAGTTCATGCAAGACAGCCCAAGAATTTACAGGAACTAGAGGCTTTTTGCCAAGAGGAATGGGCAGATTTATCATCTGAGAAGATATAGAGCCTCATCCACAAATACCATAGAAGACTTCAAGCTGTCATTGATGTTAAAGGGGGCAATGGTTTTGCACAGAACAGCCCCGATCCTCTTCTTTTTGGGTCCCACGCCAGCAGTCCTGGCTCCCCACACTAAGTGCCCCAAATAGCAAGGCTCTTGCTATGGGGGCACTCAAGCAGGCTCGCTCCTGAGCTGCGCTCTTGTGAATGAGCATTGTCCATTCACACACAGAGCGCTCATCCCTGCTCCCCGCTCTTTCCTCATTGTGTCACTGGCTGCGATTGACATAGAATGCATTAAAGAGGAACTCCTGGCTCTGTCATATTAGGACACTAACCCGTCCACGAATCCAGCGCTGTCTTCACCCGAGCTGATTTTTCAATCGGCTCTTGGGTTCTGCCGCCCCCATTTCGGGTAAGGGAAACTTGCGGGTTCCCTACTGCGCATGCACAAAGCATGCTGGGCTTTGTGAATGGCCAGGGAGGAGGGGGTGAACTTCCAGATGACTTCGCTTGTCAAAAGCAGGTACCTGCTCCCTCCCCCCTGAAAGGTGCCAAATGTGGCAGTGGAGGAGGCGAGGAGGCAAATTACGGGAGCTTCCCCTATTGTGTGGAGCTCCGTTTTAAGGTAAAAAACCTTCTGCCTTTAGAACACCTTTAAAGGGAAACCTGTTTCTCATTAGTACAGATCTTTACTTGTGATCCGTGAACCCTACCATTTACGGTACATTTTTTCTCCTTCTGCCAGCGTAGGAGGCACTAGATTGAGGTCTCGATCTAAATAACAATTCATATGCGCTGTAGTGATGACACCACAGTAATATGGCAGCAATTTTGTCCCTTCTGGTGCCATTACAGCTCAAAGCGTGCACTAGTGGTGGATATCAGCATCTCTCCACCTCTCCACCCACCCATAAAAGTTGATTAACAACATAGTATCTCCATGTGTCATGCTTATTGGATGTTTGCAAAACAAATCTCCTTCCAATGTCATGTAAGTACATTATGAGTTTGCAACTTGGGCCTCTGCAGCAATGCCGTCTTCTAGGCTGGACCTTTGATATAAGAAGCGGACCAGTGGGATCATATGGCTTTTCAGAACCCCATTTTGTAGTATTTGGGTGGGGGAGTTCTCTACTCTACATCTTTGTTCTGCTGTCTTGATGTCTGCTTTAATCGAAAAAAATAATTACAGCATACTCTACTACAATATAAAAAAAAGTTTTGTTTATTATAGACCTTCCCAAAGAAGTGCACACTAATACCATACTATCACGGGCAGACTAGTACTTACCGAGGGCGAGATGCCGAGAGCGGTTCACCCTTGCGACTAAGCGCACTTCGACCCCTGGAGGTGAGACAGGGGAGGAATGGCACAAAGAGGCACAGGCTACCCAGCAGGTGCAAGTAGACTTGTATCAGGGTCTTTCAAGTGGTCAAGCAGCTGTGTCAAACTGGCAGGTGAGTGGCTTGCTGGAAGAACTTGATCAGAGAGTCCAAAACCAGGCTGAGGGTCAAGCACAGGCAGGTAAGATAATCCTAACACAGCCGGAGGTACTGTGTAGGGAACACACAAGGCAAATTCAGGTCACAGGCAAAAGGTCAAGGCAAGGAGACAAGAGGCAAGTCCGGGTCACAGGCTGAGGGTCAAACACAGGAGACAAGTGGAGTCCGTAAAACAAGCCGAGGTCAGATCCAGAAGAAGATCAGCAGAGTCAGAGGCAATCCGGGTCACAGAAGGTAATCAAACACAGGAACAAGTCACAGGAAACAGGAAGCTGAAGACAAACCAACAATTCCTCTGAGCATTTGATGAGCTTTTATAGGCAGCCAGGAAGTCATGTGGTGCGTTCAAATGGAAGTATAATATGCCTCTTCACAATGTGTTTCTCTGACACATACTGTCACGTACCTAGCGGTGATGAGCCCGAACTTGCAGAGGAAGGCCTCCCTTACGGCTCCCACCAGCGGCCCCTGGTAAGGTAACAGCAGGCACGGAGGTAGGAGGGGTACGAGTGCCTGGCAGGATCAACCAAGGTGAAGGTAGTTATGCAGACTTGGTAGGCACACTGGAACACAGCAGGTAGAACTGGAATCAGGAACACTCAGCAAACTGGAATCGTTCAGCAGACTGGACCGGAACCAGGAACACAGGAACTCGGCAAACTGGATCAGCTTAGCAGACTGGACCGGAACCAGGAACACAGGAACTCAGCAAACTGGATCAGCTTAGCAGACTGGACCGGAACCAGGAACACAGGAACTCAGCAAACTGGATCAGCTTAGCAGACTGGACCGGAACTAGGAACAGTGAGATTGGTCAGACAAGCCGGGTCGGTTAACTGGCTGGCAACAAGGTACAGAGGGATCAGACAGAGGAGAGGTCACAACAAGCCAGGGGTCGGTTGCAGGCAGAAAACTGGAGAAGTCACAGGCAGGCCGGGTCAAACACAGGTAAGTCTTCAGATCAGGTTTTCAGGTACTCAATGCTGTAGAGCAGACAGCAGGGACTGTCTGCGATTGACAGGTTTAAATAGCCCCTCTGGCGCCACCTGCAGGGCGGAGCATGCGCAACCGAGAATCAGGAAGACCGGGATGCCTGCTTCTGGCAGGATCTCCATGACATTGCCCCCCCCCAAGGGGCAGCCTCCGGATGCCCATCCGGGCAAACTTCTCAGGGTGAGATCTCTTGAAGGACTGCACCAGGCTTCTAGCATGGATGTTCTCCTCAGGCTCCCAAGAGTTTTCTTCGGGTCCGTAGCCCTTCCACTTAATCAGGAATTGGTTCTGATTATTCCTTCTTCTAAAATCCATAATGGCTTCCACTTCTAACTCCTCCTCCCCGTCTACAATGACAGGATCAGGGAGAGCCGGACTTCGGCCTGGAAATGGGTTGGGAACCGAAGGCTTCAGCAGAGATACATGGAAGACCGGATGGATCTTGAGGGAGTCAGGGAGCTCCAGTTCATAAGCCACTTCATTGATTTTCCTTTTGACAGGAAACGGCCCTAAGAATTTGGGGCCCAGTTTCTTAGAGGGGCATGCCATCCTCAAGTTTAAAGTGCATAACCATATTTGGTCGCCGGGTGCCAGCATTAATTCACCCCGTCTCTTCCTGTCAAAAATTGTCTTGTTGTGTTCCTGAGTCTTGGTTTCCTGCAGAAGTTGGTTGTTGGATAAAAAGAAGTTCAACTTTTCCTGGACTGCGGGCACCGTACATTCAGGAAGGGAATTGGGCAGGAATGAAGGATGGAAACCGTAATTTGCGAAGAATGGGGACTGCTTGGTAGCGGAATGCGTAGAGTTGTTATAGGCAAACTCGGCCAATGGGAGCAGAGAAACCCAGTCATTCTGAGCGAATGAAGAGAAGCAGCGCAGGTACTGCTCAAGGGTCTGGTTAGTCCTCTCAGTCTGTCCGTTGGTCTGGGGATGGTAAGCGGAGGAAAGGGACAAATCTATCTCCAGAGCCTTGCAGAGGGATCTCCAAAACCGGGAGGTAAATTGTACCCCTCGGTCAGAGACAATATTGGCTGGTACCCCGTGGAGTCTAACGACCTCTCTGATGAACACCTGTGCGGTTTCGGGAGCTGAGGGAGTCCCCTTCATGGGAATGAAATGTGCCATCTTGGATAGACGGTCTACTATCACGAAGATAGTGGTGTGACTCTCAGCCGGAGGCAACTCGACGATAAAGTCGATAGACAGCATTTTCCAGGGTCTGTCTGGGACGGGTAGGGGTCTCAGTAGTCCCCAGGCCTTGGATTTGTAACCCTTGTTTCGGGTACAAACTATGCAAGACTCCACAAACTTCCTACAGTTCTCGCGGAGCCGAGGCCACCAAAAGGTACGCTGTACCAAGTCGGTGGTCTTGGCAACGCCAAAGTGCCCGGCAAGGGCATGGTCGTGGCAGAGTTCCAGTACGGTTATTCTCAGCTCTTCAGGTACGTAGATCCTGTTCTGGTACCAAAACAGCCCATCTTTGGCCTGCAATTCCGGTTCGGAGGGGGGTCTCTGCCCAGTGGAGGCTTGCTTGATCCAGGAGAGTAGGTCTTCCTGAAGCAGAAGGAAGTTTCCAGGAGCAAGAATGGTGTCTGGAGGAGAGGTTTCCTTAGACTTATGGAACATCCGAGAGAGGGCATCGGGCTTAATGTTCTTGGAACCGGGGCGGTAAGTGACATGGAAGGAGAACCAGGAGAAGAAAAGCGCCCACCTGGCTTGTCGTGGTTTTAGCCTTTTCGCTGCCTTCAGGTACTCCAGGTTCTTGTGGTCGGTGAATATCAGAATCGGGTGGGCAGCCCCCTCCAACAGATAACGCCACTCCTCTAATGCGGACTTGATCGCCAGCAATTCCCGATCCCCCACGTCGTAGTTCCTCTCTGCCGCAGATAACTTGCGAGAGAAAAAAGCTACTGGGTGGAGCAAGGCTCTGGTCCCCTGTCTTTGGGACAGTATTGCTCCTACCGCAATTTCCGAGGCGTCTACCTCCAGAACGAACGGTAATGAGGAATATGGGTGCTTCAAGATAGAGGCAGAGGTAAAGAGACCCTTCAGGGCCTCAAAGGCCTTTTGGGCCTCAGGGGACCAGTGGAAACGGATCCCTTGTTTGGTCAGCTGGGTGATGGGTGCGATGATGGCTGAGAACCCTCTGATGAATTTGTGGTAGAAGTTGGCGAATCCAACGAAACGTTGGATCCCCTTCTTGTCCGCCGGGACTGGCCAGTCCAGATTTGCAGCAATCTTTTGAGGGTCCATTTTGATGCCCTCGCTGGAGATAATTAGTCCCAAGAACGATATACTTTCCAGCTCAAAATCACACTTCTCGGCCTTCGCATACAGGCCGTGCTGGCAAAGCCGAGCCAACACACTTCTGACGTGCCTGCGGTGGGAATCAAGGGAGGAAGAAAAAATTTGTATATCATCCAGGTAGACAATGACAAAGAGATCTAGGAAGTCCCGGAGTACATCGTTATTGAAATACTGGAAAGTGGCAGGGGCGTTGCACAACCCGAAGGGCATTACCCGGTACTCGAAATGTCCGAATCGGGTGCGGAAAGCGGTCTTCCACTCATCCCCCCTCCTTGATGCGGACCAAATTGTAGGCTCCGCGGAGATCAAGTTTGGTAAAAATGATGGCTGTTCCCAGTCTCTGAAATAGTTCCGGTACCAAGGGGAGAGGGTAGCGGTTTTTTACTGTGATTTTATTTAATTCACGATAGTCCACACAGGGTCGAAGGGTATGATCCTTCTTCTCTACGAAAAAGATGCCTGCACCGGCTGGAGATGTAGACGGACGAATGAACCCTTTCTGTAGGTTTTCATTGATATAGTCTTTTAGTGCCCTCTGTTCTACCTCTGTTAACGGGAAGATCCTGCCAAACGGAATTGCCGCTCCGGGAAGTAGGTCAATGGGGCAATCATAGGCCCGATGAGGTGGTAGTGTCTCTGCCCCTTGTTTGCTAAACACATCAAGAAAGTCATGGTAGACCTCAGGGATGGATTGCCGTATTCCAGCCTCCATATTGATACATAAGAGGGTGGCCGGCCCAGGGGTTTTGAGTGTCCCGCAGGATTGCTGGCAGTAGGGAGAAGAAAAGGTCACCAACCCCGTGGCCCAGTTGATGGTAGGGTTGTGGACCTGTAGCCAAGGTATACCAAGGATCACAGGGAACAATGGGGAAGAGATAATGTCCAGGCGTAAGTATTCTTGGTGGGTTCCGGAGATGGTGGAGATGGTAGCGGGTAAAGGGGCGGTCTCTTGGACCACTGGTCCAGACTTAATGATGGACCCATCAGCCAAATGCACACATAGTCCATGGGTCTTGGTGACAAGAGGGATCTGGTGCTTGATGGCAAAGGCTGAGTCCATAAAGCAGCTGCAAGCCCCGGAATCAATAATGGCGAGCACTTGCAGAGTCCTTCCTGGGAGCTGTAACGAGACAGAGAGAGCAAGGTGAGATGTGGACTTGGCCTGTGGGTTGGTAGTGTCAGAAGATACTGAAAGACACTTACGAAGTTTCAGGGGACAATTTATAACGAAGTGTTCGGGTTCCCCGCAGTACAGGCACAAATTGTTCACTCGGCGACGTTGGCGTTCCTGTTGGGTGAGGGAAGGACGAAGCACTCCGAGCTGCATGGGCTCGGGTATGTCAGATGTAGCAGCTGGAGGTGCAACAGGTGCTGGGTGCAGATGGCTGGGAGCCCGGGGAAGCATCCAGGTCGGGCGGGAGAAGCCCGTGGACCTCTCAGCCCTTCGTTCCCTGAGACGTCGGTCGATCTGGATTGTTAAGTCAATTAGTGAATTCAGGGTTGGTGGTATGCCAACCCTAGCGAGCTCGTCCTTCAGAGGGTCGGACAGACCTATGCGGAACTGATGGCGGAGGGCGGCGTCGTTCCAACTGGTATCTGCGCTCCACCGTCTAAATTCTGTTACGTAGTCCTCTGCTGCTCTGCGCCCCTGCTGAAGGGTGCGCAAGGCGGTCTCTGCGGTTACTGAGAGCTGGGAATCTTCATATAGCTGGGCCATGGCGTCGAAGGCAGTAAGGTTGTTTAACGCCATATCTTTCCGTTCCAAGAGACGGTGGGCCCAGCTCTGAGGGTCTCCGGAAAGCAGGGACATCACAAAGCCCACCTTGGTGGCTTCCAAGGAGAAGGTGCGAGGCTGCAGGGCGAAGTAGAGTTTGCAGGAATTACGAAAAGCCCTAAACTTGCTTCGATCCCCAGAGAATTTTTCGGGTGTAGGGACCCTGGGCTCCAGAGGAAGCATGACAACTGTGGGTGAGGATCCTGCCCCAGCAGTGGAGGTAGAGGTATGGGATCCCCCTTGGGCTCCGGAGGGGTTGGAGAGGACCCGCACTTGTTCTTCCAGATGGGTTTAGCCTTGCTGGAGGTTCTTGACCGCTTCAGCCAATCCTGCCAGGTGCCGACATAGTTCCTCCATAGGTGAGGCTCCCTGCTCGGGCTCAGACATGGCTGTCTGCTACTGTCACGTACCTAGCGGTGATGAGCCCGGACTTGCAGAGGAAGGCCTCCCTTACGGCTCCCACCAGCGGCCCCTGGTAAGGTAACAGCAGGCACGGAGGTAGGAGGGGTACGAGTGCCTGGCAGGATCAACCAAGGTGAAGGTAATTATGCAGACTTGGTAGGCACACTGGAACACAGCAGGTAGAACTGGAATCAGGAACACTCAGCAAACTGGAATCGTTCAGCAGACTGGACCGGAACCAGGAACACAGGAACTCGGCAAACTGGATCAGCTTAGCAGACTGGACCAGAACCAGGAACACAGGAACTCAGCAAACTGGATCAGCTTAGCAGACTGGACCGGAACCAGGAACACAGGAACTCAGCAAACTGGATCAGCTTAGCAGACTGGACCGGAACTAGGAACAGTGAGATTGGTCAGACAAGCCGGGTCGGTTAACTGGCTGGCAACAAGGTACAGAGGGATCAGACAGAGGAGAGGTCACAACAAGCCAGGGGTCGGTTGCAGGCAGAAAACTGGAGAAGTCACAGGCAGGCCGGGTCAAACACAGGTAAGTCTTCAGATCAGGTTTTCAGGTACTCAACGCTGTAGAGCAGACAGCAGGGACTGTCTGCGATTGACAGGTTTAAATAGCCCCTCTGGCGCCACCTGCAGGGCGGAGCATGCGCAACCGAGAATCAGGAAGACCGGGACGCCTGCTTCTGGCAGGATCTCCATGACACATACATTACTAGTAGGGTTGTCCCGATACCGGGACCGATACCAAGCATTTGTGCGAGTACTTGTACTCGCGCAAATGCTCCCGATGCTTCACCCGATACTTTTTTTTTTTTTGTGGCCGGAGAGGGCGGGAGGAGTCAGTGGCTAGGGAGGGCAGGAGAGAGGGCGGGGGAGTGCGGGCGGAGTCTGGCCGGAGAGGGCGGGAGGAGTCAGTGGCTGGGGAGGGCGGGAGAGGAAAGTGCGGGCGGAGTCTGGCTGAAGAGGGCGGGCACAGTCGGTGGACGGAGTCCGCGGGCGGAGAGCGAGTCCCTCACCTGCAGTTGAACCTGGTAAGCTGGCAGGGGTTCAGGGCGCAGCCGCATCAGGATCGGTGCCCGGTGCTGTCACATTCGGTCGTCGTCAGCGGCTGAACGTCCCCACGCCCATCTTGGTACACTCTGCACTCGGCTGCAGTAAGCAGCAGCAGACATCTTGTTACACCCAGCCCGAGCTATATGGGCTGGGTGTAACAAGATGTCTGCTGTTGCTTACTGCAGCCGAGTGCAGGGTGTACCAAGATGGGCGTTGCAGCAGTTTTTTTTTTCTTAAATCCTGTGTCATTTACCCTCACCCCCCGCAGCATTTCAGTGCCAGCCACCTATCAGGTAGCACTTGTGGGTACTATCAGTGGAATCAGTGCCATCTACCAGTGCCACCTATCAGGTGGCACTGGTAGATGCCACTGATTGCACTGATAGGTGGCACTTATGGGCACTGATTGCACTGATAGGTGGCACTTGTGGGCACTGATGGCACTGATTGCACTGATAGTGCAATCAGTGCCATCTATCAGTGCCCACAAGTGCCACCTATCAGTGCCACCTATCACTGCCCACAAGTGCCACCTATCAGTGCCCATAAGTGCCATCTATCAGTGCCATAAGTGCCACCTATCAGTGCCCATAAGTGCCACCTTTCTGTGCAATCAGTGCCACCTATCAGTGCCCACAAGTGCCACCTATCACTGCCCACAAGTGCCACCTTTCTGTGCAATCAGTGCCACCTATCACTGCCCACAAGTATCACCTATCACTGCCCACAAGTGCCACCTATCAGTGCCCATAAGTGCCACCTATCAGTGCCCACAAGTGCCACCTATCAGTGCCCACAAGTGCCACCTTTCTGTGCAATCAGTGCCACCTATCACTGCTCACAAGTGCCACCTATCAGTGCCCATAAGTGCCACCTATCAGTGCCCATAAGTGCCCACAAGTGCCACCTTTCTGTGCAATCAGTGCCACCTATCAGTGCCCACAAGTGCCACCTATCACTGCCCACAAGTGCCATCTATCAGTGCCCATAAATGCCACCTATCAGTGCCCCCAAGTGCCACCTATCACTGCCCATAAGTGCCATCGATCCGTGCCCATAAGTGCCACCTATCAGTCCCAATCTTTCAAACTGTCACATGACATTGAAAAAAAGTATCGGTAATCGGTATCGGCGAGTACTTGAAAAAAAGTATCGGTACTTGTACTCGGTCTTAAAAAAGTGGTATCGGGACAACCCTAATTACTAGCCCAGGTGCAACTGTAAGAATAATATAAAACCATGTAACTTAAAGAACAATCTACGCTGCTTGTAATGAAGTGTAGCGTCCTCACCCCCTCTACATGTTTATCGGTCATCCGATGGCTCTCGTCTAGGGGTACCTGGGTTTCGAGAGTGAGGTGCGCCACGGCCCATGTCCTCCCCATGGCTGTGGTTGAGGTGAAGGCCAATTTCAATATCTTCCTCGGGCCAAATGTGCATTGGGTTGCGGAACTTAGCCCTGCTATGCTGGAATCTCCCTTTGCTCCCATTAACAGAGTCCATACACCGATCACAGTCCAACTCTCAGTTTTATTTCGTAGCTCCACAACAACAGGGTAATGGCAGGATACGGTGGGATGAGCAGGCCGAGGCACTATCCTGATTGTAGTCCCTACACCCCCTGTGCTATGACCAAGGGTTGCAGGAGTCTTGATTAGAACAACTTCGCTGCGCTGGGGCCTCTATCAGGGGAAGATGACCCTCCAAGGGAGTTAGCGGAGGCCCGTCCGTCACCGGGTTGACGCTGCTCCGGAATCTTCAGACGGGTGACCTCCCCGGCCTCCTCACCTCAGATGCGGGTCCCCCCGCAAGGGGCACCCTGGAATCACTTCACCCTTGCGGGACCCAGTCGAAGTCACCAGGTCCCAGGCCCACGACATAGTACCTCACCCCAGGCTGAAGGTGCCTGGGATGGACTCCAACTCCATTCCGGTAAAGCCTAGGGCCTGGGCCGGAACCCCGAACCGCCCGCACCCAGGCCTAAGGTGCCTGGGTGCGTGAAGAGATGATCCTCGAAGACCTCGTGGTGAGGGCGTCGCCCCCTTTTTATCTCCTCCCATCGACACCACGGCGGGTTCCCCGCCCCAGCCGTACCATCTCCGGAAAGGGACCAAAAGGGTAGCACTGCGGTAGTGATTCTGCCTGGAGCCTGTAGGTACCCCGCCACCCACAGGCCAAGGAGAATATTGCACCACCCAATCCTCCACGAATAACAAAAAGGGGTCTAAACCCTGTCATAATTACACACCTGGGTCACACTACCCCCAGGTGTATCCCACTAAATCTGAAGACCCCGCTACAGAAGTGTTGCAGGGTCTGCTTGTGGGTAGGTGCAAACATAGACCTGCTATGTGATCACTAGAATTAGTTCCCCATCCTGGAAGATCAAGGAACTGGGAACCTTGTTCCCTTAGCATCTTCCAAAGCCTTCAGAAGCTCCCAAGGAAACAGTTAAGCAGTATCAGCCAGATTAGAGTAACACTTTTGCCTTTGATATGATTGCATCATCAAGATGTTGTATTTTGCACGAGAGAGATGTCTTCCATAAATGCTCTTGAGCACTCAGCTCAGCTCAGCTATATATCCAGGAGCACTGGAAAAGAAATCGGTGGATTTGAAAGTGTAGTTAACAGTAGTTTAGGGAGATGGAAGATGGGGTAGCAGGTGCGGTATGAGGAGGCTTCTAAAGTTTGGCCACCCTGGTCTTCCTGCTTCTAGACCTTAAGTAGACATCACATGGGGGTTCAGCTTTTGGAGGAGAATGTGGCAAGCCTTCTGGATTGAGCTGTAATTGCGACATGGGAAAGCTACTCCATATCTGAAAAAATATGTGGTTGAGCCTGTGTTGCTTGGGTGCTATGGCTAAATGTGCAACCCAGAAGCTTACAATGTTGTAATAGGGATCTAAGTTTTCATAAGTTGTACACAACATTTCAGCCTGCACTTTACTTATAGCCTTTTGGCCTTGACATTTAAGGTCTCCCACTGCCAACCAGATCTAAGATGTTATTCCAGGATTAGGTATGGCACCACTGCACTCCAGTTGGACTCCCACATGTCCCTGTAAGGGTTAGTTTATATGACATTTACATAACTACATTTGATTGTAGAAGAGAATGATTCCATGGTGTACTAAGGTATTATGGAAAAGTGTGCCAAAACCATCAACTTGGCTGCCATTAAGATGGAGGAAGGTGTGGAAGAGTATGTTGTCACTGACAACGAAGTAGTGAGATGCTGAGTGCCTGCTGAGCCAGTCACACCTTGCTGTTTCTCCAGCCTCGTCTTCTGGCATTGCCAAGGTAACAAACAGTATGAAGACACAAAGGACCAGGATAGGCTTTAAACGTTTAACTAACAAATTTTATTTATTGCCGAACAAACTAAATACAGAATATATTTGCCCAGTCCTCCTCCTATGCAGCATTATGCCTTTGACTAAATTTAAGGCTAAACTGTGTTTCATTCTAACCAATTCTTTATTTTATTATTTCAAATTTTGCAACATTAATCTCTGAGCCGTAATTCCCTCTCTGAGGTATTCCTGGTGTCATGATTTGCCCATCTATTTGCAATTGCCTGGGAGCGTCATAATTTCAATACAGCTCTAAATGGCCCTTTTCTTTCCCTGACTACAAATAGGGATCAATGGAATTCTAAATGACTGCTCACGGCCTCGCTTCCGATCGTGACCTTTTGCAAATGATCGGCGCTCGACACCGTTTACATCTACCTGGAAAGGATAAGTAGACCTGCTTGTCGATGTGGCATTTGGTCTAGAGACACGCCAACCACACTGATGCTTAGAGTCTAACTTGACTTGGCAAAAGCAAGAGCAGACCTTTGTATTGTCATGTCGATATGGCTGTCGACACATCTCGCCTGCTGTTTGCTATTTTTTTTTTTTAATCTTTCGTTTTTTTTTTTTTTCTTGTTCACTTTCCACTTCTCAAGTCTGCCTAAACACAGCTTCTATATCTAATTGAACACAGAAAAGTCTTCAAAGACATACTTCTGTGGGTGGAAAATAGAGTAAATGCAACAGTCGGGAAAAGCTTTCTTTAAATCTGTTAACTAACCTTAAAACATTGCTCTGAATCTGGATAAAATAACGTCCCGGACATATGGTTTGATTTTATCGAATCCATTAAAGTAGCGGGAATAATAGGCACCATTTTATTATTATAAAATAATGGGCGGGTATAATAAGAAGCACATTCAGATCGCAGGATTTTTTTTTTATCTTTCTTATTTTCAGGCCAAGCCTTAAACCCAGAATACTTATAGTATAAGCAGAGGAGGACAAACAGAGCTGGCTGTACTTTCTAATACCTTGAAAATATTTTCTTATCTGATACGTTTGTTTTGTTTAATTTGTGCTCCTTTTTGTCTTGACTCCTTAGTGGCTAGGGTTTTAAAGTGTATCTAAAGCCAATTTATTTCTCATTCACAGGATGCAGATAAAGATATTGGGTTATTTGGGTTATATGAGGAATTGGACACTGGAAGCACAAAAAACAAACGGTGACCAGTCTGGTATAACCCCTCCCACTCCCAGCATGTTTCACTTTTTTGCTAGTTTCCTAGGGAGCTGGATGTCTTTTCTCTACTGAGAAAAGTTATTCGTTTTTACTAGCCATAATCTTCTTTTTTTTTTCTTTTCTTTTTTTTTATTATTATTTTATGCTTCAATCAAGACTTCATGTATGTGCTCTTTAAGCTGGTCTCTTTACGCAGCCATCAGGATCGGCGTATCCTCAGCAGCAGCTTTGGAGGCCATACCAAGATCCCCCCAAAGATTGTCATTCTGCCTGAAATATGACCTTTGGATAATGGGCTCTGCTTGTGGCGTTTTCAGGACCTTTGTGTACTGAGAGTTTGGTTTTGGTATGACCCAGTCTTTTAAGACTCATTTATGAGCAGGGGGCTGTGAATCAGAAGGTACTACATTTATTAAACAATTGGGGCCATTATTTCACAGTTTTTTCCATTGGTTTCCACAGAAAGGCTTATTACCCTGAGAAATGAACTCCTGCAAGTGTACTTCAATGGCTCTTACTTCAGAATCATTATCTGACACGCCTGCAGCTATATCAGCCTCTGAACCTTCTGCTGTGGAGACTCAATCTGCTGAAGAGTCCCACAAATCCTTCCCAGATAAATTCATCCCTGATGAGCTGCAGGCAGCCTCTATAATGCCCAGGCCTACAAAATCCTAATAGATTTTGTTGACATGGTGTGAACCATCTTAAAAATGGAAGATAAGCTAGTACCTTCTGCTAGTGCTGTTACTAGTCATGGATCCCCAAAAGGACACAAGGCCTAAAAACCTTCCCCTACACCCTTACTTGAAAGCTCTATGGAGACTGGAAAACTCCTTAAAAATGTCAACACTGCCCAAACACTTTACAGACCAGTAGCCATTTGGAGAATCATTTATTGAGAAATAGGGTGTTCTCACTGTTAAGCTATGGGTGTCCCACCTTAAATAAAACACTGACCATTCCTGTTGAGAATACACCAGTGTTTAGGGATCCCTTTGAGAGACATTTGGAAGCCCTTTCCAAATCATTGTTTTCTCCAGCAGGGCATGCATTGCGACCTGCCATAGCCATGATGCTAGCCTGCCAAACCTTAGGGTAATGGTATAAATTCATGTTAGATGTTTTAACTTCTATTCATACTGGGCCTTCATTTGTAGAGCATTCAGTGCTCGTGCAAACAGCCCTAAATTATTGTGTGGACAGGTTAGTTAATATTACCTGTCTTATTTCCAGAATAAGTTTACTATCAGTGAATATGGGGACAACTCTTTGGTTAAAATGTTTTTCTGTGCTCAATAACAAGAATTAAAACAGGTATTCTTCACCATATGACAACGGCAGCCAGAACAATAATAGCACATAAATGGAGAGAAAAGAAAAGCCCTACTATAACAGAATGGTTATGTGAAATGAACGAAATAGAATATATGGAAAGACAAATAAGAGAAGAAGGTTTTATAAAGAATCAAATGGCAGTAATATGGTAAAAATTGGATGAGTTTCAGTCCTCGATAAGTATGATAGAATATCTATAAATGGAAAATAACAAAATAACCCCTTATGGGGATATAAAAAGAGAAAGAAAAAAGAAAAGTGGAAAGAAGAGGATATAGGGAGACATAAAGGGGTAGATAATATGTTTCCTCCCCCCCCCATTTTTTTCCCGTCTTTTGGATTGGGTGAATGTGAATGCTATGTGAGAGTGAATGGAGTAGTTATTTAATGAATAGAAGCTATAAGATAATTATCAAGATTCTTTTTTTATATATACAACAAGAAGGAATAAATGCACAATGTAATGAATTTTGTGTAATTGTAAACATGGTTAAAAACTAATAAAAGAGAAATTGAAAACACAATGTTTGTCTGTGCAACAACATCAAAACTGCTTGTCATGCTTAACCACTTAAGCCCCGGACCATTTTGTAGCTAAAGGACCAGAGCTGTTTTCAGAATTTTGCACTGCGCTGCTTTAACTGGAAATTGTGCGGACATGCAATGTTGTACCGAAACGAAATTTGCGTCCTTTTCTTCCCACAAATAGAGCTTTCTTTTAATGGTATTTGATTGCCTCTGTGATTTTTATTTTTTGCGATATAAACGGAAAAAGACCGAAAATTTTGAAAAAAAATGGTATTTTCTACTTTTTGTTATAAGAAAAATCGAATAAACTCAATTTTAGTCATACATTTAGGCCAAAATGTATTCAGCCACATGTCTTTAGTAAAAAAAATGTCAATAAGCGTATATTTATTGGTTTGCGCAAAAGTTATAGCGTCTACAAACTAGGTTACATTTTCTGGAATTTACACAGCTTTTAATTTATGACTGCCTATCTCATTTCTTGAGGTGCTAAAATGGCAGGGCAGTACAAAACCCCCCCAAATTACCCAATTTTGGAAAGTAGACACCCCAAGGAAATTGCTGAGAGGCATGTTGAGCCCATTGAATTTTTTTTTTTTTCGCAAGTGATTGAATAATGACTAAAAGAAAAAAAAAATTACAAAAAGTTGTCACTAAATGATATATTGCTCACACATGCCATGGTTATATGTGGAATTGCACCCCAAAATACATTTTGCTGCTGCTCCTGAGTACGGGGATACCACATGTGTGGGACTTTTTGGGAGCCTAGCCGCGTACGGGCCCCCGAAAACCAAGCACCGCCTTCAGGATTTCTAAGGGCGCAAATTTTTGATTTCACTCCTCACTACCTATCACAGTTTCGAAGGCCATAAAATGCCAAAATAGCACAAAACCCCCCCAAATGACCCCATTTTGGAAAGTAGACACCCCAAGGAAATTGCTGAGAGGCCTGTTGAGCCCACTGAATATTTTTTTTTTGTCCCAAGTGATTGAATAATGACAAAAAAAAAAAAATTACAAAAAGTTGTCACTAAATGATATATTGCTCACACATGCCATGGTTATATATGGAATTACACCCCAAAATACATTTTCCTGCTTCTCCTGAGTACGGGGATACCACATGTGTGGGACTTTTTGGGAGCCTAGCCGCGTACGGGACCCCGAAAACCAAGCACCGCCTTCAGGATTTCTAGGCACAAATTTTTGATTTCACTCCTCACTACCTATCACAGTTTCGAAGGCCATAAAATGCCAAAATAGCACAAAACCCCCCCAAATGACCCCATTTTGGAAAGTAGACACCCCAAGCTATTTGCTGAGATGCATGGTGAGTATTTTACAGCTCTCATTTGTTTTTGAAAATGAAGAAAAAAAATTTTTTTTTTTTTTTAATTTTCAAAACTTTGTGACAAAAAGCGAGATCTGCAAAATACTCACCATACCTCTCAGCAAATAGCTTGGGGCGTCTACTTTCCAAAATGGGGTCATTTGGGGGGGTTTTGTGCCATCTGGGCATTCCATGGCCTCCGAAACTGTGATAGGCAGTGAGAAGTGAAATCAAAAATTTACACCCTTAGAAAGCCTGAAGGCGGTGATTGGTTTTTGGGGTCCCGTACGCGGCTAGGCTCCCAAAAAGTCTCACACATGTGGTATTCCCGTAATCAGGAGAAGCAACAGAATGTATTTTGGGGTGTAATTCCACATATGCCCATGACATGTTTGAGCAATATATCATTTAGTGACAACTTTGTGCAAAAAATAAAAAATAAAAAAATAAATTGTCTATTTTCCGCAACTTGTGTCAACATATAAAATATTCCATGGACTCGACATGCCTCTCAGTATATAGCTTGGGGTGTCTACTTTCCAAAATGGGGTCATTTGGGGGGGGGTTTGAACTGTTCTGGCATTTTATACACAACATTAGGAAGCTTACATCCACTCTTCTAACCACTTGAAGGCAAAGCCCTTTTTCACACTTTTTGTTTACATGAAAACATATTTTTTTTTTGCAAGAAAATTATGTTGAACCCCCAAACATTATATATATTTTTAAAGCAAAGGCCCTACAGATTAAAATGGTGGGTGTTGCAATTTTTTTTTCTACACAGTATTTGCGCAGCGATTTTTCAAACGCATTTTTTGGGGAAAAAATACACTTTTTTAATTTTAATGCACTAAAACACACTATATTGCCCAAATGTTTGATGAAATAAAAAAGATGATCTTAGGCCGAGTACATAGATACCAAACACGACAAGCTTTAAAATTTCGCACAAACGCGCATTGGCGACAAACTACATACATTTTTAAAAGCCTTTACAGGTTACGCCGTTAGATTTACAGAGGAGGTCTACTGCTAAAATTACTGCCCTTGATCTGACCTTCGCGGTGATACCTCACATGCATGGTGCAATTTCTGTTTACATATGACGCCAGACCGACGCTTGCGTTCGCCATTGGGCAAGAGCAGGGCAGGACAGGGGTGCTTTTTTTTTTTTTTTTTTTATTATTAATTTTGCTTTTTTATTTTATTTTTAAACTGTTGCTTCCATATTTTTTTTTTTTAGCATTTTTACTGTTATCTCAGGGAATGTAAATATCCCCTATGATAGCAATAGGTAATGACAGGTACTCTTTTTTGAAAAAACTGGGGTCTATTGGACCCTAGATCTTTCCTCTGCCCTCAAAGCATCTGACCACACCAAGATCGGTGTGATAAAATGCTTTCCCAATTTCCCAATGGCGCTTTTTATATCCGGGGGGGGGGGGGACATTCCTTCCCACTGCTTGTAAAAGCAGTCCAGAGGCTAATTAGCCACTAGGATTGCTTTTACATGAAAGCCGGCCGCTGGCTGAAAAGAATGATACCAAGATGATACCTAAACCCACAGGCATCATTCTGGTATAAACATTGAAAGTCCAGCAACATACCAGTACGTTGCTGGTCCTTGTTGGACATGTATTGTAATCTTTTTTTTCATGCAGCCTGTTGGCTGAATGAAAAAAAAAGATTGATCGGTGGGTATGCCCACCATTAGAATACCGCCCTTCATCCACCCACTTCTAATGATGGGCATACATGCACCATTTATATATGCCGAAGCATGGGGGCATCTTCCCGCAAAAGTTATGCCGCGTACACATGGTCAGACTTTTCCACGGGCAAGCCTCCGTCGGAATTTCGACCGTATGTACGCGGCATTAGGAGCAAAATTGCTCCTCCGCCCCTGCTGCCCCAATGCTTCGGCATATATGCTTTTTTTTTTTTAACTGTGGTGGTGAAATCACCTCCTACAGCACTGGAGTCGCAGGGATCAGGCCTGTCTCTGCGAACGCTGCAGTTATGTGTGTTGTGTTTTGCAAGTGACAGTGATCGATCGATACTGCACTTGGGTGGCCTGGGCTGGACGGAGGGGCAAAACGCAGGTGCTAGCAGGTATCTGGGCTGATCCCGCTAACACTGCGTTTTTGGGAACCCTAAACTGCTGGGGACGCTAGTATAGATCTGATCAGATCAGATATTGATCTGTTCAGATACTATACCACTAAGGGGGGTTTATGCTTAACGCGTGGGTGTTAGCGCTACTGGCACTAACCTGACGCTGCCTGGGGTGTGACGCAGACCCTCTCTGACGCTAAAACCTAATTACTGGCTACCTATCGGCATCACCGACACTAAGACAACGATCACGATCGCTTAGCGACAGTGGTGATAGGGGGTGAAAGGGTTACCTGGGGGGCGATCAGGGGGTTAAACCTTTATTAGATAATATATGGGGGTACCTGACGCTATAAAAACCTGCGGCGAACCTAAAAAAAATTACTGGCTACCGATCGGCATCACCGACGCTAAGACAGCGATCAGAAAAATGATCGCTTAGCGACAGTGGTGGTAGGGGGTGAAAGGGTTACCTGGGGGGCGATCAAGGGGGTTAAAGATAAGGTTTTGTTGAGACCCAGAAGCCTCTTCTATCCTAATGTGGTCTTGGTCTTTCATCTCAATCAGGACATTGTTCTCCCATTTCTCTGTCCAGCTCCAGTCCATTAGAAATAAATTTCACTTCACTGTTTGGATGTGGTTCGTGCTGTACAGGTTAACCTTGCAGCTACTGCTTCCAGTAGAAAGGCTGACTCTTTTTTTTTTTTTTTGTCATACCCAATGGTTTCCTTCTGGAAACTGCTTCTCATTCCACCATTTCTCTGTGGCTCGGGCAGATTATAGTTCAAGCTAATAAGGATTGCTGGCAATAATCGCATTAAAAAAATCCGACGTGCTGGCTGTACCCAAGTTGATCAATCAACTTGGGTACAATCAGCCTGCCCATGCATGGTTTGAATCTCGACTGGTCCCTGGTGAATTGGCTGAGATTAAAACTATCAATGACCCTTAGTTGGACTGCTTTTGGACGTCCTAATTGTATCTGAATCCTCTGTCCCTAAATGAACAAGAAAGAAAATAGAAATTTTGTAATTCGCATAAATCCTACCCCTCTGTAAAACCTAAAAAAACACATGCGCTATATAAATGAAATAAAATAATCAACAATAATAACCCCAGGGCTGCTGCTCCTGTCACAAGCTGTCCAGGCAACTCAATGATTAGATATAATATATATAAACCTATAAAGCGTACAGTGCTGCCAACACCCACATCGCTAATAATATATACAACTCAATTATAAGCTCTATAGCAATTACTTTCCATGCAATAAAGTCCAATCATTCATTCACATGCTCAGTGTTGTGTGTTATTCTCCATCTGTCCACAACAATAGTAACTTCTCGTAATAAAATAAATTATGAAAACTGTGTCCATGTTCAGAAATCCACTCCACGTGGCCCCCCAGCTTCTCCCACACTCACCAGAGGTAATTGACTCCTTGCTTTAAAGCGGTTGTATACCCGCTGAACGTTTTTTTTTAACCCTGTAAAGCAAAAGGCATAATGAGCTAGTATGCACCGCATACTAGTTCATTATGAAATACTTACCTTAGAACAAGGCGTTGGTAACTTACCTGGTCCCCACCGAGGTAGCCGACATGTTGCCTCGGCGTGTCTTCCGGGTATCGCGGCTCCATCGCTCTGAGTGGCTGGAGCCGCAATGTCGTCACTCCCGCGCAGGCGCGCGGGAGACTTCTTTCCGGCGGCTGCCGGGCCTTAAGCCGAAAATCCCCTGTGCGCATGCCTCGCTGCATTTAGCGGCGCATTGCAATGGGAATATCTCCTAAACCGTAAAGGTTTAGGAGATTTTTTTTTACCTACAGGTAAGTTTTATTATAGGCTTACCTGTAGGTAAAAGTTAAAAAATTACCTATTCAACCGCTTTAACAAGAAAGTCTGATATGCACCTGATAATTTCCAAAGATGGACAGCTTCAATGCTCCAGGGCAACTGAATTCACAGATCCAGTAGTTCACACATTAGGCAGAAGAGGGCATGTTGTGCACAAAGGGAAGGAGAGAGAACTTTGCATGGTGAAATATTGTTTATTAAATATCAGAAGTAATACAGGCATGGCAAAACCTACCTTTGACGCTCATAGGTAGGGTGAATTTAGTGAAAATTACATTTTTGTCTCTGTTTTTATATATATTTCGGAATTCCCCTGTCTGGATACCGAGATATGTATTTAAAAAAAACAGATCAACTCATAACGACTTTCCTATGGCAAGGGCGACTCCCCCGAATTAAACTCCGGGTGTTACAACTGCCGTGGAAACAAGGGGGACTGGCGGTCCCAGACTTCTACCAGTATTTCTTAGCTGGTCAGCTAGTATTCGTCCACAGGTGATTTACTCTACCTGAGGATGACACTGCCAATACACTAGAGGCGGCTATTGTTGGTTCTTATGAGGCGCTGACGCATCTCCCGCATCTGGGAATCAGGGCTCAGTATAGGCTCACAATATCCATGCGTGCAGCCTGTAGGGCATGGGTAGCAGTGAACAGGGTGGGCAGCGCTTCTGAGATTTCTCCTTACACACCACTTTGGAAGAATCCCAAGTTAGCACACTTTAGTGAGTACCCTGATCCAATCACCTGGACTAAATTTAGTATTAAGACACTGAAAGACATAGTGGGTGGTGGGAAACTCCTACAGTTTGATGCCCTGAAAACCAAGTTTAATCTGCCCAACACTCACTTGTTTCGTTATCTTCAGCTCAGACATGCATACAATGCCCAATTTGGAGTTATTGATATTACCCTGAAAACTAGTGATTTCGAGTCTTTACTGAGAGAGGACACTTTGGACACATTGTCTACAATATATAAACAGTTGTTCGGTGAGGGAGGAGATCTCCTCGCAAAGTGTAGGGCGGCGTGGGGTGAGGTGTTCTCCCAGATGAACAGGGATGACTGGGATGATGTATGGGACATTAATTTTACTAGATTTGGTCTCTGTCAGGGACCATCTCATTCAATTTAAATTCCTGCATCGCATATATCTTACTCCAGCTAGACTGGCCAAGATATCCCCTACGCAGTCACCTGGTTGCTGGTGGTGCAGTTCCCTCGCTGCCGATTTCATACATATTTTTTGGAATTGCTCGTCCATCCAAGTATTCTGGAAGGGGGTTACAGAATGCATAGCTGAAGTAACTGCCATTCCTTTACAGCCCACGATAGAGGTATGCCTTTTGGGACTGGTAGACAATCTAGCCCCAAAAAGGGTGACTCGTACTTTGTTGACGATTCTAATATATTACGCCAGGAAAATGATAGTGTTATCATGGAAAAAGCCCAATCCTCCATCTGTATCAGCATGGAAGGGTGTGGTTAATAGGGCTGCACCTTTATACAAAGCTACTTACTCTAGCATGGGCATACCACAGAAATAGGATAAAGTGTGGGGCAGTTGGATGAATAGTGAAATTACAGTGGCGGATTGAGTGGCACCTAATAGGATGCACCTGCAGTAGGAGATAATATGTATGTAACTATTTGACATATCTAAACAAAATATTGACTGTTACCAAGAAAAGGTGGCCTTATATCTGTATTGTTCCTATCACTGTGTGGGGATCTGGAAGGAGGGCGAGAGAGCCAATGCTGAAGAAATGTAAATAGTTTCTTTTTATGTATGGCCGTTGGGTCTATTTGTTATGTCAAAAGCAGTAAATAAAACTTAAAAAAAAAATATATATATATATCAGAAGTAAAAGCCTTACAATATACTTACAATACTTACAATATGTCAGAATACATTTCAAAAGCAATCCAGGAAGTGCTGCCCAGCATGTACTTAAAACAGTGGAAATTATGTCACTGGAAGCCTCGCCCAACGTGTTTCATCATCCGTAATGGGCATCTTCAGGAGTCTTCCCACCCCTCTTTGTTTTTGTTTTGTGAGCTATTCATAGAACTGCTTTTCTGCAAACGGAGACATGCTGGGAGTAAGAGGGGTTATACCAGGCTGGTCACTGTTGCAAAAGTCCAATTCCCTTTGAAGATGACAGTATAACCCAATTGTATTTGAGCCCCATGTCCCTTCAAAAATACATTTTATGGTAGCAGAACAAAATAGTACGAAAATTCTTTTTTTTGGAATTTGCCAATGTAGGAATAATTCAAACACGTTGTCAGAGGAGCAATGAGTATAAATTACATTTGTTTATGTAAGAGTTTTAAAAGGGTGTTCTACTAAGATAAATATCCCTTTTTGTTAAAAAGTATATTAAGATCGCTAATATACATTGCAAAGGTTTTTTTTTTTAATACTACTTTAGATGACTATTGGCTGCTTCTGTTCTGTGGATCAATAGGCAGCCATTTCAGCAACTTCCATTGTGTCTAAGTGGGTGGAATTTTCTTCCATAATCACATGACCAGCCCCAGTGTTTTAGTAAAACTATAAATTTAGAATGCCCTCAGTGGTGACATGATTTAATGAAGAAAGATTTAAATAAGAAAGCTATAGATGGGTGCAGTCTGAATAAAGAGGCAATTTGTAATAAAATTAAAATACAAAATTACTGTACTTGTATACAGTAACTGGCATACATGCTCTTAACAAAATTAGAATAACATCCTCTTTCCAAGATTTCCTTGGAGCATTTACAAAGCCATTGATCAACATGTCAGCACTGAGATGGCAATCACATGGCTTTGTTGATAAACAAAGTGTTAGGGCTGTGTTTGGTTAATGTTGGGTTAATCTTATGAATAAACTTGGCATTGGGTTTTTGATAACTGCTTTATCATTTTTGAATGCAAGAACAAGTTCAGGATCATTGAAAGGAGCTTCTATAACTGGAGAGTGATCAAGATTAGCTTTATATTGTCAATGTTGGCACTTGGCATAGTCCAAACCTATTTATGAACATAAACTATATCTCAGAAATGATTTATAGATAAGACCATAGGATAAGTTGATCTCGTCTTACTTACTTCGACTCCACCTCCCTGTACACGCCTCCCTATAAAAAAAAAATGAAAAAGAATTGAGAAAGATATCATAGAATTATTTGTGAAAATTGTCAGCAATGCTGATAATTTAAACATTGCTTCATTTCTCAGTTCTTATGCCCCGCAGAGTTAACTGCTTTGCAGAACGCAGTAACATTGTGTCAGCACCGTAATAAACAAAAAAAAGCCATGGCCCCTTCTAAATTATACTTTAGTAAACATGCAAGTGAAACTGTATAAAAAGAGTTCAGACTTACTTTATTGCTTCTATTGAACATACAGTTGTGCTCATAAGTTTACATACCCTGGCAGAATTTGATTTCTCTGCCATTTTTCAGAGAATATGAATGATAACACAAAAACTTTTCTTTCACTCATGGTTAGTGTTTGGCTGAAGCCATTTATTATCAATCAACTGTGGTTACTCTTTTTAAATTATGTAGCGGGGGCTTTAAATCCAAGGGAATGTTTGAGTGGTAGTTGTACTCAAACACACTATTTGATAGGGTTCTGTAAAACCATTTTTATACTATAGGTGGGATGCTGGTGTATAGTTCCCTGTGGCCTGTTGATGACGCTGCCATCGGAGGCTAGGGTTGAACTGCTGGTACAGTGCTGTGCCTTGAATGTCCCCTCTCGGTGGTGGTATGATGGGCGTGTCGGCCTATTGTGCATGCCGGGAGAGGATATAAATGGGGCAGACCCTGTCTGTAAGGGGTGAGTTCCCAGGAGTCCGACCCCGGGAGCGTGTTGTTCTGTTCGTGGCCACTCCAGGCACCTTTAGCCCTGGGGTGGAGTTCCTGGCCCGGTACACTGGCGGATCAGTCCCAAGCACCTTTAGCCCTGGGGCTGCAACCAAAGGCCTTGGGTCCAGCACCTTCGGCTGGAGCCCACGGACAGAGGAGGAATCTCAGGGTGCTGCCTTGCGAGGAGCCCCTTATCTAGAAGAGGAGGCCGGGGGAGGACCGTTACGAGGGACTGGTGAGAGATCACAGTGAAGGAAGGGGCCCGGTAACTCTCTGGAGGGATGTCATCTTCCTGTCAGAGGCCTAATACCAGAACCAACGTTCACCAGGTCTGTGGCAGGGACCTAACGTTCACCAGATCTGTGGCAGAGTTTGTGCAGAGACTGTGTGTAATCTAATTCGAGCATCACTCCGGCTGCTAGGATCCACTTTAATGGGAGACTATCCGGATGAGCTGAGACTACCTGAAGATATGGGTAGTGAATATGTATTCGTTTGTGCCTGGACCTACTCCAACACCTCTTGCCGTCCTGTTCTTCATCCATCCTTTCCAATTTAATGACTATGCATATGAGAAAATAAACTCTACGTTGGTGTGGACCATGGAGTTATTGGGGAATAGAGACTTGTCTTTATTGCATTGAAGACGAGAACCATTCTCTGGAGAACCTGACCATAGAGACCCAGGTACATTACACCGCTCAACCTCTTCACACAGGAGGGGTACGGTCATGTGACATTGGTGTGCCCCTTTTCCTACAAGTGAGCCAAAGGTAAGGAAGAGGGGTCTGTGTGCTACAATTATAATGACAACAGAAACTACCCAAATTACCCTGATCAAAAGTTTACATACCCCAGTTCTTAATACCGTGTTTTGCCCCATTGAACATCAATGACAGCTTGAAGTCTTTTGTGGTATTTGTGGATGAGGCTCTATATCTTCTCAGATGGTAAAGCTGCCCATTCCTCTTGGCAAAAAGCCTCCAGTTCCTGTAAATTCTTGGGCTGTCTTGCATGAACTGCACGTTTGAGATCTCCCCAGAGTGGCTCAATGATATTGAGGTCAGGAGACTGACATGGCCACTCCAGAACCTTCACTTTATTCTGCTGTAGCCAATGACGGGTGGACTTGGCCTTGTGTTTTGGGTCATTGTCATGTTGGAATGTCCAAGTACGTCCCATGCGCAGCTTCCTGGCCGATGAATGCAAATGTTCCTCCAGTATTTTTTTATAACATACTGCATTCCATTCATCTTTCCATTCATTTTGATCAAATATCCTGTGCCTATGTAGCTCACACATCCCCAAAACATCAGCGATTCACCTCCATGTTTCACAGTAGGAATGGTGGACTTTTCATCACAGGCCTTGATGACTCCTCTCCAAATGAAGCGTTTATGGTTGTGGCCAAAAAGCTAAATTTTGGTCTCATCACTCCAAATGACTTTGTGCCAGAAGGTTTGAGGCTTCTCTCTGTGCTGTTTGGCGTATTGTAAGCGGGATACTTTGTGGCATTTGCGTAGTAATGGCTTTCTTCTGGCGACTTGACCATGCAGCCCATCTTTCTTCAAGTGCCTCCTTATTGTGCATCTTGAAACAGCCACACCACATGTTTTCAGAGAGTCTTGTATTTCACCTGAAGTTATTTGTGGGGTTTTTCTTTGCATCTTGGACAATTTTCCTGGCAGTTGTGCTTGAAACCTTAGTTGATCTACCTGACCGTGGTTTGGTTTCAACAGAACTCCTCATATTCCACTTCTTGATTAGAGCTTGAACACTGCTGATTGGCATTCTCAATTCCTTGGATATCTTTTTATTCCCCTTTCCTGTTTTATATAGTTCAACTACCTTTTCCCGCAGATCCTTTGACAATTCTTTTGCTTTCCCCATGACTCAGAGTCCAGAAAGGTCAGTGCAGCACTGGATGAAAGATGCAAGGGTCTGTCAGGAGTCCAGAAACTCATTGACCTTTTATACACACACACTAATTGCAAGCAAACAGATCACAGGTGAGGATGGTTACCTTTAATATCCATTCAGGCCGGGTTCACACTGGTCCGACAAACGCTCCGACTTTGGGAGCTCATGTCGCATGACGTGTGAAAATCAACACAAGTCGGTCCAACTTTGAAAATGCTCCCTGTACTACTTTGGTCCGACTTTTATCCTACTTCAGCCCATTGAATATCATTGAAGTCGGATCAAAGTAGGATCCTTGTCCTAACCATCCGACTTTTGACATCCGACATGGTGATTACAGCAGCAGTAAAAGGAATTTATCTCACACTTGGATTGTTTTGATTGGTCAAAGGACAAGTCAGACTATCACAAAGTTGGATCAAAGTAGTATCCTGTTCATTCAAGTCGGATGGATGTTGGATCAATGTAGGACTGATGTAGGATGGATGTCGCAGAGTAGGATGAAAGTGTTATGAGTGTCATGTAGTATCAGTGTGAACCCAGCCTCAAACCCCTTTGTGTCAACTTGTGTGCATGCTATCGGGCCAAAATAACCAGGGTATGTAAACTTTTGAGAAGGGTCATTTGGGTAGTTTCTGTTGTGATTAGGATTTAAAAAAAGTAAACACAGTTGATTGATAATAAATGGCTTCAGCCAAACACTAATGTAGCGGCCCCATTGGCTTTGAGTAAATAACGAGAGGAGAGCTTCTGACGGGTGCAGTACTTTTATTTATTTTGCCTCAAAGGTGTGCATTAAGGTGTTGAACACCACAGAGGTTAATCTTTTAACTCCTTAAACGGCAAAAGCATCATAAGTACCGATTGCACCGTGAAAATTGTAAAATGACATACAATACATTAGTTTACAGAGATCACCAAAAGGGGGTTACAACAGAATTACAAATGTGGAGTTACAAAGTGGTGTTCCATTATCTGCACGCATACATATAAATTAACATTAAACATCTAAAGAAACATGACTATGTGTTCAAACATGTGGATTGTCTACAGCATATCTTTTAACTAACAGCATGGAGACAATTTATGCCTAAAAACATATATACTGACAATGCACCTTTAATGCATTACCTTGCTCCGCTTGCCAAGGGGGTGCAAACTTTAACTTTAGAAAACTTCCATGAATAATCTGCTGGCTAGCCTTGCCTCTGAGTGAATGCTGAAACATGAGGGCCTTTTCTCTCTCAAACAAGAAGGAGGAAGTGTCTGGTGATTAAAAGATTCCCCACGGGAACAAAAATAAGGCAATAAAGGTTCCACCTGTAGTCAGTGCTGAACAAAGATTTAAAGTGACAGGCGGACAGTTACAGTTAACAATGAGTCAAAGAAAAGTTTTTTTGTTATTCACATTCTCTGAAAAAGGGCCAAGAAATCATAAATTCTGCAAGGGTATGTAAACTTATGTGCACAACTGTATCTTACAATAATAGTTCAGATTGTACTGAGCCACGCTTTGGGTGTCTTATTGACACACACATGCAGCTCAGGAGAGAGCAAACTGCCTGCTATGGGGGCATTTGGCAAGGGGGAGGGCCAAGCGGGGGACCCAAGAAGGGGAAAATCGTGGCTGCTCTGTGTAAAACCACTGTACAGAGCAAGTAAGTATGACATGTTTGTTTTTTGTTTTTTTACGTAAACCTTTTAAATCCCTTCAAATCACAAAATATGCTTACTTCAACCTTGGTTATCTCTTACTACATTGTATGTATATTTCTACATTAGAAACTCCTTTAACTTAATTTCCCAGAAACCCTTGGGCTTCCACAAACCCCTGGGCTCCCAGATGCCCTGGACACAGGCAGGGTGTAAAAAATTCCAACTCTTCCCACACTCTATTGTTCAGTTGGTTCACATCTGATGGGACAGCAGTGACCGGGCACGTGATGATGCGCTGGGCTTTCCAATGTTATATCCAACGTGCAGGCTTTGCAAGAGCACACAGCTTCCGGGTAAGCCCAAGTCATAGTGGTGAACACTATACTGACTGGCTCCAGAATACTGCCTTTCCAGTGGGGTGGCATTCCCTTCACCCACCTGAACTTCCAGACTCCTCCACCATTGAGAAGCCTGACTGGGGATCCCTACAACCTCACTACCTGAACTAACAGCTACAGTTAGCCTCCTAGTGAGAGACGTGTTACAAACTCATTTCCAGGGAACCATAAGTAACTGTATTTGTTCTAATCTGTGCTGCACTGTTCGTTTTTCATGTGAACTTTTTTAAAACTTTATTATAATGTATTGTGCTGCAACCTAGTGGTCAAGGGTGAAAATTATTTCTAAGCACCCCTGTTATAAAGATAGCGTAATTGACTGTTATTCTTTGTTCAACACTATTTCCATCCTTCCTACCATTTGTTTGTATTGGCTGATAGACAGGCTCTGTAGTAGAAGATGTAAGATTAACCCCTTAATGCCTAAGAACCAAATTGTTAAAACAAAACAGGACTTTTAAGGTGCCAGAACCACTAATTCACGCAATAGGTAAAATTCGATAAATCATAGATTTTATTTTATATCAAATTAAAAATTATTATAAAAACAATCACGCAAAATGCGATTTTGAACAGCAGTGCAGCAGCAGCTTCCGCTCAACATGTTTCACCATATAGGCTTCCTCTGGAGTCATTTGAATGCTGCATGTTGCTGATACTACAGATAAAGAGAAAAAACAATCCTTAGGTGCATAATAGTGACATACATAATGTGTCAGATGATCAAACACATATAGATTGTATACATTTCATTAGGTCAACCAACATTTAAAACACAATAATAATCAAATTGAGGAGACGGGCCTACCAGAATGGAATGCCACTTGCCACGCTGCCTGCCACCAGATGAGGAATGCCACTTGCCACGTCACCTGCCAGTGCCACCAAATGAGGAATGCCACTTGCCACGTCACCTGCCAGTGGCATCAGATGAGCAATGCCACTTGCCACGTCACCTGCCAGTGCCACCAGATGAGGAATGCCACTTGGCAGGCCTCTGTGCAGTGGTCGTTCTTGACTGAGAGCAGGAGAGCGGAGATGTGGGTCGGGCGGTGAGAGATGATGTCATCTCTCTGCGCCCCGCCCCACCTCCGACATTCAGCACGCTGTGAGGGTGGAAGAGCGGTGATGCTAGGCAGGCAGAGAGAGATGATGTCATTTCTCTGCTCCCCGCCGCACCTCCGAACTTGAGGCTGTCAGGGCGGAAGAGCAATGATGCGGGGGGCGGAGAGAGATGATGTAAACTCTGCTTGCCCGCTCGCTTATTTCTTCCACCCGGCGCTCATATGCCGGCCACCCGACTGTCTTATGCCGGCCACCGGCTGTCTTATTCCCGCCGCTGGCTCTCTCATGCAGGCCGCCTGCACCCACGGCCCGGCTGCAGAAAGGCCACGGCCCGGTAGTGGGCCATGGCCTGGGGGTTGATGACCCCTGGTCTAGGGGATTTGGATAGGGAAGGGAATGTAGCAAGTGGCAGGAGGAGCTTCTAGTTCCATGCTGGTCACATGATCAAAATAAACATAAAAAACAGCCTTTGGGATACAGGGGAAAAATAAATAATATCAATAAACTGTTACAAAATTTGTCATAAAAATATACAGTATATTTGAAATCAAATCCTTATTTTTGTTGGCAATAACATGGTGTGGGAAGATTTCTGCCAGTCACAGGCTGTGTCACACCCCTCTAGCCTGAGTCTTAGAATAACAGGGAGGTGAAGCCTCCATCAATCAAGATGTAATATCCTACCCCCATTGTGTTTAGCTGGTTATTGGGCATGGAGGAGGATGGAGGGCGTGGGCTGTCATTTACACTGTGTATACGCCCACATGTGTGACTTTATAGTCCAATGGGCTATTCGGATGCAATGTGGATATAATGTTCATCTATAAACACAAATCTATCTCCAATACAACTTACAGTCCACCAAACAAATATTAGCAATTTGACAAGCGGTCTTCTTTCAACTATAAAAGAACTAAGGGAAAACGACTTTGTTTTGCTATGCGCTGGGGCCAAATTTTTGTTTAGCCCTGACAAATTTGCAAGGTGTAAAAAGTTTAATACATACAGTGTAAACATGTTCTCAGTATCACAAAGCATACCGTATGTAATCCTGTAGCCAAAAGATTAAACCTTTACCTCCAAACAATTAAATTGCACATATCACATATATTACATTATTTACATATTTATCCCAAAGCCATGTAGCTCTCATTGCCTGCCCATGTGTTGCTTTTTTGTTGCTAGTGTTATTCCTTCTTTCAGTGCACTTTTTTTTCCTTTTGCAAGAAATGTTTTGGGCTCTTTAAGCCACTGCAAAAAAAAGAGGAAAAAAATAGGGAGGAAATTCTATTTTTTACTCTTTTTTTCACTTCATTTTCACATCCTCACATTTCCTTATTTCACATGGCTTTAAAGAAAAACGCCTCTGGCGTTATTTTTCCTTTCTCAAGAGCAAAGTGAATGTGACTTTTCTAAAGGGGTCACAGGATGCCTTCAGGGCCAGTGGGTGTAGCTGGACTGCTGCCTGCTTTCAGCTTAACTGAAGGGCTTGTCATGCTTTTCATCTCGCAAGAAATTAGCCCCGGGCCCTGGCCAGCAGCAGGAAAAGGCTGCATTATGGATCCCACGCTGGCTATTTCCCACTGACATCAAACCCTGAGTTTTTTAAATTAATCCCTCACAAAGACAAGCCTTCATTTCGTTGCCAGCTCAAAATTAGCCTGAAATAATGACCTTTCAGAGACGTCTAGCATTGTCGATAAACCCCGGCCTAAACCTGAAGGTAATCATCACACTCCATAGGCTCGACTGACGTGAAAGGGCCCCTGCGCGTTTTGCAGAGGTGACTAAGAGTCAGGACCAGTGGCCTGACCTGCCTGCCGCTTACGAAAATGAAACCAGTAGCCAAAAGGGACTTTGTGGCCTTCTCTCAAGAGCTCGGCAAAGAAGGCAACAAGCAGATTAGTATATTCTGTTTTTTATTTTCTTAACAAAACTGAATTCCTTCTACCTCTGCAGCTACGCTAACTGGGTGTGGATCGATTTTATGGCCCCTAATCTGCGGCAAGTAGGAAAACAAGGCCAGCTAAACATCACCATTAGTTTTCAGAGTTAACATATGCGTGCAAATAAAATGACATGAAAATTGTGTTTAAAGGAAACTCCGAAGCTGCAACATACTTTTTCTTTTTCTTTTTTTTTTTTTAAGTGGCTGCTTAAATCTATTCTGTTTTCTTGCCATAAAAAATCTACCTTATACAATCCTTACTGTTTTCTTTGTGCTGAGTGAATTAAATACGTTTCAATTGCTGACATTTACTTAAAGGGGAGTTCCAGCCTTTTTTATGTTTATTAAAAGTCAGCAGCTACAAAAAGTGTAGTTGCTGGCTTTTAATAAACAGACACTTACCTGCTCCACTGTCCAGCGACGCGGCCGAAATGGAGCTTCGCTCCTCTCCCACCCTTCTCCGCCGGCGCCTCCATTCCTACTGTGGGCACCCGGCCGTGACAGCTTTTGGCTTCACGGCCGAGCACTCACTGCGCATGCACGAGCGGCGCTGCGCAATCTGAGTGGACAGGCGATCGCCTGGGACCTGTCACGTGTCCCAGGTGATCGCCTACAGGGAGGGGCCTGCCTTAGGCGATATGAAGTGTCGCCTAAGCGGTCCCTGGGCGGAAGGAGGAAGTGGGACAGGAAGTCCCACTCCTACTGAAGCCCCCACTCCCCCCGCCCCCAAAAAATATATAGATATAAAGAAACTGTGCAGCTTTGACCAAACTTGAATAATGCCCTTACTATAAGTGTAGGTTATCAATGTACCTTCCAAAGCCTGGCCAAAAAACTCCCAGAGATGGTATCATCCTGTCCTACATTTTTGCTAGGGTTTTGCTAAGACACTCCCAGCTATTACTGCTAACACCATCTCAGCACATGTGTAATCCGCTATCTTCTCCGTCGCAGCATCAGTGAACTCGGAGTTACTGCAACAGAGAAGAGAGAGTGCAAAAGGGTTTGAATTAGCTGGAAGTGTCTTGGCAACATCCTAACAATAAGACAGGGATGGGATGATGGCATCTGTAGGAGTTTTTCAGCCAGGCTTTGGGAGGTACATAAATGGCCTACACGTAGGAGCATTGTTTAACTTTGGTCAAAGCTGCACAGTTTGGTTTTATCTACAGGTGCCTCTTAACGCCTCCCTGCTCGCGCTATATCCAAAAGACGGCTACAGTGTGGCTCTCCAGTTCTCCCCCTGGTGCGCATATCGGACGGGCTCTGTGACCACTGATCACAGAACGCGGTAAAGGGTCAATCACAGCGGTCCTTTACCATGTGATCAGCTGTGTCCAATCACAACTGGTCACATGTAAACAAACTTACCGGTTATCAGCATTCCTTTCCTCACACTCTGTCACCATGTGAGGAGAGGAGAGACGATAACTGGCAAGGCTGATAGGGCACAGTGAGTACATTGTTTACACTGAGTATCAGTGCCCTGATTATCAGTGCAGCCCCATCAGTGCAGATCAGCGCTGCCTCATCCGTGCCCTGAAAAATAAAAATGTTGGTCTTTTTTTGTCTGTTTAGCAAAAAATACAAAACCCAGTGGTGATTAAATACCACTAAAAGAAAGCTATATCTGTCTCAAAATAGTGATACAATTTTAATTTGGGTACACTGTTGCATGACTGAGTTATTGTTATTCAAAATGAGACAGCGCTGAAAGCTGAAAATTGGCCTTGCCAGGAAGGGGGTGAAAGTGTCCAGTCTTGAAGTGGTTAAACTGCATAGGCAGTTAGGTAAAGGTGAACTAACTCTTTAAGAAAATGTTGCTTGGTTGTCTTTCATATTGATCTCTTAAAGATCAACTCTAGGTAGGTAGTATAACCTTCCCCAAATGTCCCTCTCTTTCTCCTGACGTCAGAACACAACAAAAAAAAATATTTTACTGTGCTCCCACTTTGTAAATCAGAAGTATACAGTCCCGGTGACATCATGGCTTGGTCTGCTTTCTGACTCTCATGTGTGGCTGCTGGGGGAGGAGCCAGCAGAGCTTGTGGGTGGACCTGTAGGTGGCTAAATAGGTGGTGATAAAGTTGCTTAGACTCCCCTGTCATTGATGAAGTTGGGAGTTGGTAACCTCTATGTTTTTAACACAGAGATAGCAATGAAAGCCTATGTATTTCTATTGTGACCAAGTAGTACTGTGATCCGGCCTGAAAATTGTGGAGAATCCCTTAAAGTAGAACTAAAGGTAAAGGGTGAAGAGGGGGTTATAATCCCTGTTTGTTTTTTATTGGCATCTGTGCTCCTTTGTGGAGATTTCTCTTCGCTCTTCACTTATTGTCCCATAGCCAAAACAGGCAGCCAAAGTGGGGGAATTCCTAGTTGTGGCAAGAACTAGTGTCCTCATTGGAAGATTTCTCCTCTATTACTTTTGGTGATAGCGGTCACCAGGACAAATAGAGAGGCTGAACCTCCCTAATAAGGCACAGACAGTATTAAAAGCCTGACAGGGGTTCTAATCCATCTCCGCGCTATCCAAATCTAGAAAGAAAAATGTCTTTAGTTATACTTCAAAGCTGGAGATAGGCTTTAAAATGTTTTCCAAAATAAAACAATTTCTAGATTATTATTTTTTTTGGTGCAGGCTAGAAAAATAGAATGAAATGGGGACAAAAGGGCTTCCTCCCTTCTGAGCTCCACAGAGATGAATAATCTGCAGGCTTCATTCTGAAAACTCCTATTGTTTAAACGGTGGGGGGTGAGAAGATGCCCATTTGTACTTCATTAAGATAATGATGATCAGTATCCAGCCCTAGCCATATCGTATGTGACCTGATAGTTCAGCCATGTTAGTTTATCCCGTGGAAAGCAAAAGTCTTGATACTAATGGACCAAAACCTTCTGAAATCCATCCAAGTTTAATTACGCATGTCTGTTTCATTATTATGCTGAGAATAGGCTGGAATTGGAAAAAGTAAAGAGTGAGCATGGGGACCCTTCAGCCATACAGATGTGGAGGCACAACTGATTCAAGCATGCCCTTAGATATACAGTGTCTTGCAAAAGTATTCACCCCCTTGGCTTTTTAACCTATTTTGTTACATTACAGCCTTTAGTTCAATGCTTTTTTAATGTGAATTATATGTGATGGATCAGAACACAATAGTCTAAGTTGGTGAAGTAAAATTTGAAAAATATATATGTAGCGCCCCCCCTCCCAATATTTGGGGGCACTATGTGTCTATTTAGGGGTAGTCTGGGCCAGTAGTTGGGCTCAGACCAATTGATATTTCGTTGTTGCTTCTGCTCTGGGTGTGATACTGCCTGGCAGTAGTGTTCCCTGTTGCCTGTAGGTGGCACTGTCACCACCGGCATAGGTTGAACCACTGGGGGTATCACAGCACCTTGGGTGTCCTCTCTCGGCAGCCATGTGGTGGGCGTGGTGAACCTGATGGGGGTACATAAGGGGCAGATGCCTTTGTTCGGGGTCCATTTCGTGAGGGTTGTTCCTGGGGACCCATTGGTCCCGTGTGTGCGCCTCGTGGCCCGCACGGGCATGGGTGCACGTGTTCTGGTCCCGGGCACCTTCAGCCCGAGAACGCATCGCTGCTTCGTAGGCCCAGCTCTGCTGGCTGGGTCCTAGGTTTTCAAGAAGGGATCCCAAAGTTACCCACCTGCGGGGAGCCACGGTTTAGGAAAGGAGACCAGGGGAGGATCAATCCCATAGGAGACTAGCGACGGTACTGCTGTCTCGGGAAGAGGCCTGGAAACTCGCCTAAGGAGGGATCCATAAATACAAGCCCTGCAATACGCCAATCTGGCATAAAAGGTTCTCTTCATTATTGCTCGGCTGGGAGGTTCGGGACTTTTAATCCTGTGGCAGAGGGTTCCCGATCGTATCCTCAATACAATACAAAGGAAAGATTAATTTGTGCTGCATTCCGGCTGCTAGGACCACTAAAGGGACTATCTGGGTGAGCAATACCCACTCAGGCATGAGTGGCGACAAGTGCTGTTTAAGTGTTGCGTGCCTGAACCTTCCCCTGTGTATTTTCTCTCTCGTGTCCTACTCTTCCTCTAAGTTCACTCAGCAAAGATAAAAATTAAGCCTAACTGTTTTGGGTTTTACATGGTGTGGACATCGACTTTTCTGAAGACCTTTCTTACACCCCTGACAACGGAAGCCATGGAGGTAATTCGCAGACCCAACAAAACCAGCCAGTCCCTTAAATGGGGGTAAGTGCTACATGTACATAAAACTATTTTTCAGAAATAAAAAACTGATAATTGGCATGTGCGTATGTATTTACCCCCTTTATTATGAAGCCCATAAAAAGCTCTGGTGCAACCAATTACCTTCAGAAGTCACATAATTAGTGAAATGATGTCCACATGTGTGCATTCTAAGTGTCACATGATCTGTCATTACATATACACACCTTTCTGAAAGGCCCCAGAGGCTGCAACACCTAAGGCACCACTAACCAAACACTGCCATGAAGACCAAGGAACTCTCCAAACAAGTAAGGGACAATGTTGTTGAGAAGTACAAATCAGGGTTCGGTTATAAAAAATATCCAAATCTTTGATGATCCCTAGGAGCACCATCAAATCTATCATATCCAAATGGAAAGAACATGGCACAACAGCAAACCTGCCAAGAGACGGCCGCACAGCAAAACTCACGGACCAGGCAAGGAGGGCATTAATCAGAGAGGCAGCACAGAGACCTAAGGTAACCCTGGAGGAGCTGCAGAGTTCCACAGCAGAGACTGGAGTATCTGTACATAGGACGACAATAAGCCGTACGCTCCATAGAGTTGGGCTTTATGGCAGAGTGGCCAGAAGAAAGCCATTACTTTCAGCAAAAAACAAAATGGCACATTTTGAGTTTGTGAAAAGGCATGTGGGAGACTCCCAAAATGTATGGATGAAGGTGCTCTAGTCTGATGAGACAAAAATGTAACTTTTTGCCCATCAAAGAAAACGCTATGACTGGCGCAAACCCAACACATCAAATCACCCAAAGAACACTATCCCCACCGTGAAACATGGTGGTGGCAGCATCATGCTGTGGGGATGTTTTTCAGCAGTCGGGACTGGGTGTCATGGATATGCATTAATGTCTGTCTGCCATCTTACCTTCCTCCTCATGTGTTCATCTTAGAGACCAGACCTCCTTCACCTGGCTTCCTTTATAATCTCCTCCCAGCCTGACTCCACCCCAGGCCCTATCACTGAACACTATATTAACCTGTGCACTGCAAGCCTGCTTTGCTGATCAACGTGTTTGTTAGGCATTGTGTGTTTGGGTTCCTGCCTGCCGTGTGCTACGTCTGTCTCTCCGTTACGTTATTGGCTTGTCCCCGACTATCCCTGTCTGCTCGTGACCCTTGACCTTCGGCTCGTCCTTTCGTTATCCTTGTCTGCTTGTGGCCCCTGACCTTCAGCTTGTTGTTCGGTTCTCTCTTATCTTGTGCTGCTGCTTCCCCTCCTTTCCCCTTATCCTACGGGGCGTGAGCTAGGAAACTCCAGGGGCCGCGACCTGGTCCCAGCCTGCAGCATAACATCCTCACCACTAGAGGCCCTGGAGAAGACCAGCTGGGTCTTAGACTCCGCGCCCTGGGGAATCTTGGCTCCAGCTTCCGTTTGGATCCCGGTTGTGCTCCTCTGGTCCCGCTTTCCACAACCACCCAGTTTCCTATCCGCAGAAGCCAGCCATAGGGTTCACTACCTCGCGGTGCACTCCTGTCCCCCTACGGTGTGCATCTGTCACCTGGCCACAGGTGACCCTGACAGTTTGATCAGCCATGAACCCGGCTGACATCTCGCTCCCCGCGGATGATCCATTGCAGGGCATAGTTCGCAGACTTGAAACCCAGGAATCAAATCAGACTCAGGTGATGCGATTCCTCCAGGATCTGGCTTCTCGATTCGAGCAGCTTCAGGTCTCCTTGGGAACCCCGAATCCGCAACCCCAAGTACAACCACCGGCTGTACCTATCGCACCAGTCGCAGCCTCACACTCACTAAGATTGCCAGCTCCGTTCCGTTTCTCTGGGGACTCCAAGGCCTGCAGGGGGTTTCTCAGCCAATGCACAATTCATTTTGAGCTTCAGCCTCAAAGCTTCCTGTCTGACCGGGCTAAGGTAGCCTATATCATTTCCCTCCTCTCCGGGGAAGCTTTGGCCTGGGCTGCCCCCCTGTGGGAGAGGAATGATCCGGTGGTTTCCAGTCTGTCCGATTTCTTGAAGCTCTTTCGTAATATCTTCGAAGAGCCGGCTCGGGCTTCTTCAGCAGCTAGTGCTGTCTTACGTCTTCGCCAAGAATCTAGTTCAGTGGGGCAATATGCTCTTCAGTTCCGTATCCACACAGCTGAATTGAGCTGGAATAATGAGGCCCTGGTCGCTACCTTTTTACATGGCCTCTCTGACCGAGTGAAAGACGAATTAGCGGGTAGAGCCATTCCCGTCGGTCTGGACGATGTAATTTCATTATGCAACCAGATCGACATTCGTTTTCAAGAGAGGTCCTTAGAAAAAAGACGCCAGCACTCTCTGGGTCCTAGCCAGTCTGAGCTCCCCTCCCTTCATTCCGTGGAGCATCCTCTACCTGCTGAAGAACCTATGCAGCTGGGCCGGACCAGACTAACCCCCGAAGAACGTGCTAGGCGCAGAACTCTGGGCTTGTGCCTCTATTGTGGGGGCAAGGGTCATTTTCGTGACTCCTGCTCGCTTCGTCCGGGAAACGCTCGGGTCTAATACATTTGGAAGGTGGAGTATTGGACCCAGAAACATCACCTTCTCGCCTGCTCTTGCCGGTGTTCCTTCATGTAGGCACTTCTCCTCAGTCAACCCTTGCATACCTGGATTCCGGGGCTGCCGGCAATTTTATGGATTGGAGAACTGCTTCTTCTATGAAGCTTACCCTTTCACCTCTCACTAGCCCATTGGTAGTCTCGGCAATTGATGGCACTGTTCTCCCAGGGGGCCCTATTCGCTTCCAGACGCTACCCATTAGGATGTCGGTAGGGATTCTCCACCAGGAGTGGATATCCTTTCTTATTCTACCCAAGGCCTCTACCCCAGTTGTATTGGGCCTCCCTTGGCTACAGCTCCACTCTCCACATGTGGACTGGGTCTCTGGGCAGATCCTGGCCTGGGGTTCCTCATGTTTCTCGTCGTGTCTTCTCAAGGTGACCCCCAAGGAGAGTCTTCCGGTTGCTGCCACTTCTGTTTCTTCTGATCTTCCTGCTGCATACAGCGATTACCGGGATGTGTTCTGTAAGAAATCAGCTGAGGTGCTTCCTCCCCACAGGTCTTTTGACTGTGCTATTGATCTTGTCCCCGGAGCAACTCTACCCAGGGGTCGTACCTACCCTCTGTCCATCCCAGAGACCCAGGCCATGTGGGAGTATGTCGCAGAGAATCTGGAGAGAGGTTTCATCCAGAAATCCTCATCGCCTGCAGGGGCAGGGTTCTTTTTTGTTGCCAAAAAGGATGGTACCTTAAGACCCTGCATCGATTATCGGGGTTTAAATGCGGTTACTATTAAAAATCGATACCCCTTACCCTTAATATCTGAGCTATTCGATAGGTTGAAGGGTGCCTCCATTTTCACCAAGTTGGATCTCAGAGGCGCGTACAATCTCATTCGAATACGGGAGGGTGACGAATGGAAGACTGCATTCAACACTAGAGACGGGCATTACGAATATCTGGTGATGCCTTTTGGTCTGTGTAATGCTTCAGCCGTGTTTCAAAACTTTGTCAATGAAATCTTCAGAGATCTGCTGTACCAGTTTGTTGTCATCTATCTGGATGACATTCTGATCTTTTCTGAAAATCTGCTCGTCCACAGAAACCATGTCCGCACTGTACTTCAACGTCTTAGAGAGAACAATCTCTATGCCAAGCTGGAGAAATGTTCCTTTGAATGTTCTGAGGTCCTGTTTTTGGGGTGCTTCGTCTCATGTTCGGGTCTTCGTATGGACCCTGGGAAGGTCTTGGCTATCACCAACTGGCCTCTTCCTGCTAGCCTCAAGGCCACACAGCGCTTTCTTGGCTTCACTAATTATTATAGGCAGTTCATAAGGAATTACTCTTCTATTGCCGCGCCTATTATCGCTTTGACCAAGAAGGGTGTGAATGCCAGAGACTGGCCTCCCGAAGCTGTCTCTGCATTTCACAACCTGAAACAGGCCTTTGTTTCTGGCCCCCTCTTGAGGAGACCAAATCCTGGGAATGCATTTTTTATTGAAGTGGACGCTTCCTCAATGGGGGTGGGAGCTGTGCTTCTTCAAATCTTTGAGAAGAGACGCCAACCATGTGCGTTCTTCTCCAAAAAAAATTCTCAGGCAGAGAGGAATTATGCCATCGGTGATCGGGAACTTCTCGCAATTAAATTGGCGTTAGAGGAGTGGCGTCATCTCTTGGAGGGTTCCCCTCACTCCATAATGATCTTTACCGATCACAAGAATTTACAGTATCTACAGAATGCTAAACGTCTGAATCCTAGACAGGCCAGGTGGAGTCTCTTCTTTGCCCGTTTTAATTTCACGATTACCTACAAACCTGGTTCCTGCAACGGTCGGGCTGATGCGCTCTCTAGGTCATTTGACACTTTGGACGAGGAGTCCGCCCCTGAACCGATCATTCCAACCTCATGCATTGTTGCCCACTCTACCACCCTGAAGTCAAAAATTCCGCCTGGTAAGACCTTTGTCCCCACTGAGCTAAGAGCTAAGATCCTTCATTGGGGACATGATTCCAAGGTGGCAGGGCATTCTGGATTCCTCCGATCCTTCCTACTCATCAGTCGTCACTACTGGTGGCCTAATCTCCGCTCAGACGTCAAAGACTACGTTAAAGCTTGTCATGTCTGTGCTCAGTCCAAATCCTCCACACAAGCTCCTGCTGGTCTCCTCATGCCCTTGCCCATTCCTAAGGAACCCTGGGCCCATATTGCCATGGATTTTATCACCGATCTCCCACTGTCTGAGAATAATACAGTCATTTGGGTGGTAATCGATCGATTCTCCAAGATGGCTCATTTTGTTCCTCTTCCTGGTCTTCCTTCTGCCCCTGCCTTGGTTCCCATTTTCATTCGAGAAATTCTCCGCCTACATGGGGTCCCTTCTCATATTGTTTCCGACAGGGGAGTCCAATTCACGTCTCGTTTTTGGAGAGCCTTTTGCAAATCCCTCAATATTGTCTTGGATTTTTCTTCTTCTTACCATCCCCAATCCAATGGACAGACTGAGAGGGTTAATCAGGAGTTAGAGGTCTTTCTTCGCACCTTTGTGTCTTCTCACCATGGCGATTGGTCCTCTCTACTCCCGTGGGCAGAATTCTCCCATAACAATCATGTGAATACCAGTTCGCAGAAGACACCCTTTTTCACAGTTTATGGAAAACACCCTCAACTTCCTCTTCCCATGATCTGTTCTCCAGACATTCCAGCTTTGGCTTCGGTTCAGGAGTCTCTCAATTCCGTTTGGGGTCACGTTCATGATTCCCTCCGGGCAGCTGCTGAAAAATTCAAAGGCTTTGCCGACCGCCGCAGGCGTAAACCGCCTTCTCTTCAGCCAGGGGACAAAGTCTGGCTCTCTACCAGGAACATCAAGCTCCGAGTTCCTTCTCTGAAGTTTGCTCCACGATTCATCGGTCCATACACGGTAACTGCTAAACTGAATCCGGTTTGTTTCAAACTCCAGATTCCTAAGAGCCTTAAAATCACTAACTCCTTTCATGTTGCTCTTCTAAAGCCTTTAGTCCTCAATAAATTCTCTCGTCCTCTCCCTACCGTGGCGCCTGTCTCTGAGGATAATCAGGAGTACGAGATCAGTCAAATTCTGGACTCCCGACTCTGTAAAGGCGTTCTTCAGTACCTCGTTCATTGGAAAGGGTTTGGTCCTGAGGAGAGGTCTTGGATCACTGCATCTGAGGTCTTTGCACCTCGTCTGTTAAAGGAGTTTCATCTGAAGTTTCCCTCTAAACCTGGGCCCAGGCGGGGAAGGGGGAGGCCTCGTAAGAGGGAGGGTACTGTCATGGATATGCATTAATGTCTGTCTGCCATCTTACCTTCCTCCTCATGTGTTCATCTTAGAGACCAGACCTCCTTCACCTGGCTTCCTTTATAATCTCCTCCCAGCCTGACTCCACCCCAGGCCCTATCACTGAACACTATATTAACCTGTGCACTGCAAGCCTGCTTTGCTGATCAACGTGTTTGTTAGGCATTGTGTGTTTGGGTTCCTGCCTGCCGTGTGCTACGTCTGTCTCTCCGTTACGTTATTGGCTTGTCCCCGACTATCCCTGTCTGCTCGTGACCCTTGACCTTCGGCTCGTCCTTTCGTTATCCTTGTCTGCTTGTGGCCCCTGACCTTCAGCTTGTTATTCGGTTCTCTCTTATCTTGTGCTGCTGCTTCCCCTCCTTTCCCCTTATCCTACGGGGCGTGAGCTAGGAAACTCCAGGGGCCGCGACCTGGTCCCAGCCTGCAGCATAACATCCTCACCACTAGAGGCCCTGGAGAAGACCAGCTGGGTCTTAGACTCCACGCCCTGGGGAATCTTGGCTCCAGCTTCCGTTTGGATCCTGGTTGTGCTCCTCTGGTCCCGCTTTCCACAACCACCCAATTTCCTATCCGCAGAAGCCAGCCATAGGGTTCACTACCTCGCGGTGCACTCCTGTCCCCCTACGGTGTGCATCTGTCACCTGGCCACAGGTGACCCTGACACTGGGAAATCGGTCAGAGTTGAGGGAAAGATGGATGGTGCTAAACACAGGGATATTCTTGAGAAAAACCTGTACCACTCTGTGTGTGATTTGAGGCGAGGATGGAGGTTCACCTTCCAGCAGGACAATGACCCCAAACACACTGCTAAAGCAACACTTGAATGGTTTAAGGGGAAACCTTTAAATGTGTTGGAATGGCCTAGTCAAAGCCCAGACCTCAATCCAATAGAAAATCTGTGGTCAGACTTAAAGATTGCTGTTCACAAGCGCAAACCATCCAACTTGAAGGAGCTAGAGCAGTTTTGCAAGGAGGAATGGGCAAAAATCCCAGTGGTAAGATATGGCAAGCTCATAGAGACTTATCCAAAGTGACTTGGAGCTGTGATAGCTGCAAAAGGTGGCTCTACAAAGTTTTGACTTTAGGGGGGTGAATAGTTTTGCACATTGACTTTTTCTGTTATTTTGTCCTATTTGTTCTTTGCTTCACAATAAAAAAAAAAACATCTTCAAAGATGTGGGCATGTACTGTAAATTAAATGATGCAAATCCTCAAACAATCCATGTTAATTCCAGGTTGTGAGGCAACAAAACATGAAAAATGCCAAGGGGGTAAATACTTTTGCAAGGCACTGTATTGGGTGCTGATTAGTGCATAAGTAGCACTGGTTTAAAATATTGGAGACATGATTTATAATTGGTTATATGTTGAGATCCCAACATCTAGCTTGGCTTTAATTTATTACGTTGTTTTCATCTTAGAGTGGGATTAAACACTAAAACTAACTATTCCTAAAAATGTTCCTTCCTCCATTCTCATACCTATCTTGCCTACCCTGTGTAGATCTGCATATTTATCTTTCTCCTGTCCAGTCCGGTCACATGATCCTGCAGCTCTCCTGTGTCAGTGAGTGGCGGCTGCAGGGGAGAGGAAGGACCGCCAATAACGGCTGGGTCATGGAAGCCTTTGGGTAAAGCCATGACTCCTGGAATTCCCAGCCACTGTTGAGCTCTCCATGACACCAGGGAGCTGGAGCTGTAAGATCATGTGACCAAACCGGACTGAAAAAATGTAAGTATACAGATATTTTTTACACAGGGCGGGCAGAATAGGTAGGAGGAGGGAGAATGGAACATTTTTAGGAGAAGTTAATCTTCGGCTTTAATTCCACTTTAACCACTTCCCGCCCACCATATAGCAATATGTTGTGCGAAAAGTAGTTGTTATCCTGACTGGACAAGATCAGGATAACCAGCCGGCGCGTGTCCGCGGGGGGTGCGCAGCATGGCAATCAGTGGTGATGTGTGTCAGTCTGACACACCGCAACACTGATCTCGGTAAAGAGCCTCTGACGGAGGCTCTTTACCACGTGATCAGCTGTGTCCAATCACAGCTGATCACGATGTAAACAAGAAAATCTGTGTATCGGCTTTTCCTCACTCGCATCTGATGGACACGAGTAGAGGAGAGCCAATCGGCAGCTCTCCTGACAAGGGGGGTCTGTGCCGATTGATTATCTGCACAGCCACTCCGAGGATGCCCACCCAGGGATGCCCACCACTGATGACCACCAGGTATGCCACCCACAGCTACCAGGGATGCCAATCAGTGCCCACATATGCCAATCAGTGCCCATCAGCAATGCCTGCCAGTGCCTCCATATGAGTGATGCCCTTCAGTGGCATCTATCAGTGTCCATCAGTGCCACCTATCAGTGTAGCCTATCAGTACCCATCAGTGCAAAACTTTCAGTGTCGCCTATCAGTGCCACCTATGAGTGACCATCTGTGCCGTCTATCACTGCCCATCAGTGCCGCATATCAGTGCCCATCAGTGCAGCCTCATCAGTGCCCATCAGTGAAGGAGGAAACTTACTTATTTACAAAATTTTATAACAGAAACAAAGTAAAACTTTTTTTTTTTTTCATTTTTTTACATTTGTTTAGCAAAAAATAAAAACCCCAAAGGTGATAAAATACCATCAAATAAAAGCTCTATTTGTGGCACCAAAATGATAAAAAAATGTGTTTGGGTACAGTGTAGCATTACCACGCAATTTTCATTTAAAAAGAGACAGCACTGAAAGCTAAAAATTGGCTTGGGCAGGAAAGGGGAAAGTGCCCTGTATTGAAGTAGAATGCCAGGCCTAAACTATCTAATCCAGTGTTTCTCAACTCTAGTCCTCAAGGCGCCCCAACAGCTCATGTTTTCAGGCTTTCCATTAGTTTGCACAGGTGATTTGATCAGTTTCACTGCCTTTGCAATTACCAAAGCCATTTCGTCTGAGGAAAATCCTGAAAACATAACCTGTTGGGGCGCCTTGAGGACTGGAGTTGAGAAACACTGATCTAATCTATCTTAAAACTGCTCGCACCCCCTTCCTAACACCTGTACTAACTACCCTGTAGAACAGGGATATGCAATTAGCGGACCTCCAGCTGTTTCAAACTACAAGTCCCATCATGCCTCTGCCTCTGGGTGTCATGCTTGTGTCAGAGTCTTGCTATGCCTCATAGGACTTGTAGTTCTGAAACCGCTGGAGGTCTGCTAATTGCATATCCCTGCTGTAGAAGAAAGATGTGTATATTTACTTATTCTCAGGGCACTCTGGTCTGGTCGCTTGTGTAAGCAGGTGTAGTTAGCTATTTTGCCACTATGTGGCTCTGTTCCAAAATAGTGTCTGGTTACAGAGAATAGTGTCAGCAGGAGCTAGAGCCCATACCTCCCAACTTTTTGAGATGGGAATGAGGGACACCTACCAGAAAAAGTATGTAGGGATAAGACACACCCCTTGCCACGCCCCCTTAAAGGAGAATTGTACAAAAAAAAAAGATTGGTTAAACCCACAAGTGCTTTTTTTTACCACTGCTATTCCTTTATATTGGCTTTTGGAATTTACAAATGCAGCAATTAAGAAATCAGATGAAAGGTTTAGTGCTGGAAAACACTTTTTGGTAGATAAAAAGTGCATTTTATATACATCTAAATAAGATCAGGCCAAAATAAGGGATAAATGAGGAAATTTGAAAAAAATGTATTACTTTCTGCTATAAAACACATCCAATAAAAAAATGTAAAAAATCGAATTTCTTCATTAATTTAGGCCAATATGTATTCTGCTACATATTTTTGGTAAAAAAAACCCAGAATAAGCGTATATGGATTGGTTTGCGCAAAAGTTATCACGTCTAAAAACTATGGGATATTTTTATGGCATTTTTTTTTTTTTTTACTAGTAATGGTGATGATCAGCTATTTTTAGCAGGACTGCCAAACCTAACTGACACTTTTGACAGTTTTTTGGGAATTAGTGAGATTATTGCAGTAAACAGTGCTAATAATATGCACTGTTAATGTACTAATGACACTGGCAGGGAAGGGGTTAACTCCAGGGGCGATCAAAGAGTTAAGTGTATTCCCTAGGGGGTGCTTGCTAACTGTGTGGGGGATGGACTCACTGGATGAACACAGAGATCCGTGTTCCTGCATGGCAGGAACACAAGATCACTGTGTTCTTCCCTGTTAGAATGGGGATCTGCCTTGTATACATAGGCAGATCGTCGTTCTTCCTCTCTGGGGAGCGATCGCAGGTGGCCGGTGGACATCCGTCCGCTGAATCCACTGATTGACTCCCCCTCTGGCCAATATGCAAGCGTGCCCCCCGCTGTCTATTGCACGGAATGATGTCCAGGTATGTCATTTCATGCAATAGAGCCGACCTGCCGTAGTATATGTACTGTGGCTGGTGAGAAAGTGGTTAAAGTAACATCAGTAAAGTAGAGCAATCCTAACTTTTTTGTGTGGACATTCCTTCCTTGGGATAGAAAGGTCAATGGCCAGGAATGTTGTGAAAAGGCCCCTGGCATGGAGATGGGAACAAGATGGCGGAGGGTTAAAACCTCAAGCAGGTGCGTTGTTGTTCTGGTAAGAGAAGATGTGGGGCAGGGACTTGTGCTCTTGGCGCCATTACTAGCCATTCACAAGCTCCCTTTCATGTGATCTCCCGTGGTAGCCAGCGCCGGCTACATGGGAGAAGAGAGAGCGCTCCAACAACGCCTGGAATGCCTGAGAAGTGATTTCACCTATAGGCTTACTATGGGCCCTCTGTAATCTGCACTCCCTCCTCTCCCCTGCTCCCCTAAAGCCACTGCTAGCTGAGACAGAAGAACCGATCATGTGACCAGATCAGAGTGCCCTGAGAGCAGGTAAGTATAGAGATCTTTCTTCTACAGGGTAGTTATTATATATTTTAGAAGAAGGCGGCGCCAGTTTTAAGATTAGATAGTTTTAGCCCAGAATTCTAATTTAAACTCTCTAATTTAAACTCTCATTAAAATAATCCCTAATGATCCCTAATGATCTTGCCATAACGGTCCATGTTCATGAATTTCCTGTTATAGGGTGACAACTGTCTCCGAATTGTGCTGCTGCATTTGTCACCCTGTGACATGTTCCCCTGATGGATACTGCAAGCAGCCATGCCAACACTCGTGCAGGAATGGTCCACCAATGTCACTATTTGGGAGCCAGTCCAGAGCAATAATGTGCAGCTGATGCTGGAGTGAGCGCAAGTAGACATAAGTGGCTAAAGGGACTGAAGGAGATCAGCAGCCCTAAGATAAAAATACAAAAAAAGAAAGGAAAAAAGTATAGCGGTAAAAAAAAAAGAAAAAAAAAGCATGTCATTGTTTTTGATATACTGTGCTTTAGCTAGCTACATTGTAAATGGTGTCCAGATGTACTTTAAATTACGTAAGAATTTGTGGAATGGATACCACAGTGGCGCTACTCATCTGCGACAAGCAGCTCCTTTTATAAGCTTGGTCTGTTTTTGTCTGAACAGTGACTGGCTGAAGATTGATGCACCCGGGTCCATACTTACCATAAAGCATATGTGGTTGATGCCTGGGGTGGCACAGTAAGAGGGTGCATCACCAAAATCCAGGGGCTGCTTTGGAAGTCAGAAGACTCTGTAGAACATGTAACATATATGTCCTCCTTCCCTGCAGGCTGCAGAACGGTAGGTTGAGATGTATATGAAGCATACTGCAGTCAGTCTGGTTTTAATTTTCACAATGATAAATAACATAGAGAGAAAAGGAGACTCTTTGAAAGGGTGTATTAGTGGCCTGTCTAGGACAGCATGTATGTAAGCTATAGCCCTGGATAGAAAACAATCTTCTACCATGGTAGATTGGAAAAGCACTAGAAGCTTCCAGATGTTGCTAGAAAGTCAGCATAAACAGCGGTCAGTACAGATACACCTTTACCGAAAACACCCTAAAAAAGGTAGAGGCCACCCTGGGTTTGTATTTGAATGTGTAGCAAGGTTCCACTTTGCAATGTAGATATAGACTACAGTTTACAATTAAGAAGGAACTTAGCTCCCTCCGGGGTTCAATTTGTTATATTGCAGTAACTTATTCGCTTCAATGATATTAAACAATGCATTGTGAATCAGACTAAACTACCCACAGTGCAGCTGTGCTACCAGGGTGCACTGCATCACTGCACAGCCTGCTGGGAGAGGTTATTTAAAGGAAGGGAGGAGTTACATTCTGTCTCTTGGGACGTGGCGATCTATCAAGAAGGAAGCCTGCATTGAGGCCGACTTCTAGAGTGTCTAGGCCCAAGAAGCCTGGGCCCACCGTCGCCAGAGCCTGCCTGTATAATCTCGTGAGAGGGATCCTCATCCAGGGTGTCCAGCTCACCATTCCACAGCAACCAGAGTCACCCATCCATCGACATCTACTATGACTGTGCGGAGGATCGGAGGCTGCAAGTTGTGGAGCATACCGGAGAACCGAGGCCTTGTTTGGTGAGAAGGGCACTTGCCCAATCGCAATTGCCCAATCGCAGGGAGGTGGGCCTTATAGAATTGCCACCATTGTTTTCTTTGGAAAGTTAACACGCCACGTGCAAGGACACATTGCATCCCGCAGTGGCAATGTATTTAAAGTATTGGCGCCTGTGTCGCCCGCACCATTGTTTTCTTTGGAAAGTTAACACGCCACGTGCAAGGACACATTGCATCCCGCAGTGGCAATGTATTTAAAGTATTGGCGCCTGTGTCGCCCGCAAGTCATATACATTGGTATATACTTCGGATGTTGTTTCTGACTTTCCCATACTTGTTGAATTACAAATGTTTTAACCACTTAAGCCCCGGACCATTTGGTAGCTAAAGGACCAGAGGTGAATTCAGAATTTTGCACTGCGCTGCTTTAACTGTAAATTGTACGGACATGCAATGTTGTACTGAAACGAAATTTGCGTCCTTTTCTTCCCACAAATAGAGCTTTCTTTTAATGGTATTTGATTGCCTCTGCGATTTTTATTTTTTGCGATATAAACGGAAAAAGACCGAAAATTTTGAAAAAAAATTATATTTTTTACTTTTTGTTATAAGAAAAATCGAATAAACTCAATTGTAGTCATACATTCAGGCCAAAATGTATTCAGCCACATGTCTTTAGTAAAAAAAATGTCAATAAGCGTATATTTATTGGTTTGCGCAAAAGTTATAGCGTCTACAAACTAGGGTACATTTTCTGGAATTTACACAGCTTTTAATTTATGACTGCCTATCTCATTTCTTCAGGTGCTAAAATGGCAGGGCAGTACAAAACCCCCCCAAATGACCCCATTTTGGAAAGTAGACACCCCAAGGAAATTGCTGAGAGGCATGTTGAGCCCATTGAATATTTTTTTTTTTGTCCCAAGTGATTGAATAATGACAAAAAAAAAGAAAAAATGTACAAAAAGTTGTCACTAAATGATATATTGCTCACACATGCCATGGTTATATGTGGAATTGCACCCCAAAATACATTTTGCTGCTTCTCCTGAGTACGGGGATACCACATGTGTGGGACTTTTTGGGAGCCTAGCCGGGTACGGGGCCCCAAAAACCAAGCACCGCCTTCAGGCTTTCTAAGGGAGTAAATTTTTGATTTCACTCCTCACTACCTATCACAGTTTCGAAGGCTAGAAAATGCCAAAATAGCACAAAATCCCCCCAAATGACCCCATTTTGGAAAGTAGACACCCCAAGCTATTTACTGAGAGGCATGTTCAGTCCATGGAATATTTTATATTTTGCCACAAGTTGCGGGAATATGACAAACTTTGTTTTTTTTGCACAAAGTTGTCACTAAATGATATATTGCTCACACATGCCATGGGCATATGTGAAATTACACCCCAAAATACATTCTGCTGCTTCTCCTGAGTACGGGGATACCACATGTGTGGGACTTTTTGGGAGCCTAGCCACGTACGGGACCCCAAAAACCAAGCACAGCCTTCAAGGTTTCTAAGGGCATAAATTTTTGATTTCACTCCTCACTACCTATCACAGTTTTGAAGGCCATAAAATGCCAAGATGGCACAAAACCCCCCTAAATGACCCCATTTTGGAAAGTAGACACCCCAAGCTATTTGCTGAGAGGCATGTTGAGCCCATTGAATATTTTTTTTTTTTGTCCCAAATGACTGAATAATGACAAAAAGAAAAAAAAAGAAAAAATGTACAAAAAGTTGTCACTAAATGATATATTGCTCACACATGCCATGGTTATATGTGGAATTGCACCCCAAAATACATTCTGCTGCTTCTCCTGAGTACGGGGATACCACATGTGTGTGACTTTTTGGGAGCCTAGCCGGGTACGGGGCCCCAAAAACCAAGCACCGCCTTCAGGCTTTCTAAGGGAGTAAATTTTTGATTTCACTCCTCACTACCTATCACAGTTTCGAAGGCTAGAAAATGCCAAAATAGCACAAAATCCCCCCAAATGACCCCATTTTGGAAAGTAGACACCCCAAGCTATTTACTGAGAGGCATGTTCAGTCCATGGAATATTTTATATTTTGCCACAAGTTGCGGGAATATGACAAACTTTGTTTTTTTTGCACAAAGTTGTCACTAAATGATATATTGCTCACACATGCCATGGGCATATGTGAAATTACACCCCAAAATACATTCTGCTGCTTCTCCTGAGTACGGGGATACCACATGTGTGGGACTTTTTGGGAGCCTAGGCACGTACGGGACCCCAAAAACCAAGCACAGCCTTCAAGGTTTCTAAGGGCATACATTTTTGATTTCACTCCTCACTACCTATCACAGTTTTGAAGGCCATAAAATGCCAAGATAGCACAAAACCCCCCAAAATGACCCCATTTTGGAAAGTAGACACCCCAAAGAAATTGCTGAGAGGCCTGTTGAGCCCATTGAATATTTTTTTTTTTTTTGTCCCAAGTGATTGAATAATGACAAAAAGAAAAAAAAAAATGTACAAAAAGTTGTCACTAAATGATATATTGCTCAAACATGCCATGGTTATATGCGGAATTGCACCCCAAAATACATTTGGTTGCTTCTCCTGAGTACGGGGATACCACATGTGTGGGACTTTTTGAGAGCCTAGCCGCGTACGGGGCCCCGAAAACCAAGCACCGCCTTCAGGATTTCTAGGCACAAATTTTTGATTTCACTCCTCACTACCTATCACAGTTTTGAAGGCCATAAAATGCCAAAATAGCACAAAACCCCCACAAATGACCCCATTTTGGAAAGTAGACACCCCAAGCTATTTGCCGAGAGGCATGGTGAGTATTTTACAGCTCTCATTTGTTTTTGAAAATGAAGAAAGACATTTTTTTTTTTTTTCTTTTTTCAATTTTTAAAACTTTGTGACAAAAAGCGAGATCTGCAAAATACTCAACATACCTCTCAGCAAATAGCTTGGGGTGTCTACTTTCCAAAATGGGGTCATTTGGGGGGGTTTTGTGCCATCTGGGCATTCCATGGCCTCCGAAACTGTGATAGGCAGTGAGGAGTGAAATCAAAAATTTACACCCATAGAAATCCTGAAGGCGGTGCTTGGTTTTCGGGGTCCTGTACGCGGCTAGGCTCCCAAAATGTCTCACACATGTGGTATCCCCGTACTCAGGAGAAGCAACAGAATGTATTTTGGGGTGCAATTCCACATATAACCATGGCATGTTTGAGCAATATATAATTTAGTGACAACTTTTTGTAATTTTTTTTTTTTTTTTTTTTCTTTTTGTCATTATTCAATCACTTGGGACAAAAAAAAAAAATATTCAATGGGCTCAACATGCCTCTCAGCAAATAGCTTGAGGTGTCTACTTTCCAAAATGGGGTCATTTGGGGGGGTTTTGAACTGTCCTGGCATTTTATGCACAACATTAGGAAGCTTATGTCACACATCATCCACTCTTCTAACCACTTGAAGACAAAGCCCTTTCTGACACTTTTTGTTTACATGAAAACATTTATTTTTTTGCAAGAAAATTATGTTGAACCCCCAAACATTATATATATTTTTAAAGCAAAGGCCCTACAGATTAAAATAGTGGGTGTTGCATTTTTTTTTCCACACAGTATTTGCGCAGCGATTTTTCAAACGCATTTTTGGGGGGAAAAACACACTTTTTTTATTTTTAATGCACTAAAAAACACTATATTGCCCAAATGTTTGATGAAATAAAAAAGATGATCTTAGGCCGAGTACATGGATACCAAACACGACATGCTTTAAAATTGCGCACAAACGCGCAGCGGCGAGAAACTACATTCATTTTTAAAAGCATTTAAAAGCCTTTACAGGTTACCACGTTAGATTTACAGAGGAGGTCTACTGCTAAAATTACTGCCCTCGATCTGACCTTCACGGTGATACCTCACATGCATGATGCAATTGCTATTTACATATGCCGCTAGACCGACGCTTGCGTTCGCCTTTGCGCAAGAGCAGGGGGGGACAGCGGTGCTTTTTTTTTTTTTTTTATTTCTTTTGCTTTTTTATTTTATTTTTAAATTGTTCCTTCCATATTATTATTTTTTTATCATTTTTATTGTTATCTCAGGGAATGTAAATATCCCCTATGATAGCAATAAGTAGTGACAGGTACTCTTTTTTTGAAAAAAAATGGGGGGTTAGACCCTGACCACACCAAGATCGGTGTGATAAAATGCTTTCCCAATTTCCCAATGGCGCTGTTTATATCCGGGGGGGGCATTCCCTCCCACTGCTTGTAAAAGCAGTCCAGAGGCTAATTAGCCACTAGGATTGCTTTTACATGAAAGCCGGCCGCTGGCTGAAAAGAATGATACCCGCAGGCATCAATCTGGTATAACCATTCAAAGTCCAGCAACATACCAGTACGTTGCTGGTCCTTGTTGGACATGTATTGTAATCTTTTTTTTCATGGCTGAACGAAAAAAAGAGATTGATCGGTGGGTATGCCCACCATTAGAATACCTCCCTTCATCCACCCACTTCTAATGATGGGCATATATGCCGAAGCATGGGGGCATCCTCCCGCAAAAAAGTTAAGCCGCGTACACACGGTCGGACTTTCCCACGGGCAAGCCTCCGTCGGAATTTCGACCGTATGTACGCGGCATAAAAGGTTATGCCGCGTACACACGGTCAAACTTTTCCACGGGCAAGCCTCCGTCGGAATTTCGACCGTATATACGCGGCATTAGGAGCAAAATCGCTCCTCCGCCCCTGCTGCCCCCATGCTTCGGCATATTTGCTCTTTTTTTAACTGTGGTGGTGAAATCACCTCCTACAGCGTTGGATTCACGGCTTTATGTATCGTGGGAGCAAACGCTGTTGCTGTCAAGATAAATAAATCCGCGATGCAACTGAATGGCGTACCTGCTAAGCAAATGATGGTTAACATTAAAACAAAGTAACATTACAGTACAACAGTAAGACCTTACCATACCATACCTGCAAGGCAAATACCAAAACAAAACCTAGTAAAAAATAAAACATTTTTTTAACGCAACCTGTGCTTAAAATATATATATGCCGAAGCATGGGGGCATCCTCCCGCAAAAAAGTTATGCCGCGTACACACGGTCTGACTTTTCCACGGGCAAGCCTTTGTCGAAATTTCGACCGTATGTACGCGGCATAAAAGGTTATGCCGCGTACACACAGTCGGACTTTTCCACGGGCAAGCCTCCGTCGGAATTTCGACCGTATATACGCGGCATTAGGAGCAAAATCGCTCCTCCGCCCCTGCTGCCCCCATGCTTCGGCATATATGCTCTTTTTTTAACTGTGGTGGTGAAATCACCTCCTACAGCGTTGGAGTCACGGCTTTATGTATCGTGGGAGCAAACGCTGTTGCTGTCAAGATAAATAGATCCGCGCTGCAACTGAATGGCGTACCTGAAAACAAAAAATGACATACCTGAAAAGCAAGCATGATAAAACATTGCAGAATAGAATACAGTAAAAAAGAGCAGAACAATAGAGAGAAAATAGAGAGAGAGAGAGAACAATAAAACGACAACTATTTTTGGTTTTTTTATTTTATATATTTTTTGTGTTTTGTTTTTTACGTTTTTTTTTTATTTTTTACACTTTTTTTTGTAACTTTAACAACTGTAATGGTTCGGGTCTCTCAAAATGTAATGGTATCTTGGGAGACCCTGTGTAAGTGTGTCCTAGTCTGTGAAATGCTGTACCCTACGCTAAAACTTCACTTTTGAGTGGTAGCGATCAAAACATTCACCAAGGCAAAGACCAGGTTTGTCAGGACAGAGTGGACAAAAAACACGGGTGTCACGCCTAAATCCGCGCTTGCTACAGACACGACATCTTTTTTGGGGGGTTCGTTGGGTAGGGGTACTCGGGAGGGCATACGGATAATGCCTCTCATGCAGCCGGCTTACTGCATTTGGTAGGGGATGGTGAGGTGCAGAACCGCCTGGATACAGGAGTTCTGTGACTATCTCATTCTGGAATTTTAGAAGAGATAATGTCCCGCCTGAAGCTCTGTATAGCACATGAGCATTCAGCAAAGCCAATTGGAATAAGGATAGAGACACTTTTTTGTACCAGCGTCTCGCCTTACGGTCAATTAGATACGGCGCCATCAACTGGTCGTTGAGGTCTACCCCTCCCATATTTTTGTTATATTCGTGGACACAGAGGGGTTTCTCCACAACACCAGTCGCCGTACGAATTTGGACTGTCGTGTCTGCATGAAGGGAGGTAAGAAGGAAAACATTCTTATTGTCCCTCCACTTCATAGCGAGCAAGTTATTACACTTCACGCAGGCTCTCTCCCCCAGCCTAAGACGGGCATCTACAAGCCGCTGGGGAAAGCCCCGGCGATTAGGTCGCACGGTGCCACATGCTCCAATCTGATGATCAAACAAGTGACTAAACAGTGGCACGCTCGTGTAATAATTGTCCACATACAAGTGGTACCCCTTTCCGAATAAGGGTGACACCAAGTTCCACACTATCTTGCCAGCGCTCCCTATGTAATCCGGGCAGTTGACCGGCTCAACCTGACTATCTTTTCCCTCATAAACCATAAAGCTCCATACATAGCCTGTTGCCCTGTCACAGCACTTATAGAGCTTGACCCCGTATCTGGCACGCTTGCTGGGAAGGTACTGCTTGAAAGCCAAGCGGCCAGAAAATTTAATCAGGGACTCATCAACGCAGACAGCTTGATCGGGAATAAACAAGGCTGCAAAACGTTTGTTGAAGTGGTTTATGAGGGGCCGAATTTTATAGAGCCGGTCGTACTCAGGGTCCCCACGTGGACGACAAAGTTCATTGTCGTTGAAGTGCATGAACCGCAAAATCTGCTCGTATCGTGTCCTGGGCATGGAGGCAGAGAACACGGGCATGTGGTCAATTGGGTGCGTGGACCAATAAGCACGCAATGACGGGAATTTATGTGTGCCCATGTTGAGGGAAAGGCCCAGAAAGGTCTTAAATTCGGAAACCGTAATTGGTTTCCAATCTTTGGCAATTTTAGGCAACTGGGGGTTAGCGGCGATGAATTGACCAGCATATAAATTACTCTGGTCCACAATAGATCTATAGAGATCTTCCGTGAAAAACAGCGAATAATAATCGATTGGCATAAAATCAGCTGTTTCCACCTGAATACCGGGTTGGGCAGTGAATGGGGGAAGTACGGGTTCTGCAGAAGTGGTGGGGACCCAATCAGGATAGGCGAATTCTGCAGGAAGGGCACTATGGGCACGACGGGCCTGCCTTTGTCTTCTTGGTGGCAGCGGGACACTACTTGTGCTTGCCACCTCGCCAGCTTGAACTGCACTTATGGGACTCGCCACGTCACCACGTGATACTGCAGTGCTGGATGTACGCCCAGGCTGTACTAGGCCGCTGGTGCTTGCCAATTCACCAGAAGGAATAGCGGCGCTTGTACTACTCTGCTCCATGATACGAGAGCCCTGCGGTTCTTGCTTCTCAACAACCTCAGAAGATCGGGATCGGGTACACCTGACCTTAGCAGGGACCTCAACTTCGTCGTCAGAGCTATCTGACGTGGGGCCGCTGACGTCACTGTCTTCTACGGGAAGATATTCTGAGCCTGAATCTGACAGATACGTGACCTCCTCTTCACTATCTGTCATGCTCAGAATCTCGTAGGCCTCTTTACTAGTGTACCTTCGTCTTGCCATTTTGGGCTCTAAATTTAGGGGTACACTAGTAAGATTCACAGGAAAAAAAGCACCTGACTGTCACCAAATGTATCAAACGCTACCAAAAAAACTGTTAGCGATCGCAGGGATCAGGACTGTCTCTGCGAACGCTGCAGTTATGTGTGTTGTGTTTGGTAAGTGACAGTGATCGATCGATACTGCACTTAGGTGGGCTGGGCTGGGCTGGGCTGGGCTGGGCGGAGGGGCTAAACGCAGGTACTAGCAGGTATCTGGGCTGATCCCGCTAACACTGCATTTTTGGGAACCCTAAACCGCTGGGGACGCTAGTATAGATCTGATCAGATACTATACCACTAAGGGAGGTGTATGCTTTGCGCGTGGGTGTTAGCGTTACTGGCACTAACCTAAAGCTGCCTGGGGCGACGCAGACCCTCTCTGGCGCTAAAACCTAATTGATATCACCCGCCGGGCGATCAGGGGGTTAAACCTTTATTGGGTTATATACGGCGGGTGCCCTGATGCTATAAAAAGCAAACTAACCAACCAGTGTCACCCGTAACCTTTATATGGTGATCACTGGTGAAAGGGTTAACTAGGGGCAATCAGGGGGTTAAAACCTTTATTAGGTTAAATATGGGGGTACCCGACGCTATATAAAAACCTGACGGGTTACCTAAATAACGAAATAACTCACTGGGTAACCAGTGTCACCAGTGACGCTTATACGGTGATCACTGGTGAAAGGGTTAACTCTAGGGGCAATCAGGGGGTTAAAATAATATATGGGGGTACCTGACGCTAATAAAAACCTGCGGCGAACCTAAAAATAATTAACTGGCTATCTAGGACACCAGCGACAAGAAAAAAGCGATCGGAAAAACGATCGCTTAGTGACGCTGGCGTTAGGGGGTGAAAGGGTTACCTGGGGGGCGATCAAGGGGTTAAACCTTTATTAGGGGGGGTTAGGGGGCTACCCTGGACCTAAAGGGGCCTAAACCTAACTGCCCTGCAACTTTTTACAGTTACAAATGACACTGATTGCAGTGATCAGTAAAAAAAATGATCACTGCAAACGGTGCACTGTGACTGGGGGTACTGGGGGTGATCTGGGGGGTGATCTGGGGGTGACTGGGGGGTGATTTGTGTGCCTACGTGTACTGGTGTCAGTGGGCTGTTGGTGCACTTACTGTGAGATGTCTTCTCTCCTCGCGCCGGATCGAAAAGGCCGACACGAGGAGAGATGACATCACTTCCTCCTGTCTGTGTTTACATTACAGGCAGGGGAAGCTCTCTCATTCGCCGGGAGCGATCGAGAGGGGGTGGCCGGAATCGAACGGCCATCCCCTCATGCCGGATCGCTCCCGAACACTTAACCACCGCTCACTGTACAGAAGGGGGGTCCGATCGGACCCCCCAACTATACAAAGGCGATCACGTACATATACGTGATTCTGCCTGCCGGTGCCATTCTGCTGACGTATAATTACAGTGGGCGGTCGTTAAGTGGTTAACGTGCACCAACGAGAGCTAGCGAAGACCCTTACTACAGGAAGGAACTTTTACTGGATTCCGTTTACTGATCTGAACTAGAAAGGGATAGGACACTGTAACAGTAGTATATATATATATATATATATATATATATATATATATATAGATAGATAACAGAATTGTAAGTTGTTTGTTAATACTTTATTCTAGTATTGACTCTTACAGGGCCCCTAAGCAGTCAACTGTACTTGTTTAACTTTATTATCTTTTCTTACTAAGTAAACCATTATCTTTTGGTTAAGCAGAAACATTGTGTGAGTCTTATCTGTTACCTTCTTGGGCCTGTGGCCAGCATAAGGTAACAATATCTAATTGTAAGCTATATCATTTTATGATATCATTGTGGTTCCCAGTCAACAGTGGGTTTCACAATCATTGTGTGGTTCAGTTGTGCCAAGGGAGGGTTCGAGCCAAACTTTGGGGTTGATAGGCAGAACGTAGACCCAAACAAAACCAGCAGCTCCTTCGGGGGTAGTGCTACAAATGACCGCCACATAGTGCAGCTGTGAACTGAGCATACTGGCACTCAGCAGGTGGTCACTGTCATTTGATGGTGACTAATTGAGAAAGCCTTGTTTTTTGTTATAAAAGCGACCTCACCTGTCAAGAGCATATAGAGACTATGACCCTAGTAGATGATTTGATTTGCTTTCCTTCCCACTGTTAGAAGAACAACAGCATAGTAGCTTTATATACTGTGAACTATACATATGCATTATACCTGTCTATACCAGCAGGTGGCGCTGCAGTATTCTAGTGTGTATCTATGATATGATGTAATGGGTGGAAGTACTGTTTTTCCTCTGTGTGTACTTGTTTGTGTTTAGTTCCTGTTTCTGTCTCCATGCTGATAAAGACATGTTCTGCAACCCTCCATGAAAGTAAAGCATATTGCTGTATACCAGAGGCTTCCAGCGCATTATTTCAATACTCTTCACAACACCCACCACTGACATGTTAAAGGGGGGATTGCCTCCCGCAGCGCTGTTGTGTTCTACCTTTCTGGCTATAGCCAACAGCAGTAATCGTATGTGGAAAATCCGACAGGCTGGTTATACCTAAGTCGATCGATTGATCATTTTTTTTTGGGGGGGGATACAGCACCAAGTACATTTGTTACATCTAATGGTATTTATGCCATCTCCTGCAGGCTGCTGCTTCTTGTAAATATTCTTTCTTTTATGCCACCTTCATAGCCGCCAGAGATTGCTCTGAGTGGCTATCTTTCAGTGCTGTATGGGTTAACATTTGCTATTAAGAGTATGAAGAGCAGCTCACCTGCCCCTTCTGCCCTCTCCACCATTCAGAGACTTTGTATTACTATATTCCCACAATGCAACACATTCTATGAATAGGTAGTGGAGATCCTGTCATTCATCTACTTCCTCTCCAATCACAGAACATGTTGGAGAAAATTGTGGAAAAATTATAGTATGAGGTCTCTGAATGGTGGAGAGGGCAGAAAGGGGCAGGCCAGTGGCGCAACGCTTCATATCAGCAGCAGCTGCTGTTGACCCTCACAGTACCCAAGGATAGCTGCTCAGGGCAATATCCGGTGGCTATGAAGGCAGCATAAAAGAAGGATTTTACAAGGAGCAGCAGCTTGCAAGAGATGGGATGCACACCATTACACGTAGCTAATGTTTTTGGTGCTTTATCTCCCCCCCCCCCCCAAGAAAAAAAAAAAGACTAAACCCAACTACTAAAATCTCATATACGCTTGTCCTGGGAAATGTGTGTTCCAAGATTCAACCCCAAATATTGCAGTGTGCATGCTCAAACTAAACTCACACTGCATAAGCTGAGCGTCAATCCAAAATAGCGCTGCTAGATTTGCATACGCTTGCACAGTGTTTCATGATTTAGTACATGAGCAGACCGCTGCAGCCACCCCATTTTGCATGGACAATTAGGCTCTGTTCACACCTAATGCCGATGCGGCTCCCAGCAGGGGTCCAGTGCGTCCTGGTTCACCGTTTAAGGTCCGATTTCAGCCCGAATTTTTGGCTGAATTCGGACTTAAAACGGACCAAAAGACACACAGGGCTCCTGTGCAAATTTGCACCGGAGCCGCATCAGATATATGTGAACTGGCTCCATAGAGAGCCATTCACATTCTCCTGCTATTGCGTATTAGATGCAGGGATCTCGCATCCGATTCGCAATAGCGTAAACCCGTCCTTACGCAGTGTGACCTGAGTTGGAGTGTATACACAGCAGTGTTTACGGTGCCTGCCTCCCCGGGACAATGCTGGGCCCCAGCTGCTGTGGATGACCAGGACGAAAGAAGTGGGAAGTTAGACGCCGAACAGCGGGGACACCAGGCCCAATATGTGAGTTTCTTGCTTAGTCCTAACCTCTTAGCTCTGAGTGAACTTAAACATGAACCATGAATTTTCTGCATTACTTCTTCTTAGACCCCCTGAATTCTGTGTTACTTAAACTTGACCCCTAAACTCTCTGCGTTTCTTATGCCTAATCTCTGAACTCTGTGTGTTACGTAATCCTGACCCCTGAACTATCTGTGTTACTTACTCCTAACCCCCCTGAGCACTGTGTGTTAATCCTGTTCCCTTAACTCTCTGCGTTACTTACTCCTAACCGCTGAACCCTGTGTGCTACTTAATTCTTACCCCATGACTCTGTTTTACACGTTCTTGACTCATAGCAGCATAGGCTCAGAATTTATTTAACCACTTAGCGCAAATCGCCCTCATTGTACGTTGGTACTTTGATGCTAAATACCGTTGTTATGGCAGCAGTCTATATATGCAGTGCAGGCAGTCTAGTGTGTATATATATATATTGTGACAGCAGGAAGGTAAAGTCACCTGGTTGCATCCAGGGGGGTAGATATATTTCTCCCAGATTCAGGCTTTATGCTGACTTATACAACTAGGGTGGAGAGTTGTATAAGCCCAGCTGAGGCTAGTAGGCTCATGGATGACTCATACCTCTAGGGAGAGTGTGGGGCGTCGTACAGACAGGGAGTTGATGAGGCCAGCTGAAGCTTGTCAGCTCATTTAGGCCTCTATAAGAACTCCCAGCTTCATTAGATGTTAGCTCATGCCTGGAACCAGACCTGTGTGGACTGTCTAGGGAGAGTGAACCCCTGTGCGGTGAGAAAAAGCCTGTGTGGCTATTTGCTTGGACATTTAAAACCAGGGACTTAGGGACTAGGACAGAACTAGGCTGATCCCAGTTGTTAGTTAGGAAACCTGTATGTTTAGTCAGAGGTCAAGTTGACCAGGATTTATTTTGTTTATATGTTTCTTTTGGCTTTGCTGTGTTTTGTCACTGTAAATAGAAAATAAACCGCACCTTTTTTTTGATTTTGAAAACCACAACCTCCGTTTGCTAGGCCTGTTTTTGTGTGGGGAGCCCATCCCGGGGGTCACACACACCCGCTGCCGAGCTAACCCCCTCGCAGTTGGTGGAGAATGCGGGCAGTTTTTTTTAAGCCAGCATGGAGGAGATACTGAAGCAGCTGGCTCTAGCAAATGCCAATCAACAGCAGACAAATGCAGGTTTGCAAAAGAGCCTTGCAGCTCAACAACAGAACTTTGCAGCCCAGCAGCAAGCTCACCAACAGAGTCTGGAAGCTCAGCAACAAGCCCAGCAGCAATCTGAGGCCCGCTTCATAGACCTGTTACAGAAGCAAGAGCAGAGACTACAACAAATGGAAGCAGTAATGCAGCAACGTCCGCAGACCAGTGAGGAAAGCCGTCCCACTAATACCGCGTCCTTTGGGGTGAGTCGTTTATTGACAAAAATGACTGGAGAGGATGATCCAGAGGTATTTTTGACCACATTTGAAAGGACTGCTGAAAGAGAAAAGTGGCCTGAGGAGCAGTGGGCTGGACTGGTGGCTCCTCTGTTAACTGGTGAATCGCAGAAGGCTTACTATGACCTAGAGCCTGACCAAGCAAAAGACTATGTGATGCTAAAAGCTGAGATATTGGCAAGGCTGGGTGTCACCCAGGCTGTCCGGGCTCAGCGTGTGCATAACTGGACTTTCCAGCTTGGAAAACCCCCCAGGTCTCAAATGTATGATCTCATTCACCTGAGCAGAAAGTGGCTACAGCCAGAGACTTTGTCCGCACCAAAGATTGTGGAACGTGTTGTAATGGATCGGTTTTTGAGAGCTCTTCCTACTGCCATCCAAAACTGGGTAAGCCATGGAGACCCAGAGACGGCCAATGGTCTTGTGGATCGTGTGGAGAAATACTTGGCTACAGAGAACCTGACGGCCTCTTCCAGAGACACTCGGACTTTCCACCCTAAGACCAGACCATCCCCAGGGGCGGATAAGAGGATTCCAAGGGGTAAGGGTGGAGAGAGTGAGAGGGTGGGAGCTCTACCCCAAGTTTGGCGAGAACAGCCTGGGAAATCAGCGGCTCAAGAGGCGGCAAGAAGGATCGTTTGCTACCGCTGCCGGCAAGCGGGACATATTGCAGCCAATTGCCCGGTTGTGGAGGAACCCATGCAGTGTGACTTTCTGACGGGCAGACGTCAGTCGCTGTGTGCGACAGTCGCATGCACTGCCATTTGAGGAATTGAGAAACATTTATGCAAAATGTGTGTTAATGGTAGAAATGTTGTGGTATTGCTGGATTCAGGTAGCCTTGTGACCCTGATAAAGGCTGAGTTAGTTAAAACAGAGGTCTCTGGGAATAGCAAGGTAGCTGTTATTTGTGTGCATGGGGACACCCGAGAGTATCCAGTGACTACAGTGTGTTTCGAGACCCCCAAAGGTACCCTCTCTCATCCAGTGGGCTTAGTATCTCAGTTACCGTATGACGCCATTGTGGGAAGGGATTTTCCGAAGTTCTGGGAACTGTGGGATGATCCTGAGCCCCCCACTGGTGCCCCTATGTACCAGGAATGTGATAGCCAGAACTCCCCTGAGAGTGGTGAGGACTCTCCGGAATTTCCCTTATCAGTATTGGCAGGGGAGACTCAAGAAACTGGAGAGGAGCCCACCTCCTCAGACGAAAACCTACCGTCTGTGGAGTTTTCTGATCTTGAGGTTCACAGGGAAAACTTTGCCACAGAACAGTTGAAAGACCCCGCCCTAATAAAGGCACGCGAAAACGTAGTGAAAATAGATGGCGAGTTAGTGAACCCAGATAATACCTGCACTTACCCATACTTCAGCGTAGAGAAGGACCTACTGTATCGGGTGGCAAAAAGGGTAGAAGAAACCGTTGAGCAGCTTGTGGTGCCCAAACCTTACAGGAAGTTGGTGTTGGAGTTGGCCCATGGGCACATTCTTGGAGGTCATCTGGGGACAGAGAAAACCCGAGAGAGGGTATTACAGAGATTCTATTGGCCGGGGGTGATAAAGGACATAGAAAATTATTGTTCCTCCTGCCCTGTGTGTCAGAGGTCGGCCCCGATGCCACATTTCCGTAGCCCGCTGGTCCCTCTACCCATCATTGAGGTCCCGTTTGAGAGGATCGCCATGGATTTGGTAGGTCCTATAATCAAGTCCGCTAGGGGGCACCAGTACATATTAGTTATAATGGACTATGCCACCCGTTATCCAGAAGCGATCCCTCTCCGAAATACCTCGGCCAAAACCATAGCCAAAGAGCTATCTCTTGTGTTTAGCCGGGTGGGTATTTGTAGAGAACTGCTTACGGACCAAGGTACACCCTTTATGTCCCGGGTTATGAAGGAGCTGTGTAAATTGTTCAAAGTGACGCAATTACGTACATCTGTGTATCACCCCCAAACCGATGGGCTGGTTGAAAGATTCAACAAAACCCTAAAGCAAATGTTGAAGAAAGTGGTGGATAGAGATGGAAAGGATTGGGACTGTCTACTTCCTTATCTGATGTTTGCTATTAGGGAGGTGCCCCAATCCTCTACGGGATTCTCCCCCTTTGAGTTACTGTATGGGAGACACCCAAGAGGGCTGTTGGATATTGCCAAGGAAACTTGGGAAAGTGAGAGTTCTCCCCACAGGAGTGTGATTGAGCATGTCGCCCTGATGCAAGACCGAATTGCACAGGTAATGCCCATCGTGAAGGAACATTTGGCCCAAGCGCAGTTAGCACAGCAGAGAGTGTACAACCGTGGAGCCAAGACCCGTACCTTTTCCCCGGGGGATAGGATACTGGTACTTGTCCCTACGGTTGAAAGTAAATTCCTTGCCAAATGGCAAGGCCCCTACGAGATAATGGAAAAAGTGAGTGAAGTGAATTACAAGGTCAGACAACCAGGAAGGCGAAAGCCCGAACAGATCTATCACGTTAATCTGTTGAAAGCCTGGAGGGATAGAGAGTCCCTAGTCGCAGACACTTGGTCACCAGCTCAAACTGGTTGCGTGATTCCTGAGGTTGGAATAGCAGCCACCTTGTCACAACCCCAACAACAGGAGGTTAAGGAGTTTGTGCTTCGCAACAAGGAGGTATTCTCTGAGCTGCCGGGACAAACATCTGGGGTAGAGCATGACATCATTACCCCGCCCGGTGAAAGGGTGAAGTTAAAACCCTATCGGATCCCAGAGGCCCGACGGGAGGCAATACGGGAGGAAGTACAGAAAATGCTGAACTTAGGGGTGATAGAGGAGTCCCAAAGTGATTGGTCTAGTCCCATTGTGTTGGTGCCTAAACCGGATGGGAGCTGGCGATTTTGTAACGATTTTCGTCAGTTGAACAAAGTTACAAAATTTGACACCTACCCCATGCCACGTATAGATGAGTTGATCGACCGGCTGGGAACAGCCCGATACATGACGACTCTTGACCTCACAAAAGGGTATTGGCAAATCCCCCTGGCCAAATTGGCCAAAGAGAAAACCGCATTTGTAACCCCAGACGGGGCGTTCCAATATAAAAGAATGCCGTTCGGGTTACAGAATGCGCCGGCCACGTTCCAGCGGAAAATGGACCAGATGCTGAGGCCCCATCGGAAGTATGCTGCGGCTTACCTGGATGACGTAATTGTCCATAGCACAGATTGGGCCTCACATCTGCCAAAAGTGCAAGCAGTCCTGGACTCTGTTCGGGAAGCGGGGTTTACGGCTAACCCCAAGAAGTGTACCATTGGGCAGGAGGAGGCCAAATATCTTGGGTACACCATTGGGAGGGGAGTAATAAAACCCCAACTCAACAAAGTCGAGGCCATCCAGAGTTGGCCACGTCCCAACAGCAAGAAGCAGGTACGAGCCTTTCTGGGAATCGCTGGGTATTATCGGCGATTCATTCCCCACTTTGCCTCTAAGGCTGTGCCCCTAACCAACCTAACGAAGGGGAAAGGGTCGGTCATGATTAAATGGACCCCCGAGGCTGAGGCAGCATTCCAATTCTTGAAACAAGCCTTATGTAGCCAGCCAGTGTTGTACTCACCCGACTTCTCTAAAGACTTTGTCGTACAAAGTGATGCGTCAGATGTGGGGTTAGGAGCAGTATTGTCCCAGGTCTGGAACGGGGAAGAGCACCCAGTCATTTACCTCAGCAGGAAGTTGAAGTCCCATGAGGTAAATTACGCCACCGTTGAAAAGGAGTGTTTAGCGGTGAAGTGGGCTCTAGATTCCCTTCGGTACTACCTGCTAGGTAGGCACTTTGACATGGTTACGGATCACGCTCCGTTAAAGTGGATGGCTCAAAACAAGGAAACAAATAGAAGAGTGAATAGGTGGTTCCTGGCCCTCCAGGAATTCAACTTCACAGTAAAGCATCGCCCTGGCGTTCAAATGGGGAATGTGGATGCTTTGTCTCGAGTACATGAATGCCTGATTGCTGGTGTTCCAACCCCGAGGTTAAAACAAGAGGGGGGGGTATGTGACAGCAGGAAGGTAAAGTCACCTGGTTGCATCCAGGGGGGTAGATATATTTCTCCCAGATTCAGGCTTTATGCTGACTTATACAACTAGGGTGGAGAGTTGTATAAGCCCAGCTGAGGCTAGTAGGCTCATGGATGACTCATACCTCTAGGGAGAGTGTGGGGCGTCGTACAGACAGGGAGTTGATGAGGCCAGCTGAAGCTTGTCAGCTCATTTAGGCCTCTATAAGAACTCCCAGCTTCATTAGATGTTAGCTCATGCCTGGAACCAGACCTGTGTGGACTGTCTAGGGAGAGTGAACCCCTGTGCGGTGAGAAAAAGCCTGTGTGGCTATTTGCTTGGACATTTAAAACCAGGGACTTAGGGACTAGGACAGCACTAGGCTGATCCCAGTTGTTAGTTAGGAAACCTGTATGTTTAGTCAGAGGTCAAGTTGACCAGGATTTATTTTGTTTATATGTTTCTTTTGGCTTTGCTGTGTTTTGTCACTGTAAATAGAAAATAAACCGCACCTTTTTTTTGATTTTGAAAACCACAACCTCCGTTTGCTGGGCCTGTTTTTGTGTGGGGAGCCCATCCCGGGGGTCACACACACCCGCTGCCGAGCTAACCCCCTCACAATATATATTAGGCTTGTGCAATTCGTTTCGTAACGAATCGAAATTCGTCCGAATTTAGCAACTTTCGGACATTCGGAAGCATTCGAATTTCCGAACAAAGCAATTACGAATAAAACAGAATCCGAAATAAATGATATCGCAAATAGCGAATTCCCGAATGTCTTCGGCATAATTCGTTATGAAAAAAGTTACGAATGTACAAATCCATTCGAAGCACAATAATGCCGCGTACACACGACCACTTTTAATGTCATCGAAAAAAACAGGGTTTTTCTCGACGTGATTCTTCTCAAGCCTGCCTTGCCTACACACTATCGTGAAAAAAAATGCTCGAGCAAAGTGCGGTGACGTACAACACGTACAACGCCACTATATATGTGTCCAGAATCAACAAAAAACAATGTACTCTACCGAAAGTACGAATTATAAATCAACTAAAAATAAGGCTTACACTAATACGAATCATTCCGATTCAACAAAAAATGTCGCTTGCGAAAATACGAATTAGTCCGAACACGAAAAATCCCGTCTAGCAAAATTACGAACGATTACAAATCAACAGGACCGAAAAGAAACAAACCGAAACTAAACAAATGTTTCCGTTGTGCACAAGAAACGAACCGAAACTAAACAAATGTTTCCGTTGTGCACAAGTCTAATATATATATATATATATATATATATATATATATAGTGCAGTCAGCGTAGAATATATATATATATATATATTGTGACAGCAGGAAGGTAAAGTCACCTGGTTGCATCCAGGGGGGTAGATATATTTCGCCCAGATTCAGGCTTTACGCCGACTTATACAACTAGGTGGAGAGTTGTATAAGCCCAGCTGAGGCTAGTGGGCTCATGGATGACTCATACCTCTAGGGAGAGTGTGGGGCGTCGTGCAGACAGGGAGTTGATGAGACCAGCTGAAGCTTGTCAGCTCATTTAGGCCTCTATAAGAACTCCCAGCTTCATTAGATGTTAGCTCATGCCTGGACCCAGACCTGTGTGGACTGTCTAGGGAGAGTGAACCCCTGTGCGGTGAGACAAAGCCTGTGTGGCTATTTGCTTGGACATTTAAAACCAGGGACTTAGGGACTAGGACAGCACTAGGCTGATCCCAGTTGTTAGTTAGGAAACCTGTATGTTTAGTCAGAGGTCCAGTTGACCAGGATTTATTTTGTTTATGTTTCTTTTGCTTTGCTGTGTTTTGTCACTGTAAATAGAAAATAAACCGCACCTTTTTGATTTTGAACACCACAACCTCCGTTTGCTGGGCCTGTTTTTGTGTGGGGAGCCCATCTCGGGGGTCACACACACCCGCTGCCGAGCTAACCCCCCTCACAGTTGGTGGAGAACCAGTGGCAGTTTTTTTTTAAGCCAGCATGGAGGAGATACTGAAGCAGCTGGCTCTAGCAAATGCCAATCAACAGCAGACAAATGCAGGTTTGCAAAAGAGCCTTGCAGCTCATCAACAGAGCCTTGCAGCTCAACAACAGAACTTCGCAGCCCAGCAGCAAGCTCATCAACAGAGCCTTGCAGCCCAGCAGCAAGCTCACCAACAGAGTCTGGAAGCTCAGCAACAAGCCCAGCAGCAATCTGAGGCCCGCTTCATAGACCTGTTACAGAAGCAAGAGCAGAGACTACAACAAATGGAAGCAGTAATGCAGCAACGTCCGCAGACCAGTGAGGAAAGCCGTCCCACTAATACCGCGTCCTTTGGGGTGAGTCGTTTATTGACAAAAATGACTGGAGAGGATGATCCAGAGGTATTTTTGACCACATTTGAAAGGACTGCTGAAAGAGAAAAGTGGCCTGAGGAGCAGTGGGCTGGACTGGTGGCTCCTCTGTTAACTGGTGAATCGCAGAAGGCTTACTATGACCTAGAGCCTGACCAAGCAAAAGACTATGTGATGCTAAAAGCTGAAATATTGGCAAGGCTGGGTGTCACCCAGGCTGTCCGGGCTCAGCGTGTGCATAACTGGACTTTCCAGCTTGGAAAACCCCCCAGGTCTCAAATGTATGATCTCATTCACCTGAGCAGAAAGTGGCTACAGCCAGAGACTTTGTCCGCACCAAAGATTGTGGAACGTGTTGTAATGGATCGGTTTTTGAGAGCTCTTCCTACTGCCATCCAAAAGTGGGTAAGCCATGGAGACCCAGAGACAGCCGATGGTCTTGTGGATCGTGTGGAGAAATACTTGGCTACAGAGAACCTGACGGCCTCTTCCAGAGACACTCGGACTTTCCACCCTAAGACCAGACCATCCCCAGGGGCGGATAAGAGGATTCCAAGGGGTGAGGGTGGAGAGAGTGAGAGGGTGGGAGCTCTACCCCGAGTTTGGCGAGAACAGCCTGGGAAATCAGCAGCTCAAGAGGCGGCAAGAAGGATCGTTTGCTACCGCTGCCGGCAAGCGGGACATATTGCAGCCAATTGCCCGGTTGTGGAGGAACCCATGCAGTGTGACTTTCTGACGGGCAGACGTCAGTCGCTGTGTGCGACAGTCGCATGCACTGCCATTCGAGGAACTGAGAAACATTTATGCAAAATGTGTGTTAATGGTAGAAATGTTGTGGTATTGCTGGATTCAGGTAGCCTTGTGACCCTGATAAAGGCTGAGTTAGTTAAAACAGAGGTCTCTGGGAATAGCAAGGTAGCTGTTATTTGTGTGCATGGGGACACCCGAGAGTATCCAGTGACTACAGTGTGTTTCGAGACCCCCAAAGGTACCCTCTCTCATCCAGTGGGCTTAGTATCTCAGTTACCGCATGACGCCATTGTGGGAAGGGATTTTCCGAAGTTCTGGGAACTGTGGGATGATCCTGAGCCCCCCACTGGTGCCCCTATGTACCAGGAATGTGATAGCCAGAACTCCCCTGAGAGTGGTGAGGACTCTCCGGAATTTCCCTTATCAGTATTGGCAGGGGAGACTCAAGAAACTGGAGAGGAGCCCACCTCCTCAGACGAAAACCTACCGTCTGTGGAGTTTTCTGATCTTGAGGTTCACAGGGAAAACTTTGCCACAGAACAGTTGAAAGACCCCGCCCTAATAAAGGCACGGGAAAACGTAGTGAAAATAGATGGCGAGTTAGTGAACCCAGATAATACCTGCACTTACCCATACTTCAGCGTAGAGAAGGACCTACTGTATCGGGTGGCAAAAAGGGCAGAAGAAACCGTTGAGCAGCTTGTGGTGCCCAAACCTTACAGGAAGTTGGTGTTGGAGTTGGCCCATGGGCACATTCTTGGAGGTCATCTGGGGACAGAGAAAACCCGAGAGAGGGTATTACAGAGATTCTATTGGCCGGGGGTGATGAAGGACATAGAAAATTATTGTTCCTCCTGCCCTGTGTGTCAGAGGTCGGCCCCGATGCCACATTTCCGTAGCCCGCTGGTCCCTCTACCCATCATTGAGGTCCCGTTTGAGAGGATCGCCATGGATTTGGTAGGTCCTATAATCAAGTCCGCTAGGGGGCACCAGTACATATTAGTTATAATGGACTATGCCACCCGTTATCCAGAAGCGATCCCTCTCCGAAATACCTCGGCCAAAACCATAGCCAAAGAGCTATCTCTTGTGTTTAGCCGGGTGGGTATTTGTAAAGAACTGCTTACGGACCAAGGTACACCCTTTATGTCCCGGGTTATGAAGGAGCTGTGTAAATTGTTCAAAGTGACACAATTACGTACATCTGTGTATCACCCCCAAACCGATGGGCTGGTTGAAAGATTCAACAAAACCCTAAAACAAATGTTGAAGAAAGTGGTGGATAGAGATGGAAAGGATTGGGACTGTCTACTACCTTATCTGATGTTTGCTATTAGGGAGGTGCCCCAATCCTCTACGGGATTCTCCCCCTTTGAGTTACTGTATGGGAGACACCCAAGAGGGCTGTTGGATATTGCCAAGGAAACTTGGGAAAGTGAGAGTTCTCCCCACAGGAGTGTGATTGAGCATGTCGCCCTGATGCAAGACCGAATTGCACAGGTAATGCCCATCGTGAAGGAACATTTGGCCCAAGCGCAGTTAGCACAGCAGAGAGTGTACAACCGTGGAGCCAAGACCCGTACCTTTTCCCCGGGGGATAGGATACTGGTACTTGTCCCTACGGTTGAAAGTAAATTCCTTGCCAAATGGCAAGGCCCCTACGAGATAATAGAAAAAGTGAGCGAAGTGAATTACAAGGTCAGACAACCAGGAAGGCGAAAGCCCGAACAGATCTATCACGTTAATCTGTTGAAAGCCTGGAGGGATAGAGAGTCCCTAGTCGCAGACACTTGGTCACCAGCTCAAACTGGTTGCGTGATTCCTGAGGTTGGAATAGCAGCCACCTTGTCACAACCCCAACAACAGGAGGTTAAGGAGTTTGTGCTTCGCAACAAGGAGGTATTCTCTGAGCTGCCGGGACAAACATCTGGGGTAGAGCATGACATCATTACCCCGCCCGGTGAAAGGGTGAAGTTAAAACCCTATCGGATCCCAGAGGCCCGACGGGAGGCAATACGGGAGGAAGTACAGAAAATGCTGAACTTAGGGGTGATAGAGGAGTCCCAAAGTGATTGGTCTAGTCCCATTGTGTTGGTGCCTAAACCGGATGGGAGCTGGCGATTTTGTAACGATTTTCGTCAGTTGAACAAAGTTACAAAATTTCACACCTACCCCATGCCACGTATAGATGAGTTGATCGACCGGCTGGGAACAGCCCGATACATGACGACTCTTGACCTCACAAAAGGGTATTGGCAAATCCCCCTGGCCAAATTGGCCAAAGAGAAAACCGCATTTGTAACCCCAGACGGGGCGTTCCAATATAAAAGAATGCCGTTCGGGTTACAGAATGCGCCGGCCACATTCCAGCGGAAAATGGACCAGATGCTGAGGCCCCATCGGAAGTATGCTGCGGCTTACCTGGATGACGTAATTGTCCATAGCACAGATTGGGCCTCACATCTGCCAAAAGTGCAAGCAGTCCTGGACTCTGTTCGGGAAGCGGGGTTTACGGCTAACCCCAAGAAGTGTACCATTGGGCAGGAGGAGGCCAAATATCTTGGGTACACCATTGGGAGGGGAGTAATAAAACCCCAACTCAACAAAGTCGAGGCCATCCAGAGTTGGCCACGTCCCAACAGCAAGAAGCAGGTACGAGCCTTTCTGGGAATCGCTGGGTATTATCGGCGATTCATTCCCCACTTTGCTTCTAAGGCTGTGCCCCTAACCAACCTAACGAAGGGGAAAGGGTCGGTCATGATTAAATGGACCCCCGAGGCTGAGGCAGCATTCCAATTCTTGAAACAAGCCTTATGTAGCCAGCCAGTGTTGTACTCACCCGACTTCTCTAAAGACTTTGTCGTACAAAGTGATGCGTCAGATGTGGGGTTAGGAGCAGTATTGTCCCAGGTCTGGAACGGGGAAGAGCACCCAGTCATTTACCTCAGCAGGAAGTTGAAGTCCCATGAGGTAAATTACGCCACCGTTGAAAAGGAGTGTTTAGCGGTGAAGTGGGCTCTAGATTCCCTTCGATACTACCTGCTAGGTAGGCACTTTGACATGGTTACGGATCACGCTCCGTTAAAGTGGATGGCTCAAAACAAGGAAACAAATAGAAGAGTGAATAGGTGGTTCCTGGCCCTCCAGGAATTCAACTTCACAGTAAAGCATCGCCCTGGCGTTCAAATGGGGAATGTGGATGCTTTGTCTCGAGTACATGAATGCCTGATTGCTGGTGTTCCAACCCCGAGGTTAAAACAAGAGGGGGGGTATGTGACAGCAGGAAGGTAAAGTCACCTGGTTGCATCCAGGGGGGTAGATATATTTCGCCCAGATTCAGGCTTTACGCCGACTTATACAACTAGGTGGAGAGTTGTATAAGCCCAGCTGAGGCTAGTGGGCTCATGGATGACTCATACCTCTAGGGAGAGTGTGGGGCGTCGTGCAGACAGGGAGTTGATGAGACCAGCTGAAGCTTGTCAGCTCATTTAGGCCTCTATAAGAACTCCCAGCTTCATTAGATGTTAGCTCATGCCTGGACCCAGACCTGTGTGGACTGTCTAGGGAGAGTGAACCCCTGTGCGGTGAGACAAAGCCTGTGTGGCTATTTGCTTGGACATTTAAAACCAGGGACTTAGGGACTAGGACAGCACTAGGCTGATCCCAGTTGTTAGTTAGGAAACCTGTATGTTTAGTCAGAGGTCCAGTTGACCAGGATTTATTTTGTTTATGTTTCTTTTGCTTTGCTGTGTTTTGTCACTGTAAATAGAAAATAAACCGCACCTTTTTGATTTTGAACACCACAACCTCCGTTTGCTGGGCCTGTTTTTGTGTGGGGAGCCCATCTCGGGGGTCACACACACCCGCTGCCGAGCTAACCCCCCTCACAATATATATATATATATATATATATATATACAGTATACACACACAGTCAGGTCCATAAATATTGGGACATCGACACAATTCAAATCTTTTTGGCTCTATACACCACCACAATGGATTTGAAATTAAACAAACACGATATGCTTTAACTGCAGACTTTCAGCTTTAATTTGAGGGTATTTACATCCAAATCAGGTGAACGGTGTAGGAATTACAACAGTTTATATATGTGTCTCCCACTTTTTAAGGGACCAAAAGTAATGGGACAGTTTAACAATCATAAATCAAACTTTCACATTTTAATACTTGGTTGCAAATCCACAAGCAGCCTGGCAGGCGAGGAAAGGGGGGATGAGCAAACGCCCCCCCTCCTGAACCGTACCAGGCCGCTTGCCGCTCCGTCCCCACAACCCTGGCCCGGTGGTTGCGAGAGTCTGTGGGTGGAGGGCTTATCGTAATCCGGAAGCCCCCTTTAGCAAGTAAGGCCCCCAGATCCGCCCCCCTATGTGAATGGGTATGGGGTACATTGCACCCCTACCCATTCACCAAAAAAAAAGTGTCAAAAAGTAAAAACCAAAAAAGACAGTGTTTGACAATTCCTTTATTTAAAAAAAAAGTGTCCCGCGATGTCCATCCATCTTAAATCACGCCGCCTGCTTAATTGGAGGCCATCGGCCGACTGCTGTCTCTTGGCTGTGACAGCGGTTATACAGGCAAGGGTGTTTTTTCTTTCTATTTTTCAGGTCCGTCGGGCAGCGTGATTGACGATAGATCTACATCGCAGGACACGTTTTTTTTTGTTTTTTTTTAATAAAGGAATTGTCAAAAACAGTCTTTTGTGGTTTTTACTTTTTTACACTTTTTTGGAGAATGGGTAGGTGTACAATGGATCTGGGGACCCCAAAACACCCCTCCCATGTTAAGGGCATGTGGCCTGGTATGGTTCGGAGGGGGGGCACTCGCTCGCCCTCCCCATCCTGTCTTCCAGGCTGCATACTTGGATAATGGTCTGGTATGGCTTTTTTGGGGGGGCCCCATGCCAATTTTTTATTTTAGCGTGGAGTTCCCCTTAAAATCCATACCAGACCCAAAGGGCCTGGTATGGACTGAGGGGGGGGACGCACGCCAATTTTTTTCCTTGATTTTTCATCTATATTGCCGGTAGCCGGCAATACATTACAGTCGTGAACAATTTTAAATGAAAAATTTTCGTTTAGAAATGTAATTTTGCTGCAGCACTGTAAAACACATCACACAGAAGCACCACTTTATAAGCAGACTAAGGGGACCCCCAAGGCATGACATTTAAAGGAATATTTCATTTTTGTTGTTTTACTTTAAACATTATATAAATCCCTGCTCCTGAAAAAACGGTTGTTTCAAAAACTTTTTTATGCATTGATACATGTCCCCTGGGGCAGTACCCAGGTCCCCATACACTTTTTATGGCAATAACTTGCATATAAGCCTTTAAAATTAGCACTTTTGATTTTTCATGTTCGTGTCCCATAGACTTTAATAGGGTTTGCATGTTCGCACAGATTTTTTGCCTGTTCCCATGTTCTGGTTTGAACGGAACCGGGGGGGGGGGGGTGTTCGGCCAATCCCTAGTCAACATAGAGTCCTGAAATCTTTAAACAATATATCATGACATGAAGGGTGGGCACAAGGCTGGTCAGCTGGGCAGCAGAGAAGACGGAGAAAAGCTTCTGATCACCAGTCACCCCTCCAGGAAGAGTGTGTCAAAAAGATGTGACAGAGGATTTAGGTAAGTGTTTGTGGGTTTTACAGGCTTCCACAAAAACAAAACTGTTGGTTTGATGCAGGTGGAGTGAGAACAATTTTTCCTCCGGGGTCGTGTTTTAAATGCCCAATGTGGCAACCCTGAGGACATTGCAGGGGGCGCCTAAACTTTTGCCTCCAACCCTATGCACATTTTTGAGAGAGGCAGTGAGCCAATTTCAGAATCTGGAGGGTGAGAATTCAGGAAATTTTCAAAAATGCTTGTAGCAATTATATTTGTTGACACCTTTTTTTAATGAAACGAATGCATCCTTTTTTTAAAATATCTCTTAGCATTCTTCACTCCTCAGTAGACATGTGCATTCGTTTTCGTCCGAATGCATTTTTGTCCGAATTTCAGCTATTTTCGTTATCGTTTTAACAAACGAAAACGAAAGCACAGAATCCGAAAACCGAAAGATCCGACATAAACAAATGCTTTATTTTCGTTTTCGTTGCTACAACAGTTCGATATAGATAGGAGATTCGACATGACGCTGACAATAACAATCTGTGTCTATCGAACCTGTGGTCGAATGTGCCTAACCTTAACTCTATTAGTCCAAGATTATTCTACATAGGAGAGAAAAGATTCGACATTATAGAGAAAAAAGATTCGACATAGGAGAGAAAGATTCGACATAGGAGAGAAAAGATTCGACATAGGAGAGGAAAGATTCGACATAGGAGAGGAAAGATTCGACATAGGAGAGGAAAGATTCGACATAGGAGAGGAAAGATTCGACATAGGAGAGAAAAGATTCGACATAGGAGAGGAAAGATTCGACACAGGAGAGGAAAGATTCTTCATAGGAGAGGAAAGATTCGACATTATAGAGAGAAAAGATTCGACATAGGAGAGGAAAGATTCTTCATAGAAGAGAAAAGATTCGACATAGGAGAGAAAAGATTTGACATTATAGAGAGAAAAGATTTGACATTATAGAGAGAAAAGATTTGACATTATAGAGAGAAAAGATTTGACATTATAGAGAGAAAAGATTTGACATAGGAGAGAAAAGATTCGACATAGGAGAGAAAAGATTCGACATAGGAGAGAAAAGATTTGACATTATAGAGAGAAAAGATTTGACATTATAGAGAGAAAAGATTTGACATTATAGAGAGAAAAGATTCGACATAGGAGAGAAAAGATTTGACATTATAGAGAGAAAAGATTTGACATTATAGAGAGAAAAGATTCGACATAGGAGAGAAAAGATTCGACATTATAGAGAGAAAAGATTCGACATAGAGAGAAAAGATCACTGCTTGTGGGCGGAACATTCGACCGGAAATGTATGATTGCAGAGTCGTACAGTTTCGCTGCTCCGTCGAATCTTCTTTGAACATTCGACAGACACCATAAGCCTTCAATGACAGATTTGACCTTAATTAATTCAGATTTTCGGACGAATGCAATTTTTAACGAAAAACGAAATAAATAAAAACGAATTTCGGGAGTAACTTAATAAATTTATTTTTCGGACGAAAACGAAATTCCGAAACGAAATATTTCAGTGTGCACATGTCTACTCCTCAGTATGAATACCTGTAAACACTTTACTTCTTTGGTATTTTGGCGGTTGCTGCAAATTTGCAGTTGTTCAACCCAACCATTTGTGATCAGAGATGTTAATGTTTAATGCTTCTTTGTAGTTGTTTTTTTTTTTTTTTTTAAACACAGCATTGCCTAGGGAGACCCAGAGAGACTCCCAGACATACATTCTGCGTCTGATAAATGAATAGAAAGTCCTTACCAAGAGTGGAAAAAAACCTAGAGACATAAAAAAAAAAAAGACTACTTGACATTGAGCATAATTCTTTCATTTAGGATTTCGTAGACAGCTCATTTACTGGCTACACCTACTGGCCACCATTGGCTAGTCCTTCTGTTCATTTCTCTAAAGCTGCGCGGTCTGAGATTATAGATCCGAAAACTGATGCCCTCTCCTGCAGCTAAATTAACTAGAATCACGTGGAAAACAAACCGAGCCTTGTATGAAAAGGGGGAGCCATTAACATTAGCCCGAAGCTATGGACTGCACCCAATATGACTGGAGACGTGCTCAGTGCAGATGTTGGGAGGCTGGCTCTGAGGCAAAACTCAGCTATGTTGTATAGCTACAATTAAAATCAACTCCTCTGCCAAAAAAATAAAAGGAAGGAGGGTAAAGGGAGAACATCAAAGACAGATTGAAATGTGTAGTTAGTAATAAGAGTGGTCTCCTCTTGAACTGAAGCCCTGCAGCGTTCCATGGCCCCCTTGTTAATGAGAAATCTTGACCTCTGGTTTGTAAGTTAAACTTGTAATCCCAGCTAATGAACTAAATCAATCCCAACTTCACCGCTCGCTTCCCATTTTTCTTTGCACACTGCGTGTCTGAGAGTTTGTGTCCAAATGTATAAATCTTGGAAAGAAGGGGGGAAAACGGTGAAAGAAATATAGATTTATTCCAAAGAAAGACGACATTCTCTGTTTTTCAAATTGACATTTCATTAACTCCCTTTCTCCGCTGATAGGGCAAAGGAAGAAAATGAGTGCGTCAAACGATTTTATATATATATATATATATATATATATATATATATATATATATATATACACACACACACATACACTATGTGAACGTACATCTTAAAGTGGACCCTTCAGTAACGTTCATCTTTATTTTCTCTTATACAGTGGCAATGTAATTTTTCAGAAAAGGTCCAGCATTTATCATTAAAAAGCTGTCCTTGAGCTCCAGTCCAGTAACTTTACCTAGGTTCAGATGATGTCATCAGTTTGCTGCAGGCACGAGGAAGCATTTCCTTTAGTCTCTTCTCCCCCAGTAACTGTGCAAGTCTGAAAACATTCCTGACATAGTAACAATATACAGTCAGGTCCATAAATATTGGGACATCGACACAATTCTAATATTTTTGGCTCTATACACCACCACAATGGATTTGAAATGAAACGAACAAGATGTGCTTTAACTGCAGACTTTCAGCTTTAATTTGAGGGTATTTACATCCAAATCAGGTGAACGGTGTAGGAATTACAACAGTTTGTATATGTGCCTCCCACTTTTTAAGGGCTGCTCAGCCGGTCAATGGCCAGGTGTGTGTTATTCCCTCATTATCCCATTTACAAGGAGCAGATAAAAGGTCCAGAGTTCATTTCAAGTGTGCTATTTGCATTTGGAATCTGTTGCTGTCAACTCTCAATATGAGATCCAAAGAGCTGTCACTATCAGTGAAGCAAGCCATCATTAGGCTGAAAAAACAAAACAAACCCATCAGAGAGATAGCAAAAACATTAGGTGTGGCCAAATCAACTGTATGGAACATCCTTAAAAAGAAAGAACGCACCGGTGAGCTCAGCAAAACCAAAAGACCCGGAAGACCACGGAAAACAACTGTGGTGGATGACCGAAGAATTCTTTCCCTGGTGAAGAAAACACCCTTCACAACAGTTGGCCAGATCAAGAACACTCTCCAGAAGGTAGGTGTATGTGTGTCAAAGTCAACAATCAAGCAAAGACTTCACCAGAGTGAATACAGAGGGTTCACCACAAGATGTAAACCATTGGTGAGCCTCAAAAACAGGAAGGCCAGATTAGAGTTGGCCAAACAACATCTAAAAAAGCCTTCACAGTTCTGGAACAACATCCTATGGACAGATGAGACCAAGATCAACTTGTACCAGATTGATGGGAAGAGAAGAGTATGGAGAAGGAAAGGAACTGCTCATGATCCAAAGCATACCACCTCATCAGTGAAGCATGGTGGTGAGAGTGTCATGGCGTGGGCGTGTATGGCTGCCAATGGAACTGGTTCTCTTGTATTTATTGGAAAGAAGTGGAATGTTATGCAATGCCAAGTCAATCACCTGACCTGAATCCGATTGAGCATGCATTTCACTTGCTGAAGACAAAACTGAAGGAAAAATGCCCCAAGAACAAGCAGGAACTGAAGAGAGTTGCAGTAGAGGCCTGGCAGAGCATCACCAGGGATGAAACCCAGCGTCTGGTGATGTCTATGCGTTCCAGACTTCAGGCTGTAATTGACTGCAAAGGATTTGCAACCAAGTATTAAAAAGTGAAAGTTTGATTTATGATTGTTAATCTGTCTCATTACTTTTGGTCCCTTAAAAAGTGGGAGGCACATATACAAACTGTTGTAATTCCTTCACCTGATTTGGATGTAAATACCCTCAAATTAAAGCTGAAGGTCTGCAGTTAAAGCACATCTTGTTCGTTTCATTTCAAATCCATTGTGGTGGTGTATAGAGTCAAAACGATTAGAATTGTGTCGATGTCCCAATATTTATGGACCTGACTGTATACAGCAACGGTATCATTTATATAGAAAAGCCCGACCTTTTATAAATAAAAAGCCATCCTTGAGCTTCAGTCCAGTGACTTTGCCTAGACTAAAATGAGGTAATCATTCTGCTACAGGCAGAAGGAAGCATTTCCTCAGTCTCCTCCCCTCCTGTGATCAGACTGCAACATTGTAACTTCTTAACAAGTCACAAGGTAAGAGTCTGCAATGAGGGCTGATGTATATCAGACATTTGTGAAGCTCTAACGACCAGGCTCTCTGATTCCTACTGTAATAAACTGTATTGTATTGTATTGTCTGCCTATGTTGTTAAATTGCTGCGTAAACTGTCAGTGCTTTATAAATCCTGTATAATAATAATAATAATAACACAGCCAAGAAATGCACAGGCACCAGGTTTTATATAAATGTGTCATCCCTGAGCTGCCATCTCAGTCAAGGAAGTAGATGGTGACTCAGGAAGATGCCTCAACAAAAATGTCTGTGTCCTTCTGTAGAGAAATGGCTATGATGGCATTGTCAGGGGGTGTACTAGGATCTCTGTGAGAGGTAATAAATAACTGGAAGGGTTACACGGACACATCACTTAGCATGCTGTACTCATCACAAAAAATATATCCAAAGACAGGTCTACTTTAACAAACAAGGGAAATAAGAAGTAAATCCTGCCTCAACGCACCTAAAAGTGATATTTTAGTTGTCATAGTTATTGAGTAGTGGAGACCCGTTCTCAGTTTTTGTGTTTTTAAAAACTCCAGCTATGAGATCCCCCAATCAGAATTCCTAAATGACCCCAATCATCTACATTTTTCTTTCTGCCCACCTTTTGTCATTCCCATTCCTCCACCGGTCCTACCTATTTTCGGGTATGCGCACCGCCGCCACCGGCTTCATCCCCGTCAGGTACTGTCTCCGTGTCCACTGGTCCACCGGTATCCTTTAGGTGCTTCTGGGCTTCTGCATCGTCCTCTTTTGCCGTGTACACACGATCGGTTTTACCGATGAAAACAGTCCGATGGACTTTTCTCATCGGACAAACCGATCGCGTATGGGCCCCATCGGTGAGAAAAAATAGTTTTAAATTTATCCAATGGGAAAAAAAACGATAGCAAAATTCCGATCATCTGTGTGGAACTCCATCGGACAAAAAACCCACGCATGCTCAGAATCAAGTCGACACATGCTCAGAAGCATTGAACTTAATTTTTCTCGGCTTGTCGGAGTGTTTTACGTCACGGCGTTTGGGACGGTCGGATTTTTGATTGATGGGGTGTAGGCAAGACTGATGGAAGTCAGCTTCATCGGATTTTTCCGATGGAAAAATCCATTGGATTAGAATCCATAGGAAATCTGATCGTGTGTACAGGGCATTTGAGTTACCACGGAATTGGGTAATGTAAAGCCACACAGCTCAACATCACACTACAGTGCTGCTGTTAGGTCTTTGGTGGAGTATTTCCTTATGACATCATGGCCTTTGATTACATGTTTCAACTTCTGTGCATTTGCTATTAAAGTGGAATTTTTTGCCATTAATGGTGGGTCAGTGTGGATTGTACATTGGTTCAATAGATATTTACCATTTAGCCTGGACATATTTAGTATATTCCACACCTTTGCGAGCTGCACATTCTGACATTGTCATTTTCTATCAATAGACTCGGTTGGCATTGTTGGCTGCACAAGGTTCGGATTACTATCCTTACGGCTGGTGTGTTCAGTGCCTTGGCAATACAGTCTGTGGTTTCCACTCCTCTATTTGCATTCCCTATAATATCAGATGGAATGATAAGCATTGAAAATAGATGGCAGCCCTGGAGCCTGCACCTTCAAAGACCAGTCCGCAATGGAAGCTTCCAAATTTCTATCTTACAAGTTTTTTTGTAACACTCCTGCCACTACCAAAAACTGAAATAAAAGTTTTGGGCAGATCTTCAAAGCTGAAGCTCTGGGTACGATCCTAATTGCATATTTGCATTGGTCCAGCCTGGGCTAAAAGATGATAATTGAGGTACAGTATTCTTGCCTCCTCTCTCTGACTGCTGCTATCTCTGATCAGGAAGCTCGGTTTCAGCCAGCCAGCTACCAGCCCAACTCCTGATCCTACAGCTAATACAAGAAAACACAAAACAGGGATAAATGTATGCATCTACACAAAGACTGTAAAATCAGTATTGGTGGAAGGAAAAATATTGTTTGGGAGAAGGGGCACACCTTGGGTGCTTACAAATCCTATTAAACTCAATTAGGAGTCACTCGTGATGGTAAACTCTGTCCATTTTTAGGGTTAATAGGCAAACTACTGTCAATAAAAACCATGGTAAGCTGAGCACTGCCATGAGGGACACGTAACAATGCAAAAAAACTATTTTTAAATTACTGCATCTTTTCATGTGGCATTGAGGGCAACTTTAAAAATATGCAAATCTTGAATAAAAATACTTGGGGATGCCTTAAAGCATAGTGTTATGAAATTAAGCTTGGCTTACGTGTAGCAGCAGAACCCTAATCTCATTAATTTCCTTTGGGAAAAAAATATATTTTTTCAGGTAACTTTATCAACAACAAACAGGCTTCATATACCTGCTTAGATCAGCAGATAGCAACTGGGCAGTTTTTCTTTCTGGCTGTTTGTTCTTACTGATGCAAAACTGTCCTGTCACTAGTCAATTTCTATCATTTATAATTAAGAGACAGATCACACAGCAGTGTAAAATTGGCCAGCAGCAGGACAATTTCTATCAACAAAGTCAGGCCCAAATTTACTAGAGACAAAGAGCACAGGTTGAGGTTTTACTGCAAGAATTAAGATGCTGCAGAGAACACAGTAATGTAAACTGGCCAGCAGCAGAGATGACAAAGCTAACTGGTATATGCTTAATCTATTTTATCTATCAGGATAGGGGGGTATGGTGAATGTGATTGATATAATATAAGGTTGTTTGGGGGATTGACTGTTAATGCTCTTAGTTTATTTTTCTTTCAAATGATACAGCTAAGTTCTGCAAACAAAAGGCAGTTCAAAGCACAGATGGTCAGTAACAATTGAATGTTCCACTTTTGAGCACCCCAAACTTAAAAAAGGCCCTACCCACATAATATGAAAATTAAAACAAAATAAATGAAATACCCAAAATACCTCTCTTGATACAAGAACTTTTTTTTATTGGAAGTCTTGCAGCATTAAGAAAAAAAAACTACATCAAAAAGGATCTATATTCAGTGGCTTAACCCTCATTATTAATCAATATATCAATAACATATGTAGAAACAACCCATGACTTTGTAACCATAAAATCATAGACTTTATTCTGTGTTTTAAAAGCAATAAAACTGCATGAAACCACTAATTTCTAAAGGCCTGAATTGGTGTATGTATTTTAATACACAGTATTTACATATGCCTCTCATAACCACTTGTAGAACTTTGCCCATGGGCAACCCATCAAAAAACATGGATGATAGAGTGTGCAATATAATGGTCATCAGATGGCCATAAACGCGCAAGCAAACCTGAACAAGTGTCAATTTGAGGAATCGGAGGGTTTATTTACTAAAGGCAAATCTGCTTTGGAGGTGCAGCCGCTGTAGATCTGAGGGGGACATGCATGGAAAATAAAAAAAACAGCATTTTTGCTTGCACATGATTGGATGATAAAAAACAGCAGAGCTTCCTCTCATTTCTATCTTCCCCTCAGATCTACAGCGACTACACTTCCAAGTGCACTTGTAGTGCAAAGTGGATTTGCCTTTAGTAAATCAACTCCAATGTGTGTGAATGGTCGTATAAGAGATGCGGATACATATAAATGCACAACTGTCAAACCTTACACATTGTGGGGGGGATTTACTAAAACTGGAGAGTGCAAAATCCAGTGCAGTTCAGCATAAAGACCAATAAGCTTCCAGTTTTTATTGTCGAAGCTTAATTAAATAAAGCTGAAGCTAGAAGCTGATTGGCTACCATGAGCAGTTGCACCAGATTCTGAGGGCTCCACTTTTAGTAAATCTCCTCTATCATGTCCATAAACTGATGTATAGGTAAAATGTAGATGACTTCTGTATAAATATAAAACACTGAAGTCAGTTATAGAGCAGTAGTATGCCCTATATTGTTTTTTTGCTGAAGTGTTACTAAACCCAAAACAGTAAAATCAGTCTGTATATGCAGTAAAGCATGCTTGTTATACTCACTGTGGAACCTAAAGTGTTAATCCTCTGCATTGTGTAAAATGGCTGTTTGACCCAGTATGCACAGATCCTCCTCTTATTCCACTGACTCCAAAACATGTCTGGATAAAACAGAGCCTTTGGAGTCAGGCTGCACATGCTCTGTTTCATTTGTATTGCTAGAGTTTTTCTTTTTCTTGGGAGGGTGCATGTGATCGGCACAGGTCAATTAGCACTGTCCAGACAGACGGTCGGGGGTCCTGCATCCTAATAGGACAGCCAGTGCAGCATGAAAACGCCTCCTACAAGCTTTAACCAGGTACTTATAGAAGTCACAAGACTATGCTGATGAGAAAAGGTATTTTTCTTTCTTTCATCGACGGACACAGCGCCTCCTTAATCATGACCATTGGGTTATATCGCCTCTGCAGGAGTAGGACTAGGCAGAACAAAAAACACCAGGCTACGCCCATGGGCTGTCCTCAGTCAGAATATAACCCCCTCTCTGCTCTAGGTATTCAGTTTATTTCTGTCTAATCAAGAGTAAGGACCTAGCTCCTTGCTGGGATCTTTTGGTCCTAGCAAATTTTACCTTTTGTTTCTTAAAAATATATTTATTTTTTTTAAAGAAAAAAAAGGTAAAATTTGCTATGACCAAAAGATCCCAGCAAGGAGCTAGGTCCTTACTCCTGACAGTACAAAAATCCCATTTTAGCAGTTTATATTTACTAAAATGATTGCATTTCCATGTTCTGTATACTGTTAGAGACCAGATATAGTGAATGCAGGCTCCTGGGTTTAGTAACACTTTAAAAGGTGAACTTATCCTTTGAAGCGAAACCCTGCAGCAAAGAAAAAAGTTTGCTATGCACAGGACAACAGAATACGATGACCACTAACCTCAAATCAACCACATAATAAAATAAACTAAATAAAATAGAAAGAATAAAAGCCCAAAATAATAAGAACAAATAAAAGGAGCAAAAAAGGCTTGATTGTCCATGGAGTTAGTACGGTATATCAAAATTAGGGTACAGTTTCCTAACTGACCCTAATCTCTCCCCTATTCTCTTCCCTACAACAGCTTCAAATTCACTGACAGCATGGCTGCTCTGTGCCACCTCCTTTTTTAAATGACCTAAACACACAATTCATTATTGGCCTTCTTAATCCTGCTGGCCATAGCTCAAAACCCATTCAGTGCCTTATGGCCTAAATACATTTTCCTTGGCTTTTCTGCACTTAAATTCGCAAGGACCACAATCCAGGCAGCTGCGAATTTAAACTTCATCCCTAGTCCACAATAATCACTGCAAAGCCATCATGATGGTTCATCACAGTCACAATAGTTGGTAATGGTAATCGCTTTAAATGTTTTTTTTTTCATTGCCTATTATTTTTCTAGATAAGGTGTGAAGAAGACAGGTAAAATAATGTAAAAAGTTAACAATAGCTAAGATTTAAAAAAATAAAATAAAAATTGCATATAGTACATTTCTATTATTATTATTTGGATAATAGGCACTTTTATGTGGTCAAATGCGGCATTTTTTAAAGCCAGGTTTGGTTGGTGTGGCAATGAAGGGAATCCCCCTTTTTGCACACGGTTGTGGTTTTCACATATTAGAAGTTGAAATAAAGAACATTCTAGTGAACTTTTCCCAGTTGGGACTATGCAAGTCATAAGTGGACATCCACTTAGACTAATGGGCCGTACACACAATCCAAAAATCTACGAAAAATACCGATTTCAAAGCGATCGTAAGATTGTCTGATCAAAAGTACACAGCTTTCGATAGCCGATCACAACAGTTCATTATTATCCGATCGGACAAGCACGAAACATTTTCTCGTATGATACCAGATGTCAGGTGCGTGTATGGAGCCCGAGATGCTAAGAGGGCTCCCCTTGCGGCTGAGCGCAGCGCACCTTTGGAGTTGGGAACAGGGAGTGTGGTGCTCAAAGAAGCATGGTTTGCTAGGTGCTTGCTTGTAATCAGATGAGCTGATCAACGAGGGATGACTGTAGCAGGCTGGTAGCAATAGCTGTACTTGCGGTGCTTGGTAAGGGGAGAAACCAGGAGCCAGGCCAAAGGTCATACAGGGTAAATCAGTCCAGAAGCATAAACAGGGGCAAGCCGAAGTCATACACAGGAGACATGAACAGAAGCAAAGTCTAGATGCAAGCCAGAGGTCAAGCCGGGATATCAGAGAGCAAGGTCAAGGCAAGCCGGGACAGTAACGGGTAGTCCACAGATAAGGATACAGAATCACACAGAACACAGAGAAGCTGAGATAATCCAGCAATGTTCTGTCTTTAGTGGCTGGTTTAAATAGGGCAGTTGGCGCCAGCGTCTGTCACGCCACTTGCACGCCTCCGCGCACGCCTCGTATTGCGCATGTGCGTGCGCCGATCCACTGCGCGCGCTCCCGAACGCACCTGGACTCTCTGTGGGCACCCATGTTGGATTTGGATGGCATTGCCAGTCCTGCGACGGCCATGTTCCTGACACCAGATCATACGATTTTCGTTTAATAAGTACAGATGTTGTCTGAAAATACAATACAAATACACTAAAACACATAACATCACTTCCGAATTTTTATTCTGTTGTACAAGAATTTTTATAACTTTAGTAACCTATTCAGTTTCTACTTGCAACTAGCAAGTGAAAAAAAGTTAGTCGATCTGCCGTCCGATTTTTGGATCGTGTGTATTGGGCATTAGAATACAAAAACAGTCTTTTGGCATTCTCATGATGGTGAAGGCCAACAGTATGTAAAGGTGGACTGCATGCTGCTGTTTTTTTTTTTTTTTTTATAATGAATGGAATCTCTTGTTGTTATAAGTAGATTTCACCAAAAAATTATTGATCTGGGGAAATAATCTGACCACCAATAACAGAGATTTGTTTTCTAACTCTGGAATTACACTGGGAATTCATTTTCTTTCTTCCAACTCAGTACCAAAATTTGTTAAACCTGATCTGTGGTCTTTTCCAACCTTATGATGTTATAGTTCATATACTGTAGATCATAGGCGTGCGCACAGGGTGTGCCAGATGTGCCCAGGCACACCCTAATCACTCAGTCCAGCACAATTTCCCACCATTGCCCTGGCTCCCTCCCCTTCCCCCCGCAGGGCTTCCGGCTTCCCTCTTCTCCTCTCCTGCCGACTGTTTCTGCGGGGATGTTTTAGGATGAGTGGGGGAAGGGGCCAGTAAACATGGAATTTACTGGCCCCTTCTCTTTCTAAGTGAACATTGTGCGTGATCAATAGTGTGTGTGTTTGAGATTTGGGGTGCACGCCCTAATGCAATAGGCTGCGCACACCTATGCTGTAGATGTATTATTAGCTTACACAAAGCAGAGTTATATAACAATCACATTTTACAAATGAATGCAGGGTATAGCAAATTATATTGTCTACAGTACCTAAAGTGCTTTCCTTCCTGGCTTAGGGCCTTTTGGTCAGTTGTGTTGGTGATGTTGGCCCAGGGTTTTACTAGGAATGAATGATTTCGGCCAAATTGATTTTACAGTAAAATTTTGCTGACACAGTTACTATTATTTTCACTCACAGAGCTGCTTAGGCAAAATGTGCTATAACAAAAGATCCACTAGTGTTACTCACTTTTTTTTAGACTGTTTATTTTTTTGGGTTAGGGTGGGTGGGTGAATTTCAGGTACAGTCCCCGGGTTACGACCCCGTTAGGGACTTTCCTCCTGTTTGTAGATCGGAAATGTTCGTAAGTCAGCCGCGCATGCGCAGACTGGCAATTACGGACATTTCCGATGTTTTCCGATGTTCCGTCGAATGCCATTCTGCGCATGTGCGGCCAATTACGGACATTTCCGACATTTCCAGAGGCTCCGTCTGGCCGTGCATGCGCAGAACAGCAGACAGTCTGCCCATAATGGCAGAGGGTCCCCGCAGCGCCCGGTTCGTAAGTAGGAGAAGTTCGTAACTCGGGCGTTCGTAAGTCGGGGACCCCCTGTAGTTTACTTTTTTTAGTGTCTATTTAAAGCACTCCTAAAATCACTAAACGCACCTTAGTTTTAGCTTTACTGTTGACTCCAAGGCATATACAGTAGCCAAGATGGTGAAAGTTTGCCGCAATTTCCTGATTTTCACTGAAATTTTTCAGGAAATTAAAATTCTCAGTTTTACGCATCCCTACTGAGCAACAGTCCCTACAGATTGAAGCTCATTAGTTGTGATGAAAGAATCCTGAGCTTATTACTCAGCGTCCCCCAGTGTTCAGTGAGCGACTCTCCATGGCGGCGGGCAGAGGTCTATCTGAACATGGCGTGGTAAGCAGTTTGTAGGACACAGCACCTGCTAAGGTTGTGTATTTGCGAGACGGAGACCAAGTATTTCTGAAGTTCATTCTATATATATATAGAAAGACAGACATATATATATATATATATATATATATATATATATATATATATATATGTGTGTGTGTGTGTGTGTGTGTTTTGCATTAAGATATCCCATTAAAGCTTGTATGCCTTGCTGCCCCTATTTTTCAGCTATATTACCTGCCGCCACATGCTCCATACTGCGTTTTGACCCAAGTAAGTTCACAGCAATGAAGCTGGATGCTCTTTTTGGCAGGATATATATTACTTTAAATTTTGATTTATATGAGACATACATCTTTTCATCTAGCAGTGCTGTCTTTTCTTTTACCATCCGAACTGTGGTGGTTGCTCCTGGTGTGCTCCTATAAAAGATTAAATATTATTGCACCCAAATAAGTGAACAATATCAAATGATGTGAATTGGCTGCTATGAAAACATTAGCATCCACAAGTGACACAAACCAATGAAAAGCAAAATCACCTGTGGATCCAACTCCATCCACAAAATTAACTGTGAATTATTTAGGTACGGTAAGTAATTCGATCTAACACAAATTAGATACCATACAATAAACAATCAAGCAATTAAAATAAATGGTGTCATAAAAATTGTAATACTAATAAAACATGAAAAATAAGTGAAAATACATGCATATGTAAAAAAGTGCTGAGAAAAAGTCCTTGTAACTTAGCTCCAAACTACCCCTTAAATACAGAAAAAAGGGGAGTCCAACATGTATACAAATAAGTTTCTTTCACACTGACGAACGGGAGGCTCTGAAAGATGTTTCAACGGAGGAAAATGATACCAGAGAAATGTCCCGGAAGATCCACAAAAGTGAAAAAAAGAGAATCACATCCACCACGGTGAGTGAAAACTATAAAGTGGGTACGTTACCAGAAATGGTGGACCTCCACTATGGCAAGGTCTAGCGAGCCTGCAGATATCACCCTCTGCGGGGTACCAGGGTGAGTCCACCAGATTCCACTGAATTGAAATCACGGTATAGATTCTTGGCATCCGTTTTGCAGATTCATTCGCTAAAGCTGCTGCTAATTGATTGGTGTGCTCCTATGCCCGCCCCAGGCGTTTGGGCTGACCAAGCTGTTACCGAGCTTTATTGGGTAGGAGTACGATGTGTGTTAAAGTACACATGAGTTGTACAATAAAGATGTGTTTCTAACACTATGCTGTTCTAGGTAACTCAAAAAACTGGTCATGTGTCTGGGTCCTGAAGAAGCCAAGTTCATGACGAAACATTGACCGTGCAGACAACATCATATCATACCATTGTATGCATATTTTATGTACTTATTTTCCCTGTTTGGGTGTTACAAAAATCTTTTCTCAAAACATTTTCACTATTTTCTAAATACAAATATGATGATTTTACTTGATATGACTCTATTCTGTGGCCAATATAGACCATCATTGTAGGATACTGGGGGAATCTCTGGTTATTTCTATTAGTTTTGAAAGAATCAGTTTCCAAATCAGGTAAATCAGCAAATTTCAATTTTTTTTTTAGATTCCTGAATATATACACAGATTTGTATGGTCTGCAGAGTCGCACTGTTCCTAAATCACAGTTGCCTGCATTTATCAATTGTGCAACCCTCTGCAGCTTGAACAGACACGAATGCAAAACACAAAAATTTTGGTATCTGCAATCCATTTGGACCAATCTTTTTTTGCGCATTGGGTGTGCTTTGTACTATCAGTATTCGAAAATGACATATAGGAATAAGAGCCCAAAATATCAGCCATAGTGTAATATAATAGATAGCAAATGAATTGCTGACAGTAGATGGCCTCAAGTGCCAATATCAGCTTCATCCACCAAAACAGGGGGTGTAAAGTGATGAATAGATAATTTTAGCATACGTTAAATATTATTTTTAACTTCTGAGTCGCCATGGGGGTCTTCAAAACTGATAAGGGTGCCTTTAGCAATAAAGCTGTTAGTTACAGGTCTCTAATTAACAGTTACAAATGGAATCGTTTTCTTGTAGATGTCAATCTACCTAGCACTTTACTATCATAAATGACAAGGACGCATTATCACAGATAAATAGGAATATTCTCACCTGGTTGTAGATGACAGAATATGCGATTTTCTTAATTTACTGATGGTGAGAAAATACACCTGACAGACATTTGATCACGGCAAGTTAAACTGTGAAAACCCCATTGTCATTTCGCTGCATCTTTTTTCTCATTTAGGCAACGCTGGCTCTTCACCTGCCTCTGACATTTTGACAGTTTCCCTCTATACAATGGTGAGACAAATAATTGGAATTCCCTATAATTCATTTTGAATGCCGACTCAACATACTAAACCAGTGGATGACCGGTGCACCTTCGATAGAACACACCACAGCACACAGTAACCCGCTACCATGCATTGTGGTGAGCTTTGCCTCCAAAAAGGTGTAGGGCTGCTATTTTGGTCTGTTATGGTAAAAACAGATGGCAACCACCCCAACCTATAATTGGCCTTTGCAGCAAGGAGCACATGAAAGGGCGACACATTGCAAAAAAAAACAACAAAGAAAAATTGCCAGCTCATTTACCAACCAGCTTGCAAAAAAACAAATTCTCCTTTCTAACAGTTCACGTTAAAACCAGGGGTTTAGTTTGCACACATTTGCAAATATATGTGTAGCGGGGTATCGTTTTCACCCACAAAACTACAGTTCCCAGCACGCTTTGAGGCACCCAGGGTGCATTTCCCCACGCAAGGACTGCTGGGGTGGACTATAAAAGGGAGAGGAGGGGCCTCTCTTTCTCTTTGGACGCCGCCCTTCCTGCAAGAGGATCCCTGCACTTACATGTTGCGCGTGCAAGGCCTGAAGCCTGGGCCTTGCATTTGTTCCAGAGAGCCTTCCGCTCCACCGAGAAACCTGTGGAGCGTCCGATCCACCTGAGGTGCCACCATCTTCTGGAGGACCGAAGACCCGGCGCATCGTGGGCACTGTGAAGCGACTCACAGTAGCGGAGGTACCGGACAGGAGTCGGTCCGGTCTGCTGAGGGAGCGCCAGCTCAGAATCGCATCTACTTAACTTTCTTGCCTACTAACTTTGCCTAGGCCTTTCAGTGATTGCAGTTATATTCTGGAGAGACTGTTTGCTGAACTGAGTTTATTAGTCTCTCCAGCTTTACCAAGTTAGCGATCATCGCTATTCCTTTTCTTTATGTGCACCACCGAGAGTTGCTAGCGAAGATTTTTCACAAACTATACCCCAGGTTATAGTCAGACCTGACTGGGTAGTATAGGACATTACTGGGCGCCATTTTTGCTAACGAGGGAGGATAGCTGCAGCGGGGTTATTATATTATCATTGTATTGCTGAATGTTATACCCTTTTAATGTGTACACCTATATTGCAGGGATCTGCATGAGATATTGTATACAAATTACCTTTTATACTTTTACCAATAGTAAAAAGTTATAGTTAAGTAATTTGGTTGTCAGTGTCAATTACTGCGCTGGGATATAAAGGGGTTGTGCCATGTAACAGTATAGATATAGTACAGTTATACCATCCTCCCCCTTTCCTAACTGTGCCACGAGAGGTTAGAGCCGATTGCCAGGGGTTGACAGCGGTGCATTACAAGGCCCAAAACATACAAGCAGCCCTCTTAAGCTGAGGGTATCGCTATACAGGTCCTTCTCCAAAAATTAGCATATTGTGATAAAGTTCATTATTTTCTGTAATGTACTGATAAACATTAGACTTTCATATATTTTAGATTCATTACACACAACTGAAGTAGTTCAAGGCTTTTCTTGTTTTAATATTGATGATTTTGGCATACAGCTCATGACAACCCAAAAATCCTATCTCAAAAAATTAGCATATTTCATCCGACCAATAAAAGAAAAGTGTTTTTAATACAAAAAAAGTCAACCTTCAAATAATTATGTTCAGTTATGCACTCAATACTTGGTCGGGAATCCTTGTGCAGAAATGACTGCTTCAATGCGGCGTGGCATGGAGGCAACCAGCCTGTGGCACTGCTGAGGTGTTATGGAGGCCCAGGATGCTTCGATAGCGGCCTTAAGCTCATCCAGAGTGTTGGGTCTTGCGTCTCTCAACTTTCTCTTCCCAATATCCCACAGATTCTCTATGGGGTTCAGGTCAGGAGAGTTGGTAAGCCAATTGAGCACAGTAATACCATGGTCAGTAAACCATTTACCAGTGGTTTTGGCACTGTGAGCAGGTGCCAGGTCGTGCTGAAAAATGAAATCTTCATCTCCATAAAGCTTTTCAGCAGATGGAAGCATGAAGTGCTCCAAAATCTCCTGATAGCTAGCTGCATTGACCCTGCCCTTGATAAAACACAGTGGACCAACACCAGCAGCTGACATGGCACCCCAGACCATCACTGACTGTGGGTACTTGACACTGGACTTCAGGCATTTTGGCATTTCCCTCTCCCCAGTCTTTCTCCAGACTCTGGCACCTTGATTTCCGAATGTACTTTGGACCACTGAGCAACAGTCCAGTGCTGCTTCTCTGTAGCCCAGGTCAGGCGCTTCTGCCGCTGTTTCTGGTTCAAAAGTGGCTTGACCTGGGGAATGCGGCACCTGTAGCCCATTTCCTGCACACGCCTGTTCACGGTGGCTCTGGATGTTTCTACTCCAGACTCAGTCCACTGCTTCCGCAGGTCCTCCAAGGTCTGGAATCGGTCCTTCTCCACAATCTTCTTCAGGGTCCGGTCACCTCTTCTCGTTGTGCAGCGTTTTCTGCCACACTTTTTCCTTCCCACAGACTTCCCACTGAGGTGCCTTGATACAGCACTCTGGGAACAGCCTATTCGTTCAGAAATTTCTTTCTGTGTCTTACCCTCTTGCTTGAGGGTGTCAATGATGGCCTTCTGGACAGCAGTCAGGTCGGCAGTCTTACCCATGATTGCGGTTTTGAGTAATGAACCAGGCTGGGAGTTTTTAAAAGCCTCAGGAATCTTTTGCAGGTGTTTAGAGTTAATTAGTTGATTCAGATGATTAGGTTAATAGCTCGTTTAGAGAACCTTTTCATGATATGCTAATTTTTTGAGATAGGATTTTTAGGTTGTCATGAGCTGTATGCCAAAATCATCAATATTAAAACAAGAAAAGCCTTGAACTACTTCAGTTGTGTGTAATGAATCTAAAATATATGAAAGTCTAATGTTTATCAGTACATTACAGAAAATAATGAACTTTATCACAATATGCTAATTTTTTGAGAAGGACCTGTATATGCGTAAGCTGCAGAGCCACCTCATGGCACCCTAGTATACTTCAGTACATATTCTATACATAATGAGAGTCTCCAAAGTTGGAGCACTCATATATATATATATATTGTGAGGGGGCTAGCTCGGCAGCGGGTATGTGTGACCCCCGGGATGGGCTCCCCACCCAAAAACAGGCCCAGCAGACGGAGGTTGTGGTTTTCAAAATCAAAAAAGGTGCGGTTTATTTTCTATTTACAGTGACAAAAACACAGCAAGGCAAAAAAAACAAACACAAAATAAATCCTGGTCAACTTGACCTCTGACTAAACTTACAGGTTTCCTAACTAACGACTGGGATCAGCCTAGTGCTGTCCTAGTCCCTGGTTTTAAATGTCCAAGCAAAATATAGCCACACAGGCTTTCTCTCACCGCACAGGGGTTCACTCTCCCTAGACAGTCCACACAGGTCTGCTTCCAGGCATGAGCTAACATCTAATGAAGCTGGGAGTTCTTATAGAGGCCTAAATGAGCTGACAAGGTTCAGCTGGACTCATCAACTCCCTGTCTGCACGACGCCCAGCCCTCTCCCTAGAGGTATGAGTCATCAATGAGCCCACTAGTCTCAGCTGGGCTTATACAACTCTCCACCTAGCTGTATAAATCGGCGTAAAGCCTGAATCTGGGCGAAATATATCTACCCCCCTGGATGCAACCAGGTGACTTTACCTTCCTGCTGTCACATACCCCCCCCTCTTGTTTTAACCTCGGGGTTGGAACACCAGCAATCAGGCATTCATGTACTCGAGACAAAGCATCCACATTCCCCATTTGAACGCCAGGGCGATGCTTTACTGTGAAGTTGAATTCCTGGAGGGCCAGGAACCACCTATTCACTCTTCTATTTGTTTCCTTGTTTTGAGCCATCCACTTTAACGGAGCGTGATCCGTAACCATGTCAAAGTGCCTACCTAGCAGGTAGTACCGAAGGGAATCTAGAGCCCACTTCACCGCTAAACACTCCTTTTCAACGGTGGCGTAATTTACCTCATGGGACTTCAACTTCCTGCTGAGGTAAATGACTGGGTGCTCTTCCCCGTTCCAGACCTGGGACAATACTGCTCCTAACCCCACATCTGACGCATCACTTTGTACGACAAAGTCTTTAGAGAAGTCGGGTGAGTACAACACTGGCTGGCTACATAAGGCTTGTTTCAAGAATTGGAATGCTGCCTCAGCCTCGGGGGTCCATTTAATCATGACCGACCCTTTCCCCTTCGTCAGGTTGGTTAGGGGCACAGCCTTAGAAGCAAAGTGGGGAATGAATCGCCGATAATACCCAGCGATTCCCAGAAAGGCTCGTACCTGCTTCTTGCTGTTGGGACGTGGCCAACTCTGGATGGCCTCGACTTTGTTGAGTTGGGGTTTTATTACTCCCCTCCCAATGGTGTACCCAAGATATTTGGCCTCCTCCTGCCCAATGGTACACTTCTTGGGGTTAGCCGTAAACCCTGCTTCCCGAACAGAGTCCAGGACTGTTTGCACTTTTGGCAGATGTGAGGCCCAATCTGTGCTATGGACAATTACGTCATCCAGGTAAGCCGCAGCATACTTCCGATGGGGCCTCAGCATCTGGTCCATTTTCCGCTGGAATGTGGCCGGCGCATTCTGTAACCCGAACGGCATTCTTTTATATTGGAACGCCCCGTCTGGGGTTACAAATGCGGTTTTCTCTTTGGCTGACTTGGCCAGGGGGATTTGCCAATACCCTTTTGTGAGGTCAAGAGTCGTCATGTATCGGGCTGTTCCCAGCCGGTCGATCAACTCATCTATACGTGGCATGGGGTAGGTGTCAAATTTTGTAACTTTGTTCAACTGACGAAAATCGTTACAAAATCGCCAGCTCCCATCCGGTTTAGGCACCAACACAATGGGACTAGACCAATCACTTTGGGACTCCTCTATCACCCCTAAGTTCAGCATTTTCTGTACTTCCTCCCGTATTGCCTCCCGTCGGGCCTCTGGGATCCGATAGGGTTTTAACTTCACCCTTTCACCGGGCGGGGTAATAATGTCATGCTCTACCCCAGATGTTTGTCCCGGCAGCTCAGAGAATACCTCCTTGTTGCGAAGCACAAACTCCTTAACCTCCTGTTGTTGGGGTTGTGACAAGGTGGCTGCGATTCCAACCTCAGGAATCACGCAACCAGTTTGAGCTGGTGACCAAGTGTCTGCGACTAGGGACTCTCTATCCCTCCAGGCTTTCAACAGATTAACGTGATAGATCTGTTCGGGCTTTCGCCTTCCTGGTTGTCTGACCTTGTAATTCACTTCGCTCACTTTTTCCATTATCTCGTAGGGGCCTTGCCATTTGGCAAGGAATTTACTTTCAACCGTAGGGACAAGTACCAATATCCTATCCCCCGGGGAAAAGGTACGGGTCTTGGCTCCACGGTTGTACACTCTCTGCTGTGCCAACTGCGCTTGGGCCAAATGTTCCTTCACGATGGGCATTACCTGTGCAATTCGATCTTGCATCAGGGCGACATGCTCAATCACACTCCTGTGGGGAGAACTCTCACTTTCCCAAGTTTCCTTGGCAATATCCAACAGCCCTCTTGGGTGTCTCCCATACAGTAACTCAAAGGGGGAGAATCCCGTAGAGGATTGGGGCACCTCCCTAATAGCAAACATCAAATAAGGAAGTAGACAGTCCCAATCCTTTCCATCCCTATCCACCACTTTCTTCAACATTTGTTTTAGGGTTTTGTTGAATCTTTCAACCAGCCCATCGGTTTGGGGGTGATACACAGATGTACGTAATTGCGTCACTTTGAACAATTTACACAGCTCCTTCATAACCCGGGACATAAAGGGTGTACCTTGGTCCGTAAGCAGTTCTTTACAAATACCCACCCGGCTAAAAACAAGAGATAGCTCTTTGGCTATGGTTTTGGCCGAGGTATTTCTGAGAGGGATCGCTTCTGGATAACGGGTGGCATAGTCCATTATAACCAATATGTACTGGTGCCCCCTAGCGGACTTGATTATAGGACCTACCAAATCCATTGCGATTCTCTCAAACGGGACCTCAATGATGGGTAGAGGGACCAGCGGGCTACGGAAGTGTGGCATCGGGGCCGACCTCTGACACACAGGGCAGGAGGAACAATAATTTTCTATGTCCTTCATCACCCCAGGCCAATAGAATCTCTGTAATACCCTCTCTCGGGTTTTCTCTGTCCCCAGATGACCTCCAAGAATGTGCCCATGGGCCAACTCCAACACCAACTTCCTGTAAGGTTTGGGCACCACCAGCTGCTCAACGGTTTCTTCTGCCCTTTTTGCCACCCGATACAGTAGGTCCTTCTCTACGCTGAAGTATGGGTAAGTGCAGGTATTATCTGGGTTCACTAACTCGCCATCTATTTTCACTACGTTTTCCCGTGCCTTTATTAGGGCGGGGTCTTTCAACTGTTCTGTGGCAAAGTTTTCCCTGTGAACCTCAAGATCAGAAAACTCCACAGACGGTAGGTTTTCGTCTGAGGAGGTGGGCTCCTCTCCAGTTTCTTGAGTCTCCCCTGCCAATACTGACAAGGGAAATTCGGGAGAGTCCTCACCACTCTCAGAGGAGTTCTGGCTATCATATTCCTGGTACATAGGGGCACCAGTGGGGGGCTCATGATCATCCCACAGTTCCCAGAACTTCGGAAAATCCCTTCCCACAATGGCGTCATGCGGTAACTGAGACACTAAGCCCACTGGATGAGAAAGGGTACCTTTGGGGGTCTCGAAACACACTGTAGTCACTGGATACTCTCGGGTGTCCCCATGCACACAAATAACGGCTACCTTGCTATTCCCAGAGACCTCTGTTTTAACTAACTCAGCCTTTATCAGGGTCACAAGGCTACCTGAATCCAGCAATACCACAACATTTCTACCATTAATACACATTTTGCATAAATGTTTCTCAGTTCCCCGAATGGCAGTGCATGCGACTGTCGCACACAGCGACTGACGTCTGCCCGTCAGAAAGTCACACTGCATGGGTTCCTCCAAAACCGGGCAATTTGCTGCAATATGTCCCGCTTGCCGGCAGCGGTAGCAAATGATCCTTCTTGCCGCCTCTTGAGCCGCTGATTTCCCAGGCTGTTCTCGCCAAACTTGGGGTAGAGCTCCCACCCTCTCACTCTCTCCACCCTTACCCCTTGGAATCATCTTATCCGCCCCTGGGGATGGTCTGGTCTTAGGGTGGAAAGTCCGAGTGTCTCTGGAAGAGGCCGTCAGGTTCTCTGTAGCCAAGTATTTCTCCACACGATCCACAAGACCATCGGCCGTCTCTGGGTCTCCATGGCTTACCCACTTTTGGATGGCAGTAGGAAGAGCTCTCAAAAACCGATCCATTACAACACGTTCCACAATCTTTGGTGCGGACAAAGTCTCTGGCTGTAGCCACTTTCTGCTCAGGTGAATGAGATCATACATTTGAGACCTGGGGGGTTTTCCAAGCTGGAAAGTCCAGTTATGCACACGCTGAGCCCGGACAGCCAGGGTGACACCCAGCCTTGCCAATATTTCAGCTTTTAGCATCACATAGTCTTTTGCTTGGTCAGGCTCTAGGTCATAGTAAGCTTTCTGCGATTCACCCGTTAACAGAGGAGCCACCAGTCCAGCCCACTGCTCCTCAGGCCACTTTTCTCTTTCAGCGGTCCTTTCAAATGTGGTCAAAAATACCTCTGGATCATCCTCTCCAGTCATTTTTGTCAATAAACGACTCACCCCAAAGGACGCGGTATTAGTGGGACGGCTTTCCTCACCGGTCTGCGGACGTTGCTGCATTACTGCTTCCATCTGTTGTTGTAGTCTCTGCTCTTGCTTCTGCAACAGGTCTATGAAGCGGGCCTCAGATTGCTGTTGGGCTTGTTGCTGAGCCTCCAGACTCTGTTGTAAAGTTGCAAGGCTCTGTTGATGAGCTTGCTGCTGGGCTGCAAGGCTCCTTTGCAAACCTGCATTTGTCTGCTGTTGATTGGCATTTGCTAGAGCCAGCTGTTTCAGTATCTCCTCCATGCTGGCTTAAAAAAAAACTGCCCGCATTCTCCACCAACTGTGAGGGGGCTAGCTCGGCAGCGGGTATGTGTGACCCCCGGGATGGGCTCCCCACCCAAAAACAGGCCCAGCAGACGGAGGTTGTGGTTTTCAAAATCAAAAAAGGTGCGGTTTATTTTCTATTTACAGTGACAAAAACACAGCAAGGCAAAAAAAACAAACACAAAATAAATCCTGGTCAACTTGACCTCTGACTAAACTTACAGGTTTCCTAACTAACGACTGGGATCAGCCTAGTGCTGTCCTAGTCCCTGGTTTTAAATGTCCAAGCAAAATATAGCCACACAGGCTTTCTCTCACCGCACAGGGGTTCACTCTCCCTAGACAGTCCACACAGGTCTGCTTCCAGGCATGAGCTAACATCTAATGAAGCTGGGAGTTCTTATAGAGGCCTAAATGAGCTGACAAGGTTCAGCTGGACTCATCAACTCCCTGTCTGCACGACGCCCAGCCCTCTCCCTAGAGGTATGAGTCATCAATGAGCCCACTAGTCTCAGCTGGGCTTATACAACTCTCCACCTAGCTGTATAAATCGGCGTAAAGCCTGAATCTGGGCGAAATATATCTACCCCCCTGGATGCAACCAGGTGACTTTACCTTCCTGCTGTCACAATATATATATATATATATATATATATACACACATGTAGCGGTACCCCCATAGGGGCTGCTAAGTGATGTGGCCCACCTGTCACCCTATCCAGCCTGGCATTCACCCCTCAGTCACTCTCAGGCAGAAAACAGTCCATGTGCTTGTTTTTGTTATTTTTATTAGGGAATTTAACTTGGATTGGGTAAGGGGATTACGAGATGCCCAGCAAATTGTACATCAGTCAATCGGGACAACTATGTACACAACACTTCTCCAATGTCCTCCTGCACAACTCTTGCTTGCAGACAATTGCTCTTTCTCTCTCCCTCCTGCACAACTCTTGATCACCCAGGAGCAGCTTGCACATGTTTAGGCCTGACACTGGCTCCGTCAGGCCCAAGTAACTTGCCCTTTGCAGGCAGGGACCGCAGGCCCCTATGGTGTAGCAGAAAATAGAAAATCTTTTTGTGCTAGCTGTCCTATAGGTGGACTACTGCTCCCAGTCATTTCTCTTCAGGCCCTGACAGCCCTCCTGGCTGCAGCTGCCAGACTTCACTACCCATGACTTTGCAATCCTCCCTACTGGCTCCGCATCCAGCTCTGACTGTTTCCTCTTAGTCCTCTCTGGCATGCCTCTCCAGTCCTCCCGACTGCACATGTCACTCACAAGCCCTCCTGCCTGCCACCGGTGGTTGCCTCCTAAAGATTTGCCCGGCAGTACTAGCTCCTGCTGTCCTCTCATTCTCCTCCTGTGCCTCCTGTTCAGAGCCTCCACGAGTTCCTGGAGGGCTCCATCCAGTCACCACGCCTCCCAGACTGGGGAGCTCCCTCAAAGGGCCCCGACGGTCTAGTACTCCATCCTCAGTTCTTCCACCCGACAACTCCTCCCCAGCTGGGCTGACTCTGGATATTTAAAGAGGCCTGCCCCCTGCCAATCCAGGTTGGGGATTGGTCAGGGCTCCTTAACACACCCCAGGCAGCTCCACCTCTCCTCTCATTCTCTCTTTCTACTACCTTCCAGAAGGTTCTAGAAAGGAGAGAGAGGTCTTAGTGATGCTACCTGTGAATCACCAGCTGCTAACTCTGAGCCACTCCCAGCCCACAGAAGCTAAAACAAACAAGCCTAGCTTCCTGCATTACCAAACATTCTAACCTCTAGCACCTACCTATGTAGAGGGTGCTACATACAGTATAATAATGGATAGATTGAGGGCAGATACTGTACAGGTTATTTACTAAAACTGGAGAATGCAAAATCTGGTGCAGCTCTGCATTGAAACCAATCAGCTTCCAGTTTTTTTTATCAAAGCTTAACTGAACAAGCTGTGGTTAGAAGCGGAGTGGCTACCATGAACAGCTGCACCAAATTTTGAGTGCTCCAGTTTTTAAGTAATCTCCCCCTATTCACATGGATGGGCTGCTTTTCTTATAAAAAGGACATTGTATTCCATTTTAACGCAATGCACAGTAAAGATCGACATAATGCAAATTATCACACTGCAACCGAACCAACCAGTATCAAGAGCATTAAAATTAATGAGTGTGCAGTTCATGTTTGGGTTTTGGGGACCCCGCTATTTGGTTACCTGCTGTTCATAGCAGGATCCTGTAGAAGTGCAGTGCGGTCCAATCAAAAGACAATTCAAAGCACCTTATGCTGCGTACACATGATCAGAATTTGTCGGAAAAACCTTGAATGGTTTTTCAGACGGATTTTCGCTCAAACTTGGCTTGCATACACACGGTCACACAAATCCTGTCAGAAATTCCGACTGTCAAGAACGCGGTGACGTACAACACGTACGACGAGCCAAGATCAATGAAGTTCAATAGACAGTTCGGCTCTTCTGCTTGATTCTGAGTATGCGTGTTTTTTTGCGTGTCGGAATTGCATACAGAGGATCGGAATTTCCGACAAGAACTTTTCCCGTCTGAAAATTTGAGAACCAGCTCAAATTTTTCTTGGCGGAAATTCCATCAGAAAAATTCAGATGGAGCATACACACAGTCGGAATTTCTGACCAAAAGCTCACATCGGACTTTTCTTGTCGGAATTTCCGATCGTGTGTACGCGGCTTTGGAAAAAAAAAACGAAATTGGACTGGATAGTGATACAGAAAACCCTGACTTGGCTCTGACTTCACAGACTCCATAGACTCAAGTAACATTCTGGGACTGCAATCTTTCAAAGTGACACAAAGTTGGCCATTGTATACAGTTAAGCCTCGTACACACGGTTGGACTTCCATCTGACTTTTCCGTGGATTTTTGTCCGAAGGGAGTTGGCTGTGAACGCCCATAGCATACACATGGCAGGACTTTTCTGCAAACTTTCCCAAAACTTTCCCAACATCACGTGGTTTTTCTGCTCTTTACCGCCACCCTTTGGTCAACTTCTGCTATTGTTGGTTGATTTTAACATTGGTTCTGGGCAAAAGTTCGATGGATTTCTGTACACACGGTCGGACATTGCACCATCGGACTTTTGTTGCCGAAAAGTTTGCCCGCTTGCAGAGCGAACATTTGTCCAATGAAAAACTGAAAAAAGTTTGTCCGATGGAGCGTACACACTGTCGGATTTTTTTGAAGTTTGTTGGCAAAAAGTCCGACCGTGTGTATGGGCCTTTAGACACGACTTAGTGTGTATTGTAAGTTAACCACTTCCGAACTGCCCTATAGCAGATTTACTGGTATAGGGTGGCCCTCCTGTGCAGGATCATGTATATACACAGTACATGATTGTGAACTTTCGCCTACAGGGGGTGCGCCGCTTCTGCTATGATTAATCACAGCAGAAGCCGATCTGCGGGTGCACTGCACTCATAGGTAAAACACACAGAACCGAGATCTGCATATGTAAACAAGGCAGATCTCCATTCTTACAGAAAGGAAGGGATGGATTTTGTGTTCCTGCAAAGCAGGGAATAAAATCCATCTCTTCACCTAGTAAAAGCAGCACATACAGTACACAAAAACACTGGCTATGCACACAGTTAACTCTTTGATTGCCCCTGATGTTTAACCCCTTCTCAGCCAGTGTCATTAGTACAGTTTCAGTGTATATTTTTAGCACTGATCACTGTATTCGTTTCACTGGTTCCCACAGAGTGTCAAAAGTGTTCAATTGTCCGTCACAATATTGCAGTCCCGCTATAAGTCGCTGATCGTCGCCATTACTAGTATAAAATATAAATAAATAAATAAAAATTCCAGTATATATCCCATAGTTTGTAGACGCTATAATGTTTGCATAAACTAATCAGTATACGCTCATTGTTTTTTTTTTTTTGGTTTTACCAAAAATATGTAGCAGAATACATATTGGCCTAAATTTAGGAAGAAATTAGATTTTTTTAATTTGTTTATTGTATATGTTTCATAACAGAAAGTACAAAATATTGTTGTTTTTTTTTAATTGTCAGTCATTTATAACAAAAATAAATAAAAAATGCAGTGGTGATCAAATACCACCAAAAGAAAGCTCTTTGTAGGAAAAAAATTACATAAATTTCAAGACCACGCAATTATCAGTTGAAGTAACGCAGTGCCGTATCACAAAAAAATGGCCTGGTCATGAGGTGGTTAAAGTGCATTTAAAGCCTTTTTTTCTTTTTTGGGTACGGAAGGGTTAGAATCTCTGTCAGGATTTTCTTGCTGTCTGTGTCTATTCTGGGGAGATTTGCCCTGTCTATGCATCCTCATGACCATTGTCACCTGGAACGATAATGATGGTGGAATCGAAAAATTTGAATTGTCACTGGGACAGGAATAGTGGAGAAACCTTCCTAGAGGGACAACTTGTTTTGGTGACTAATAAGAGAAGATTTACTTTACTTCAGAGAAATTTCCTCTTACTTCCTGTTGTGTCTACAGGTTGGGGAGGAAAAGGAAATCTCACCAATGGGACACACGCCACAAACAACTAAAAGGAAAATAATATATAATTTGACAGGAGTACTGACCATTCCCAATGTAATCCAAAGCAAACAAAATGTTGGCTTTAGCCCAGGTTCACACTGGGGCTGCGGGAGTGAAGCCGTGCGAGTTCAGCTGAACTCGCACGATTTCACTCCTGCCTATCAGTCCCGATTTCAGCTCGATTACAGAGACATCTGACACAGATGTCAATGTAAATCGCGGCTGAAATCGCAAAAAGTAGTACAGAAACTACTTTTTGAAATCGGTGCATCAAATCGCATGTCAAATCGCACCAGTGTGAACCAGGGCTTAGATATACGGTACTTTAAAGCAGTGGTTCTCAACCTCTGTCCTCAAGTTCACCCAACGGGCCATGTTTTCAGGTTTTCTTTTACTTTGCACAGCTTCTTTAACCACTTGCTTACTGGGCACATAACCCCCTTCCTGCCCAGGCGAAATTTCAGCTTTCGGCACTGCGTCGCTTTGAATGACAATTGCGCGGTCGTGCGACGTGGCTCCCAAACAAAATTGACGTCCTTTTTTTCCCACAAATAGAGCTTTCTTTTGGTGGTATTTGATCACCTCTGCGGTTTTTATTTTTTGCGCTATAAACAAAAAAAGAGCGACGATTTTGAAAAAAAAACCACAATATTTATTACTTTTTGCTATAATAAATATCCCAATTTTTTTTTTACAAAAGTTTTTTTTTCTCAGTTTAGTCCGATACGTATTCTTCTACATATTTTTGGTAAAAAAAAATCGCAATAAGCGTTTATTGATTGGTTTGTGCAAAAGTTATAGCGTCTACAAAATAGGGGATAGTTTTATAGCATTTTTATTAAAATATTTTTTTTACTAGTAATGGCGGCGATCAGCAATTTTTATCGTGACTGCGACATTATGGCGGACACATCGGACACTTTTGACACCATTTTGGGACCATTCACATTTATACAGCGAACAGTGCTATAAAAATGCACTGATTACTGTATAAATGTGACTGGCAGGGAAGGGGTTAACACTAGGGGGCAGGGAAGGGGTTAACTATGTTCCCTATTTGTGATTCTTACTGTGGGGGAGGGGACTAACTGGGGGAGGAGACCGATCTGTGTCCCTATGTACAAGGGACACAGCATCAGTCTCCTCTCTCCCTGACAGGACATGGATCTCTGTGTTTACACACAGAGATCCACGTCCTGCTTCTGTAACTGCCGATCGAATGTACCTGGCGGACATCGCGGCCGCCAGGCACGCTCCTCAGCATCACGTGATGTGCGCCGCACAGCTGTTCCCCGCCGCGCGCCCTCGGCGGCGCGCGGCGGGATGTAAACAGAGAAGGACGTCCTGGGGACGTCCTCTCGGCACTTGAGAGCCGCGCTGCAGCCGTCTTTCGGCTATAGCGCGGGTCTCAAGTGGTTAAATCAATATCAATGACATGGTATTGATAAGAGCTATTTTATCTAAGAGAAGTTCCCAAAACATGGCCTGTTGGGTGTACTTGAGGACTGAGGTAGAAAACCACTGATTTAAAGTATATTTACATTCCCAATAATGTCAATAAGGCATTTTTAGACTATTATTAGTGTGTAATGAGTGAATTTATTTTGTCCATTCTGCCAAGACAGTCAGTACAGGTGCATGTCTGATGAAGGCCTGGGGCAAACCATGAGTACAAGTCAGGTGCTGCCTTCATCAGTATGAGAGAGAGAGAGAGACAGGTGGGTTTGCAGATTGATATACAAACACTGCTGGAATAAAATTCACATCTGTTATAGAAAACACAAATCCTAATTAGCTAAAAATTCTGATCACTCACAAAATATATCATAGTTTCATTTATTCTAACATTTAAACCAATAAGCTTAATTGGACATTTCTTCTGCTGTCACAGCTGAACATTTTAGGTAGATTTGTGCACAATGGAAAATTTTGTTAAGCCCTGGTTCACACTGGTGCGATTTGACATGCGATTTGACATGTCAAATCGCATGTCAAATCGGCGAAATTTGCCGCAAATTGCGGGCAATGGCACTGTCCTAATCGGTGCGACGCTTCATCTGCGGCGCTGCACCGATTTCAAAAAGTAGTTTCTGTACTACTTTTTGCGATTTCAGCCATGATTTACATTGACATCTGTGTCAGATGTCTCTGTAATCGAGCTGAAATCGGGACTGACAGGCAGGAGTGAAATCGTGCGAGTTCAGCTGAACTCGCACAGCTTCACTCCCGCAGCCCCAGTGTGAACCTGGACTTAGTCTTGTTTCGTTTTCATTCATAAAAAACATAATTTCGTTCTTTTATATTTGTTACGTTAGTTTGTTTTCTGATAATTTGTTATTTCTGTAGAGTGTAGATATTCGTTATACCGAATCGATTCATTTTGTATGCATATCAATTTGATTCTATATTTATGTATGTATTGTGACAGCAGGAAGGTAAAGTCACCTGGTTGCATCCAGGGGGGTAGATATATTTCGCCCAGATTCAGGCTTTACGCCGACTTATACAACTAGGTGGAGAGTTGTATAAGGCTAGTGGGCTCATGGATGACTCATACCTCTAGGGAGAGTGCTGGGCGTCGTGAGACAGGGAGTTGATGAGACCAGCTGAAGCCTGTCAGTTCGTTTAAGGCCTCTATAAAAACTCCCAGATTCATTAGGTGTTGGCTCATGCCTGGAACCAGACCTGTGTGGACTGTCTAGGGAGAGTGAACCCCTGTGCGGTGAGAAAAAGCCTGTGTGGCTATTTGCTTGGACATTTAAAACCAGGGACTTAGGGACTAGGACAGCACTAGGCTGATCCCAGTTGTTAGTTAGGAAACCTGTATGTTTAGTCAGAGGTCAACTTGACCAGGATTTATTTTGGTTATGTTTCTTTTGCTTTGCTGTGTTTTGTCACTGTAAATAGAAAATAAACCGCACCTTTTTGATTTTGAAAACCACAACCTCCGTTTGCTGGGCCTGTTTTGTGTGGGGAGCCCATCCCGGGGGTCACACACACCCGCTGCCGAGCTAACCCCCTCACAGTTGGTGGAGAATGCGGGCAGTTTTTTTTAAGCCAGCATGGAGGAGATACTGAAACAGCTGGCTCTAGCAAATGCCAATCAACAGCAGACAAATGCAGGTTTGCAAAGGAGCCTTGCAGCCCAGCAGCAAGCTCATCAACAAGCCCAGCAGCAATCTGAGGCCCGCTTCATAGACCTGTTACAGAAGCAAGAGCAGAGACTACAACAAATGGAAGCAGTAATGCAGCAACGTCCGCAGACCAGTGAGGAAAGCCGTCCCACTAATACCGCGTCCTTTGGGGTGAGTCGTTTATTGACAAAAATGACTGGAGAGGATGATCCAGAGGTATTTTTGACCACATTTGAAAGGACTGCTGAAAGAGAAAAGTGGCCTGAGGAGCAGTGGGCTGGACTGGTGGCTCCTCTGTTAACTGGTGAATCGCAGAAGGCTTACTATGACCTAGAGCCTGACCAAGCAAAAGACTATGTGATGCTAAAAGCTGAAATATTGGCAAGGCTGGGTGTCACCCAGGCTGTCCGGGCTCAGCGTGTGCATAACTGGACTTTCCAGCTTGGAAAACCCCCCAGGTCTCAAATGTATGATCTCATTCACCTGAGCAGAAAGTGGCTACAGCCAGAGACTTTGTCCGCACCAAAGATTGTGGAACGTGTTGTAATGGATCGGTTTTTGAGAGCTCTTCCTACTGCCATCCAAAAGTGGGTAAGCCATGGAGACCCAGAGACGGCCGATGGTCTTGTGGATCATGTGGAGAAATACTTGGCTACAGAGAACCTGACGGCCTCTTCCAGAGACACTCGGACTTTCCACCCTAAGACCAGACCATCCCCAGGGGCGGATAAGAGGATTCCAAGGGGTGAGGGTGGAGAGAGTGAGAGGGTGGGAGCTCTACCCCAAGTTTGGCGAGAACAGCCTAGGAAATCAGCGGCTCAAGAGGCGGCAAGAAGGATCGTTTGCTACCGCTGCCGGCAAGCGGGACATATTGCAGCCAATTGCCCGGTTGTGGAGGAACCCATGCAGTGTGACTTTCTGACGGGCAGACGTCAGTCGCTGTGTGCGACAGTCGCATGCACTGCCATTCGAGGAACTGAGAAACATTTATGCAAAATGTGTGTTAATGGTAGAAATGTTGTGGTATTGCTGGATTCAGGTAGCCTTGTGACCCTGATAAAGGCTGAGTTAGTTAAAACAGAGGTCTCTGGGAATAGCAAGGTAGCTGTTATTTGTGTGCATGGGGACACCCGAGAGTATCCAGTGACTACAGTGTGTTTCGAGACCCCCAAAGGTACCCTCTCTCATCCAGTGGGCTTAGTATCTCAGTTACCGCATGACGCCATTGTGGGAAGGGATTTTCCGAAGTTCTGGGAACTGTGGGATGATCCTGAGCCCCTCACTGGTGCCCCTATGTACCAGGAATGTGATAGCCAGAACTCCCCTGAGAGTGGCGAGGACTCTCCGGAATTTCCCTTATCAGTATTGGCAGGGGAGACTCAAGAAACTGGAGAGGAGCCCACCTCCTCAGACGAAAACCTACCGTCTGTGGAGTTTTCTGATCTTGAGGTTCACAGGGAAAACTTTGCCACAGAACAGTTGAAAGACCCCGCCCTAATAAAGGCACGGGAAAACGTAGTGAAAATAGATGGCGAGTTAGTGAACCCAGATAATACCTGCACTTACCCATACTTCAGCGTAGAGAAGGACCTACTGTATCGGGTGGCAAAAAGGGCAGAAGAAACCGTTGAGCAGCTTGTGGTGCCCAAACCTTACAGGAAGTTGGTGTTGGAGTTGGCCCATGGGCACATTCTTGGAGGTCATCTGGGGACAGAGAAAACCCGAGAGAGGGTATTACAGAGATTCTATTGGCCGGGGGTGATGAAGGACGTAGAAAATTATTGTTCCTCCTGCCCTGTGTGTCAGAGGTTGGCCCCGATGCCACATTTCCGTAGCCCGCTGGTCCCTCTACCCATCATTGAGGTCCCGTTTGAGAGGATCGCCATGGATTTGGTAGGTCCTATAATCAAGTCCGCTAGGGGGCACCAGTACATATTAGTTATAATGGACTATGCCACCCGTTATCCAGAAGCGATCCCTCTCCGAAATACCTCGGCCAAAACCATAGCCAAAGAGCTATCTCTTGTTTTTAGCCGGGTGGGTATTTGTAAAGAACTGCTTACGGACCAAGGTACACCCTTTATGTCCCGGGTTATGAAAGAGCTGTGTAAATTGTTCAAAGTGACGCAATTGCGTACGTCTGTGTATCACCCCCAAACCGATGGGCTGGTTGAAAGATTCAACAAAACCCTAAAACAAATGTTGAAGAAAGTGGTGGATAGAGATGGAAAGGATTGGGACTGTTTACTTCCTTATTTGATGTTTGCTATTAGGGAGGTGCCCCAATCCTCTACGGGATTCTCCCCCTTTGAGTTACTGTATGGGAGACACCCAAGAGGGCTGTTGGATATTGCCAAGGAAACTTGGGAAAGTGAGAGTTCTCCCCACAGGAGTGTGATTGAGCATGTCGCCCTGATGCAAGATCGAATTGCACAGGTAATGCCCATCGTGAAGGAACATTTGGCCCAAGCGCAGTTGGCACAGCAGAGAGTGTACAACCGTGGAGCCAAGACCCGTACCTTTTCCCCGGGGGATAGGATATTGGTACTTGTCCCTACGGTTGAAAGTAAATTCCTTGCCAAATGGCAAGGCCCCTACGAGATAATGGAAAAAGTGAGCGAAGTGAATTACAAGGTCAGACAACCAGGAAGGCGAAAGCCCGAACAGATCTATCACGTTAATCTGTTGAAAGCCTGGAGGGATAGAGAGTCCCTAGTCGCAGACACTTGGTCACCAGCTCAAACTGGTTGCGTGATTCCTGAGGTTGGAATAGCAGCCACCTTGTCACAACCCCAACAACAGGAGGTTAAGGAGTTTGTGCTTCGCAACAAGGAGGTATTCTCTGAGCTGCCAGGACAAACATCGGGGGTAGAGCATGACATCATTACCCCGCCCGGTGAAAGGGTGAAGTTAAAACCCTATCGGATCCCAGAGGCTCGACGGGAGGCAATACGGGAGGAAGTACAGAAAATGCTGAACTTAGGGGTGATAGAGGAGTCCCAAAGTGATTGGTCTAGTCCCATCGTGTTGGTGCCTAAACCGGATGGGAGCTGGCGATTTTGTAACGATTTTCGTCAGTTGAACAAAGTTACAAAATTTGACACCTACCCCATGCCACGTATAGATGAGTTGATCGACCGGCTGGGAACAGCCCGATACATGACGACTCTTGACCTCACAAAAGGGTATTGGCAAATCCCCCTGGCCAAGTCGGCCAAAGAGAAAACCGCATTTGTAACCCCAGACGGGGCGTTCCAATATAAAAGAATGCCGTTCGGGTTACAGAATGCGCCGGCCACATTCCAGCGGAAAATGGACCAGATGCTGAGGCCCCATCGGAAGTATGCTGCGGCTTACCTGGATGACGTAAATGTCCATAGCACAGATTGGGCCTCACATCTGCCAAAAGTGCAAGCAGTCCTGGACTCTGTTCGGGAAGCGGGGTTTACGGCTAACCCCAAGAAGTGTACCATTGGGCAGGAGGAGGCCAAATATCTTGGGTACACCATTGGGAGGGGGGTAATAAAACCCCAACTCAACAAAGTCGAGGCCATCCAGAGTTGGCCACGTCCCAACAGCAAGAAGCAGGTACGAGCCTTTCTGGGAATCGCTGGGTATTATCGGCGATTCATTCCCCACTTTGCTTCTAAGGCTGTGCCCCTAACCAACCTGACGAAGGGGAAAGGGTCGGTCATGATTAAATGGACCCCCGAGGCTGAGGCAGCATTCCAATTCTTGAAACAAGCCTTATGTAGCCAGCCAGTGTTGTACTCACCCGACTTCTCTAAAGACTTTGTCGTACAAAGTGATGCGTCAGATGTGGGGTTAGGAGCAGTATTGTCCCAGGTCTGGAACGGGGAAGAGCACCCAGTCATTTACCTCAGCAGGAAGTTGAAGTCCCATGAGGTAAATTACGCCACCGTTGAAAAGGAGTGTTTAGCGGTGAAGTGGGCTCTAGATTCCCTTCGGTACTACCTGCTAGGTAGGCACTTTGACATGGTTACGGATCACGCTCCGTTAAAGTGGATGGCTCAAAACAAGGAAACAAATAGAAGAGTGAATAGGTGGTTCCTGGCCCTCCAGGAATTCAACTTCACAGTAAAGCATCGCCCTGGCGTTCAAATGGGGAATGTGGATGCTTTGTCTCGAGTACATGAATGCCTGATTGCTGGTGTTCCAACCCCGAGGTTAAAACAAGAGGGGGGGGTATGTGACAGCAGGAAGGTAAAGTCACCTGGTTGCATCCAGGGGGGTAGATATATTTCGCCCAGATTCAGGCTTTACGCCGACTTATACAACTAGGTGGAGAGTTGTATAAGGCTAGTGGGCTCATGGATGACTCATACCTCTAGGGAGAGTGCTGGGCGTCGTGAGACAGGGAGTTGATGAGACCAGCTGAAGCCTGTCAGTTCGTTTAAGGCCTCTATAAAAACTCCCAGATTCATTAGGTGTTGGCTCATGCCTGGAACCAGACCTGTGTGGACTGTCTAGGGAGAGTGAACCCCTGTGCGGTGAGAAAAAGCCTGTGTGGCTATTTGCTTGGACATTTAAAACCAGGGACTTAGGGACTAGGACAGCACTAGGCTGATCCCAGTTGTTAGTTAGGAAACCTGTATGTTTAGTCAGAGGTCAACTTGACCAGGATTTATTTTGGTTATGTTTCTTTTGCTTTGCTGTGTTTTGTCACTGTAAATAGAAAATAAACCGCACCTTTTTGATTTTGAAAACCACAACCTCCGTTTGCTGGGCCTGTTTTGTGTGGGGAGCCCATCCCGGGGGTCACACACACCCGCTGCCGAGCTAACCCCCTCACAGTATATATATTCGTGATAACGATTCATAGTTTGGAAAGTTGTTTGATGATTGAAACCATTAACACACACAATGACAATATCTATTCTCCTATGCTCAAATACAATACAACACCCTTCTCACTCAGTTCTCAGGAATGCACTTTGCCAGTAATCCAACATCCAGCACAAAATTAATCAGCTGATTGGACTGTAAGATTTGCTCTGAGTTGACCCTTTGTTTCATTAGACCTTTAACGATTGACCAAATCATGTCAAACTCATTCGTTATTTTCGATATAATTTCTTTCGTATTAGTTAAAATTTGTTTTTGTTTTTCTTTGGACATTCGGATGCATCCAAATGTTCGAAAGATGGAAAAATTCAGCCAAATTTCGATTCGTTATAAAACGAATTGCACATGTCTAATTTTAGGGCCCGTGCACAGCTAGGTGTTTTAACAGATATCAACATGTGTACTGTACACAGGATATCTAAAAAAAAAATAAAAAATTTCACAAAAGTTTTTATTGGGTTTTTCAAATTTTGTTTTAAAGTTGTACAAAACATATACAGAAGATTGCAACATAAAAAAGTAACACGGGGAAGTGCATAGTAACAATCCCATCAAAATGTGGAGGTAACACAGCAAATTACTTTGCAAGTGCACATCATCAATATGACTCAGAAGATGGGTCAATGGGGACAAATGCTTCCTGTGAAGGCGGTAAAGATAGGCAAAAGGGGAGAACGCTCTGGAGCCTAAAGAAAAGCACAGTGCTGAAGGGGAGGAAAAGAGGAACGGAGGGTGACCGCCTGGAAACCTTGTTGGGCAGTAGAGAAGAGAGGAAAGTAGAAGGGGGGAGGTTTACCTGGGGAAGGTAAGGGGCAGGGGCAGATTTCTGTGCAGTCTAGATCATTACACAGCACAAAAATGGGCCATTCAAACTGTCATATGGAAATTAAACAACAGTCCAGGTTTAAGTTATTGTTGTAGGTTATCCATAGGTTCCAAATCTTTAAAAATTTGGTGTGGTTATCTGAAGGTATAGAGGTGAGCTTCTTGTGAACCATGGTTCCCATAAGCCGCTGCTTAAACTCAGTGAAATGAAGAAATGGCTGGTGCCAGGCCTTAGCCAATGACTGCCAGGATTACAAACCCCACCAGCTTCCTCTGGGCTTTAGTCAGGGATGGGATCCACTTGTGCAGCAAGGCTTCCCAGGGGTCGTGTGCCAGAGAGACATTCAAGACTGATCTGATCAGTGAATAAACCCAAGTCCAAAATCGCAAAGCCTCCGGACAAGACCACAACATGTGGGAAAGGGTGCCTGGTTCCCTGCATCCCCAAAAGCATGAGGGGGATGCAAAAGGATATCCAATGTTTTAAATAGTGTTCACATCTGCCAAATGCATTGATGTGCGCTATTTGATGCATCAAAACTTTTTATAGGGTCTATGGAACACAATGGTAGTATATAAAAATTCTTGATTGGTGATAACATACATAAAACACCTGAAAATGTGCCTGGAAAAGAGTGAATCTCTTCTTAACTACTTCCTTACTGGGCACATATACCCCCTTCCTGCCCAGGCGAAATTTCAGCTTTCAGCACTGTCACGATTTGAATGACAATTGCGCGGTCGTGCGACGTGGCTCCCAAACAAAATTGACGTTCTTTTTTTCGCACAAATAGAGCTTTCTTTTGGTGGTATTTGATCACCTCGGCGGTTTTTATTTTTTGCCCTATAAACAAAGATAGAGCGACAATTTTGAAAAAAAAAGCAATATTTCTCTTGTCATCCATTGACTGACACAGCGTGTCTTTTACACCTTTACACGTGGGTTACATAGTTACATAGTTACATAGTTAGTCAGGTTGAAAAAAGACACAAGTCCATCCAGTTCAACCGTAAAAAATAAAAATAAAAAAATAAAAATAAACATATATCGTACAATCCCATATACCCAATTCTATACCCACAGTTGATCCAGAGGAAGGCAAAAAAAAACCAGAAGAGCATTATCCAATTTGCTACAGCAGGGGAAAAAATTCCTTCCTGATCCCCCGAGAGGCAATCGGATATTCCCTGGATCAACTTTACCTATAAATGTCAGTACCCAGTTATATTATGTACATTTAAGAAAGAATCCAGGCCCTTCTTAAAGCAATCTACTGAGCTGGCCAGAACCACCTCTGCAGGGAGTCTATTCCACATTTTCACAGCTCTTACTGTGAAAAAACCTTTCCGTATTTGGAGGTGAAATCTCTTTTCCTCTAGACGCAAAGAGTGCCCCCTTGTCCTTTGTGTTGACCGTAAAGTGAATAACTGAACACCAAGTTCACTATATGGACCCCTTATATATTTGTACATGTTGATCATATCCCCCCTTAATCTCCTCTTCTCAAGAGAGAATAAATTCAGTTCCTCTAATCTCTCCTCATAGCTGAGCTCCTCCATGCCTCTTATCAGTTTGGTTGCCCTTCTCTGCACTTTCTCCAGTTCCCCAATATCCTTTTTGAGAACTGGGGCCCAAAACTGAACTGCATATTCCAGATGAGGTCTTACTAATGATTTGAACAGGGGCAAAATGATATCTCTCTCTCTGGAGACCATACCTCTCTTAATACAAGAAAGGACTTTGCTCGCTTTGGAAACCGCAGCTTGGCATTGCATGCCATTATTGAGCTTATGATCTACCAAAACCCCCAGATCCTTCTCCACTACGGATCCCCCCAGTTGTACTTCCCCTAGTATGTATGATGCATTCATATTATTAGCCCCCAAGTGCATAACTTTACATTTATCAACATTAAACCTCATCTGCCACATAGTCGCCCAATTAGACAGAGCATTGAGGTCGGCTTGTAAATTGGCGACATCCTGTAAGGACGTTATTCCACTGCATAGCTTGGTGTCATCTGCAAAGACAGAAATGTTACTTTTGATCTCAGACCCAATATCATTTATAAACATATTAAAAAGTAAGGGTCCCAGCACTGAACCTTGGGGTACACCACTGATAACCTTGGACCATTCAGAGTAAGAATCATTAACCACTACTCTCTGAATTCTGTCTTTTAGCCAGTTTTCTATCCATTTACAAACTGATATTTCCAATCCTGTAGACTTTACCTTACACATGAGCCGTGTGTGGGGAACTGTATCGAACGCTTTTGCAAAATCCAAGTATACCACGTCCACTGCCACCCCTCTGTCCAAGGTCTTACTTACCTCTTCATAAAAAGAAATCAGGTTTGTTTGACAACTTCTGTCTTTCATGAATCCATGCTGTCTGTTGCTTAAATAGTTTTTTTCCAGCAAGAACTCATCTATGTGGTCTTTTATTAATCTCTCCAGTATTTTCCCAACTATAGAAGTTAAACTAACAGGTCTATAGTTACTTGGTAAACACTTAATTCCCTTTTTAAATATAGGCACCACATTGGCCCTGCGCCAATCCAGTGGTACTATTCCTGTCATTAATGAGTCCCTAAAAATTAAATACAATGGCTTTGAAATTACAGAGCTCAATTCTTTTAGGATCCGTGGGTGTATGCCATCTGGTCCAGGTGCTTTATCCACCTTTATTCCATCTAAATATTTCTGGACCATATCACTTTTGAGCCATTGTGGATTTGGGGCTGTGTCACTACCACCCCCATTTTGGACATGAGCTCCCCCATGCTCCTTTGTATACACAGAACTGAAGAAAGTATTTAATAAATTAGCCTTCTCTTTGTCCCCAGTCACCCACTCTAGATTATTTTGTAAAGGGCCTACATGCTCAGACTTGACCTTTTTACTATTAATATATTTGAATAATTTTTTGGGGTTTGTCCTACTATCTTTTGCAATCTGTCGTTCGTTTTGAATTTTTGCATCCTTGATTTCCTTTTTACATATCCTGTTATATTCTTTGTAACATTTAAATGACACTAGTGTTCCCTCATTTTTATATTTTTTAAAAGCTCTTTTCTTATAGTTTATAGCTTTTTTAACTTTGTCAGTGAGCCACATAGGTTTTATTTTTAGCCTTTTAAACTTATTGCCCATGGGAATATACTTTGCAGTGAGTTCCCAAACAGTCTTTTTGAAGAATTCCCATTTCTGTTCTGTGCCCATTGATGCCAATATTCCTTCCCAGTCTAAGTCCTGGAGAGCAGCACTCATCCTTGGAAAATTTGCTCTCTTGAAATTAAGTGTTTTTATCTTTCCTGTATGTGATTTTTGCTTACAACTAACATCAAATGAAATCATGTTATGGTCACTGCTACCCAGGTGTTCCTTTATCTGAACATTAGTAATACGCTCTGCATGGTTTGAGATTACCAGGTCCAACAGAGCATCATTCCTAGTTGGGGCCTCAATAAACTGGACCATAAAATTGTCCTGCAATAGGTTTATAAATTTTTGCCCTTTAACTGTCCCAGCAGTTCCATTACTCCAGTCAATTTCTGGGTAGTTAAAATCCCCCATTATTATCACCGTCCCAGCCCTTGCAGCCCTTTCCATCTGTGCAAGGAGCTGAGTCTCTAACTCCTCATTAACATTGGGTGGTCTATAACAAACTCCAATGATTAGCTTTGAACTACGCACATCTGTATGCAGTCCTACCCATAATGCTTCAGACTCATCACACTCTCCATCCACCAGGTCCTCTTTCACACTCGCTTTGAGATCACTTCTCACATAGAGACAGACCCCTCCACCCTTCCTTTTTACCCTGTCTTTCCGAAAGAGTGCATAGCCAGGAATATTAATAGCCCAGTCGTGTGAGGAATGAAGCCAAGTTTCAGCAATACCGATTACATCATAGCTCTCCTCATGCACCAGAGCTTCCAACTCACCTATTTTGCTTGGCAGACTTCTGGCATTGGTGAACAGACACTTTAATGCATTAATATTATTTGACCGGTCACATACTATCCTCTTGGGTGTTCCCAGATTGCAACTAGGACTTGCTACTATACTTACCTTGGGTTTATGTTCTTTGGTTACCCTACCACTAATGCCCCTAATACTACCCTTTAGAATATGTCCCTGCTTGCAGGCGAAGACCTAGGCAGAATGTGAGATGTTATACATACATTCTAAACAGCCAGAGCTGAACAGCCCCGCCCAGGGGGGCGGTCCCTCCGGACATAACCCTCCCACTGAAGTCAGCAGACCTCAGTTTTTTTTCTGCCTAGCAGAAGGAGAAGACGTGGCTCTCTCAGGAGCCAGTCTCCTGACGTATTTTTTATTCCTTTTGGAATTTTTTCCTATTTTTTTCTTTTGAGATCTTCTATCAACTGTCGGCTGGGCAACAGGTTGGGTACAAGATATCCTGGTAGTCTTCCCTGTCCGACCATCGAGCGTGCTGATCCTCGCCTTGTGTGCGTGAGACTCAGTTCACGACATGCCCCACGACTCCAGGGGTGGCCGGTGGGCTTCCAGCTCCGCGGTCCTCTCAAGATAGAACAGTCCGGCTGTATCTTTCGCGGTGGACCGGGCCGACAGCTACTCAGTACCGCACTGTGATAGTTCTGTCAGAAACACACCAGTGGGTCCCTCAGGGGACGGGTAAGTAGTCTCTCCTGGCTGCAGGTGAGTACATGCTGTGTGTTTCTTGTGTGGGGGATTTCCCTGTCTCCCCCTGTGTTTTTTAATGTCACTCTCTGTGCACTTCGCTGGCGCTGTACTGTGTGGGGTGCCTGGGGGCCATACTGTCCTGGGGGGGGCTCATGCTGCTCTGCATTTCGCTGGGGCTGTTTATTTGAGAGTGAGGGGCCTGGGCGCCGTTCGGCGCCATGTTTGGTGACTGTGCTGTTTTTTACATTGGCGGCCATCTTGCCGTGGTCCGCCAGAGCACATTGCGGCGGCCATTTTCTTGTAGCCGCACCTTCTTCTAGCTCTAGTTTGGCCTCTAGCGCCGCTCAGGAACGGCGCAAATCTCCTCACAGTCTCTCTCCTCTCAGCTCACTCACGCTGAGCAGCGCGGCGCGGAGAGACAGGGCAGCGGAACCGAGCGGTCCTGGTCAGGTTGGTGGGTCCCCTGGGCATTCCCCTACTTCAGTCAGCACAGCCTGTGGGTGGTCTCAGAGGGGGACATTATGGAGTCAGAGTCACCAGCTTCCCCTAACATGCCAGAGGCAGCAGCCAGTGCTCTAGCACCTGCGGTCCCTATGGACCAGTTGTCAGCAGTCCTGGAATCATTTCTGACCAGGATGGAAGCTGTGTGTGAGCACAAGGAAGCAAAAAAGCGCCCTCTCCCCACTTTATCTCCACAAGGGGAGTGCTCTGATTCAGATATGGGCCTAGCTATTGCTGCTCAGGACCCTAGCTCTGAATATTTGGATGGTTTTGAACAGGACATTCCTTGTGAGGAAGACTCCAGTTCTGAGTCAGTAAATGACAGGGCGCTTGTTAGTGAACTCATTGATGCTGTGAGGGACACTCTCAAGCTAAATGCTGCGACTGCAGAACCTCAGGCGGATACAGTCTCCTTTGGTTCTTTTAAGACCAAGCCTTCTAAAAAGGTTTTTCCATATGTACCTTTCTTTGACCAGCTCATTGACCAGGTCTGGGAAAAGCCGCAGAAGACTTTCATGGTCCCGCGGCGTTTGTCTATTAGATACCCCTTTGAAGACGCCCTGCTTAAAAAGTGGGCTTCTCCCCCGGTGGTCGACCCTCCAGTCGCCCGTTTAAACAAGGCCACCACTCTCCCGATGGAGGGGACTCCTGCGTTTAAGGACCCCACTGACAGGAGGTCAGAAGTGGTGAGTAGAGCCATGTTCGCCTTGTTGGGATCCGCCCTACGGCCAGTAGTAGCGGCGACCCTTGTGTCTCAGACACTCACGGAATGGGCAAAAATTTTGCACCAAACTGTGCAGGAGTATAACCTTCCTCCAGACACTATTGCTCTGGCCCACCAGATGGTGCAGGGTCTGATATATGTGTGCGACGCCACGTTGGACGCGGCCCCTTTAATATCCAGGGCCTCTGTTTCGGCGGTGGTATTGCGTCGTCTCATCTGGTTGAAATGCTGGTCTGCTGACCTAGCCTCTAAGAAGCTCCTGACGGATCTACCTTTTAAGGGTGGTAGACTTTTTGGTGCTGCTCTGGATGACATCATCAAGGATGTCACGGGAGGTAAAAGCACTCTCCTTCCTCAAACTATCAAGGGTAAGGAGGCCCGACGTAAACCGGGTCCTTCCTTTCCAGCAAAAAAGGGTTTTTTTCCTCCGTCAGAGTCCACGGGTAAGCCATCCCAGACTGACAACAGTGCGGCTGGCGGGCACAAGCGCCCCTGGGTGCGTAAGCCGAACAAGCCGGCTCCCAAGCCCGCCTCCGCGTGAAGTCTTGCCCCCGCCCGTCTCTGGGGTGGGGGGACGACTTCGCAGGTTCACGGATCGGTGGACCTCCCGGATCACCGACCGGTGGGTGTGCGAGGTGGTCACCTCAGGATACAGAATAGAGTTCCGCTCATGGCCCCCAGACAGATTCTTTCCCTCAAATCTCCCTCTCCTTCCTGCCCATCGGGCAGCCCTCTTGGGGGCTGTACAGGATTTGATCGGGTCCGGAGTAATTGTGCCGGTTCCGTCCCAGGAGAGGTTTCAGGGGTTCTACTCGAATCTGTTTGTTGTTCCAAAAAAGGACGGGGTTCGGCCAATCCTGGACCTCAAGGCCCTGAATGCCTTCGTGAAGGTGCAAAAATTCCGCATGGAATCCATTCGCACAGTGATCGCGACACTCCATCAAGGGGATTTTCTGGCATCCTTGGACATCAAGGACGCCTACTTGCATGTTCCGATCTGCGCAAGCCACCAGAAGTTTCTGCGCTTTGCGGTCGGCGAAGTCCACTATCAATTTGTGGCTCTTCCCTTCGGCCTAGCCTCGGCACCGAGGGTGTTCACCAAGGTGCTTGCTCCGGTCCTAGCTTTGCTGAGACAGCGAGGCATTGCTATCGTGGGCTATCTGGACGATTTTCTTCTAAGAGCAGACAGTGGCTCAGAATTGGAAGAAAGTGTGACTATCGTCAGTCAGACCCTCAGGGAGTTTGGGTGGCTCCTGAACGTTCAGAAGTCGGTTCTAGTCCCGACTCAGCGTCTGGAGTATCTAGGTCTGATTCTGGACTCCTTGGAGGCAAGAGTCTTCCTACCTCCAGACAAACTACTGACACTTCGGTCTGCAGTACGGGTGCTGACGTCCCGAAAATGGTCGTCAATCCGCTTTTGCATGAGAGTCCTGGGACTCATGGTGGCCTCCTTCGAGGCCGTTCCTTATGCCCAAGCGCACACCAGGGCTTTACAGAAAGAGATCTTGTCCACTTGGGACAAATCCCCGTTGTCCTTGGATCTTCAGATCCAGGTGAGTCACCTGGTCAGGGCGTCCCTGACGTGGTGGTTGAGGTCCCCGGCTCTTCGGTCCGGGAAGTCGTTCCTCCCCATCCAATGGACGGTGATCACGACGGACGCCAGCCTGACGGGCTGGGGGGGAGTCTGGGGAGTCCTGTCGGCCCAAGGGCTTTGGACTCCGGATGAAGCCCTCTTACCGATCAATGTGCTGGAGATACGGGCAATCAGACTGTGCCTCTCCTCATGGTCGGAGAAACTACAGGGTCACTCCATCAGGATCCAATCGGACAACGCCACAGCAGTGGCGTATGTCAACCATCAAGGGGGGACTCGGAGCTCAGCTGCGGCTTCCGAGGTCGCCCGCATCCTGAGGTGGGCCGAAAGAAGCGTGCCGGCTCTGTCGGCCGTCTACATTCCGGGCGTAGACAATTGGCAGGCGGACTATCTAAGTCGCCAGACGCTGGACCAGGGAGAGTGGTCCTTGCACCCGGAGGTCTTTCAACTCCTTTGCAGACGGTGGGGCACGCCGGATGTGGACCTGATGGCCTCTCGACTCAATCGCAAGGTGTCGAGGTTTGTGGCCAGATCCAGGGATCCCTGGGCGGATGCCTCGGATGCGTTGGTGGCCCCATGGGGTCAGTATCACCTGATATACGTTTATCCTCCGCTGCAGTTGCTGCCTCACCTGCTCCGCAGGGTAGCGACCGAGGGAATTCCGGTGATCCTCGTTGCTCCGGATTGGCCTCGGCGTCACTGGTACGCCGATCTGGTACGTCTCGTCGCAGACGTTCCCTGGCGGTTACCAATACAGGGGGACCTTCTGTCTCAAGGTCCTATATTTCATCCTGCTTTACAGTCTCTGGCTTTAACGGCATGGTTATTGAAAGCCAGGTGCTGAGAGACCGAGGTCTCTCGGATTCGGTCATTTCGACCATGTTAAGGGCACGGAAGTCTTCCTCCAGAAAGATCTATCACCGTACTTGGAGAGCTTACATTGCCATGTGCGAAGAGCTGGACTGGCGCCCACGAACGTATTCCGTTCCCAGAATCCTGCATTTTCTGCAGCGTGGCGTGACCCAAAAGCTCGCTTTGAGTACCATTAAGGGTCAGATTTCGGCCTTGGCCATCTTCTTTCAGCGACCGCTGGCGGGTCATCCCTTGGTTAGCACCTTTGTGCAGGGGGTTCGCCATGTGCTCCCCCCTGTCAAGCCTCCTCTTCCCCCGTGGGATCTGAATTTGGTGCTCTCGGTTCTCCAGGAACCTCCCTTTGAAAATATTAGAGATATTCCCCTCTTGACTTTGTCTCAGAAGGTGGCCTTCTTGGTGGCCATTACTTCCATTAGACGAGTGTCTGAATTGGCGGCCTTGTCCTGCAAGACGCCCTTTTTGGTCATCCATAAGGATAAGGTGGTGTTACGTCCGCGACCTTCTTTTCTGCCAAAGGTGGTCTCGGCCTTCCACTTAAATGAGGACATTGTCCTCCCGTCCTTGTGTCCTCACCCATCACATCCCAGAGAGTTTGCGCTTCACACTTTGGATGTGGTACGAGCCTTGAGGGTGTACCTGTCTGCTACTGCCTCTATTCGGAAGTCTGACTCACTATTTGTGGCTGTCTCTGGTCCAAAACAGGGCCAAGCGGTTTCGTCTGCCACCATTTCTAGGTGGATCAGACAAACCGTCATTCAAGCTTATGCTCTCAAGGGGCGGGCGCCTCCCTTTCCGGTTACGCACATTCCACCAGGGCAATTGGTGCTTCCTGGGCTTTCCGACATCAAGCGTCGGTTGCACAAGTGTGCAAGGTGGCGACCTGGTCGTCTGTTCATACCTTTTCTAAGTTTTATAAGGTTGATGTGGCTGCATCTTCGGATGCTTCCTTCGGCCGCAAGGTGTTGCAGGCCGCTGTTTGATGTTGCAACTCCTCCGTTGAGGAGCTCTGCCTTGTTTGGAGTGAAGTTTTTGGTTTTCCATTTATACTGCTCCCATCCCTCTTGACACTGCTTTGGGACATCCCACGTGTAAAGGTGTAAAAGACACGCTGTGTCAGTCCATGGATGACAAGAGAAAATAGGATTTTTGTACTCACCGTAAAATCCGTTTCTCTGGCATCCATGGACTGACACAGCACCCACCCTTCTTTTTAAGTTTGTACTGCTTTGTTACAAACTGAGGTCTGCTGACTGCAGTGGGAGGGTTATGTCCGGAGGGACCGCCCCCCTGGGCGGGGCTGTTCAGCTCTGGCTGTTTAGAATGTATGTATAACATCTCACATTCTGCCTAGGTATTCTCCTGCAAGCAGGGACATAACCCACGTGTAAAGGTGTAAAAGACACGCTGTGTCAGTCCATGGATGCCAGAGAAACGGATTTTACGGTGAGTACAAAAATCCTATTTTTTTGATTTTTGCTATAATAAATATCCCAATTTTTGGGGATTTTTTTTTTTTTCCTCAGTTTAGGCCAATACGTATTCTTCTACATATTTTTGGTAAAATAAATCGCAAGCAGCGTTTGATTGGTTTGCGCAAAAGTTATAGCGTTTACAAAATAGGGGGTAGTTTTATGGCATTTTTATAATTTTTTTTTTTTTTTACTAGTATTGGCGGCGATCAGTGATTTTTTACGTGACTGCGACATTATGGCGGACACATCGGACACTTTTGACACAATTTTGGGACCATTCACATTTATACAGCGATTAGTGCTATAAAAATGCACTGATTACTGTATAAATGTGACTGGCAGGGAAGGGGTTAACACTAGGGGGCGAGGAAGGGGTTAAATGTGTGCCCTATTAGTGATTACTACTGTGGGGGGGAGGGGACTGACTGGGGGAGGTGACCGATCTGTGTCCCTATGTACAAGGGACACAGCATCGGTCCCCTCTCCCTGACAGGACATGGATCTGTGTGTTTACGTGTGTTTACATTTACAGCAGAGACCCTAGGGAATAAAATCACGGTTGGTGCAATTTTTTATGTCACATGGTATTTGCACAGCAATTTTTCAATCGCAATGTTTAATGAATTTCAGTGCAAGAAAACACAATAGATAACCCAATATTTGGTAAAATATAAAAGATGATGTTACGCCAAGTAAATAGATATCAACCATGTCACGCTTCAAAAATTGCGCACACACTTGTGGAATTGTGCCAAACTACAGTACTTAAAAATCTCCATAGGCAATGCTTTAAACATTTTTACAGGTTACCAGTTTGGAGTTACAGAGGAGGTGCACTATAATTATTGCTCTCACTCTAGCGATCGCAGCGATACCTCACATGTTTTGTTTGAATGCCATTTACATATGCGCATGTGACCTATGTATGCGTTTGCTTCTGTGTGTGAGCACAAGGTGACAGGGGCGCTTTAAAAAATATATATATATATATTATTGTTGCAGCAAGGTATCACTTTTGCACGTAGCTTATGGACTACAGTTTGTGCTTAATGAAAACTTAATTGATGGACCTTGAGACAGAGACTCTATTGCTATGGGTCAGAAATAGACTACAAGGCCCACAACGCCACTGTGCTGCCAGGGTGCGTGGCGCCACGCACAGCCTGCTGGGCGAACTTATTTAAAAAAAGACGGGGCTTGGGTTCCGTCTCTTGGGACGCCCCCTTGCAAGAGACAAGAGGCCTGCAGCGAGGGTGCTTAGGCCGGAGAAGCCTGGGCCTAAAGTGATGGAGGTAGATTCTTGTCACAGCCCTGCTGATCGGACCAGAGAGAGGGACCGCTCCACACTCCTGAGCATCCAGAGTCACCTATCCACTGACTCCTTGTGAGCGGCTAAGCGGAGGACCAGGGATCACGACCCGTCCGGAGACCGAGAACCAAGAGGGCCCAAGCGGAGAATACCAGCGAGGCGAGGCCTCATGTGGTGAGAGGGCACCTGCCCACCAACATAACTAACTGTGTCGCAGGAAGGTGACTTCCATAGTTTTACTTATACTCGTTGGCAACTGCAGTGCCTTAAGTGGAGACACGTTACATTCAGGAGTGGGTTTAGCGCTTTGGGAAGGATCAGCATTCCACTTGCTCCTTTCACCACCACATGTTAATTGTTCAACCTTTCTTCACCTTTTTTCTGGGATTACAAGTACTAAAGTGCACCAACAAAGGCTAGCGAAGATTACTGGAGACTTTTAGGAACAATCATTAGTTCCGCTCACTGACTAGGTTGATACAGCGGGACACGCACCAGTAAAGCTGCCCACCAGGGGGAGCCAGATAGCTTGTTGAACTTACTCATGTAAATCAACTGTTTTGCATTTATTTTATTGCCAGTGTGCTCTTTCAGTGAGCTGGGTTGGACTTGGTGGAGAGATATCCCACTGCGGATATCATTACAGTGGGAGATTCCTCCACCGTGACTTCCTCAGGTCAGACCCTAAGTTAAGCAAATTTGGGTCTCTAGGTTTACAGGTGAAACCTTGGAACTGTTGTGTATATGTATGTCAGTTGACTCTCGTAGGGACCTGTTTGAGTCGAATATTATATGTGTAATCCCTATTTCTTTACCAAGTAAACATATTACCTCTTGGTTGAACTACTTCTTGTGTGGGACTCTGTCTTTTGCAGCTGTGTGGCAGGCAAGCCACAACAAGTTAACAATATCTAAGTACATTTATTGTTGTGTGATATTGTTGTGGCCCTCTATAGCCTTTAGGGGCCCACAATCACATTATTGTTATTATTGTCCAGTTGTGCCAAGGGGGAATCAAGCCAAATTACAGGGGTTGTTAGGCAGAGTAGAGGCCCAAAACTTAAAGGGGTTGTAAAGGTTCGTTTTTTATTTTCTAAATAGGTTCCTTTAAGCTAGTGTATTGTTGGTTCACTTACCTTTTCCTTAGATTTCCCTTCTAAATATTTTTTTTTTGTTTTCTTTGTCTGAATTTCTCACTTCCTGTTTCTCCTCAGTAAGCTGTTCAGTAAGCTGTTCTGGCTGACTCCACACCACTTGGATGATGGTGTGAAGTTTAGTGAGGAGAAACAGGAAGTGAGAAATTCAGACAAAGAAAACAAACATTTAGAAGGTAAATCAAAGGAAAAGGTAAGTGAACCAACAATGCACTAGCTTAAAGGAACCTATTTAGAAAATAAAAAACAAACCTTTACAACCCCTTTAAACCAGCAGCTCCTACGGAGGTAGTGCTACATTGTTTATTGTATTTATTTATTTTTATTTTTTTAAACTTTCCCTTAAATTTTTTTTATTTTTTTATCACTTTTATTCCTATTACAAGGAATGTAAACATCCCTTGTAATAGGAATAGGGCGCGACAGGTCCTCTTTAAGGAGAGATCTGGGGTCTATAAGTCTCCACATCTCGCCTCTATGTTGGAAAGCCTGAGATATAATTTTTTTTTATCTCAGGCTCTCTAGCAAAAAAAAAATGGCAGTGTTTACATCATGACATCGCTTCCAGCCTCTGAGGGTCATAGAGATGGTCGGGGACCATCTGGTCCACGGCCAGCTCTATGGTAAACCGCTGCCGTCTGCGGATTCATTCTCCAGCTCCCCGATCGCACGGGAGAGACCAGAGAAGCACCGGAGGGTGGCGGGAGGGGACTGTAAAAGCAATCAAGTGGCTAAACAGCCGCTATGATGGCTTTTACATTGTAGGGAATCATCTGCTGATCAAAAAGATATCTACATGATGTCTGTAGCTGCACCCATCATCCAGATATCTCCACTCAGTCCACGACGTCATATGACATCAACCTAGGGGAAGTGGTTAAAGAGGAACTAAACTGTTTCTCAACACCACAAACTGAAAACACTGTTTTTAATGATTTTTTTATATTCAAAGCAATCTCACCCATCCATGTCTCAATTATTTAATTTGTTGAGAAACTTTGAAAAACATCTATCTATCTATCTTTTCTAGCTGTGGCTATCTTGCTAATATAAAAAAAAAAAATCAGGAGGTATCTATTATTATTTACCATCAAATAAAAACCCACTTTGTCATGAAAAAAAGATATAATTCACCTAGATACACAAAGAATGCATAGCTCCCGACTGTCACAAAATTTTGAGGGTATGTCCCTGATTTGGAGCAATGTCCCTCTGTCCCTCATTCCTCCTCAATTGTCCTTCATGTTGGTCTGATCTATATAGTTGTATATAAAATGCAGTTTTTATCTTTCAAAAAGTGTTTCCCAGTGCTAAACCTTTCATCCAATTTCTAAATTGCTGCATTTGTAAATGTCAAAAGCAAATATAAAGCAATAATAGTGGGGAAAAAAAATCACTTCTAGGTTTAACAATTTTTTAATTTTTTTGTCTAATTCTCCTTTTAGGGGGCATGGCAGGGGGTGTGACCTATACCTACATACTTTTGTTAATAGGTTCCCTCGTTCCAATCTCAAAAAGTTGGGAGGTGTGAGTATGGACAAAGATATTCACAATTTTACAAAACACATGCCAAAGTTTTAAAACTGTGTTCGAGCGTTAAGATGTGTTTTACTTTCGCCATGAAGGTATTAAAAGTTCAACCAGTCCTAGACATCTATAATTGGCGGATAGACTGCTGGTGTGTGTCGCTTTAATGAAACCTAGAATTAAAAACTCTGTCGGTTGTTAAAAACTGCCGTATCTACCTGCCAATTTAGCTTGTGAAACATAAAACATTTAAATTTCCCCAACAAGTAGGAAAAAAGAAAATACACACCACACGCGCACACACACAAAATTCAATCGCACAAACTCTAGTATGTGTTAAAAAAAAAAAAGATTTCTGATGTAAGGGAACTTTGAAAATATTCACGCTTTGTTAGCCAGAGCCCCAAACCCTTTGTTTCTATTCATTTACTTCTAAGTGAAACAACTCAGCATGCAAAACTAAAATTAGCTACATTAGAAAAAAAAAAAAAAGGTGCTAGCTTACAAACAGGCAGAGCCATCGGAGGGGTTGGGTTATGGCTGCCTTGACTTTCCTCACATGGTAGCCTATTAAAAGTGGTAATGTATGCCTAAAGCTCTGCTCGGGGGGTAGAGAGAGAAGGCCAGCATAGGCATATTTCAAATGCATCAGACACAAGAATTAAATAGACCGTGTTCCCTAAAAGACTGAAGTACATATCTTTCTGACGTTCATTGCAGGCAAAAAAAACCATTGATCTCAGTATATCCCTTGGCAATTATAAAATATTAAATCCAAGTCACACTTTTCTCGTTGGCTTAATTTTTTCTCTATTCACAGCTTTCTATTTGATCAATTTTAACAAGTTGGGAGACGCGCTCGGTGTAATAATAAAAAAAAGAGTGAAGTTTGTGCTCACTCCCTCCATGCCGTCTTCTTTGCCATCCAGTGCGCCATGCGGTAGCGGTATAAAGGGCGCACAGACATGTTTAGGAAAATAAAGAACAACAAACCGCATTGGAATCAGCCTGTCAATATGTATTTATATTATTCAGTGGTAGATTGGATTTCCTGCCTGCCTGCCCTAACAATGAGAAGTGCTTGTAGTTCCCCTTTAAAAAGAAAAGTTAAAAAAATGTATTATAATAATATAAATAAAATAAAATATTATAAATTCATCTATATAAATTGATCCTAAAAATACTGTAGCTGCTAACTTTTAATAAAAGGACACATACCTGTCCAGGAATCCAACACTGTGGTGACCGCTCTATATGCTCAAACTCGCTCATCCATGTCTTTATGAACCTTGCTTTGTGCACTGGTCATGGTGAGCTGTAGTAAACGCCAATCGGTCTGTGATCCTCTGTGTCTTGTATGTGGGTCCAGCTTCGGGGCGTCTCATCAAGGAAGATGTGGTCATCTGCTCGGGCTCTGGTCATGCGTCCAATCAGGCAACAGGAGCACCTTGTCACGACATAGAAAGAATAGAAATAAAAACGACATGAGTATATATATTCCCACTTCCTTTACCCAAGATCCGCTGTAAAATAAAAATTAGATCCCCAAAAGATTCCCAGACCCTTAAAAGGACTCCCAACCTTCACTAGCTATAGCTCTGGCTTCAACAGTTACATGAAGAATCCCATCCCTTAATGGATGAGAATTGTTCAATCGTATCATAAGCTCAAGCCCCCCCCCCCACCTTGTACATGCAGGACACCATGCCCAGACCTGGTCGGGGTTGGTGAACAATTCCATTCCAGCTGTCCCTGCCATTCTTAATTTCTCTCGCACCATCAGATCCTCACGATCGGCCGCGACATAAGATGCTGGGACAGCTTCACCATCACGCATGAACCTCTTGCATTGGGGGAATTACCTTTATAAGCTGCAGATCCGCATAAACACCAAACTAAAGTTCAAACACACGTGTGGGCTACCTATTTGTCCCGATGACCAAACCGACAAGAGGCAGAGCTATTAAAACTATAACCAATTTTACCCTCTAAAAATGTTTTGTTAAACTCCATTGACAAGTAAAACTCCTCATACCCATAATAACATCATAAATAGCATGTACCGCTGTCATCGCTGGGGACTAAAACTCGGTGGAGACTCAGAACAGACCCAGCAATCAGTCCTGTTCGCTTCCTTAGCTAGTCAGGAAATGCACTTTAACTTGGGATGCTTTTCATCGTTGCCCTTGCTAAAATTTACTAAACAAACAAAAAAATATAAATAAACGAAGATACTACTCAATTCTTTGGTGTGGTTGAGCCGCTTATTTCAGTGGCTGGCGTGGTCTCGTCCCTCAAGATTCTTTACAACGACCCAGTCACCTGGTTGGAATGAATCTAAACCGATTATTGTGTCAGGGTCCAGGAGTGACTCGTGAACCCTGTGGTAGACATTTTGAAGTTCATGTCACAGTGATCGCACCCACCCCATCAGCCGAGAATGTAAGTGACAGCTAATGAGGAAAGTACAACCCTGGTTTTGATTGACCTCCAAACGACCCTCATATGACAATAACCCAGACATCGGGACTGTGGTCACTGCATAACCTGTGCGTGGCTTACAATACCTGGAACCATTGACAAAAGGTTCTTAGCATCTGGGATGGGAATCTACTTCACCCGACTGCTGCTTGCCGATTCAAATTCTATCAAAGAAAGACGGTCTTGGCACAAACATGGTTAGAATTACAGAGGTTAACATTATTTGTTTAAAAAAAAAAAACTGTCCTTCTTACATTTATCACTTCTCCCCCCATTTTCTTCTTCATTACAGACTGAAGGAAGAAATGCGTGGTCCATGAAACAAGAAACAATGAAATTGCCCATGATACTTTTACCTCCTTAGACTTGTGTATTTATCCATGTGTACAGCTGTCTACATACACCTGCTCTCTATGTACATACTCTTTCAGAAGCTCCTTGGACCTGAAAAATACTTGTAAGCAAAATCATTACTCTATCCTTCATATTTAACCTGCAAAGAATGGCAAACAAAAATGACATTCCTGTACATTGGTAAATTGTCAATGACATTCTTTCAAAATCGACTCAAACAAAACCCTCTGTAACCATTACTTTTCCCGTTCCTACAAAAATACAACAGCCGCAACGCATCGGAGGATCGCCGCGGTAAGTTCGAACATATTCACGTTACTACATACAAACATTCCGATACAAATGTGGGGGAGATACTTCAGTTTCCAAAACAAAAAATGAAAAAACAAAAACAGCCAGAATTCTACCTTTACTCTTTCAGAAATAGAAAAAAATACAATGGGAAAAACATGAGAGCAGCTCAAAAACTTTACATGGACCAGCCGTACAAAGTTCAAACAAACGGGCATGAGAATTTTAACCATAGTTCCTCCTCTGAGAATCACAAAAACGTGTACTACACATCAACGCACTCATCATTACAGATTTCTGAAGCCACAGCTGAACTACACCCAAGGTACCTTTTATTCTGAGGTCTCGTCCTCCAGACATCAAAAGTACCTTCCAAAGGAGTACACCTTACTGTACCCTCTGACCAGATATGTCATCCTTTAAGGGGTCTCATGTCCAGAACCCCAAACCCAGACCTCATGTGCGGTGCAGTTGTCTGACTGGTGTGGAGCCTAATTTTTTCCTCCAACGCATGGACCGACATTATCCATGACGATTCGAATCGCTTATGAAGTGTCCCTGCGTCCAGGGCACCCTTGCACTAGTTTTCGGAGCAGTACTGCTTAGTGACCATTTTTACAGTACTGGCACCTGCGTACTTCGATTATTCTACACGGCCTCCCGGTATGCTAGCGTACTACCCCTCACGTTTACATGCTCTTCAACCAATTATCGGCAGCCCTGTAAACGTGTTTGTCAGACAACCTTTAAAGCACCATGAAATCCTCCCTTTTCAAAACAATATTATGGCTTCTTTCTACCTGCATCTAGGTGTTACAACAATAATGGTGATGCCCCCCTGTTTGCTCTCTACCCAAAACTGTATTACAGTATAAAACTTCACAAAACTGGAACAAAAATATAAAACACCCCTTTTCAAACGCCAAAATGCTTTCCATTTTCCTTCCAAGCACAAATCTCATTGCTCACCTTTTAGAAGACCCCAAACTTCTCCCACCAACTTCCTGCTGATACATAAATGCTGAAAAGAACTTCCTGTTACAAGCTTAGCTCTAAAAAAAAATGGTTTATTTACATATCAACGTACAGGAAGAGGGAGGGGGAGGGGGGAGCCTAGCCCCATCACCTTGTCTATTAAGACACAAAAAAAATCCATGGCTAAACATATATATTTCAGCAATTTTCCCTGGGAAGTCAAAACACAAGTTTTGAGACCCAAATACAAACTCCTCCTTTGCAGGCTATACAATACAAGCTTCAAAAACAATGAATTGCCTTCTGGGAAGCACACAGCCATTTCTCCTTGTGCTAATAAGCACACTTCGTCTTAATGCAATAATGCTTCTTAAACTAAAATTCACTCACCATTCATTCGATTCCCATTCATTCAAATCAAGAGACATCATCACCAGACTGTTAGGTTCATCTCGGCATCACAGCATCAACTGACCGCCGATGCCTTTCTCTGTCTTTTATTAAACTCCCAGCCCGAAGTGATGTCACAACATGTGACCTCCTCCATAGGAAGTGAGCTCACAGGGTGTGAGCTCCACCCAGCAGATGACCATATAAGGATATGTTAAATACAGCTAATACATGAATACAACAAAAGAACCAATCACAGACATGTATACATTCAAATAGACTAGCAGTGACGTGCACTGCTTCCAATGACGGGAACCATACGAAAACTATAGCTCAATGGGCCACAATTGTCGTATAGTTATGCTATAGTTCTCGTGGACGCAGATCTGTCCGCTCGGAGTCATTTAATGCCAACGCCAAGAAGTGGCCAGTCCCTTGGTGAGGCATAAAACAAACATCCCTAAAAGAGCAAACATTGCTGTGTCCACAGGAAGATTTTCACGCCACCAGTCTTCCACCAACGTCTGTATGTGCGAATACGCTCACATGAGCACATTACAGCAAAACCGACACTGGGGGACATCTGACAACATACATTAATAACATTTTCCACAACACTGTCCACCAACGTTTACCATCCAACCTGACAGAACTGGAGAGGATCTGCAAGGAGGAATGGCAGAGGATCCCCAAATCCAGGTGTGAAAAACTTGTTGCATCTTTCCCAAAAAGACTCATGGCTGTATTAGATCAAAAGGGTGCTTCTACTAAATACTGAGCAAAGGGTCTGAATACTTAGGACCATGTGATTATTTCAGTTTTTCTTTTTTAATAAATCTGCAAAAATTTCAACAATTCTGTGTTTTTCTGTCAATATGGGTTGCTTTGTTTACATTAATGAGGAAAAAAACATGAACTTAAATGATTTTAGCAAATGGCTGCAATATAACGAAGAGTGAAAAATTTAAGTGGGTCTGAATACTTTCCATAAAGGGTGGGCTAACTCAATATAGAACCCTACGGACTAAGACTGGGATGCCACTAAAGTTCATGTGCATGTAAACAGAACTGAAGAAAAATGTTAAAAAAAAATGTCTTTTTTCGTTTATTTAGTAAAAAAAAAAAACCTAGTGGTGATTAAATAATTTGTTATACATTGTTTGGGTACAATGCTGCATGACCGCGCAATTGTCATTCAAATGCCGCGTACACACGGTCGGAATTTCCGACAACAAATGTTCGATGGGAGCTTGTTGTCGGAAATTCCGACCATGTGTAGGCTCCATCGGACATTTGCTGTCGGAATTTCCGACAACAAAAATTTGAGAGCTGGTTCTCAAATTTTCAGACAACAAAACTTTCCGAGCGTGTGTACAAAATTCCGATGCACAAAATTCCATGCATGCTCGGAATCAAGCAGAAGAACCGCACTGGCTATTGAACTTCATTTTTCTCGGCTCGTCATACGTGTTGTTCGTCACCGCGTTCTTGACGTTCGGAATTTCCGACAACATTTGTGTGACCGTGTGTATGCAAGACAAGTTTGAGCCAACATCCGTCGGAAATGAATCTGCGGTTTTGTTGTTGGAATCTCTGATCGTCTGTACGCGGCAAAAGTGCGACAGAATTTCCAGGCGCTAAGAGGAGGTGACCAAACACTAGCGGGCGCATTTGTGATTCAGGATAGATGGCCTACCATGGGGGAGTTGACGGACCCGAATGGCAGTTACCAACTGCCATTTTGGAACGCGGCCCAGTTGCACCATTTCCTACACAGCATCTCAGAACCCTACCTCTACGCTAGACAGAGGACTCCGTTTGAGGAATTCCTAACGGGGAGGGAACCTTTGGCGCAGGTCCTGTCAAGCATGTACGCTCTGCTGAACACACCATCGGGAGCGCCAAATTTGGCGTGCTTTGATGGGTGGGAAGCAGACCTGCAATGTACCTTTTCAGCGCCGCAGAAACAGATCATGATAGACCTTGCCCTTAAATCCTCCATCTGTACTAAAATGCAGGAAACAAGTTACAAAATTTTGACTAGGTGGTATTACACGCCCAGTCGGCTACACAAGATCTTTCCCGAATCATCTGAGCTATGCTGGAGGTGTCAGGGGGAAAGGGGGACATTGTTACACATGTTCTGGTCCTGCCCGTTGCTAACAACCTTTTGGGCTGTGGTCCGCACCACGTCCCAAAAGTTTACAGAATTCCAGATCCCGGATGACCCAGCATTCTTCTTACTCCACTTATCTACCCTTTCTCCCAAGAGATACAGGAAATCCTTACTGAGACACCTGACGAATGCAGCAAAGGCCTGTATTCCACTGTTGTGGAAACAACAATGCCCACCGACTGCAGCACTGTGGTTGCGGAAGGTGGAAGACATAAACAAAATGGAAGACCTTATACTGACCTCACAGGATAAACGTGAAATCTATAAGAAGACCTGGGATTTGTGGAACATTTTCATCCTATCGGATGAAGGGAAAGCCCTTCTAGGGACCTAAATCTCACCATGAATCTGCTCAATCTCACTAGTAAATTGGAGTACGACCCGATACCAATCTGTGGAGACAGGCGGCTACCCACTCCCCCCCCCCCATCTCGACCCTTTCTGACCTGTGCTTATTCCCTTTTCTTTTCTCTTCTCTATATCCTCTTTAAATTACAATCTAGTGGACTATATAGACAGCTTACTGGGTGAGACCTAGGTGACTAACCTCACCCTGGTCCAGAGACCAATGAAACACAAGAAGTTGAAGCAATAATAGAAGGATAACAGGCTGACATAATGTATTGCTAATGTCTGTAAATCGACCTGGGAGGCTGCGACCTTCACTGAAGTTATATGATTGTAAGTTTGTTGGGGCTTGGGCCTCATTTCCTGTTCTCCTTTTCTTTTTTCTTCTTGAAAAATTTGAATAAAATTTATATTTGGAAAAAAAAAAAAAAAAGTGCGACAGCGCTGAAAGCTGAAAATTGCCTTGGGCAGGAAGGGGGTAAAATATGAATAATATTTTACTTCACTTCAAGAAAGAAAAGTATATTCAGGGTAAAGCATGTCCTGTGTGAGCTCTCAACTAGATTGGTAGCAATTTAACTCCAGGGCAGGGCTTGTCTCTGTCTGTGCCTTCAACTTGATGTGGAGTAAAGTATCTTCAGGGAAAGGTATGTCCTGTGTGAGCCCTCAACTAAATTTATAGCAAAGTGCCTCCAGGGCAAGGCTTGTCCTGTCTGTGCCTTCAACTTGATGGGTAGCAAAATACCTTTAGGGCAGGATTTAGGCTGTATGAGCCCTCAACTAGATAGGTAGCAAAAAATCTCCACGGCTTGTTCTGTATGACACCCCAACTTGGTGGGTATTTTGTGTAGTATGATAGTTTTTTGGGATTATATTATTAATATTTCTAAAAATATGATATTCAAATTGTTTTTCCATTTCTCAGGCACACATATCTTACCCTCTGCAAATATTGTCTTAAGGAAAAGTCATTTATTTCCTCGGTCTTTTACAATTTACAATATTTGGCATTGATCACAACGCAACATCACTTGACTACTTCATGAACATCTGAACCGTACAAATCTCAGACTATGACTGAATAGCAATGAGTCTGATAACATGTTTTTGACACGTGCTGTAAGACTTCATTCACACAGTTGTATGTAAGGTAATTTTTCATTGTGACTTGGCAAATTCCAAATCTGAAAATGTGATGGATGAATTTCTTAACTGGTTGTTCTTCTTGTGGAATTTCTGTATATATTAAGGCACTACTTTCCGGGCCAGTCTCCTGTGTATTTAGCAAAGGTCCGTCAAGTGGGAAAGGTTATTAATGAGCGCAATATAGATTTTATTACTGGACATTCTGTCCTCTGCCATGGTCTGACAGATGCCATTTTCGGTGTATTTAATGGCAGTATTTAAAGTGCAGACGCTTCCTTGAGAAACTTCAGTGGGAAGTCTGGACAGTTAAATCATCAATGTTGTAAAAAGTATTTAACGTGAACCTGACCTGTCCTAAAATGTAACAACAGTGCCTAAATGTTGGCTGTGGCTTTATTACTTTTTGAAATTGAATCTTGTGTCCCTGTGGAGCATCTAGGATCCTAGGCACAGCTATACATGGAGCTAATGCTCCATACACACGATCCGAATATCGTACGACAGATCGTACAAATTTTTCGCTTAATAGTCGCAAGTAGAAATTGAATAGGTTACTAAAGTCACAAAAATTCTCGTACGAAAAAAAAATCGGAAGTGATGTCATGTGTTGTAATGTATTTGTATTCTATTTTCGGACGACAACTATACTGACTAAACAAAAATCGTACAATCTGGTATCGAACGAGGAAAATTTTCGTGCTTGTCCGATCGAATAATATCGGATGAACTGTCGTGATTGACTCTCAAAAGTAGTGTACACTTCTGCTTAAGTTGATTAAGCTTATCTCTGCCCAGTACTATGCCCTGTCATTTAATTGCACACAGGAAGGCTCCATCCAGGCTCCATATTGTAGCTGCTGACTTTTAATATTAGGACACTTACCTGTCCACGAATCTAGCGGTTTCTTCATTCGAGACAATTTTTCAATCGGCTCTCAGGTGCTGCCGCCGCCATTTCTTGTAAGGGAAACTGGCAGTGGTGAAGCCTTGCGGCTTCACAGCCAGTTCCCTACTGTACATGCGCAAAGCATGCTGCGCTTTGTGAATAGCTTGGCGATGGGAGAAAGAGGGGGGGGGACTTCTGGGTGACTTTGCCATGGCGAGATCAGCCTGAAGTGGGAGAAGGTACCTGTCAAAACCAGGTACTGTACCTGCCCCCCCCCCTGAAAGGTGTAAAATGTGGCAACGGAGGGGGGAGGCAAACAAGCAAAGCTTCCTCTTTTGGGTGGAGCTCTGCTTTAATGTTCTCTCAGCATTGGTCCTTGTACTAAGGAACATTAAAGTGACCCTGTGGCTATACCAAATGTTTTAAACTAAGCCATACAATTCCTTAGATGAGAGCCCTTTAGGATGTATTGTCATTTTCATTTGAACCCTAATGAAGGGGGACTGTCAGCCCCCGAAACGTGTTGGCTACCTTTTTATCTTTTTGTTGATACATTTTACAGAGGAATTCCAGGTATGGATTTTTTTTGCATATACCATACCTGGCCGATGCCCCTGAAAGATGATAATCACTGTATGGACACATCTACTCCAGTGATCTCCACTTGCTTCTGGATCCTGTGCTGAGTGGCTGGCCTGCTGCATTCTGAACACCGGAGCTCGGTGGCTTGGCATGGGTGCCTTTTCAGAGAATGCTTTGCATTTTCTGAATGAATGCAAAGCGTTCTCTGATTGCACAATGTGGAAAGTTGAGGCGGTGATGTTTTGCTCTCCGCCTCATCCAGTCAGAGAAAGCTTTGCATTCATAGCATACAAAGCATTCTCTGAATAGCACCCGTGCGAAGCAGCCAAGTTCCTTTGTTCAGAATGCAGCAGGCCAGGAGATCACTGGAGTAGCCATGTCTATACAGTGATTGCTAGCTTTTAGGGGCATCAGCCAGGTATGGTATATGTGTGTCAGGGTCACCTGTGGCCAGGTGACAGATGCACACCGTAGGGGGACAGGAGTGCACCGCGAGGTAGTGAACCCTATGGCTGGCTTCTGTGGGTAGGAAACTGGGTGGTTGTGGAAAGCGGGACCAGAGGAGCACAACCGGGATCCCAACGGAAGCGAGAGCCAAGATTCCCCAGGGCGCGGAGTCTAAGACCCAGCTGGTCTTCTCCAGGGCCTCTAGTGGTGAGGATGTTACGCTGCAGGCTGGGACCAGGTCGCGGCCCCTGGAGTTTCCTAGCTCACGCCCCGTAGGATAAGGGGAAGCAGCGGCACACGATAGAGAGAACCGAATAACAAGCCGAAGGTCAGGGGCCACAAGCAGACAAGAATAACGAAGAACGAGCCGAAGGTCAAGGGTCACGAGCAGACAGGGATGGTCGGGGACAAGCCAATAACGTAACAGAGAGACAGACGTAGCACACGGCAGGCAGGAACCCAAACACACAATGCCTAACAAACACGTTGATCAGCAAAGCAGGCTTGCAGTGCACAGGTTAATATAGTGTTCAGTGATAGGGCCTGGGGTGGAGTCAGGCTGGGAGGAGATTATAAAGGAAGCCAGGTGAAGGAGGTCTGGTCTCTAGATGAACACATGAGGAGGAAGGTAAGATGGCAGACAGACATTAATGCATATCCATGACAGTACCCTCCCTCTTACGAGGCCTCCCCCTTCCCCGCCTGGGCCCAGGTTTAGAGGGAAACTTCAGATAAAACTCCTTTAACAGACGAGGTGCAAAGACCTCAGATGCAGTGATCCAAGACCTCTCCTCAGGACCAAACCCTTTCCAATGAACGAGGTACTGAAGAACGCCTTTACAGAGTCGGGAGTCCAGAATTTGACTGATCTCGTACTCCTGATTATCCTCCGAGACAGGCGCCACGGTAGGAAGAGGACGAGAGAATTTATTGAGGACTAAAGGCTTTAGAAGAGCAACATGAAAGGAGTTAGTGATTTTAAGGCTCTTAGGAATCTGGAGTTTGAAACAAACCGGATTCAGTTTAGCAGTTACCGTGTATGGACCGATGAATCGTGGAGCAAACTTCAGAGAAGGAACTCGGAGCTTGATGTTCCTGGTAGAGAGCCAGACTTTGTCCCCTGGCTGAAGAGAAGGCGGTTTACGCCTGCGGCGGTCTGCAAAGCCTTTGAATTTTTCAGCAGCTGCCCGGAGGGAATCATGAACGTGACCCCAAACGGAATTGAGAGACTCCTGAACCGAAGCCAAAGCTGGAATGTCTGGAGAACAGATCATAGGAAGAGGAAGTTGAGGGTGTTTTCCATAAACTGTGAAAAAGGGTGTCTTCTGCGAACTGGTATTCACATGATTGTTATGGGAGAATTCTGCCCACGGGAGTAGAGAGGACCAATCGTCATGGTGAGAAGACACAAAGGTGCGAAGAAAGACCTCTAACTCCTGATTAACCCTCTCAGTCTGTCCATTGGATTGGGGATGGTAAGAAGAAGAAAAATCCAAGACAATATTGAGGGATTTGCAAAAGGCTCTCCAAAAACGAGACGTGAATTGGACTCCCCTGTCGGAAACAATATGAGAAGGGACCCCATGTAGGCGGAGAATTTCTCGAATGAAAATGGGAACCAAGGCAGGGGCAGAAGGAAGACCAGGAAGAGGAACAAAATGAGCCATCTTGGAGAATCGATCGATTACCACCCAAATGACTGTATTATTCTCAGACAGTGGGAGATCGGTGATAAAATCCATGGCAATATGGGCCCAGGGTTCCTTAGGAATAGGCAAGGGCATGAGGAGACCAGCAGGAGCTTGTGTGGAGGATTTGGACTGAGCACAGACATGACAAGCTTTAACGTAGTCTTTGACGTCTGAGCGGAGATTAGGCCACCAGTAGTGACGACTGATGAGTAGGAAGGATCGGAGGAATCCAGAATGCCCTGCCACCTTGGAATCATGTCCCCAACGAAGGATCTTAGCTCTTAGCTCAGTGGGGACAAAGGTCTTACCAGGCGGAATTTTAGACTTCAGGGTGGTAGAGTGGGCAACAATGCATGAGGTGGGAATGATCGGCTCAGGTTCAGGGGCGGACTCCTCGTCCAAAGTGTCAAATGACCTAGAGAGCGCATCAGCCCGACCGTTGCAGGAACCAGGTTTGTAGGTAATCGTGAAATTAAAACGGGCAAAGAAGAGACTCCACCTGGCCTGTCTAGGATTCAGACGTTTAGCATTCTGTAGATACTGTAAATTCTTGTGATCGGTAAAGATCGTTATGGAGTGAGGGGAACCCTCCAAGAGATGACGCCACTCCTCTAACGCCAATTTAATAGCGAGAAGTTCCCGATCACCGATGGCATAATTCCTCTCTGCCTGAGAAATTTTTTTGGAGAAGAACGCACATGGTTGGCGTCTCTTCTCAAAGATTTGAAGAAGCACAGCTCCCACCCCCATTGAGGAAGCGTCCACTTCAATAAAAAATGCATTCCCAGGATTTGGTCTCCTCAAGAGGGGGCCAGAAACAAAGGCCTGTTTCAGGTTGTGAAATGCAGAGACAGCTTCGGGAGGCCAGTCTCTGGCATTCACACCCTTCTTGGTCAAAGCGATAATAGGCGCGGCAATGGAAGAGTAATTCCTTATGAACTGCCTATAATAATTAGTGAAGCCAAGAAAGCGCTGTGTGGCCTTGAGGCTAGCAGGAAGAGGCCAGTTGGTGATAGCCAAGACCTTCCCAGGGTCCATACGAAGCCCCGAACATGAGACAAAGCACCCCAAAAACAGGACCTCAGAACATTCAAAGGAACATTTCTCCAGCTTGGCATAGAGATTGTTCTCTCTAAGACGTTGAAGTACAGTGCGGACATGGTTTCTGTGGACGAGCAGATTTTCAGAAAAGATCAGAATGTCATCCAGATAGATGACAACAAACTGGTACAGCAGATCTCTGAAGATTTCATTGACAAAGTTTTGAAACACGGCTGGAGCATTACACAGACCAAAAGGCATCACCAGATATTCGTAATGCCCGTCTCTAGTGTTAAATGCAGTCTTCCATTCGTCACCCTCCCGTATTCGAATGAGATTGTACGCGCCTCTGAGATCCAACTTGGTGAAAATGGAGGCACCCTTCAACCTATCGAATAGCTCAGATATTAAGGGTAAGGGGTATCGATTTTTAATAGTAACCGCATTTAAACCCCGATAATCGATGCAGGGTCTTAAGGTACCATCCTTTTTGGCAACAAAAAAGAACCCTGCCCCTGCAGGCGATGAGGATTTCCGGATGAACCCTCTCTCCAGATTCTCTGCTACATACTCCGACATGGCCTGGGTCTCTGGGATGGACAGAGGGTAGGTACGACCCCTGGGTAGAGTTGCTCCGGGGACAAGATCAATAGCACAGTCAAAAGACCTGTGGGGAGGAAGCACCTCAGCTGATTTTTTACAGAACACATCCCGGTAATCGCTGTATGCGGCGGGAAGATCAGAAGAAACAGAAGTGGCAGCAACCGGAAGACTCTCCTTGGGGGTCACCTTGAGAAGACACGACGAGAAACATGAGGAACCCCAGGCCAGGATCTGCCCAGAGACCCAGTCCACATGTGGAGAGTGGAGCTGTAGCCAAGGGAGGCCCAATACAACTGGGGTAGAGGCCTTGGGTAGAATAAGAAAGGATATCCACTCCTGGTGGAGAATCCCTACCGACATCCTAATGGGTAGCGTCTGGAAGCGAATAGGGCCCCCTGGGAGAACAGTGCCATCAATTGCCGAGACTACCAATGGGGTAGTGAGAGGTGAAAGGGTAAGCTTCATAGAAGAAGCAGTTCTCCAATCCATGAAATTGCCGGCAGCCCCGGAATCCAGGTATGCAAGGGTTGACTGAGGAGAAGTGCCTACATGAAGGGACACCGGCAAGAGCAGGCGAGAAGGTGATGTTTCTGGGTCCAATACTCCACCTTCCAAATGTATTAGACCCGAGCGTTTCCCGGACGAAGCGAGCAGGAGTCACGAAAATGACCCTTGCCCCCACAATAGAGGCACAAGCCCAGAGTTCTGCGCCTAGCACGTTCTTCGGGGGTTAGTCTGGTCCGGCCCAGCTGCATAGGTTCTTCAGCAGGTAGAGGATGCTCCACGGAATGAAGGGAGGGGAGCTCAGACTGTCTAGGACCCAGAGAGTGCTGGCGTCTTTTTTCTAAGGACCTCTCTTGAAAACGAATGTCGATCTGGTTGCATAATGAAATTACATCGTCCAGACCGACGGGAATGGCTCTTCCCGCTAATTCGTCTTTCACTCGGTCAGAGAGGCCATGTAAAAAGGTAGCGACCAGGGCCTCATTATTCCAGCTCAATTCAGCTGTGTGGATACGGAACTGAAGAGCATATTGCCCCACTGAACTAGATTCTTGGCGAAGACGTAAGACAGCACTAGCCGCTGAAGAAGCCCGAGCCGGCTCTTCGAAGATATTACGAAAGAGCTTCAAGAATTCGGACAGACTGGAAACCACCGGATCGTTCCTCTCCCACAGGGGGGCAGCCCAGGCCAAAGCTTCACCGGAGAGGAGGGAAATGATATAGGCTACCTTAGCCCGGTCAGATAGGAAGCTTTGAGGCTGAAGCTCAAAATGAATAGTGCATTGGCTGAGAAACCCCCTGCAGGCCTTGGAGTCCCCAGAGAAACGGAACGGAGCTGGCAATCTTAGTGAGTGTGAGGCTGCGACTGGTGCGATAGGTACAGCCGCTGGTTGTACTTGGGGTTGCGGATTCGGGGTTCCCAAGGAGACCTGAAGCTGCTCGAATCGAGAAGCCAGATCCTGGAGGAATCGCATCACCTGGGTCTGATTTGATTCCTGGGTCTCAAGTCTGCGAACTATACCCTGCAATGGATCATCCGCGGGAAGCGGGATGTCAGCCGGGTTCATGGCTGATCAAACTGTCAGGGTCACCTGTGGCCAGGTGACAGATGCACACCGTAGGGGGACAGGAGTGCACCGCGAGGTAGTGAACCCTATGGCTGGCTTCTGTGGGTAGGAAACTGGGTGGTTGTGGAAAGCGGGACCAGAGGAGCACAACCGGGATCCCAACGGAAGCGAGAGCCAAGATTCCCCAGGGCGCGGAGTCTAAGACCCAGCTGGTCTTCTCCAGGGCCTCTAGTGGTGAGGATGTTACGCTGCAGGCTGGGACCAGGTCGCGGCCCCTGGAGTTTCCTAGCTCACGCCCCGTAGGATAAGGGGAAGCAGCGGCACACGATAGAGAGAACCGAATAACAAGCCGAAGGTCAGGGGCCACAAGCAGACAAGAATAACGAAGAACGAGCCGAAGGTCAAGGGTCACGAGCAGACAGGGATGGTCGGGGACAAGCCAATAACGTAACAGAGAGACAGACGTAGCACACGGCAGGCAGGAACCCAAACACACAATGCCTAACAAACACGTTGATCAGCAAAGCAGGCTTGCAGTGCACAGGTTAATATAGTGTTCAGTGATAGGGCCTGGGGTGGAGTCAGGCTGGGAGGAGATTATAAAGGAAGCCAGGTGAAGGAGGTCTGGTCTCTAGATGAACACATGAGGAGGAAGGTAAGATGGCAGACAGACATTAATGCATATCCATGACAATGTGTAGTTACATCGCTCCAAGTTGGACCAATGTACCTATGTATAGAATATCCATACTTCAAAATATTCTTTAACTCGCAAGAAAGTGATTTTTCACTTTGGGGGGCTGCCACCTCATGAGAGCACCAACCAATATCTTCTGTTCTGACAGATAAAAAGATCTAAATCCAGCACCTTGCATCTACATCTACTAATCTACTATCTTGTTATGTAATCCGTGAACTAGGATGGTCCCTGCGCACTTCATTAGAAGATCTCCCAGAAGCAGAGTGGTGTTTCCGGGCAGCAGAACAGGTGAGCATGTTCTGTCTTCTTTTACAATTCTTGCTTGGTTTAAAACATTTTGCATGGGGACAAGGTCACTTAAACCTCAAGACTGTGACAGGAACCAGATAATCTCAATTTTGTTTAAAGTTGAGGTCCAATGTATAGCCCGGGCCTAGGATCCAAGTGGTTCTAGAGGAACACAGAAATTGATTTGAAGTCTAGCACAGGTAATCACAATCACCACAATGTGCTACACTTCAGTTGTTACCTTTGGCACATTTTAGGCCAAGTAAGGTTCACTTACCCATCTTGTTCTGCTATGTCGGATCAGGAATTTGAAGCATCCATCAGAGATGCTGCAGAGATTCCAAAAGACTTAAAACATCAGCTGTATCATCTTCACTGTTATCTTCACTGTTACTAAGGCTGGTAATATATTATACAATTTTCTTGTACAACTTTCATTTCAACTTACCAAAACCATATAATATGTGGTGAAACCTAAGCACTTTTTTCATTTGTTTGCAATTAGGCCCTTGCACTACATAGTTGAAGGCAATTCTAAAGAAAATTTGAATAAGAAATTTATATAATGTATGGCCAGCTTTTTTTTAAATAACAAACATGTTATACTAACCTGCTCTGTGCGATGGTTTTGCACAGAGCAGCCCAGATCCTCCTCTTCTCGGGTCCCTCGTCGGCACTCCTGGCTCCTCCCTCCTGCCGAGTGACCCCAACAGCCAGCAGCTTGGTATTGGGGCACCCAAAGTGAGCCGCTGCTCTGTGTGTCCATTCAGACACAGAGCTGCGGCTTGGTCCCACCCTCTCTCTCTCCTTATTTGCTCACTGACTTTGATTGACAGCAGCAGGAGCCAACGGAGCACCACTGTTGTGTCTCAGCCATTCAGGAGGGAGAGTCCTGGACAGCCAAGGCTCTTGTGCAACATTGCTGGATAGAGATGAGGCTCAGATAAGTATTAGGGGGGCTGAGGGGGGTTGCTGCACACTGATGTTTTTTTTTTATCTTCATGCATAGAATGATGAAAAGAAACAAGTGTTTTGATTGGTTAGTCAGAACCGTTCATATTTTCTATGTTCTAGCTTTCATAAATCACCCACCGTGGCTTGTGCTGGCGTTTTCCATTTGCTCGAAAGTCTCCACTTCACTGGAAAGATTACAGTTTATGCGTCTTATGGAAGAACTGCTAATAGCTTTCACAGCTGTTCATGTACACGTCCTCACAACTGCATGGAGATGCTTCACATATGTGTAACACGATGTAGAAAGAAGGGCACCACCTCTAGACCTCAGTAAACCACATGCTTTGACAACAAGAGAAAAAAAACATTATGAAATGAAAACCTAAAAATAATGATTGTAATTGTGATGATCGGAAGCAAAAATCAAAATGCCCCGTAAATTCTCTATAAAATGCAAAAGCAAATCCAGGATACTGTAACAATCGCAGTCAGCCGGTGCACAAAAATCTAGTAAAAATAAAATAAGTATCAAAGCAGAACTAAACCATAGCTCACAACTGTCTCCGATTTCGAGGGACTGTCCCTGATTTGGAACAAAGTCCCTCTTTCCTCATTTGTTCCTCATGTTGGTGTGATCTATATAATTGTATATAAAATGCAATTTTTATCTTTCAAAAAGTGTTTTCCAGCACTAAACCTTTCATCTAAATTCTAAATTGCTACATTTGTAAATGTCAAAAGCCAATATAAAGGAATAGAAGTAGTAAAAAAAGCACTTGTGGGTTTACTTAATCATTTTATTTTTGTATACTTCTTCTTTAAGGGGGCGTGGCAGGTGGTGTGTCCTATGCCTACATACTTTTGCTAATAGGTGTCCGTCATTCCCATTTCAAAAAGTTGGGAGGTATGCTAAACTGAATCTGAGCACTACAAACTGAAAACACTTTTTTATAAATTTTTTAATATTCAGAACAAACTCCCCCATCCACCCATGTCTCCATACTTTATTTTGTTGAGAAATCACTTTGAAAACACCCCCCAACATTTCTAGCTGTGGTCGTCTTGAATAAGGGCAGATGATTCATGTAACATTTGCGCGGCCATCTGAGACTCTCCTTTCTGATTGGCTGAGGCACAGCAGTGGCGCCATTGGCTCCCGCTGCTGTCAATCAAAGTCAGCTAGCCAATCGGAGAAGAGGAGGGGTCGGGCTCAGTGTCTGAATGGATACAGGGAGCTGTGACTCGGCTCAGGTGCCCCCATAGCTAGCTGCTTGCTGTGGGGGCACTGAACAGGAGGGAGGGGCCAAGATCACAGAAGAGGGACCCAAGAAGAAGAGGAGGATCGGGGCTGTTCTCAATTTCGTTGTGGGATTGAGTACGTGTGCACATTACTGCAAAGGGTGGCAGCGCATGCTACTTCTGATGGTGCAGTGCAATTCCTTCCGAATAACACCCCAACAATCTATGCCTAGAGAGGTAAGCTTCACTGTAGTGCAATGTGTGGCAATGATATAATGTGTATTGCAGTGTTGTGTGTTGGCTACAAAGGTGTGAACCTTGCTTAAATGTTTTTAAAGGGATTGTAAGCCCTTCCATATCCCCAGTGAAGTGACTGTCCTCAGGTGATACACAGAGATGAATCAATGCCTCCTACATAAGTTTTACCTGCATATCTGCAGTCTTCTCTTCTCTACATCTGGTCAAAGTCCAGAATTTATAAAGCTTGTGTGAGAGTTCAGAAAAAAAGGGAGCCGAGAGCTTATACACTGCAGGGCTCAGTGAGGAGAGCTGATTGGATGGAAGAGACACACCCTCTTCACACAGCTCACAGGAACAGAGCTGAGGCTGTCAATCAGCTGGAGGTCCCTCCCCTGTCACAATTTTTCTCTTGGTGTCAGGAGAACTTGTCAGATATGTCTGAGCTTTACAACCACTTTAACTACTTGCCGACCAGCCACCGTCGTTATATGGTGGCAGGTTGGCTTCCCTGCGCGAATTGCGTAGCTGTACAGCGGCCGCTTTAAGGGCTATAGGGGGCGCGCACAATGCCGGAGCCGATGCCTGTGACCGTGATGTCCGCTGACCACCCGTGATCGCTCCTTCAGAGAGCAAGAACGGGGATCTGTCAATGTAAACAGACAGATCCCCGTTCTGTCAGGGAAGTAGAGAGAGATCTGCTGTTCCTAGTGATCAGGCACAGAGATCTCTCTCTACACCCTGTCAGGACACTCCCCCACAGTTAGAAACACCTCCCTAGGGAACATTTAACCCTTTGATCGCTCCCTAGTGTTAACTTCTTCCCTGCCAATATAATTTGTACAGTGATCAGTGGCTAGTTTTAATTCTGATCGCTGTATAAATGTCACTGGTTCCAAAAAAGTGTTAAAAGTGGCGGATCTGTCCGCTGCAATGTTGCAGTCCCGCTAAAAATTGCTGATCACCGCCATTACTAGTAAAAATATGTATTTTTTTTTTTTTTTTATTTGGGGGATATTTATTATAGCAAAAAGTAAAAAATATATATATTTTTATTTAAATTGATGCTTTTTTTTTGTTTATAGCGCAAAAAATAAAAACTGCAGAGGTGATCAAATACCACCAAAACAAAGCTCTTTTTGTGGGGGAAAAAAATACATAAATTTTGTTTGGGTACAGCGCAATTGTCAGTTAAAGCGACGCAGTGCCGTATTGCAAAAAAAAAATGGCCTGGTCAGGAAGTGGGTAAATCCTTCCGGCGTTGAAGTGGTTAAAGTGATTGTAAAAGATCACCTTGTAAAACAACCTATTCAGTTTAAAATAAAAATAAAAGGCAAAACCTTTTTGTATAGCAATAAAAATACAGTATAATTTTTTTTTTTGCTTTTTTATAAGTAATCACATTCCCTCCGTTCTCAGCTGCATAAGAGCTGTGGGGAGGAGAAACAGTAGCACACTGGGCTCCCCAGTGAATAGCTGTGCAGCGGGGGCGTGTCAGGTAGGGTTGCCACTTTTTCTTTAAGCCACACAAACATTTTTTTTTATCATGCTCTATAGGATTGTAAAGGACCTGGGACATCTTTGGGCACTCCAAAGAGAATAATAACTTGGCGTGCATAGTGCCCCCTCCTCCTCCTATCAGGCACTGTTCTGAGCTACATTCCGGTCTGAATATTGTGTCCGGGTTTCAGGGGGACTGAAACCCGGACACCTGATTCAAAACCCAAACTGTCTGGGTGAATCTCGGACAGGTGGCAACCCTAGTGTTGGGACAAGTCTGATCATTGGAGGAGAGCATACTGAGTTCCCAGCATTGCTAGAGAACTGACCAGGTTGTGCTCTCCTGCTTAGTGTGGTAGTTTTTTTTTTATTATAGGAAAGCAGAGGGACTGGTAGGAACACCAGGGATACACACAAAGGAAGCAATACAAAGAGAACAGGAGACTTTCTTATACAAGTACATGATACAGCAGGAACATATCAGGAATATGAAATGCTGGGGTAACAAACGCTTTAACTTTTATCAATGTAGCGGGGTGTTCCCCTTTAATCAGAGACAGGAAATTCCAGAGAGAGGGGAGTCGGGGGGAAGGAATATAAGGAGGGGGCGAGGCCTAGCTCTTTCTCTTTGGACACGGGGAGGCAGAGAGAGAGAGACACCTGTGCGGATCTGTGCTGTTCCAGGCCTGAAGCCTGGGGCCTGTGGAGCGAACCAAAGAGCCTTCCACCCCCTTTGCGAGCCTGGGGGCATCCAGACTCATCTCTTCTGAAGTTATCTGGATCGGGGATCCGATCGCAGAGGGCGCTGTGGACGAGGACCGACACAGCCGGTGGGAGTTCCGGACTGAGGGAAGTGTTCCGGAGTGGTGAGCGAGCGAAAGCTCATCTTTAAACTGTTACTTTTATACTTTGTGCCTACTAGACTTCCGAGGCCTAACACCTCTGGTGAGGGAGAATTACCCCCCCCCTATTGGATTACAAATACATGGATTTAAATACTTCAAGTGCACCACCTTTACAGATCCTGTGCCGGTGAAGATTTGTGTTTCTTCTAAGACTGAGTTTCATGGTTAGGGATCAGGCCTGATCCGTTAGATAGTTATAAGTTAGTTATCACACCACAGGGTGTTTAGGTAACGGTCGCCCCACGTGGCGTTCCGTCCCCTTTCCATTGCTGGTACACACGCACACAGTATTGTGATTTATAACTGCAGGGACCTGCTTATGTGTTGTGAACCAAATGTTACATGCATGTTATCCCCTTTTATCTTACCACTAGCAGTAAAGTCAGTTATTATTTACAACATTGTCTATGAGTCTGAGTTATCAATTTCACACACCCACATTTAAAGCATAAGTGATTGTTTATGTGAAATTGCTGTGGGTTAACTGTGCCAGAGCGGGTAGAGCAGATTGCCGGGGGGTTGAGGAAGCTGTACTCAGGGCCCAAAATCAAAACTTGCGGCTCTCTTAAGTTGAGGGTATCGCTACACGTGGGGGCTCATACATCCGGGATTACTGAGACAGCGGTGAAACCGCCAGAAGCTACCGGCATGGACCCGATAGAGGTGGGACAGTGGTACAAGAGATGGGGCGTAGACCCAGCCAGGACGGCAGTTATAGAACTCCCGGGGATATGGCAGACACAAGCAATGATACAACTCATAATGTCCCTATCACCGATTCACAAACCATGGGTGATAGACGTGAAAACTAGTGGTGGACTTTCACATGTCTTACTGGAATGGCAGGCAGAAATTCCTGAACAGTTTAGAGGCAACAGCATACAAGATGAGGACGATCAGGTCTATCATTTGCTGCATGCGCTGCCGCGCACAAGAGACAGCCCTCAGACAACAATAACACTATCACCGCAGCCATCTTCCCCGTCATCCCCACAGAAGGACACAAAGAGTCCCAGGACAAGCCCAGGCACCCTTAGTGCAGAATTATGCGCTGTTCTGGGGGAGATTGTAGCTCAGTGCAAGAAAGAGCCCACAGATTACCCGATGTCGGGGTACAGGAAACTCCGGATGTTTTCAGGGAGGAAACCAGTACCCTTGGAAGAAGAGGGATTTGAGGAGTGGCTAGACAGCGCAACTCAGGCACTAGAGGAATGGGAAGTTCCGGACCGCAGAAAGAAACAGAGGGTTGTGGAAAGTTTGAAAGGGCCTGCTCTAGAGGCCGTACGCAACCTGAAGATGAGCAAGGCAGATTGTACTGCACAAGAGTGCCTCGATGTGTTACAGAATGTGTTTGGTGGGACAGAGAAAGTCACGGAGCTTGCTTATCAGCTGGAGCATTGCTACCAGAAGGAAGGTGAGAAACTATCAGACTATATGGGACGCCTGGACAAAATACTGCATAGGATGATCCTAAAGAAGGGGATCAGCCCAGGGAAAGTAGATGAGGCCCGTGCTCAACAGGTAGTGAGGGGAGCTCAACCCATGGATCCAATTGCATGGACACTGCGTGCCCGGCAGGATGGGAAGAATCTGGAGTACCCTGACCTCATCCGAATGATTAGAGAGGAAGAGGCTATATTGGAAGAAAAAAAAAAGAACGCCTGATAGAGCCCGTCAAACAGCCGGTAGCTATAGTTACACCGGCCATGACTCCCGATAGGGGAGCGGAGGTGGACACTTTGAAGTTGCAGATGTCCCAGATGATGGAGATGATGACTGCTATAATGGCGAAAGTTCAAGGTGGAGCAGAGAAACCAAGCCCCAGAAAGGAGTTGTTCCCAGATACGTCAATACCGAGTCCCACTCGGGACCGAGAAGAGATGTTATGCTACAACTGCGGAGGCAGTGGCCACTTTGCCAGTAGGTGTTCCAGTCCTAAGAAGAAGAAAATGGATAATCGCCAGCCGGCGGGAAACGCCAGAGGGCCCCGGTGAGGGAGTCAACCGGGTGCCCATCTCTTTCAGTGAGCTCCAAACTGAATGGAAGGAAGCAAAAGAGAGAGAACAAAACTCCTCAAAAGGAATCTAGGGTCTCTCAACCAAGATACACACCAGAGAGAGGGGACAAGACCCCTCAGAAGAAATTTAGCACTCCCAAGAAGGAAAGCCTACAACCAAGAGACAATAACATCCCTCAGCGGGTTTGTACTCCCATTAGGGTGGGGAAGGTCAATGCATACCGGGCTCAAGAGAGAATAAAGTCAAAAACAAACTGGATGAAGACAAGTCCTCAGAAGAAAGTGACCTCAACCCGGCCGTACCCAGAAGAATTGGTCGGCCCGTCCCCCACTGTATCTATCCAGGTAGAAGAAGTATATACGAAGGCCCTCCTGGACACTGGAGCTCAAGTGACTTTGTTGTACAGAGACTTCTACGATAGGCACTTAAGCCATTTGCCTATACAGAAGATAGAAGAGCTGGAGATATGGGGCCTGGGAACGCAGAGGTTCCCCTATGATGGTTATCTGCCCATAAAGCTGACATTCGACCCCTCTGTGGCTGGGAAGACAGAAGTGTTCGACACCCTGGCAGTTGTGTGTCCTAGACCACCCGGGGCCAGCAAAATGTCCCTCATCATAGGCACCAATACGGATCTAGTGAGAAGACTTCTGACGCCCCTGGTGAAGATGAGGAGCCATCAAGATCCAAACATCCATCCCATGCTGAAGACAGCCTACCAACGGTTAGTGTTGGAGCAGAAGACCCCAGGAGAGGGGATAGGGAAGGTGTGGAGACTGGGGAGAGAAGGAGTGGTGCTGCAGCCCGGACAGGTGGCTTGCCTCAAGGCCACTGTGAAGCTCACCTGGGAGCAGCCTGGCCCCTTTGTCATGCTGGAATCCGACCCAAGGGAAGATCACTCAGGCCTGGAAGTGATACCGGAAGTGATTCCAATCAAGGCCTTGAAGAAAGCCAGGGGAAGAGTCCTGGTGAGTGTAAGAAACTCTACAGGAAGGGCCATAGAGGTACCTGCCCGGATGTTGCTGGGACAGGTGAGTCCTGCTGTCCCAGTCAGCTGGTCAGAAGTGAAGCAAGCGGGTGAAGAAGAAGATGTTTGGGAAAAACTTTCCATTGAGAACCCGAACTTGCCTGGGGCCTGGAAGGAGAGAGCCAAGGCCCAGCTGACTAGATGGGAGAAGATTTTCTCAAAAGATGAATTCGATGTGGGGCGTGCGAGGAGTGCTACCCACCGCATCCGCCTGCAAGAAGACAAACCGTTCAGGGAGAGAGTCAGGCGGGTTCCGCTGGCAGATCTGGAGGATCTGAGAGAACAGCTTGCAGAACTGAAAAGGACTGGGGTGATTCGAGAGTCCAGAAGCCCTTATGCCTCTCCAATAGTGGTGGTCAGGAAGAAGAATGGGTCGCTGAGGCTCTGCATTGACTACAGAACTCTCAACAGGAGGACCACCCCTGATCAGTACACCACGCCAAGGATAGAGGACGCCTTACAGAGTTTGTCTGGAGCCAAGTGGTTCAGCGTGATGGACCTCAAGAGCGGGTACTATCAAATCCCCATGCACCCAGAGGATAGAGAAAAGACCGCTTTCATAACTCCTGTGGGATTCTTTGAGTTTAACAGAATGCCTCAGGGCCTATCTGGGGCCCCAGCTACTTTTCAACGTCTCATGGAAAAGACTGTCGGAGATATGAACCTCATAGAAGTCCTCGTGTACCTGGACGATGTCATTGTCTTCGGGAGAACTTTGGAGGAACATGAGGCCCGATTGGAGAAAGTGTTGAGGAGACTTAGTGAAGAGGGGTTGAAGCTTTCCCCCGAGAAGTGTCGGTTCTACCAGTCTTCGGTGAATTATCTGGGACACGTAGTGTCTGAAAAAGGGGTGGCGACTGATCCTGAGAAGTTGGAGGCAGTTACCTCCTGGCCAAGACCCACAACAGTCACCGAACTTAGATCTTTCCTGGGGTTCTGCTCCTATTACAGGAGGTTTGTGGATGGGTTTGCCCGTATTGCCAAGCCCTTAAATGAACTGCTCCGGACTGAAGGGGAAGAGGATGGCTTGGGCCCTAGAAGACCTGGGGAGTCGGTTCAAGATCAGTGGACCCCCAGGTGTGAAGAGGCCTTCAGAACCTTGAAGAGGAGCCTCACCACAGCCCCAGTATTGGCCTATGCTGATCCCACCAGGCCCTACGAGTTACATGTTGATGCTAGTCATGAAGGCCTAGGGGGAGTGCTCTACCAGGAACATGAAGAGCAAATGCGACCAGTGGCTTATGTGAGTCGAAGTCTGACCCCCTCGGAGAAAAACTACCCCACCCATAAGTTGGAGTTCTTGGCCCTCAAATGGGCAGTTGTGGACAAACTAAGAGACTACCTTTATGGAGCAGAGTTTACAGTGAAAACAGATAACAACCCCCTGACCTACCTGTTCACCACTGCCAAGTTGGATGCCACAGGACACAGGTGGCTAGCTGCATTATCTGGGTTTAACTTCAGTCTGAAGTACAGACCTGGGGCTGGAAATAGGGATGCAGATGCCCTGTCCCGAAGATCTCATGCCATGGCTGATGACTGGGAGGACTGGACTCAGATAGCACCGGACGGGGTGCGGGCCCTTTGTCAAGGAGCTGAATTCCAAGCCCGAGGAGGCTCCAGAGCCGAGGAGATAGGAGTTACCACAGTGGGAGTCCCAAAACACTACTGCGGGGTGACTCAACTTGAAGAGGAATGCTTACCGAAGCTGTCTAAAAAGGAACTGAGGTGCGACCAATTGGAAGACCCCATGGGGAGATTGGTCTTTGAAGCATTGGAAAACAAGAGTCCAGAGAAACTTCGACATCACCCCTCCAAGGAGGCTCATCTGCTAAGGAGAGAGCTAGACAAGCTACAGGTCAATCAGGGAGTGGTCTACCGAAGGGGCCCCTCTGATGACTCCGAGGATAAATGGCAGTTGTTTCTCCCAGAGAAGCACCGAGAGACTGTGCTGGTTGCCTTACATGACCAGCATGGTCACCTGGGAGCTGAAAGAACTTTCCAACTTGTCAGAAGCCGGTTCTATTGGCCCTGTATGAGGGCTGAAGTGGAGGAGTATTGCCACTCCTGTGCACGATGCATCCAGAGGAAGACTCTACCCCATCAAGCTGCCCCAATGGGCCACCTACAGAGTCAAGGCCCAATGGATCTGGTATGCATTGACTTTCTCTGCCTCGAACCCGATTTGAGTGGATTGGGAAATGTTCTGGTGGTAACCGATCATTTCACCCGTTATGCACAGGCGTTCCCCACCAGAGACCAGAAGGCTTCCACTGTAGCTAAGGTGCTTGTAGAAAAATACTTCGTCCACTATGGATTACCACAGAGAATCCACTCCGACCAAGGAAGGGACTTTGAGAGTCGCCTGATCCGGAACCTACTGGACTCCCTGGGAGTGGAAAAGACCAGGACTACCCCTTATCATCCACAAGGAGATGCCCAGCCTGAGAGATTTAACCGGACTTTGCTAAACATGCTTGGGACTCTGGAGACAGAGAAGAAGCAGCATTGGAGTCAACACATATCCACTTTGGTGCATGCCTACAATTGCACCACCAGTGATGTGACGGGTTACTCTCCCTACCGCCTCATGTTTGGGAGAGAAGCAAGATTGCCAGTGGATCTGGCCTTTGGCATTTCTCTAGACTATACCTCTGCTACCTCCCACAAAGGATATGTAGACAGACTTAGGTATAATTTGAAAGCGGCCTATGAACAAGCCCAAGCGGCCTCAGACCAGAGAGGGGCCCGAAATAAAAGGAACTATGATTTGAAGGTTCGAGTGCAAGACCTGCAGCCTGGAGACCGTGTTCTGCTACGCAACCTAGGGATCCCAGGGAAGCACAAACTTGCTGATAGGTGGAGGTCTGAGCCTTACGTTATTTGTAGGAAACTCCCTGGACTACCGGTGTACAAGTTAAAGCCAGAGGGGAGAGTGGGACCCTTGAAGACCTGGCACAGAAACCACTTACTCCCGCTTAAAGAAGCAGTCAGGATACCTCCAGTGAGGAACCTACCGGAATCTGTTTCCATCTTGGATACTCCCAGACCCAACACTCGGTCTCAGACCTCTCGATCTAGAGGTGGACAGGCTTCTCAACCAAGTGAAGATGGGAGAGGAGAACTGGAGTGGCTATGGCCCTCCCCAACCCCGGAAAATCCCACCATAGACCTTCCACCCACTGAGGATATGCAGGATGGGACCCTGAACCCAGAAGCTACAGAGTTCATTCCATCCAGTGGCGTGCCTGAATGCTGGGAAGATATTCCGGGCCTGTGCTCAGATGAAGAAGAGACAGAGGCCCCAGAACCAGTGACGATGTCAGAGAGTGTTGCTGAAACAGAGCCTGTGGCACCAGAGCCTGAAGTCCCAAGGGAGCAGAGAGCTCGCAGAGTCGTGAGGCCTCCCATGAAGTTAACCTACCCTCAATTGGGAAAGAGCTCAGAGGACTCTGTTACCACCGCTAGAAGAAGTACCGAGTGCTCCAATCCTTCCACTGTTCATTTGGTGGAGGGCAACCCCAGCTCACTCTCTGGCACAGTTAGGCAGGCCACTCATGCCAGTGTGACCTGTGGGACAGGGAATCCCACCTCTGAGTTTTGGTGGCAATTCCCTGTACCAACATCATACTCCGCACTCTCTAAAATGGTTCAGAAATGTTGTTAAAATGTTTATCTTTGGGGACCAAAGAGTTTTAGTGGGGGGAGTGTGTAGCGGGGTGTTCCCCTTTAATCAGAGACAGGAAATTCCAGAGAGAGGGGAGTCGGGGGGAAGGAATATAAGGAGGGGGCGAGGCCTAGCTCTTTCTCTTTGGACACGGGGAGGCAGAGAGAGAGAGACACCTGTGCGGATCTGTGCTGTTCCAGGCCTGAAGCCTGGGGCCTGTGGAGCGAACCAAAGAGCCTTCCACCCCCTTTGCGAGCCTGGGGGCATCCAGACTCATCTCTTCTGAAGTTATCTGGATCGGGGATCCGATCGCAGAGGGCGCTGTGGACGAGGACCGACACAGCCGGTGGGAGTTCCGGACTGAGGGAAGTGTTCCGGAGTGGTGAGCGAGCGAAAGCTCATCTTTAAACTGTTACTTTTATACTTTGTGCCTACTAGACTTCCGAGGCCTAACACCTCTGGTGAGGGAGAATTACCCCCCCCCCTATTGGATTACAAATACATGGATTTAAATACTTCAAGTGCACCACCTTTACAGATCCTGTGCCGGTGAAGATTTGTGTTTCTTCTAAGACTGAGTTTCATGGTTAGGGATCAGGCCTGATCCGTTAGATAGTTATAAGTTAGTTATCACACCACAGGGTGTTTAGGTAACGGTCGCCCCACGTGGCGTTCCGTTCCCTTTCCATTGCTGGTACACACGCACACAGTATTGTGATTTATAACTGCAGGGACCTGCTTATGTGTTGTGAACCAAATGTTACATGCATGTTATCCCCTTTTATCTTACCACTAGCAGTAAAGTCAGTTATTATTTACAACATTGTCTATGAGTCTGAGTTATCAATTTCACACACCCACATTTAAAGCATAAGTGATTGTTTATGTGAAATTGCTGTGGGTTAACTGTGCCAGAGCGGGTAGAGCAGATTGCCGGGGGGTTGAGGAAGCTGTACTCAGGGCCCAAAATCAAAACTTGCGGCTCTCTTAAGTTGAGGGTATCGCTACATCAATATAAATTCATGCATCATTGAAGTAATTAGGTCTATTGAAAGGGTGCAGTCGCTAGAACATTTCACAGGCAAGGGGTGCTGGCAGTATAGAAATGACAGGTTTCTGTTAACAGACTATCCATCGGCCTAATTTTCCTTTTGCTATAACTGCATATTAATTGTAAAGGTCATTATACCTTAGTTACCATAGCACTGACCTATATCTAACCCTCCTGCTCCATCCACCTGGATGTCTGCCTTGTGTTAGTACTCAGAAAATATTTCTTTTTTCCTCCTCCACTTACAAGTCCAGCACCGAGGAGTCCCAGCCCCTAGAGCCAGACTCATAAAGAAATCGCTTGCAGACAACATGGTCTGTTTCCAGTGTAATAATCGAAATTGAACTAAATTGCAATGGTTGCGTTAACTACTCGACTGCTGCATCCTTCCTCGGTTTCGTCCTGACTCAGACGTAGAAAGATGACCCTGCGGGACTAATTGCCCAACAGTGGCCCCTGCGCACATATAAAGCTATGTTACGTGTTGCTGTCACTGCCCTTCTGCGACCTTGATGTTAACTGTAGAGCAGGGAAAAGCTTAAATGGGAACAAAGGGATGAGATGAAACTACAACACGATAAGTCTGTAATATGTTCCCAAATTATTGAAAAGATGGGTCTCTGGCTGCTGAAATGGGTGTGGAGGAATGTAAGCTTTTTCATAGGTCTTTGTCTGTTTTAGAGAGACTGGGTGTTTGGACCACAGAAGGAACAAAACTTAAAGTGTGTTAAACCAAAAAGGTTTAAAGTAAATGTACAGTACATCCTAACTGAATACCATTTAGTTTGCTAAATTATTTTGTATCAAACAATCACCTTTTTTCATGCTTTCTTACATTACAGTGCTGCTGATCTCCTTCAACCTCCTTGCAGCCACTACCCGTCTGCATGCATCAAAGGAGCTTACATTCTAAAGTCCCATCACAATCACACACTAATGCCTAGTACACACGATCGGTTTTTCCGGCGGTAAAAAGTCAGCCGGGAAAACCGAGAACCTGCTCGGTAGCTTTTTCCCCCTACACACGGCCGGGTTTCCAGACAGGAAAACTGCCATTGAGAGCTTTGGTCGGGAATCCTGGCCGTGTGTATGCTCCATCGGCACTGCCTCGCAGTGTTTAACATTGGAGAACTGGCGAAAAAAAAAAAAAACGCTGGGAATCCCGGCAGGAAAATAGAGAACTGCCGGGAAAACTGCAGTTGAGCATACACACGGCCATTTTTCCTGGCGAAAAACTGTCATGGCAGTTTTCCTGCCGGGAAAACCGGTCGTGTGTACGAGGCATGATATTGTTATACATTTATAGAGCTCTGACATATTCTGCAGTTCTGTACAAAGAACACTAAGCCGCCCCCCTAATCTATGTGTCCGGCCCCTAATTTACATGCAGGGCACCGGACGCATGGATTCCAATGGTTTTTTTTTCTAGTAGCACGTGATTAGAGCCTGAGGCTCTAAATGGCTTCAAAAAAGGGTGGTCTCTGCCCCGAGCCCACACAGTTGTGTGACAATAGCGAATTAATATTCGCTATTGTCTTCCTGATTCTCCTCCCGGCCAATCAGGAAGTGGGTCCTGAGACCCATCACCCGATTGGCCGAGAGGCGAGGTGATCCTATTGGCCGCTGAGGAGGAGGAGGGAGGAGACGCAGGGGAAGCCGCCGAGGCGGAGGAAGAGACGCAGGGTGAAGCCGCCGCCTGGAGGAAGCGCTGCCCGCAACCTAGATGGGGTAAGTGCAGGACTGGTGACCGACCGACCGGGGGGTGTCTGTAACCTGACTGACCAGGGGGGGTTCCGGCGGATGGATTGTTTGTTGTTGCCGCCCCTACAAAAAATATACGACCAGCCGCCATTGCTCTGTACCAGAGAAGCTTACACTCTAATGCCCCCCCCCACAGTCACACACTAATATTATTATACATGTATATAGCTCTGACATATACTGCAGTGCTGTACAGACAACACTGAGCCAGTCACATCAGTCTCTGCACCAGAGGAGCTTACACTCTAATGTCCTGCCACAGTCACACACTATCAATATGTAGCGCCCTGCTCCTGATGATCAGGCGCTATGTTAAATTTAGTGGGTGTCTGAGCTGGTAATTAGCTCAGACTTTGTAATGATGAAGGCTAAATCAGCCTCTGTTCCGGCTATGGCTGTGTTTGGAAGGACTTCCCACTGTTTGCCTGTAGGTGGCGTTACCACCCCAGGCAAATGTTGGAACACAAGCAGGCCAAAGTGTATTGGGTATCTTTCTCCGGGAACAGCTCAGTGGGAGTGGTCTCCCCGCTGAGCATGCTGGGGAAGGGTACTTAAGGGGCAGACGCCATTTCTCGGGCGCTCTTCGCCTCATGGCCCTCCTGGCTCGAGGTATGCGTTATTGGAATTTCAGCCGCGGAGCCATGTTGGCCCGAGGCTGCATCTCTACCAAGTAGGCCCAGTAATCCTGACTGGGGCCTACACTTTGAAGGTGATCCTGTGCTGTCTGTCCTGCGGGAGGAAGCCACTCAATGGAGGAAACCAGGGGAGGACCTGTCCTGGAGAGGGCCAAGCGGAAGGCTGGTATCTTGAGGAAGGCCTGGGGACCCTATTGGAGGATGCACCGTAGCTAAAGTTACCTTTTAGTCTGCCGGGTCGGCTTAAAGGCTCTTAAACTGTAAGGCTGGATATCCGGGTACTAAGATCCTGTGGCAGAGGATTATTGAACGGTTCAACTTAATCATCCTAAAGGTTTCTGGCAGAGACTTTTATTTATTTATTTGTTCGTGCATCATCCCAGCTGCTAGACCAAGTGAGAGGGGCCTATCCGGGTGAGCAATACCCACTTGAAGGAAAGTGGTGAGTGTGACTTTGAAGCTTAGAAGTTTCCCCAGTGATCTGCATCGTGTGCCTGAACCTTCCCCTAACCCTCCATCCCTCTACCTATGCAAGTTTGTGTGAAATAAAGCCTGATGAAAAGGATTCATAACTTGTGTGGACATTGAAGTTACTATAGACTCATCCCCTAGACAACGAACAGTGAGGTAACGTGCAAGGCCCAAAATTAAACCAGCAGCTCCTGCGGGGGTGTGCTACAAATATTATTATTATACATTGCTATAGCATGCTGCTGTAATTGCATTGTCAGAATCATACAGTGCCTATGTGTGAATAAATATTTTTAAGGTGTGCTTTGTGCATTGACTTATTAATGTCCTACCCACATCTGTTCCTTCTTTGTTTAAATAAGAACTTTGCTCTATATAGAAACATTTTTTTGGCAGGGCTGTTTAACCTATTAACTTTTTTTTCCCTCAATTTCTGGTTCAGGGAGGTCTACTGTGCTAGTAAATTGATCTCCTAAACCAGACACCCAGTATTAATGGTTGCCTGTGCCCACCTTAAGTGTGGGTGTCATCCTGCATCTAGGCTCTCCCCAGTTACAGCATACCTCCCAACTGTCACGGATTCTGCGGGTTTTACCCGCATGGGCTCCTCCTTCCCGCAGTCCCACGAGAGTTACCTGTTTCCCGCACAGCAGGAAGAAGAGAAGGCACAGCAGGAATCATGAAGAGGAGGAAAGAACCACCAGCAGGTAAGCCCCCCCCCCCAGATTTAAGCTGAAAACAGTGCTCGACCCCCGCCCCCCCCGCGATTGCCCCCCCGCCGCGATCGGCGCCCCCCCCTGCGATCGGCGCTCCCCCCGCGATCGGCGGCCCCCATTTTTTTCACATGTCCCGCGACACCCCCCCCCCCCCCCCGCTCAACAACTTTGACTAGCCTAGCAGGGGAGAGGAAAGATCTGAATGTCCCGCGCTGGGACTTTTGAAAGTTGGGAGGTATGGTTACAGTATTCTCATTACTGATGCGGGACAATATATAATGGATTGTATTTTTTTTCTCTATAACTTCTAAGCTTATTTTTCTTGATATTCAGCATATTAACCAAAGAAGATGGCCCTCATCAACCAGTCAAACTAGGGACGTATTTTTCTTTACACCTATCCAGCATAATAACCACAAAAGAGGGGCCTCATCAACCAACCACTTGAGCCAAAAAAGCCCCATATGTCATCCCTATTGTATTGCTTCACCCGTAGGAGCCACTAAGTAGATTTCCAGGATACTTTTCCCAGTAGTTTGCTCGCAGAAAAACACACAGTCCAATCATTCTTCAGGCTCATTAACCAGTCTAGGGTTATACTTTTTCTGATGCTTTAATAAGAACTTAGATAGGTAGTGGGCAGTGGCGGCTGGTGGTATAGTCGGTCGGCCGGTCGAACGGTTACCAGCCCCGCACTTACCCCATCTATGACGCAGGCAGCGGCTCGCTACGGGCATCGGCTTCCCCTGCATCTCCTCCTCGGCATTGCGGCGGCAGTGCGTCTCCTCCCTCCTCCTAGGCCAATAGGATCGCTTCTCCTTTCGGCCAATCAGGAAATGGGTCTCATGACCTGCTTCCTGATTGGCCTGGGAGGAGAATCAGTGTGACAATAGCGAATATTCATTCATATTGTCACACAAGTGGATAAGCTCGGGGTGCAGTGCTCTGCGCCCCGAGCCCACCCAATTTTGAAGTCTATTAGAGCCTTTGGCTTTAATCACGTGCTTAAAAAAAAAAAAAACATTGGAATCTATGCGTACGGTGCCCGGCATGTAGATTAGGGGGCCGGGCGCATGAATAGGGTGGCAGCGCCCCGCATTACGGGCAGCCACTGGTAGTGTGTAACAGTAGGGTAATCCAGTAACCATTAATAAAAATTTGAGGACACTGAACTCTCTCTTGTAGAGCTGTGAACCAAGTTCTTGCTCAAGTAAAGGTTGGACTGAGCTTTGTAGTAGCAAATTGAGGAGATTAATCTAACTCTCTGGACAGCCTAAGCGAAGTCCTTTTACTAAGTATTAAATAGACTGCACTCTTCAGGATAACGGACACATGTCGCCTTTAAATACACTGACTCTAGCATAAGAGGTTGGCAACAGCACACCGTCTCTAGAATCCCTCTTACCAATCTGTACTCACAAATGTCCTTGAAAAACTTGATTGCCTCCTTCCAATATGCTCAAGACACTTTCAGCCTGTGGTACCAGACTAGATCCTCAGGTGACAGCCCCTTAGTCAGCTTCAGCAACTCTCAGCAAAGTAGGTCTCAACTGAGACTTTGACAACCCGTAGGCACGTGGCAGAATTGCCTAAGGGGCTAGCAGTTCCCCTAAGCTGTGATCTCCTGCTCAGGGAAAAAAACCTGGCTGCTCTCAGTTTCAGAGTATTCAGAGTATATACAGACTCCCAGTCACCATCTGGGAACCTCTCCCTGGGGTTGGCCAGGGCTGTATGGATCTTCAGCTGCTTATTATACTATTCTGGCTCACTAGCTTCCAGATCATTTCTGTTCTGAACATTCAGTCAATCCTGCAGAACACTCCAGAACAATCAACACAGCCACACCGATAAGTAAGCCAAAACTATATTTGCCTAACAATTAAATACAGCTCCACTGGATACAGTGAGCCAGAACAAAATGTACCTAGTCTTAGCGCCTACCTAGGAGGTTGATGCACTATTATTCACTAAAAAAAGATGCCTCAAAGCTATTGTAACCACCAAGTCACCATGATGAAATGTTCTTCTCTGTGGTTAATATACTGGATGACTGGATGCATTCAGCATTGGGAACATCGTCCTACGTTAAATCAGTAATATATGTCTCATTGGGTTATTGCTGTTCAGGGTTGTCGCCTTAGAATTCCTGAAGAAGCAAGCCTTGACCCAAGAAACGCGTTTAATGTATTAATGACTTGGTACCTTTTAAAGTCCTGGGGTTTTCCTTTGTTAGAATTTCTTTACATTTATTCAATTTAGGATATGGTACCCGTAATAACATTATAGCTGTTGCCCCCATTTTTTCTTGGTGTTCTGTGCAGCAATACTGTGACCCCCGAGCAGTCTGATGAAATGTCTCCATGACAGCCCGGACTCACAGAAAGTGAGTTAAATGATACTGGGTGTAGCTGAACAAGGGAGCAGGGTGTCTGTGTGGAGTCAACATTGGGGTAAAGGTGAGTATTGTATATCCAAACCTTTTTATTTTAATTATTATTCTTGTTTTAGGGGGATAGAATAGGGAGGGAAGAACCCCTGACAGGTGTTTATTCAGCATCGGGGTAAAGGTGAGTATTTTATATCTAAACCTTTTTATTTTACTTATTACTATTATTATTATTTTTTTGGGGGATAGAATAGGGAGGGAAGAACCCCTGACAGGTTTTTATTGTTGTCTGTGTCTCTCCTAGGGAGATCTAATCTTTTGTCCGCTGTCACCCAGACAGAAATTCAGGGAAATTCCAACTTTTTAGACTTGTCACCAGAACAGGATGTGAGATTAATCTTCCAATGGGGACATTAGACAACTTTAGGTAATTTCCCCTCACTATGTAGAGATTTCCTCTCACTTATTCTTATACAATATCTCTGGTGCAGGAGGTGAAGTAAAAACTCCTCTATGAGAGATAAAAAAAAGGGGTTTAAACCTTCCATTAAAAAAAAAAAAAAAAAAAAAGTTTTATCACATATTCTTCTTTTCCCCGTCTAACAATTGATTTTTTTATTTCTTTAAATACTAAAACATGATAGTCATAGGACAAACAATGTGTAAACAGTTATTTAAATAAATGAGGACAGGTTACTTGCCTTCTGTGCTCTTCCCACATCAGTTTACTTCCAGACATGCATTAAATTTGTCCATTCCGCAAATTCTTAGCCAAAATTATTCCCCAATCTACCTACAGTGTAAATAGACAGACAAAACAGGGTTCAGTACACACGACACATATCCCAAATCCAATGTCATTTCCATCATCTCTCCAGGCTATTCTTTTTTTATCAAGGTACTTCCCATACCTGACCTGTTTTTTACCCCATCATGCCTTTCAGCTTTCATTTTATTTTACATCAAGACATGCTTTTGACACACAGCCCACCTTCCTCTGTCTTGCCGGATTCCACGGAATTTAACAATTAACTTGCATCAGGATTTTAACACTTATTAGTATTATACTTATATTAGACACAGTAGCCAATTAGGCCTAAAAGGAGGCAATTGCTGACTTGCTTTTAATGATGCATGGCCCAGGGCTGTCCTCACTTTCCTTCTGTCAATACTTGACAAGTCCCTGACCTGGAACAAGCATCTGAATATCATTTTTTTAGCCCTGTGACACACAGGTTTGTTTCACTAAATAGCAATACAAGTATACCAGTGACAACCCTGAAGCCTGGCAGCTCAAATATTTTATCTGACAGACAAGTTCTCTTTAAAGAAAAACTGCACTAAGAGAGGTATGGAGGCTGCCATTGCTCTGTGGCTTCTAAAAATGCTTTAAATTGGGGAAAATAATTATTTGATCCCCTGCAGATTGTGTAAGTTTGTCCCACTTACCAAGAAGTGAAGGGTCTGTAATTGTTATCATAGGTGTATTTTAAATTATAAAGACAGAGTATCAACCAAATATCCAGAAAAAACACATGATCCAAATGTTATAAATTGAGTTGCAGTTCAGTGAGTAAAATAAGTATTTGATCCCCTACCAACCAACAATAATTCTGGCTCCCACAGACTGGCTACAGTAGGTGCTCATGTGATACACAGATTAGTCCTGTCAATTTAAGAAGGTGCTCCTAACGACAACTCGTTATGTGTATATAAGACACCTGTCCACAGAAGCTTTCTTCCATTCAAACCTCACCATCATGGGCAAGACCAAAGAGCTGTCAAAGAATATCAGGGATAAGATTATAGACCTGCACAGGGCTGGAATGGGCTACAAGACCATCAGCAAGAAGCTTGGTAAGAAGGAGACAACTGTTGGAGTGATTATTCGCAAATGGAAGAAATACAAAATAATCATCAATTACCCTCAAGCCTCGTACACATGACCGAGTTTCTCGTTGTAAAAAACCTGTCGATTTTCTCGATGAGATTCTTGTCAAGCTTTCCTTGCATACACACTGTCAATTCCAAATCTCGTCGTTGTTCTGCGCGGTCACGTACAGCACGTACGACGGCAGTATAAAGGGGAAGTTCGATTCCAATGGCACCACCCCTTGGGCTGCTTTTGCTGATCTTGTGTTATCGCGCGTTAGTAAAAAATTTGGTGAGAGACGATTCACGCTTTTCATCCTTGTGCTTTTCAGTTCAGCATGACGAATATGCTATCTCCATTGTGAACGCTAGTTTTACCAGAAGGAGCGCTCCCGTCTCATACTTGATTCTGAGCATACGCAATTTTTTAAGACTCGGAAAAGCATACACACGACCGGTTTTATCGTCGCAAAACAGGCCGACGAGAAACCCGACGAGAAAAACGAGAATCCTGACGAGAAAATAGAGAGCAGGTTCTCTATTTTTCTCGTCGAGATTCCCGGCAGTTTTCTCGACGAGAAAGCATACACACAAATGGTTTTCTCAGCAAGAAAGCTCTCTCGGCAGTTTTCTTGTCGTTTTTTGAGGCTTCAGTCTGGAGCTCCATACAAGAGCTCGGACGAAGTTCCGCTATTTAAGGAATAAAACATGTAAGCTTTTAGCTCTTTACGCTGGGATAGCACCCCCGTTTGTGCACCTACCCTAGCCAACACTTTTTTGTGGGTTCGAGAAACTGAACTGGAAGTTGATGACATACAATCTGGAATAAACAGCATGAGTGATTCCCATATGGGCTTTCATGGATAACCAACTACTGAGAACAGACACTACAGATATGGACTACATTATCTTATGGATCACTAACAGTCTTTATACACTGAAACTTTATTTGGATCTAGAACTACTATAATAATCACAGATAAGAAGTCATCAGCTGGAGATCTATGGCTATTGCATACAGACTGACAGATTGAATCTCACCCCGCATTGGAGAGATCTCTGTGTGACCAGCTATCAGTAAGTAACCACAACAGTGTTTTATATAGTATTATTGCTATTAACTGCCTATAGGATATACCTGCATGTTGCGGGAACCTTGGCCCACGATTACACTGACTATATCTGTGAGATCGTTCCTATCTGTGTAACATCATACCTGACCAGCTCGGGACTGCATTGTCTAGTGATCCATCCAGCTCAACCTAGTGTCTGCTATTGTTCTATCATTCACATGCCATCATCAGGATAAGAACAGCAGGAATTGTTCATATTTGGAGGACATGTTTACCATTGTGAGGAGTATTTTGTTCTCCCCCCTTTTTTTCCTTTTTTGGACTATTATTTATTACTCAATTGTGTCTTCTTTTAATGACATTACCTGTGTCCCAGACTAACTGACTGACTCTTTTTGGGAATGACATGTGTATTCTTGTATGATTGGTTTTAGTGACTGTATTATTCCAGAAAAGTAAGAGCCGGTTCACACTGGGGCAACAAGACTTCCATCCCGACTTTACAAGGCAACTTCAAGGCAACTTCGAGGCAACTTCAAGTTTCCTCCAGGACAGGTGACTTTGCCAGTGGCCAATCAAACAATAATCAGCTCTGTGGAAGGGAGGGGTTTGCCTGAGAAAACTATTTTCTCTTCCTGTAAAGTTGCTACAGTAAGACACTGATCCGACTTTGGAGGCGACTTCCATTGAAATCAATGGGTACAAGTCGCCTAGAAGTCGTTTTCAAGTAGTACAGGAACCTTTTTTGAAGTCGGAGCGACTTCTGTAGTGTGCATAAAGACGGCTCCATAGACTAACATTACAGCGCGACTTGGGGCGTCTCGGGGCAACCTGAAGTCGGATCCTGAATTGCCCTGGTGTGAACCGGCTCTAATAGTGTGAATATTTTCTGTGTCTACAGAATCACACTGTCCCTTTCAGGAATTGTCCAGTTCAGGTCTCGCCCTAGGTGGCTTGGGGAATTAACAGGTGCTTTTAGGGGGTGTTTTATATCGAGGGAGAGAGGGATCCACGGACTGCATGGTTCAATCTCCCCCTTATTTATTTTGAGAGGAGATCATCTATTTGGATCATCTGTTTTTATATCTTTGGGGAGGTTTTTGACCACTAGGAAAGCATTCCCTTTATCAGGGATTTTTCTTCTGGTCTATTTATAGGGGATTAAGGGATACTGTTGTTGCCTTTTTGTATTTTGCTTATTTATAGCCATTAAAGTGTATGTAGTTTAACTCTTAAGGGTGTGTATTTATATCATTTTGTTTGTTATTTTTCTTTTTTGCCATACAAGATTTTTCCTCATGGGGTAAGGATGATCATGAGAAAAGGAAGGATCAGCCCAGAACTACAAGGGAGGAGATTGTGAATGATCTCAAGGCAGTTGGGACCACAGTCACCAAACAAACCATTGGTAACACAATACGCCACGATGGATTGAAATCCTGCAGCTCCCGCAAGGTCCCTCTCCTCAAGAAGACACGTGTACAGGCCCATCTGAATATTGCCAACGAACCTCTAAATGAGTCAGAGAAGGATTAGGAGAAAGTGCTGTGGTCAGATAAGACAAAAATTGAGCTCTTTGGCATCAACTTGACTTGCCGTGTTTGGAGGAAGAAAAATGCTGACTATGACCCTAAGAACACCATCCTTACAGGTGGAAACATTATGCTTTGGGGCTATTTCCCTGCTAAAGGTACAGGTCGACTTTGCCACATTGAGAGGCCAATAGACGGGGCCATTTATTGTAAAATCTTGGATGAGAACCGTCTTCCCTCAGTCAGAACACTGAAGATGGGTCATGGAGGGGTCCTTCAGCATGACGATGACCCAAAACATACCGTTAGGCCAACAATGGAATGGCTCAAGAAGAAGCACATTAAGGCCATGGAGTGGCCTAGCCAGTCTCCAGACCTTAATCCTATAGACAATTAATGGAGAAAGCTGAAACTTTAACTTGCCAAGAGACCACCAAGAAACCTTAAGGATTTAGAGAAGATCTGTGAAGAAGAGTGGACCATCTGAGATGTGTGCAAGCCTGGTAACCAACTACAAGAAACGTAATTTCTAATTTTCCTATATTTTTTTGTAGTGGTGAGGTTGGCACAGTTTTTACTCACCTTTTAGTTAAGTGGATAAGTGCAGTATTTGTTTTTTTAATAAGAAATGTCTGACCTCTGTGCTTGCAAACAAAGGTTTCTCCACCAAGTCCTAAGTCGTGTTTTGCTTGGGGATCATTTACTTATTTTATTCACTGAACTACAACTCAATTTACAACATTTGTATCATGTGTTTTTTCTAGATTTTTGGTTGATATTCTGTCTCTATCATTTAAAATACACCTATGATAAAAATGATAGACCGTTCATTTCTTTGTAAGTAGGCAAACTTACAAAATCTGCAGGGGATTAAATAATTATTTTCCCCACTATATGTCTGGCAATCTGTGGTGATACTGAATCTAAAGCAGATCTTACCAAGGGATAGGGTGCAGCCACCCCAACTGTTTTATTATAGGGGATAAGATACAGACACCCAAAGCTAGTTATTATTTAGAGTAAGATACAGCCACCCCAAGTGTGTTATTTTTAGGGTTAAAGTGGGACCATCCTCAAGTGATACACAGACATGAAACAAATCCTTCTATATAGGTTATATCTATCTATCTGCAGTCTTCTCTTCTCTACATCCATTCAAAGTGCTGAATTTATAAAGCTTGTCTGAAAGTTCAGAAAAAAAGCGTCGGGGAGCTGAGGTTACATTCTGCAGGGTTTAAAAAAGAGAGTTCTGAGAGCTGATTGGAGGGAAGAGACTCGCTTCCCCTCACACAGGAACAGAACTGAGGCTCTCAATCACAGGCAGCAGATCGAAATGACACAGCGCTTTTAAATGAGACAAGTACACACTATAGTGGGATATGCTTTGCTCATTTCATGTGTGAGGTTTACAACCACTTTAAGATACAGCCACTCCAAGTGTGTTTATGTTTGGGGGTAAGATACAGCTAACCCAATTGTATTATTATTGGGAGTAAGATACAGCCACTCCAAGTGTTCTATTATTGAAAGTAAGATACAAAGATACAGTCAACCCAAGTGTCTAATTATTGGAGGTAAAATATAGCCACCCCAGGTGTGCTATTATTGGGGGTAAGATAAAGCCCACCCTAAGTGTATTATCTGAGGAAAGTTACAGCCACCCCAAGTATGTTTTTATTGGGCGGTAAGGTCCAACCACCCAAATGTGTTATTATCAGGGTTAGGATAAAGTCAAACCAAGTGTGTTTTCAGTGTAAGATACAGCCACCCAAAGTGTGATATTATTGGGGGTAAAATAATGCCATCCCAAATGTTTTCTTATTGGGGGTATGATACAGCCAGCCCAGATGTGTTGCTATTGGGGTATGATACAGCCAACCCAAATGTGTTGTTATTGGGAAGTAAGATTCAGTAAACCCAAGTGTGTTGTTATGGAGCATAAGATACAGCCCCCTCAATTGTGGAATTGTGGGGGGTGAGGTGCAGCCAACCAAACAATTGTATTATTGGGACTAAGATAAAGTCACACAAAGTTGTTATGGAGGGGTAGGATAGGATACAGTGACCCTAAATTTGTTGTTATTGGGAGTAAGATACAACCAACCCAAGTGCGTTATTGGGAGCAAGATACAGCCAACTGTTAATATCCGGGGTAAGATACAACCAACCCAAATGTGTTTTCGGGGATAAAATACTGCCACCCCAAGTGTTTTTTTTTTATCCAGAGGTGAGTTACAGCCAACCCAAGTGTGATTATTATTGAAGGTAAGATACAACCAACCCCAGTTTATTATTTGTATTTTTATTGGGGTAAGATACAGCAACCCTAAGTGTGTTGTTATCTGGGGCAAAATACAGCCACCCAAGCTGTGTTATGGGGGGTAAGGCACAATCACTCCAAGTGTAGAGCTGCTTCATAACGGTGACTTTGTCTTGTGTAACGCTATTTTTTTTTACTGCAGGCAAAACCAGAGACATTCTACAATGGAAGCCCATAATAATGGACATTATTTTGTACTATTCACTACAAAGGTGAGGTCCCTTTTTTTTACTTAACTTTATTGCAACTTTTCAAATAAATGCAGATACCATGTACATCAAAAGCACACGTCAATCCGTGCAGCAATGTATCAATCGTGTTTTACTGCATGCGCATCAAATGGTCCAGCCTTCACAATTTCGAGTAGGTCACCCCCACTATATTATGATTCAGGGTAACAGTCACTCCAAGCTTGCTATAACTGGGGGACTTAGACACAGTGCATTGTCTTTTGGTGCAGTTCTGTTTTTAACAATCATTTAGAACTAAAAAAATAATAAATCTCATTCGCCTGAGACTTTTCTCTGTACAATTTCCAGGCCATGCAAACTATACATAATTCTGGAAGCCATCTTATCCTCTTCAGGCGCAAAAAAACAATATCATGTGGAATTAAGAATCTGATTAATGTTAAACAGAGGAGGTTTGCAAAAATCCCTTGCATCGCCTGAGCAATGTGTCGGAGGCTTCCTGGCAGCGCAGGGGTTAATCAGAAATTGAGTGGGTACGCTCCGGGGCAGCAGTGCTTCAGAACATAGCAGTGTTTCGTGAGAAGGAAAAGTCATTTCCCGAAAACACTGCAGACACATGGCCTGCGGCGGTCTAAAACCTTTGGAGACCAAAATGGCTCGCAGGAGTTAGAAGTAATAAGGTGTTTTTTTTTCCCTTTCTTTCTCCTTGACTGAAATTCTGTAAGGTTCTATGGCTTTCTGCAGAAACAATGGCACCGTCTTTTTTGTGCTTTCTATCTGGGTATTCAGATCTGTTACCAATGTGACATTCTAGAGATGGGCGACGGGGTAGCATGACGTTACATCTTTGTGCTTTATCCTATTTTGTTTTATTACACATCAGAGGAGCCGTTTGTGTTATTATCGCATTATCTTTTGCATGTAAAGAAAAAATTCCAAACGAAGCGATATAACTTAGTAAAACAGATCTAAATTCAATCACAAAAATTTCATAGAAGCTTTAACATGTTAATGTAATTTCAAAAATCGTTGCAATCTTCTGAACTCCGGGAAGATATGAAGTATACAAATTAATGCTACTCTGTATTTTTTTAATACATCATTAAGGGCTAATTTACACTGGAAACTGCATGTTGGTCATGCATTTCCACATATTAGTTTACATGCGCTTGACATGTTCATCTTGCAGTGCGTTTTTTTCTTAGTGTATTTGTCTTGGGGAGGTACGGGTCACCCACGGAGTCAAACGTGTTTTTTTGTTACCAGTGTCGTGTTTACGTGTGTTGCATTTGCACGCGTTTGCATGTGTTTATTCATATTTGTGTTGCAAAAAAATGCAGCTTGTGTGTGTGTGTGTGTGTGTGTGTGTGTGTGTATATGTATATATAATATATATGTTTTTTTTTTAATGCAATGCAATGGTTTGAACTTTTCCAACATTGAAATTGGGGTGAGAGTTGAGGAGCATCCAGTACAAAAGTTCAACCAAGACACTTTTATAGATATACTGTAGATTATCAAGAAAAGCCAACACATGAGTAGGGTACCACAGATGTATACCCCCCATACATAATTCTACCGTAAACCTCCCACACATGTAACTATGAACAAATAACGAATGACACTGATCTGAAGAAAATTTTGGCCAGGTTGGCCATTTTATTAACAAACTGAACATAACAATTTCTTATAACAGAAACAATATATAATCCAGTACCCATAATATAAAGTTTGCTGGTCTTGCGAGGCACCAAAGGACCAAGTTCAGATTGTGTATCAGCGTTACTACTTAATGATCCCTAGCCACCCAACACTGGCTCGGGGACAAACTTCACTTCACTTGTTACCACTTCCCCATTAATCCACCATTAACTGGGATCCAATAGAGGACGCCATACCTTAGATAGGTCACCCTATGAACTGTTCCAAGAATGGTAACGCCTCCAAAGAGCCCAACTGCTGAATCCTTTTTTTTTTTTAACAAAAACAAAAGAAAAACAACAATCAAACAACAAACCTGGCCGGAAGGGTGGGGATTCCTGCTCGTCCGTTGTTCAAAGGGGGTTTTGCCACGTTACCAGACTATCGTCTGCTTCCCCCCCATACACAGCCCCACCCATCTAAGCCAACTACCAATCCCTATATGTCACCTCCCCATGATCCCTGTACTGCACTGTCCCCCCTATCATGAGGCCCTGCGCTTATTTGAATTTTTTTGCTTCAGCCCCGTTTTTTCTGAGGATATGCCCCCCCCCTCCCACACCTTCTTCAGGCTTGACAAGAAGTACAGTATGCTGATAGAAGAAGAGAGCGGAGTGATCGAGAGATGAGCTCATCACTCTGCTGCTTCTCCTTTCACTGTCCAGTTACAGACTGGGGGGGGGGTGGGCTTAGGATGGCCTGGTCTCAGAGCAAGTGGATTAAATGATGCTGGCCATCAGACAGAGGGCATCTAGTTGCAGAAAAATGCACTGTGGCGGAAATATTTAGATTGAAGCTGAATAATGCAGCAAAAGTTGCTTTTTATTTTAGCTTTTAGTTATTAACTTCTTCTTTGTGGCTGGGGCTCTACAGTGATATGAAGGGGGGCTGAGATGTGAAGGAGAAACTGTGATGTGAAGAAGGGTCTTTGACGTGAAGGAGGGGGTGTGATGTAAAGTGAGGACACTGATGTAAAGAGGGGACTGTGATGTAAAGGACAGACTGTGACGTGAAGGTGGGACTGGAGAAGACATTGCTGTAAGGGGAGAACTGTGATGTGGAGTGGATGGGGGGGGGGCTGTGATGTGAATGTGGGGCTGTGATGTGAAGAGGGGACTATGATGTAAAAGAGGGACTGTGATGTGAAGAGGGGACTGGGGGACATAATACACTGATGTAAGAGTAGACTGTGATGTGAAAGGGGGGGCACTCAGGACATTCATTTAAAGAGGGGAGTGCGATGTAAAGGGGGTGGGGGCTGTGATGCGAAGAATTTGAGTTATAGCACAAACATGATATTTGGACCTCTGCTGGAAGAAAATTTGAATGACCAGACCTCCCTGAACTTTAATTCAATACTCCTCCTGTCTTAGACTGAATCTTTAACCTGAAACCACCACCAAACCTAGACCAAGACCTGAAGCTTAAACTTGGACCTAACCACTTTTCTTTACTCTTAGGTCATTGCCCATTACCATTTACACTATTGCAATGATACTGGTGCCAAAATGTTCACTGCCAACTTACAATAGGGCAAGAGAATAATAGTAAATATACGGCTTCAGCCTTAACTCCTCTAGGCTTTTGCTCCTCAGACATGTTTCGCCCCGTCTACGAGGCTTAATCATAGAGGTTCTCAGTGTTCCGTATCTTTAACTCTCTACATAGTGGCTGGGTTCTGGTGTTTTTTACCTTCTGTTTTCTGATCTGTTTCAGCTAGCCTGGATGAGCTTGTTTGAAAGTCGGTACCTGATCTGTGCCTTGGACTACAGGGGGAGGTTTTGCAGTGCCTTGAGCGGTGCCTCCAAGTTTTTTTTGTATGGATCTAAAAGAATAATATCGTAGTGCTGATGTACAATGTTGTACGAGGAGTTTATGATGAACAGTATTAATTACTTGATAGCCAACCTATTCTACATTCACAATAGTTCCTCAGTCAAGACTCTCCAGTCTGGCTCAGCAGCAACCCATGGTCATTGGCTATAACAAAGCAAGGCAATAATGTATTATGTAATGAAAGCAAACAAATGAACTGTTCCCGGAGTTCTGTTCTTTATTCCAGTCTTAAATAGCATAAATAATGCCTGCCTGAAAATCATTTTCGTGATTTTTTTTTTCTTTCTTTTTTTTGTGCTGTGGTCATAGCTGTGTAAAACTCATATCAACTCCCACAGAATGAAAGCATTGGGTCTGAAACAAATTTATGTCAGTATAAAAGTGTTTGTAATTTAACTGTTTGACTTCTTGTATCGCTCATATTGTTATTCTTTGAAGATTTACTTTAAAGTGAAACTTTAGTCAGAAAATTAAGTCCTGTTAGATCGTTTCATTCTGGCCCCTTTTACAGGTATAGGTATGTAAAACATAAAAAATAAGCGTCTATACTGTTTACTGTCTCACCCTGCTCTGCACATGCTCACGTTGCTCTCCATTTTTATGCACTGCTGAGTTTGTAGATGCCGATCAGCTCAAACCCTAAAGCGGCAATCAACCCTCCTATCCTTTACAGCCAAGGAAGCTGCTTCTGTTTGATCTGCAACTGCCATTATACTGCACACGTGATCAGTTATGACACAGCTTTTTCTGTACCAACTACAATCATGATGTAACAGTTTGGGATTTTTTAACACTGTTTTGCCACAAATAAAAGATGTGTATTCGGAGTGCGGCTGTTCAGCTACTTTCTTTGATTGTCTACACCAGCCATTTGATGGTTTGACAGTTTGGTTGAGGAAACAAACACATGTGACAGTTAGCAATCCCAGCATTCCATGAATGTATCTGTTTTTTTTTTAAACTATTAAATCGATGGGTTTAGTACTACTTTATGATTTACTGCTGTTCAGGGGCTCTGGGCCTCAGCACATGCTGGAGGCAATTTACAGCTCACACTAATCTTGTTAGCATAATTATTAATGCGGAACGTATGCTCCTCGCTTAAAAACATTGGTGTTTTTTTTCACGTTGTAATGGGTAAAGTTCCACTTTTAACCACTTCAATACCGGGCATTTTCACCCCCTTCCTGCCCAGGCCAATTTTCAGCTTTCAGCGCTGTCACATTTTGAATGACAATTGTGCGGTCGTGCGACATTGTACCCAAATAAAATTTTGATAATTTTTTTCCCCATAAATAGAGCTTTCTTTTGGTGGTATTTTATCACCTCTGCATTTTACATTTTTTGCGCTATAAACAAAAAAAGAGCCACAATTTTGAAAAAAAAACACAATATTTATTACTTTTTGCTATAATAAATAGCCCAATTAAAAAAAAAAAACGTTTTTTCCTCAGTTTAGGCCGATATGTATTCTTCTACATATTTTTGGTAAAAAAAATCGCAATAAGTGTATATTGATTGGTTTGCGCAAAAGTTATAGCGTCTACAAAATAGGAGATAGTTTTATGCCATTTTTATTATTATTATTTTTTTACTACTAATGGGAAGATCTGCGATTTAAATCGTGACTGTGACATTGCGGCGGACACATCGGACAACTTTTGAAACTTTTTTGGGACCATTCACATTTATTCAGCGATCAGTGCTATAAAAATGCATTGATTACTGTGTAAATGTGACTGGCAGGGAAGGGGTTAACCACTAGGGGCCGATCAAGGGGTTAAATGTGTGTCCTAGGGAGTGATTCTAACTGTGGGGGGAGGGGACTGATGAGGGGAGGAGACTGATCAGTATTCCTATATACAATGAACATACGATCAGTTCTCCTCTCCCATGACAGGACGTGGATCTGTGTGTTTACACACACAGATCCACGTCCCTGCTCTGTGATGAGCAATCGCGGGTGCCCAGCGGCCGTCAGGCACGCGCAACGGGTGCCCATTGATGCGGCGAGCGCACGCTCTCCACAATGCCACAAGGACGTCATATGAAGGCCGCCCGGAGGGAGGGAGGGTTCCTGACGCCGTCATTCTACAATAATACGGCGGTAGGGAACTGGTTAAGGAACTTCACTCTCTCAATCAACATTAACTACTTTTAATCCTTATGCTGCTAGAATTGGTAAATAGAAGTATATAATATTTACTTGTTTTACTTTTTTTTCACATTTCTTCCATTGTTTCCTGGTTTCTAGTCTAGGCCAAAAATATGTCATAATTTTTTTTTCTATCATCTGGAGGAGAGGAGGAAGGGTTTTATCAACTAAGCACACCCTCCTGATTGCATTCCTTAGTTAAGGGCAATTAGATTAAGGTGACCATATTTTTAAAATGAAATCCGGGGACATATTTTTTTTTTACTAGTAATGGTGGCAATCAGCGACTCTCTGCCTATCGCCGCTGCCGCCCGCCTCACAGCCTCTCAAGTCTTACTCTCCAGGCCCTGGCTACTACTGGGTGGGGAGCGGAGGAAGATCACTCCGCCAGGGAAGGCAAGGAGATAAGCAGGCAGGCGGCTGGCCGGGACTTGAACCAAGACAGAAGAACATGCGAGCGGAGCTGAATGGGCATGCACCCGAAACTGAAGAAATATTCCCTCCGTTCCGACCAGCACATGATCATCAGAAAGGGGCACAGATAATGGAAAAAAAAATACACCCCCTAAGCTCGTAGGAGTGGGGGGGGGGTGTAATTCAGATTTTTATTTTTTAATTCTGCACTGACTGTCTTTGAAATTGCCCCAGCCCCTGTTCAAATCAAATCCGGGGACAATACCTGAGGACAGACTTGGTCCGGGGACAGTGCCCTCAATCCGTGGACTGTCCCTGGAAACCGGGGATGTCTGGTCACCCTAAGTTAGATTCCAGGAGGTAAATGTTACATGAGCCATCTGCCTTTACTCAAGATGGCCACAGCTAGAAATTCTTGTGTAGTGTTTTTCAAAGTGATTTCTCAACAAAATAAAGTGCTAATTCTAAACTGGAACACCATCCTAATTAGACAATATATATTATTATATCAACGTATTTGCAAACATTCTCAGATTGAACATCCTCTAACCCCATAACCCTGAAAGTTGTGTGAAATATCTACGGAACAACTGCACATTCACCTGTACGGCAATAATATATGTTCTCAGAGGAGCACAGAGTCAGGCATGCAGCTCTATTTTAGAAAACCTGGTGTGCGGAAAGGAACCAATTCCACAAAACGCTGGAGACTGGACCACTAATACTAATACAATACAGGGTGTATTGTTGTTTGAAAATACAATGCATTCAGTTGTTTTTCTGAGTCTTATATACCCCATGTAGTCCATTACATGCTCTTGCTGTTGCAGCAATATTTAAAAAAATATATTGTGTGACAGAGAGAGGCTCTGTCGCTATAAGTTTATAGGAAAAGGTGACCCAGGAATCTCATTAAAGGTTAATGCAAGGTTCAGAACTAGCATCTCTCCAGATTCTGTAGTTCTGAATCAGAAAATGCAATCCTGGGTCCAGGTTTTGCTAAATGCCTGCAACCTGGCTCACTACACAGGTGTGCAGGGTCATAATATAGTTAGGTCTGAGAATTGCTCAAGGCTCTCATTTTGGAGACAGCTTCCAGTTTGGAGATGGAAGGTCTCACCGGGGTCAGGGGGCCTCAGCCAGAAGCCACGAGACAGAGGTCTCATCGACGGGTCAGAGAGCCCAGCCAGAAGCCACGGGACAGAGGTCTCATCAAGGGGTCAGAGGACCCAGCCACAAGGCAGCGGATCTCGGTTCCAGGATTTAAGTCAGCTCCTATTAGGGGTGTTAGGAGAACCCCAATCCTTAAAGGAACACTAAAGGTTCCCGTTTTTTTTTTTTAAAACAACAAACATGTTATACTTACCTCCACTGTGCAGCTCGTTTTGCACACAGTGGCCCCGATCCTGGTCTTCTGGGGTCCCTCGGCGGCTGTTTCAGCTCCTCCCCGCAAGGACTCTACACCATAATGCGAGCAAGCTCGCATGGTGTGGAGTTACTGCGGGCGCGCTCCCGTGATACAGCGGCGGCCATAGCCGCCGACTGTATCACTCGGCCCCGCCCACCGGCATGCTGCGTCATTGGATGTGATTGACAGCAGCGCCAGCCAATGGCTGCGCTGCTTTCAATTCATCCAGTGTAGCCAATCAACGGCCAGGCTCAGGAACTCGGAGGATGACGGGAGCGAGCGCGGGACTTTCGAGGGGCCAGGTAAGTAAAACGGGGGCTCGGGGGGGGGGGCGGCATTGTCGAATGTTTTTTCACCTTAATGCATAGGATGCATTAAGGTGAAAAAACATGTACCTTTACAACCCCTTTAATCCAGAGGTGGGCCACACAGCAGGGCACTGCGACTGAAGGCTAGAGAGCCAAGTGTTCTGAGAGAACTGAAAGACACCGTCAAAGGACTGGTAAGAGGAGCAGCCGTGCTGCCAACACATAAGCCAGGTGGCTTGGTAGTTTTGTTAATTCATGTTATGTGGAAGAAACCCCTGCGTGGGCAACTGGTGTATAAATAAACTTTCCTTTATTCAATAAAAGTGGGCTGCCACGCCCTAAAACTACAGTTTGGACTGGGGCAGCTCATTGTAAATGCACCTGCTACTTGAGTTTAATTCCCCAATCTCACAACTGGTATCAAGACATAAGAGCAGAGAGAGTACATAATCTTTATGTTACACTTAAATTAAAGGAGAAGTATTGGATACTCACCTATATGCTGCAGCATTGGTTTAATGCTGCAGCTGTCCCACGTCGCTCAGCTCTCGGTCTGCTCGGATCAGTGAGTGGCGACTGTCAGGGCAGGGGAGAATATGGGAGTGGCAGGCTCCAATTCTCAGCCGCAGGCTGAAAGGCATAGCCAGCTGTCAATCAGACAAGGGGCGTATGCAATCAATATTGTCGGGATGCTTCCCGTAACTAGAGTGGATCTGCCCTGTCAGCTGATAGAGGGCAATAGTCTGCTATCAGCTGACTCAGGGTCATGGGAATACAAAAGTAAGTGTACTCCTGTGACCCCCAAGAGAAGTATGGCCAAAAAGCTTTGGCCATACTTCCCTTTTAATATTATACAAAAGAGGCCCAACAAGGTTTTCATTCAACATAATGATACAGGATATTTGTCTGTTTCAGCATCAGTATTGTGAACTATAAGTAACAAACCTAGGGATATCCCATTCAAGGATTAGGGGTTAGGGAACAGAACAACTTGGAAGGGAATAGAGGCAAGTAAGGGACAAGGTAAATGGAAAATGTAGCGCTAAAAAGTTAAGTAAGCAATATTCAAATAATCAAATGTTGCTATACACATTAAGGTAGGTCACAAAGTGTGAAAACATAACCTATATAAATATAACTCATATATGGAAGATTATGTAAAATGTCCAAAATGAATGAACCAATCCATGTAGTGAACACAAAGTCCAGTATAAAATAGTTGTTGCTCAGAAGTGAAGCACAGTGATATAGTGAACACGTGGAAACATCGAGGTGTTGCATCTTCATTCAAAATAATAGGGTATGTACTCTTACCAGAGATGGTGGACTCGAATGTTGATGACAACGAGTCAATCGAGCAGAGAGAGCCAAGATGGGCAGTCTTCCACAACGACCATGGGAACCCAGGCGTTTCCAGGAGCAGCTTCCAGGGGTCTTGCAGGTGACCGTAAGGCTGAGAAACCAAGTTGAAACAGCCGGATGGAAGTGCCCAAAAAAACTAATTGCGGAAAATGTAAAGAGAAAAAAGAAGGGCTCCACATGGTATAGATCAAAAAGGATGTTTTATTGAATAAATACAGATTGACATCCGTAGTAATAAAAATTTGTGATCACAAAAGTAAAAAGGAGCAATATGGGGAGCAATAAGCCAAGGCCGACGCGTTTTGTAGACTTCAACAGGGGCGTATTTTCTCTTTACATCTTCCTCGATGAGAGTTTTTTTTTGGCACTTCCATCCTGCTGTTTCAAATTGGTTCCACAACCTTACGGTCACCTACAAGACCCCTGGAAGCTGCTCCTGGAAACGCCTGAGTTCCCAAGATCTTTGTGGAAGACTGCCCATCTTGGCTCTCTGCTCGATTGACTCGTTGTCATCGACATTCGAGTCCACCATCTCTGGTAAGAGTACATATCCCATTATTTTGATTGAAGATGCAACACCTCAATGTTTCCACGTGTTCACTATATCACTGTGCTTCACTTCTGAGCAACAACTATTTTATACTGGACTTTGTGTTCACTACATGGATTGGTTCATTCATTTAGGACATTTTACATAATCTTCCATATATGAGTAATATTTATATAGGTTATGTTTTCACACTTTGTGACCTACCTTCATGTGTATAGCAACATTTGATTATTTGAATATTGCTTACTCATCTTTTTAGTGCTACATTTTACATTTACCTTGTTCACCAATCTTTGTCACATTTTTATGTAGCAGCTTTCCACGTTTCACCATTGGGTTAGCGCAGTATAATTCACTTTTTACAAGGAAGGGACATAGAGACATAGACCTCAAACAGGAGAGACCAGCAGAAGAAATGAGAATAGAGAAAAAAACAAAAATGGGGGAGGGCCTATCGGAGGACTTTGGAAATGTCTGTTTTGTAGCAGTAAAAACATGAGTAAGCAAACAAAATTCTGATTTGGTACAGTTGAACATTTTTTTATTTAGAAGAGCTTTCACAGAGTCAACCCAGTCACTAAAATTTCATACAAGTGTAGCGCCCTTCCCCGCCTTCTCCCCTCTCTTTATGGCTGTACTGTATGATTCGTCTAGGGGTATCTGGGAGAAGGGGGAAAGATGTACACCACCAGCTCGGCTCTCTGATGTAGTATGCAGAGATATGAGCAAAACCGTTACCCTCGGGTCTGCGTTTTAGGCCGGAGCCTCAGCTTCTCCTGTGGAGAACGATTGCCACTGTCACAGACAGGGACACTTAGTTTCCAGTATCACGAGTTCCACACCATAAAAAGTCCAACACTGCTTTATTTGCTTTGGTCAATAGGTAGGCTGGTTGAACTTTTAAAGAACAGACAGGGTGTGGGAAAGAGTAGGTCCAGGCACAACTTAATGAATAAAGTTTCTCCTGTTCCGGTTAGTGCAAACAGGCTTGGCGCACAGTCGCTACCACCGACTGTGAATTTGAACCCTGCCACTGACCTGGGTGAACGTTGAGGCCCCTGCCACAAGCCTTAGATGAGGCCTGCCACTGACCTGATGAAGATGGGTCTCTGCCACAGACCATGAGAACATGAAATACCTCCATTAGGACAAACGACCCCTGTCAGAGGAAGACATCCATCCGGACGGTCACCAGAGGCCCACACCGTCACCGGCCAAATGCTGCACCGGCTCTTCGGGAGGGTCACCTCTCCGGTCCCTTACGCCCTGGATTCAGGCACCCAATACCGGGGGCACCTTAGGAATGCTTCGCCCTCGCGGGACCCAGTGGAAGGTACTGGGCCCCAGGTCTTCCAGTAAAGTACCTCACCCCAGGCTGAAGGTGCCTGGGATGGAACTCGACTCCATGCGCCCAGGCCAATGGCGCTTGGGCACAGACAAACTGCAGCAACCCCCCAGGCTGAAGGTGCCTGGGGAATGGACCTCGTGCGCAAGATGTCCGCCCCCTTTATATCCTCTCCCAGCAGGCACAGCGGGTTCCCCGCCCCGCCCTACTACTGCCGCGAGAGGACACAAAGGGCACGGCTTTAGAATGGTAGTTCAACCCCGGTCCCAGGTGACAGCGCCACCTAGGGACCGCAGGGAACATGACACCATTCATACCTCCCACACTCCAAAGTGTCCATAAATCCCTAAAAATCAATGTATCTGGGCCATCTAGTGCCCAGATACACCCCACTAAATTTGACACCCGCTACACTCTCCCCCCAGCAATTTGACACTGGTCCCCAGTGTCTGGACCAAGTCATGCCCCAAAGGGAGCCAACATAACCCAATCCAAAGTCTGCTTCAAAAAATGCGCAAAAAAATATAAATTTAAGAAACTGGTAGTTGTGCCTGAACCTGACATAGAAGGAAAAAGGAAAAGGGAAACAACACATAACAGCATACATATCACAATAACACCAATGACACTTTTCCCCCCGCCCGCATCACTAACTAAGACCCGCCCCATTCTCAGCGGTCTTGACGGACGTTCTCCTGCAGAGAGGACAAAAGAAAGTTAAACACACAAATTCCCTGACACGTGTAGGTGTTGGAACGAAAAAATCTCCCCAAAAAGAAATCCTTTCCTTCCAAGAAGTATGTGGTGTAAAGTGAATAACGTTGCGCAACACTGCCACCTGGTGACAGTGCCACGGTAAAAGCACTTGTTGAATCCTTGAACAAACTCTTTTTTTTTTCTTCTGTACTCTGGCCCTAACTACACCCCAAAGTCCATGATCACTTTGCAGGAGGGAAGAAAAAGGGAAAACAACAGCAACAGTCCCCCATTCCTCCAAAGAGCACAACACTCGTTAAACTCGGGTACAGTTCCTGGGTTTCCGGGAAGGAAAAACAAACCCCGGAAAGTTCAGCAAACTTGCAAGGCACAAAGAAAGTAGTCTTTTCTCCTACAGGTAGAATCTGGGATGCGGCAAGACAAGGGGTTTAAAATGTTGATCCACAGTCTCTATGTGATATTCGACATCCTCCCCTTCTTTCTTTCGAATCAACACTTTGTCAGCATGGATGTGCCGACCCAACATCCACTCTGCTTTACAGTCCTTAAATCTTTGAGATGCTTTTGGGGAACAAGCGAGGTACTTGCCTGCGTGTGGGACTTTGATGTGTGTCCACACGAAATCATTATACCAGCGTTCCCTGCAGACTTCTACTTCGTAAAGTAGCTCCTTAGATAAGTATGGGTACTCCCACCCATACTCGTTGGCAACTTTCTGGCAGAACAAACGTTGTAACCTAGACAAGGGAGGCATGGTAGAGCGGTCTCCCTCACCCGGCAGGACGATCAAATCCGGATAGCGAGGTGCCTTGACCACCTTTGATTTGGGCATAGGCGCCCGCAGCGACAGTCTCTTGTCCCCGGTGGTAGATGCAGGAGGCACCGGGGACTGAAGGGCAGGCAGGGGACGGGGTCCCTCCTCAGGTGCTGGTGCCTCCACCCGGGGTGTACTATCCCCTGTGGACATAGGTGGATCCCTGGTTCTATGGGATGAGGAGAGAGGCATCTTCTCCCAGCCCTTCTCAGCAAATAGTTTGTCTATGGCGACGTCGTCTCCCACATCGGAGACTGACTCCAGGTCGGAGGTGTCACACTCCTCCGCGGGCAGGTAGTTAGTAGTGGACACCAAATCACTCCCACCCACGGGCTCAAGGGGCCGTGAATCCCCGACACCTCCGTCCCAAGACCAAGTCCCGTTCCCTGGCTTACCTAGACCCAAACTTGTAAAGGATGTCCAGGACTCTTCCTACCGGATCCATCCGGGCCAGGCAAGCGCAGGGGTTGTCCTCCATCTCGGCCGCTGGAAGCTCTCACAAGACCGACCTTCCTTGTTGGCGCTGGGAGTAGGGAAACTGTGGTGACCGAAGCAGCATCTCCGGATTTTGCATTCTCCATCTCTTTGCTCGCGACCTCCACGGAGGTCTCTACAGTGCGCGGAGGGATGGCTGTCCAAGCATTGACTTCTCCTTCTTGAGTGGCGGCGCCTTATGTAGGGCTGAGGTGGAAGACCCGAGGTCTCTCTATGGATTGCTCCACCTCAAACGTGAACTCCCCGCAGGCCTCACAGCGCCTGAATGGCTTTAACTGTACCACCAGTCCCGTAAATCCGGGACAAATCATACCCAGGGCCTCAACATCCTTGCAGGTGTACAAGGCGAATCGTCCCCGGGGCTTGAGCCGAATCCCTGTATCTGTGATTGGAGCAGCAGTTGAAGTCATCCTCGTAATTTTAGAGACTGGAACCCACGAGGCATTACTGATCATGGTGACTGATTGCTACTCCATCGCGCACTGCATAACTGGCGCCAAAGTCCCCACGTGTACCTCTTCACATGGCCGGACTCCTCCCCCTTGGCGCACTAGTTTGCGGGCTTTCTTCCTGTCACGCCCACGAACTGTGCAGGGAGGGTGTGCCTGCTGGCGCAGTGGCCAATATGGCCGACCTACTCGAAACTCTTCTGGGCAGCAAAGTTCAAACTCCGATAGCTTCGGCTCCATTGCATAAACACAAATCCCGGACTTGGAGCCCCCACTTGTAGCACCCTTCCCTGCCTTCTCCCCTCTCTTTATGGCTGTATGATTCGTCTAGGGGTATCTGGGAGAAGGGGAAAGATGTACTCCACCAGCTCGGCTCTCGGATGTAGTATGCAGAGATATGAGCAAAACCGTTACCCTCGGGTCTGCGTTTTAGGCCGGAGCCTCAGCTTCTCCTGTGGAGGATGATTGCCTCTGTCACAGACAGGGACACTTAGCTTCCAGTAACACAAGTTCCACACCATAAAAAGTCCAACACTGCTTTATTTGCTTTGGTCAATAGGTAGGCTGGTTGAACTTTTAAAGAACAGACAGGGTGTGGGAAAGAGTAGGTCCAGGCACAACTTAATGAATAAAGTTTCTCCTGTTCCGTTTAGTGCAAACAGGCTTGGCGCACAGTCGCTGCCACCGACTGTGAATTTGGTCCCTGCCACTGACCTGGATGAAAGTTGAGGCCCCTGCCACAGGCCTTAGATGAGGCCTGCCACTGACCTGATGAAGATGGGTCTCTGCCACAGACCAGGAGAACATGAAATACCTCCGTTAGGACAAATGACCCCTGTCAGAGGAAGACATCCATCCGGACAGTCACCAGAGGCCCACACCGTCACCGGCCAAATGCTGCACCGGCTCTTCGGGAGGGTCACCTCTCCGGTCCCTTACGCCCTGGATTCAGGCACCCAATACCGGGGGCACCTTAGGAATGTTTCGCCCTCGCGGGACCCAGTGGAAGGTACTGGGCCCCAGGTCTTCCAGTAAAGTATCTCACCCCAGGCTGAAGGTGCCTGGGATGGAATTCCACTCCACGCGCCCAGGCCAAGGGCGCCTGGGCACAAATGAACCGCAGCAGCCCCCAGGCTGAAGGTGCCTGAGGAATGGACCTTGTGCGCAAGATGTCCGTCCCCTTTATATCCTCTCCCAGCGGGCACAGTGGGTTCCCCGCCCCGCCGTACTACTGCCGCGAGAGGACACAAAGGGCACGGCTCTAGAATGGTAGTTCAACCCCGGTCCCAGGTGACAGCGCCACCTAGGGACCGCAGGGAACATGACACCATTCATACCTCCCACACTCCAAAGTGTCCATAAATCCCTAAAAATCAATGTATCTGGGCCATCTAGTGCCCAGATACACCCCACTAAATTTGACACCCGATACACTCTCCCCCCAGCAATTTGACACTGGTCCCCAGTGTCTGGACCAAGTCATGCCCCAAAGGTGGCCAACATAACCCAATCCAGAGTCTGCTTCAAAAAATGCGCAAAAATTTTTTTTTTTTTAAACTGGTAGTTGTGCCTGAACCTGACATAGAAGGAAAAAGGAAAAGGGAAACAACACATAACAATGTATCTGGGCCATCTAGTGCCCAGATACACCCCACTAAATTTGACACCCGCTACACAAGTTTCAAAGGTAATTGTCAAGATTTAAAAATCTGTAGCTTTTATCATTAAAATAATATCTGATGATCCTTATGGTCCGTACACACGATTCGAATATCGTACGACAGATCGTACGACTTTTTTTGCTTAATAGTCGCAAGTACAAATTGAATAGGCCATGAAAATTCTCGTACGACAGAAAAAAAAACGGAAGAGATGTCATGTGTTGTAATGTATTTGTATTGTATTTTCGGACGACAACTATACTGACGAAACGAAAATCGTACGATCTGGTGTCGTACGAGCAAAAGTTTCGTGCTTGTCCGATCTAATAATATAGGATGAACTGTCGTGATCGTCTCTCGAAAGTAGTGTACACACGATCCGAAAATCGTACGATTCTTCCTCGGACGATCGCTTTCGTCCGATATTCAGATCTTATGTACGGGCCATTGGGCAAGGTTCTTTGTGCATGCACTACCTGTATTTGGGTGACAACGCTTGTCCTTGCCTCACAACTGTGCTTCTGCGTTGTCACCCTTTCACAAAGGGCTTTTCATTAATAAAATTGGGGGCATTGTTTGTAATTACTGAGCAATCACTGAACATCCTTATTCTCAATAAAGGAAAAAGACGGGTTTCGGCCGACCTCCAGTTGGAGAGATTTTAACGTAATGGCTGATGGTTAGTGACAGGAAACTGAAAAATATGTTTTTAATTTCTATCTCTGTGATGGCACCTACTTAGTAAGCTTTCCACTTGCGAATGCACCCGCTCAGCAATTAGATTTTTTTTTTAAAAGCCAATGGCGTGTGAAACACACCCAAAAACTCCACCCGGTGCCAAAAAAAGTGCACACACATAAAGAGTGACACAAAACGTGCAACGGGTGTTACACTTGTCCTCCACGTGGAAGGACCTTACCCTGATCCCCCGGGGCGTTAGGCTCCTGACGGGGACTGAGGTACATCACGTGGTCCATCTGGCCGAAACCAGACGGACCCCTTTCTCTGGAGGGTCTGCCGAAACAGACCCACCCAATACTCGGTGGGGCTCCCCCGAAGGGAGACCCCATGAGAGCAGGCAAACTAAGCCAGAAGGCCATGTCCACCGACTCCCAAGTCGTTCAGGGCAGGCCCGAGGACCTACACCCTACTAAACACACTGTGACAAACGTGCAGACAACCAACAAAAAAGTGACAAACACGGGGTTAAATAATAAGAAAGTGGGGAGAAGGAAGGTGGGAGAGTGAAAAGTGGCCATTGTGTAATACAATGGCCAAGCGCTCCGGCCAGGAATAAAAAATTCCTCCGGTCCCAGCCAAAAGGCCCGGCCCAGGAGGCAGGTGCTAAAAAACCGTGTTCATGGTGCAGTGACCGTGGTGCCATATATCAATGTGACCCTCATTCACAGTGATCGTCTGGCACCCTTGGACTGCCACTCCAAGGGCACATACACCATGGGCTTTTCGGTTCCTATCCGACCCCCCGACCGGTCAGTGCAGCCCTCTGTCCTGCTGATAGAGAGCCCTTCAAGGTTTTCTCAGTGAGAGCTGCCCCTTTTACAGCCTCCACCGATACTAGCCCTTCCAGACTCACATCAACCCGGCGGATTTGCATGGCCGCACCCCGCCTCAGATACAGGGATTGGCCAGCTCCTCCCTCCAGGTCGCCAACAAGGACAGCACTTACACCATCCGGCCAGAAGGCCAGAATAAGACTCGGCAAAAAGACCAGACCAAATGCAGCATTCCATCCTCACCAGGAGCACCCTTCCAGACGGCTCAGACTCAACCATAAACTGGCCCCCAGTTTACTGTCGGGCAGCCGGCATGGCCCCTACCGAAACCATCCTTCCAGGTGCTAATGACGCCGTTGGATTTGCATCAGCCCTCCACAGATAGGAGGTGCTTCAGCGCATCCTCTGGCAACTGATAAGAACAGATACTACACTTGATCTTAGCCAAAAGAGCCTCGTCACGGCACCCTGGAATCTGTGGTCCTAACACTAAACTATTAGTGTCCCCACAATGGAGGCACATGCATTCTGATGGATAGATGGGGACAGGTGGACTGAAGGGGAGCCCACCCCTTCTTAAAGGGTGCCGTGACGAGGCTCTGTGGCTTGCGCATGCATTTGCAAATGCGTGCGGACTAAACCCCTGTTTTTAATGCACTGTTAGACAGGTTTAATTGGTTGTCTGCGAGCTGGTCGGTAAGTAGGCTTTGGTTTTTTCCTGGGCATTCCCCAGGCTTTGTTGTCACATGCCTCTATGCAGTGAAAAGGGTTCAGACAACAGACTGCCCAATTTAATAGATGCATTAGGGTGTTTGTACAGTGTACGTAGCCACTTTATGAAGCTTCGTGGAAAGCCCATACGTCAGCATTGCTAACCCTATTTGGCATTGTAAGGGCAAAGAGCCGCAACTACAGAAGGATACCTTGAGCGCATTCCAGGTGAAGCAACTTGGATAAAAAAAAAAAAAATACTCCTGAACCCTTTTCACACCTATTTAAAGCTTACAGTCTTGCTCCTCACCATTTCCCCTCTTTTCACTGCAGGGGCGGATCCAGAGTCTTTTCTCGGGAGGGGCACTGCCAAAAAATATGTGTTTTTTGTGGGAAATTTATCGGGGAAATAGCTGGTGTCGGCGCTTCAATCATCCCGGCACCATGGTTGTTATGGTGTCAGGATGATTGAAGCGCATTATTTCTATTATTACATTGTAATATAAAATTAAATAGTTCAATGCAGAATCAGTGGGAGCCCCGAGTGTGTGACTTGCCACCGTCGCCTGCAATTAGTGGGAGCCCTGAGCGTGTCACTTGCCACACGTTGTGGATTGTCACTTGCCACGTCACCTGCCACATCTTGTGGATTGTCACTTGCCACATCACCTGCCACACCTTGCGGATTGTCACTTGCCACACCTTGTGGATTGTCACTTGCCACTGACCTGCCACACCTTGCTGATTGTCACTTGCCTGCCACCAGATGCAGATTGTCATTTGCCACGTCACCTGACACAATTTGTGGATTGTCACTAACTTGCCTGCTAAGGTGTAGTTTTGGTTGTCTTTTGCTGTGTCCCAGACTCCCAGAGTCAGGCAGCAGAGAGATAATGTAATCTCTCTGCTGCCTGCACAGTGAGGGCGGAAGTCACTGCAGGAATGCAGGGCAGTCACGGGCGGTGAGTGACGAGCCTGCTCTCTCACTCTCACCTGCGCTGCCAACACACTGAGCAGCATGGTCTGCCCACGAACCGCGCCGCCCGCCCACAAACTGCGCCACAAGCGGAGTCGCCCGCGTTCTTACCCGTCTGTGGAGCTGCACGCTATCGCACCTGCCTGCAGAGCGGCCCAACGTGACTCACTGACGTCACTCGTTGCTAGACGCCAAGCGGCCCAGGCGTTAGCAACGAGTGCAGGGAAGAGGTTCCACCCACCTCCTCCTCCGCTCCTGGTATCGTGTCAGTGCGCTGCGTAACTACATTAGACGAATCTCTCTCTCGGCGCCGCTGATCGGCTGATGTGATAAACTGAGAGAGAGACTCAGAGAGGCAGTGGCAGCCGCAGAACAAGTACTGTATATACTCGAGTATAAGTCGACCCGAATATAAGCCGAGGCACCTAATTTTACCCCAAAAAACTGGGAAAACTTATTGACTCTAGTATAAGCCTAGGGTGTCCATCTGCATGCCTCACTGTGTCTCACTTTGTCTCACTGTGCCCATGCCTCACTGTGCCCATGCTTCACTGTGCCCATGACTAGACTGATGTTTAACATGGCCGGTACCGGGTCCGCAAAATCACCAGAGAAATGACCGTTTAACATTGGAGTCTATGGAAGGAGTGCCCGGGTTTGAAAAATCGGTTCTCCCCGGCCGTAGGTCTCCCAGACACCAAACTTTGAACACTTATAAAGGAGACATGGGGCTACATGTGTGCCAAGTTTGGGGTCCAGGGGACCTATGGCCGGCCGGTACCGGGTCCCCAAAGTCCAGGAGATCAGGCACAAAAAAAAAGAAAACAGAGCAAGCAAGTGAGTGTGACAGATGGTCTCGGGGGGGGGGGGGCAATTGCCCTGCTGCCCCCCCCCCCCCTGGAAGTTTTCATTTTATTACTTTTCACAAAATGCAAATACAACGTAGAATGCTCACTATTAGCACCTCCAGCAAATCCAAATTTAGTTTTCTTGCCATTTGAATCTTTACAATCGACACTTCCAAGTGTGTTGCGTCCCTGCTGTGCCTCCCCCTAAACGGCTACATCACTAGCATCTAGTCCAATATTATTATGACTGGGTGAACCTAGGGGAAGTTTGGTAAACCAGGGCAGGACTGAAAGCACAACCAGTAGATTTTAAAGTATGAGCAAAGTTTGCCATCTCACCCAGCCTGCCAGAGGCTGTTGAGGTCCATTGCTTACACATTCTTGAGTCTTCCGGTATTGTACTATAGCAAGGGAGGTCTTTCAGCAAAAAAAAAAAAACGACCTACAAGTGTTTCTGTAAGGGTGGAAAAAAAAAATCACATTGATCTAGCCAATCTTACTTTGCATAAATTTTACACACCATTGCCAGTGGTGTAATGTTGATGAAGTGCTATGTAAATTCACACTATTCAGAGCTCAGCAAGACAGCATCCTATTACCGCAGTCTGTATAAGCAGGTTATCTTATCACTTAAGCATCGGATCTGATCCCGGCTTTTTTATAATCATTTTCATTGTCTGTAAGGAAAGTACTGATTATTTCTAGCTTATATTTTATTGTTCTGTTCATCCCCTCCGATGCCAGTGGAATCACACAATGTGATTACTCGAACAGAACTAGTGTAGATTGTAAGCTCTAACGAGCAGGGCCCTCTGGTTCCTCCTGTTTTAAATTGTATTGTAACTGTACTGTCTACCCTCATGTTATAAAGCGCTGCGCAAACTGTTGGCGCTATACAAATCCTGTATAATAATAATATTGAGTAGGTTGGACATGTTGTGGCAGAACTAATCAATGGTGATGAAAGATTGGCGATCTCAAGAATGCAAAAAGGCAACATCTGCGCCTGTGTCTATTATGATCCTGAAAATAATGTTTTTGTGGTGGTTCACCATTTTCTGACTTAATTTCCATGGCTGGCTCTGATGCCAAAGTTTTCTTTTGTCTTGTTGGATGCATTTTTCCTAGGCACACACCTGCTGGGCTCAAAGTGATTATAAAGTCTTGTTTTTTGTTTTTTTTCAATAAAAATAATAAGCATGTTATACTTACCCTGTGTAGTGGATTTGCACAGAACAGCCCTGATCCTCCTCTTCTTGGGTCCCTCTTCTGTGCTCCCGGCCCCTCCCTCCTGTCTAGTGCCCCCAGAGCAAGCAGCTTGCTCTGGGGGCACCCAAGCCAAGTCATAGCTTCCTGTGTCAATTCAGACACATTCAGGCCCCACCCCCTCTCTCTCCTGACTGGCTGACTGACTTTGACAGCAGCAGGAGCCAATGGCGCCGTTGCTGTGTCTCAGCCAATCAGGAGGGAGAGTCTCAGACGGCCGAGGCACTTGTGGACATCGCTGGCCAGAGATGGGGCTCCGGAAAATGTTAGTGGGTGCTGGGACAGCTGCTGCACACAGAAGAATGCATTAAGATAAAAACACTTCTGACTTTACAACCCCTTTAAAGTAGATCTAAACCTTAAAATGGTTGTAAACCCTTACATATTCCTAGTGAATTTACTGGTCTCGGGTAATACACAGAGATTAATCAAATCCTCCTACATAAGTATAGTGCACTCACCCCAGCCTTTACCTGCTTTTCTTAATTTGGCTCCTCCGCAGGAAAGACTGAGGCACACCGCACTACATGCCCGTACCCTCCTGGATGGGGAGGTTGAGCGGTGTTAGTTTTCTCGGGCCTGCCTACGGCTGGTGTTTGAATCCTCCCAAGCTGATCTCACCTCTGGCTTGGCCAGAGACAAGTCCCTAATTCTCCCCAGTAAAGCCACTGTCCACACCAACTGAAAGTCCAACTTCTGTATTTATTTCACATGGATAATAAATAGTCCCTTTGAGAGCAGACAGGTTGAGACGAGACACAGGTCAGATAAGGTGGGAGAGAGGTCCAGGCACAAACACAAATCTTGGTTCTCTTACTGTTCTGATATGCACGAACAGGTTTGGTGTGCGATCTTTATCACAGACCTTTAAATATGAAAGTCACTGCCACTGACTTGTTGAAGATGGTCACTGCCACTGACCGGGTGAAAAGGGCCTTCTTGGAGAACTTGGCCCATGTCAAAGAGAAAAACATCCCTCCGGAGAGTTACCAGAGGCCCTCACTGTCACCACGACTCTGCGCTGGGTCTTCTGAAAGGGTCACCTCCCCGGCCTCCTCGATCCAAGATACGGGTACCCTCGCAAGGCGGTACCCTGGGAGCTCTCGATCCTTAGCGGACCCCAGCTGAAGGTTGCTGGGCCCCGGACCTCCTATTTAGTATCTCACCCCAGACTGAAGGTATCTGGGATGGAACAGCAACTCCACCCCCAGGCCTAGGGCACCTGGAGGCAGCACACACAGGCCTCCGGGCCTAGGGCACCCAGAGACGACACACCCAGGCCTAAGGTGCCTGGGCGTGACCTCGAACCCCTTCTGTAAGATGGCCGCCCCTTTTTATACCCTCTCCCGACAGGAACAGCAGGTTCCCCGCCCCGCCGCACTGCTGTCAAGAGGGGACAAGAAAAGGCACAACCCTGTACCGTGGTTCAACCCGGGCGTATGGCAACAGCGCCACCTATAGGCCCCAGGGATCTACACACCAGTACCATCTCCCAGGGACAGAAATGGTCCATGAACCCTAACAATTTGTGTATCTGAGCCTTATTACCACTCAGATAATTCCCTTAAATATAGCACCCCGCTACAGATTCCCCCCTCTTAATAGACACTGGTCCCCAGTGTCTGGAGTAGACCCATGCCTCTCAGGCCTGAGTCAGCATAAGTCCAATCCAGAGACAGACTATCAAAAAAAAAGACAATTTAGAAAAACACTGGGGAAAAGAAATAAAACACAGAAGGGAAAAGGGAGAAATGCACATGTGTATAAAACATTTGAGATCACATAAAATTTTCAATAAAATTTACATTACATTTACATTTCCCTCCCAATGCACTAGCTAAGACCCACCCTGAGCAGTCTTGCTTGGCGTTCACCTGCAGGGGAAAGAAAACACACCTAAAATAACAGTAGTTAGAATGAAGAGGCTCTCCCCTAGTAAAGAATCCCTTCCTTCCAACAAGTAAGCTTGCATAATGCCTTATCATCCTTTAATAGTTACGCAACACCGCCACCTAGTGGTAGTGCCAACGTCAGAACACTCACCCCCACAGAAACTTTTCTTCTGCACTGCGGGGTAAAACTTCCTCTTCTTCTTGATCTGTGACCCTGAACTGTCTACAACCCCAAAGTCCTTGTTATCTTTGCGGTAGGGAGGGAGGGAAGAACAACAAAACAGCAACAGCTCCCGCTCCTCCAAAGAGTAGACTACCCTTTAACTTAGGGCAAAAGTTCCTGGGTTTTCAAGGAGAAAGAAAAAAAAATAGAGTCTTGTCTCTCACAGGTAGTAGTGTGGGTCAGGCAACACCAATGGCTTCCAATGTCTATCGAAGGTGTCTATGTGATACTCAACATCATCCTTGTCTTTCCTACAAATGAGTACCTTGTCCGCATGGATATGCCGACCCAACATCCAAGCAGCTTTACAGTCCTTGAACCGCAGAGTGGCCGCGGGTGAACATGAGTAGTATCTCCTGGCCTGGGGTACTTTGATGTGTGTCCACACAAAGTCCTCGTACCACCATTGTCTACAGGCCTCCACTTCAAATAAAAGTTCCTTTGGTAAGTACGGGTACTCCCACCCATACTCGCTGGCAACTCTCTGATTGAAGAGCCTCTGCAGCCGGGACAGTGGCAGCATGGTAGCACGGTCTCCCGCGCCAGGCAAGACGATGGCTTCAGGGTGCCGAGGTACTTTAACTACCCCCGGACCAGTTGCAGGGGCCCGCAGTGACACCTAACTTGTCTCGGCTGTCGAACCTGGTGCCTCCAATGATGGAGGAGCAGGCAAGGGGACAGATCCCTCCTCAGGCTCGGAAGCCACCACCCGGGGTGTATTTTCCCCAACGGACATGGGTGAGTCCCTAGTACTATGGGACAAGGACAGGGGCATATTATCCCATCCCTTTCTCTCGAACAGTTCATCAATGGCGGTGTCATCACCCGCATCAGAGATGGACTCCAGATCGGAGGTGTCATATTCCTCCACAGGAAGGTAACTCCTGGCACAGGACAAATCACCCCCTCTAGCTGATTCACTGACATGTGAATCCCCAGGGCTAGGGGCCTTTAACAGAGTCTCTTCCCCCGGCTTACCTCGGCTTGAAGAAGAACCAGGACGTCCGGGACTTTTCCCTTCGGAGGCATCCGTTCCGAGTAAGCGCTGGGGCGTTGCTCCACCACGGCCGCGGGAAGCTTTCACGAACCCGATCTTCCTCTTGGGCGGTGGGAGAAAGGACTCTGTACTAACCGAAGCAGCATCCTCCGGTTTCTCGCTCGCTACAACGAGCTCCTCTTTGACTTCCTCCGAAGTCCCGTCAGTATGCGCAGGGGTGGCTGTACAAGCTCTAATTCCTCCCTCCAGAGTGGTGGCGCCTGTAAGGCAGTTGAGGTGGAAGGCCCGAGGCTTCTCTGTAGGTTGCTCGACCAAAAATAGAAATTCCTTACAGTTCTCGCATCGCCCGAATGGCTTTAGATGAACCACCAGTCCCGAGCAGCCGGGACAAATCACTCCGAGGGCCTCCACATCTTTACACACGTAGAGGGCAAATCTTCCCCGGGGCTTGAGCCGAATCCCCGTATCCATTAACGTAGTAGCGAATGAAGTCACCTTCATGGTAGTAGTAGTAGCCGGAACCCATGAGGCATGAGACGCCATGTTATCCATCCGCTGCTCAATTGCGCACTGACCTGTTTCGTGTCAAAGTCCCCACGTGCTACTCCACACATGGCCAGACTCCTCCCATCTCCTGCATCGTTCGCGGGCTTTCTGTATAGGCATGCCCACGAACTAGAAAACAAGGAGAGAGGCGCCTCTAAGTGCAGTAGCGTAAACAACGTTTATTGATGGTAAATACAAGATACACTCACATTTAGGTGAATGAATATAGGCGTATTAAAATGTCAGGATGACAATCAACAGCTGCAGGTCACGGGTCACAGGTTCCCAGCTCAGCATTGAAGGACAGGAGCGTCTCTGTGGATGGAACGGCCGGCTTCCGGGGACAACAATCCTGTGGGGTGTTCAAAACGAGGCTTGGGGCGCACATGTGGCTGGACTGCAGGGAGTGACGTCATCAAAGATGCCCATGAACTACACAGTCAGGGTTCTCCTCGTGGCGCAGTTCACAATATGGCTGACCTCCACGGAACTTTACTGGGGAATAAACTCACTCTTCTGGAGGGGTTTTCACACTTTCAACCGCAGACACATCCCGGACTCGAGCCCCCACGTATAGTGCACTCACCTAAGCCTTTACCTGCTTTTCTTAATTTGGCTCCTCCGCAGGAAAGACTGAGGTACACCGCACTACATGCCCGTACCCTCCTGGATGGGGAGGTTGGACGTTGTTAGTTTTCTCGGGCCTGCCTACGGCTGGTGTTTGAATCCTCCCGAAGTGACCTTGCTTCTGCCTTGGCCAGAAACAAGTCCTTTATTCTCCCCAGTAAAGTAACTGTCCACACCAACTGAAAGTCCAACTTCTGTATTTATTTCACATGGATAATAAATAGGCCCTTTGAGAGCCTATTTTGCCACAGTGGTAAATGACAGCTCACTCCCTCTCTCCTCCTCCATCCACACTAACCGGCTAGACAGATTGGTGGCGGGATATTGTATGTAGATTAATAGATGCTTCACCTCCCTGGTATTCTAAGACACAGGCTGGAGGGGCGTGACACAACCTGTGACTGGCAGAAATCCAAACACCCTATGTTATTGCCAAAAAATAATAAAGAGTTGATTTTAAATAAATATTTGTATGACAATTTAATAATAATTTATTAATAATTTATAATAATAATTTTTGCTTTGTTTTGTTTTTCGGATATGTGACCAGCAGCAGAGGACTAGAAGCTCCTCCTACCACTGTTTTCCCACAGACAGACTGGGAGAGATCTGGGTCATGTGACAGCTGTTTATCAAAGCAAAGTACTTCGATTTTTTTTTTATTAAAAGAATTACAGTGCCATCATCCACATACAGAAAGAGAAGGGATAATGTAAATTAACCACTTCCCGACCACCCTACAGCAAATTAACTGCTACAGACGGCTTCTGTACGCAGGATCACGTGATCCTGCACTTCTAGGTAGCGGGCCAGAATGCAGGCCGCCACCGTCGGCTTGTTCCCGCTGTGATTATACACAGCAGGAGCTGATCAGCGGGTACCGCAGACTCGATGTCCGCCGGCACGCACCAATCATTCAGTACAGAGGCAGAACGGCAGTCTGCCTATGTAAACAAGGCAGATTGTCGTTCTGTCAGTAGGGAAGGCAGAACTAAAGGCCAGTAAGGGAGGGTTATAACCCCTGTCAGGTTTTTTGTCATCTGTGTCCTGTTGTTGAGATTTTCCTTCAAGAGGAAATCCCTTCAAAGGGAAATCCCAGGTTGTCACCAGATCTAGTGTCCCTATTGGAAAATTTCCCCTTGTGTTTGTGTTCGTGTTCTGGTGACAACCCAAACTTTGAGATTTTCTTTCACTTTCACAAATGAAATCTCCCAAACAGAGGGGCAGACAGCAATAAAAACCTCACAGGAGTTCTAATCCCTCTTCACTCTATCGAAAACTTAAAGAACATTTTTTTTTGCCTTTAGTTACTATATACTTTTAACAGATCCCTAAAACTCATTTGTTCAGTTTTATTGTGTCTGTGCTGTATGTATTCCTCCATGGAGGGAGACTTTAAGCAACTTGCAGGATGTAGACAGGTAAGAATTCCATAAGAAGTTCCTTTCAGGTGATCACGGAAAGATGTTCCAGAGATCTGCAGCATGAAGAAAATACAACAAACTATCAGAAACTGTTTGATAGTGGAACATCCAAAATAACGAAGGCAGAAAATGAAGAAAATTCAGCTTTGGAGAAGCCTGCGGGCTGCAGGTTTCAGCACATATATTGCTTGTGTTCTGTCATATCCTAATACCCTGGATTCTCCAGAGCCAGATGCAGCGCTCTCTGTGTTCTTTTATTATCGCCCTTGGTGCAAATAGACCCCAGGCTTTATTCCATTTCTATTGATCACGCTACAGTCTAAATTGTAGAGGATCTTTTATTTTCTTGTGTTATATATATATATATATATATATATATATATATATATATTTATTTATTTCTTGAGGCTGCTGCCAGAACGGAATCCTATTGAGGTTACAGTGCTTACAATGAAGGTGCGATCAACTATTTCAAATGATGTTGTGCCAGAATTTTGTGGTGCATATGGACAAAGACATAGCTAGTGTATGAGCTGGTCTACTTGGAATAAGCTTTGTTACTGAGACTTAAAGAAAAATTTCAAGTATGAATATTTTTACATGGTTTCATTGGTTTAGCTTGAACCAATGTAACTATGTATATACCATACAAGTGGGATCCTTGTGGAAGCTGAAAATCACTGTAGTAAGGATCCGCCACTCAATTGATCTCCACTAGCTTCTGTGTCCCGTGTTGAGTATCTGCTCTGCTGTTTAATGCGGAGATCCACCCAAAAGGGGAAACTCTGCTTGTTCCACTGCCACATTTGGCACTTTTTTTATGGCACTTTTTTTATGGGGGGGAGGCGGATTCCTGGTTTTAACAGGCACCCGCTCCCATTTCTGGGTAAGATCAGCGATCTATGACATTTTCGGCCCCTCCTCCTTCTCTCTGCAGCCTTCTGGGACACACACAGATCCCAGAAGATGGTGGGACCATTCAGAAAGCTTCACTGCTGGTTTCTCTTACTGACAATACTGGCGCCTGCACCCAAAGCCAATTGACAAATCGGTTCGGGGTGCCGACATCATGGGATCCCTGGACAGGTAAGTGTCCTTATATTAAAAGTCAGCAGCTATATTATTTGTAGCTGCTGACTTTAAAAAAAAAATCCAGACTGGAAATGTTTTAAAAAACATTTATCATTTTCCTTCCACTTCACAATTAAGTGCCACTTTGTGTTGGTCTATCACATAAAATCCCAATAAAATACATTTACATTTTTGGTTGTAACCTGACAAAATGAAATGTAGGAAATTTCAAGGGGTATGAATACTTTTTCAAGGCACTGTAAATTGTACATCATAACAAGTTTTAGAGATAGTGCTTTACATTCTTAACAAGCAATAAAAAAGGTATAAATCCCAATTACACTTTAAATTTAAATGAGCTGAATGTAATCACTGTACATAAAAAAATTGTGCGTAAAATTATTTTTCTTTACAAAGCAGCCACAGCCTGAGTAGAAAAGCCTGTTCCCTGTCAGTATCCCGAAGAGAAGGGCCATTGCTCTTTGGGTTGAAACAGAGGTCTCTTGGCAGCGACCGTGCGCCAAGCCTGTTTGCGCATACCAAAACAGGAGAGTAACAAGTTCATGTTTGTGCCTGGACCTTCCTCTTCACGTTGTCTGTTCGTTGTCTAACCAGTCTGCTCTAAAAGGACTATTTATTGCTCTAAAAGAATAAATAAGTGTTGGACTTTCAATGGTGTGGAACTTGGCTTTCTGGGAGTTAAAGGTCATTCTCAAGGGAAGTTTTGGCTCTGGACAGGGGCACAGGCCCGAAGGTAATTGGTTATAGCTCACACCTCTACACACTGGAGGGTACGAGCTGGTGGTGCGTCACACTCTCCTCCCTGGTCCCCTAGACGAGAGACATTGACAGAGAAGGAGGGAGTGAGAGGTGAGGTCGCTACATACCTTTATATTTGTATTTTACCTTTGTATTTTATCAATAATTGTGTATTGTAACTTACATTTTTTTATTTTACTTTCTGTAAAAAAGAATGTGAAATAAATAGGCTAGAGAGGGGCTGTTTTTGGCAACAAGCCCTGTATAGTTAAAATAAGTTTCTGTAACCCTCAAGGCCATTTATCTCCAACTGCACTCCTAAAAACAACCATCATTTTGCATTACACATTGACTCCCAACATATTTTGACCAAATGGAAAAATGTACTCAAAATAACTTTATTTCTGTCGAAATGTTAAAGTGGTTGTAAAGGCTGAAGGTTTTTTTGCATTCCATTTATTAAGGTAAAAAACCTTCCGTGTGCATCTCCCCCTCGGCCTAAATCCGCTCTCGATACAGGTAAAACAGCTCCTATATATGGATCTCATCTGTGTTTGTAGCTGTTTGCTTGGAGTTAAGCTTTTTGTGTGCCCCAATCCGTAATCTCTTCCATCTGTATTTGGGTTTCTCTCTTGGCTCACTGCTGGCAGGGGAAGGGTTATGTGTCCCGTACAATCACACGTATAGTAAGTTGGGTCCTCGCTTCCCTTATTCTCCCTACCTGGTGATGATAAACAGATTCATACAGATGCAAACAGATGACCTTAACTGCCATTATGTTAAGTAGTCAGACAATGGAAACTGTCTCCAGATGGCATTCTCTAGGAAAGGTTAAGGATCATTTGCTTGCCCTCCGGCCCAGAAGATTCTGCACAAATGCCATTATCGTACTGTCGGCTGGTTATGAAGAAATGGTACCGCAATCAGGGAAAAACTATACTTGTCCCCTTGAGCATGAATACCAGGCACCAAATCCAAGGCTGTCAGACAGAGGGAACATGTGTCCTGGCATTGCAGGTCCCTCTAATCATCTTCTGTGTATGGAACCGACATTATAAATATCCACTTCAATTGTAGTACTTACTCCTAAATGTGTTCTTGCAGGTATTCAGTGTAAAGGATGGGAAACAAAGTGCACACTTGGCCTGCTGCAAGCAAAGACTCTTAAAAGCTCCCACGCATTGGTCAATAGCTGTACCTGAAGGGATGCAGTTTGACACCTGCTACATCCTTTAGCTATGACGCACATTGACACGTGAAGGATGCTCGGTCTCTAATCATCTTTCTGGTAGGGGTGCATTCATGTGCAAAGGTGTGTCTGCAGTCACCTGCAATTTATTCAGACTAGATGTGAATAGACTGTCTTACATTCACCAACATGTATAAGAGCAGCAGGCATCATGATAAACCTTTAAAGACCAACTTCTGCTTCCTCCACTTGGTGCACCCTTATCTGAAACATTATTTAAAAATCTAAGTACATGCATTTGTAGCACTACCCTCCGTAGGAGCTGCTGGTTTAGATTTGGGCCTTGCACGTTACCTCACCATCCGTTGTCTAGGAGATGAGAGTCTGTAGAAACTTCAATGTCCACACAAGTTATGAATCCTTTTCGTTATGTTTTATTTCCAAACAAACTTGCATAGGTAGAGGGATGGAGGGTCAGGGGAAGGTTCAGGTACATGATGCAGATCACTGGGGAAACTTCTAAGTTTCAAAAATCACACTCACCACTCTCCTTCAAGTGGGTATTGCCCACCCGGAAAGGCCCCTCTCACTAGCCTAGCAGCCGGGATGATGCACGAACAAATTGAAGAACAACAGTCTCTGCCACAGACTTTCAGACGATAAATATAAGCTATTCAATAATCCTCTGCCACAGGATATAGTATCCGGAGATCCAGCCTTACAGTTTTAGAGCCTTTAAGCCGACCCGGCACACTGTAAGGTAACATAAGCTACGGTGCATCCTCCAATAAGGTCACCAGGCCTTCCCCAAGACACCAGTCTTCCGCTTGGTCCTCTCCGGGACAGGTCCTCCCCTGGTTTCCTCCATTAAGTGGCTTCCTCCCGCAGGACAGGCCGCACAGGATCACCTTCATAGTGCAGGCCCAAGTCAGGATAACTGGGCCTACCTGGCAGAGATGCAGCCTCGGGCCAACATGGCTCCGCGGCTGAAATTTCACTATCACGTACCTCGAACCTGGAGGGCCACGAGGTGAAGAGAGCCCCGAAAGAATGGCGTCTGCCCCTTAAGTACCCTTCCCCAGCATGCTCAGCGGGGAGACCACTCCCACTGAGCTGTTCCCGGGGAAAAAATACCCAATACACTCTGGCCTGCCTGTTTTCCAACACTGGCCTGTGGTTGTAACGCCACCTTCAGGCAAACACTGGGAAATCCCTCCAAGCACAGCCATAGCCGAAACAGAGGCCGATTTAGCCTTAATCATCAACGTCTGAGCTAACTACCAGCTCAGACACCCACTAAACTTAAACATAGCGCCTGGTCATCAGGAGCAGGGCACTACACATTTTTTTTCTAATTGTCTTTGGTCTGGTCACGTGATGTCACTGGTGGTCACGGTACCTGTATGAGAAACTTATGTTGATGAGGGTGGCCTTTTGCACAATTTCTGTGCGAGCACCCGTGAAGGTTGAGACAAGGACTGCTAGGCAATGAAAGGGTGCAGGTGCCAGGAAGCTGAAATCGCAGACTTGAACTTGAAGTGCTGGTGTCAGGTAAGCAAAATTACAGCGATGAGGACACTCCAACTTCACCCAGGCCAGTAGTGATCAAAGCCAGGTCGCAAGCCGAGCAGAAAGACACCAAATCATGAGCAGGATCAGGGAGGGTCAGAGATGAGCAGAGGTTGACAATGTCCAGGCAATGAGGTACAGATTCTTAGTCAAGAGTCCAGGCTGACGTCTGTTACACAGGTATGTAATCGACGGCAGGTCAGATGGACGCTGGGTCAGTAACAGATTCAAGCAGATTCCAGATCAAGGATAACAGAGATACAAGCTGAAAGGCCATCCAGCAATGGTCCCATACAGGTTTAAATAGTTGACAGTATATGTGGTGAACATGCTCATGTGTCCATGTCCATACTGTTGTGCGCCTGTTCCTATGTGTGTGTGCATTTCTGCATGTTTTTTAGTTAGGCTCTCATGCCTGAAAGGATGTACATGTTTATGCGCATGAGCCCTAGAGCTGACACAATCCTGATGGCTGACATGATGTTCCTGACACTGGTTCTCTTCTTTTTTTTTTTTTTTCCGGAAATGGAGGGGTCCTAAATGCTGTGCAATGCTGTAATACTTAAAGTAACAATAAAGGTAATTTTTTTTAAATGAAAGTAAGAAATATGGTATACAGCTGAAATTTCGAAAAATTTGAATATCGTGCAAAAGTTAATTTATTTCACTAATGCAACTTAAAAGGTGAAACTAATATATGAGATAGACTCATTACATGTAAAGCAAGATAGTTCAAGCCGTGATTTGTCATAATTGTGATGATTATGGCTTAAAGCTCATGAAAACCCCAAATCCACAATCTCAGAAAATTTGAATATTACATGCAATCAATAAAACAAGGATTGTACATAGAACAATATCGGACCTCTGAAAAGTAGAAGCATGCATATGTACTCAGTCCTTGGTTTGGGCCCCTTTTGCAGCAATTACTGCCTCAATGCGGCGTGGCATGGAAGCCATCAGCCTGTGGCACTGCTGAGGTGTTATGGAAGACCAGGATGCTTCAATAGCGACCTTCAGCTCTTCTGCATTGTTCGGTCTCATGTCTCTCATCTTTCTCTTGTCAATGCCCCATAGATTCTTTATGGGGTTCAGGTCAGGCGAGTTTGCTGGCCAATCAAGCACAGTAATACCACAGTCATTGAACCAGGTTTTGGTGCTTTTGGCAGTGTGAGCAGGTGCCAAGTCCTGCTGGAAAATGAAGTCAGCATCCCCTTAGAGCTCGTCTGCGGAAGGAAGCATGAAGTGCTCCAAAATCTCCTGGTAGATGGCTGCGGTGACCCCGGACTTAATGAAGCACAGTGGACCAACACCAGCAGATGATATGGCTCCCCAAATCAACACAGACTGTGGAAACTTCACACTGGACTTCAAGCATCTTGCAGTGTGTGCCTCTCCATTCTTCCTCCATACTCCGGCTCCTTGGTTTCCAAATGAGATGCAAAATTTGCTCTCATCAGAAAAGAGGACTTTGGACCACTGAGCAACAGACCAAGTGTGTTTTTCTTTAGCCCAGGTAAGACGCTTCTGACGTTGTTTGTTGTTCAGGAGTGGCTTGATAAGAGGAATACGACATTTGAAGCCCATGTCCAGGATCTGTCCTCAGTCCACTCCTTGTGAAAGTCCCCAACACTTTTGAATGGCCTTTTCCTGACAATCCTCTCCAGGCTGCGGTCATCCCTGCTGCTTGTGCATATTTTTCTTCCACACTTTTCCCTTCTACATAACTTTCTATTACTGTGCTTTGATACAGCACTTTGGGAACATCCAACTTCTTTTGCAATTACCTTATGAGACTTTTCCTCCTTATGGAGGGTGTCAATGATGGTTTTCTGCACAACTGTCAGGTCAGCAGTCTTTCCCATGATTGTGATTCCTGCTGAACCAGACTGAGAGACCATTTAAAGGCTCAGGAACCCTTTGCAGGTGTTATGGCTTAATTAGCTGATTAGAGTGGGACACTTTGAGCCTAGAATATTGCACCTTTTCACAATATTCAAATTTTCTGAGATTGTGGATTTGGGGTTTTCATGAGCTGTAAGCCATAATCATTACAATTATGACAAATCATGGCTTGAACTATTTTGCTTTGCATGTAATGAGTCTATCTCATATATTAGTTTCACCTTTTAAGTTGCATTAGTGAAATAAATGAACTTTTGCACGATATTCAAATTTTTCGAGTTTCACCTGCACTTACCTGTTCTGTGCACTGGTTTTACACAGGAAAGACCTTTCTTTCTGGGTTTCCGCGCTGGCACTCCAGGCCCCTCCTCTTTGGTAAGTGCCCCCAGGGAAAGCTGCTTTCCATAGGGGCACCCATGCGGGCTCGCTCCTGAGCCGCCCTGTCTGCGTCTGTTGACACAGACCGGGCAAATCAGCCCTGCCCCCCGACTCCTCATCATAATCGTTGATTGACAGCAGCCTAAACCAATGGCTCTCGTTGCTATCAAGAAAAAATATATAGTCGCGCTAACTTATGAATTTGAACATAAGCCCATCACTGGGTAACTGAAAAAATCCAAATATCAACAGTGATAACATATAAAAAGCTAAGTGAAAAGCAATATATAATCTATGTGAACAGATAATAAACAGAGAATTAACTGTGAATAAAAAATTAGTTATTGTCCAAAAATACTGTAGAGCGGAAAAACCCCTCAAAGTTCATATTCAAAAATCCATAATGAAAAAAACACCCGTGAGGCGATATCCAAAATTAATAAAGAAATGAAGAAGGAAAGGATTCAGATCTTCTTAGACTTAAATTTGTGACTTTCACCACCACCAGTAGAAGTTTCTGCTTACCGAACAGCGATGGTCCCTTATGACGGAGGACCTCAAACAGCCTTAAGTAATGCTCAGTTAAGCCTCCAGAGTGTAGCCAGTGGTAAACCTCGGTTGTTTTAATAGCCCGACAGCTCATATAGCATCATACAGGTATTCAATCGTGGACCATGAAAAAAAGGGGGGGGACACTAGATAGTGTAAAATCCTTGGTGAACATTTATTAAAATAATGAAAACATACTCACAAAAGCAGTTAAAAAGACAGCTTAAAAGTATCACAGCGCCGACCGGTCAATTGGCGCTGGCACACACACGTCCGTGGAAGTCGAGCAATGGAGGGTGACGTCAGCACAAAGCTCGTATCCTGCCCTACGCGTTTCGTGAAAGATCACGTCGTCTCGGGGCATGGGCGATGAGCTGCGTCACCCCCTCTAAATAGGGGACACACCTACGCTGTTCACATAGATTATATATTGCTTTTCACTTAGCTTTTTATATGTTATCACTGTTGATATTTGGATTTTTTCAGTTACCCAGTGATGGGCTTATGTTCAAATTCATAAGTTAGCGCGACTATATATTTTTTCTTATTTGTACCCACTGATGATTGTTTTCAGACTAGTTGCTGCTTCTCCTAAAATATTTTTTTCTTTTTTCAGGCAATTTATTTGCTTGATTTGTACACTTTAAGCGCAGTTTCTTCTATTTTTTTCTCGTTGCTATCAATCTGCCCATGAGGAGGGAGACAGCGGCGAGAGCCACTGCTCTCGTGCACGTCGCTGGATTGGATCGGTCTCGGGTAAGAATAAGGGGGGCCAGGGGAGATCCTGTAGCAGAGAAGGTTTTTTTCACTTTAATGCATAGAATGCTCTAACGTAAAGAAAAATGGCTTTAGAACCAGGTTATAGGCTGATTACTGTTTGGGGTGGAAGAACTTGACTGGCAGAGACTGCGAGCCAGGCCTTCTCATCCAACATCAGTGCCTGACCTCACAAATGCACTGGGGGAAACATGGGGGAAACGTAGAGGGGGTCACCAGGAGAAGTCGTGATGGGAAATCAAAAAAATTTACAATTATCAACAGAAAAGCAGGTGAAGTTTCGGCTATATAAACACTTACATATTTATAATGGCACTTACAGTGCTTTTGCCACTTTTATTTTTATTTTTCCCAAAGATCAGGTTACCTTAATTGACCAAGGAGGCTTATTAAACGTCTTTACAAAAACTGTAGTGTACCTCCTACACCCACCTCTCCTGAAGCCTTTTAATATGATGCTGAAAGATATTTCTGCTGTTAATCTATGCTGAAAGCAGTCCATATATATATAAAAAAATATATTATCTTTGCTTCCCAATTCCATGCCAGCTTTGACACTGGTGAGCTGCCAGGTGCCTGGGCACCCTTCACTGCACTGGAAAGCATATTTCCTAAATGATGAGGGAGACAGAAATGCTTTTTTGCACCAGCACTTGTGGACAAGAGATGGAAAGAAAAGACTCACCTCCAACTGTTCACAAGCGACTTCCGTTTGAGGATGCCCCACAGATGCTCAATAGGGTTTAGGTCTGGAGACATGCTTGGCCAGTCCATCACTTTTACCCTCAGCTTCTTTAGCAAGGCAGTGGTCATCTTGGAGGCGTGTTTGGGGTCGTTATCATGTTGGAATACTGCCCTGTGGCCCAGTCTCCGAAGGGAGGGGATCATGCTCTGCTTCAGTATGTCACAGTACATATTGGCATTCATGGTTCCCTCAATGATCTGTAGCTCCCCAGTGCCGGCAGCACTCATGCAGCCCCAGACCATGACACTCCCACCACCATGCTTGACTGTAGGCAAGACACACTTGTCTTTGTACTCCTCACCTGATTGCCGCCGCACATGTCTAAACCCTATTGAGCATCTGTGGGGCATCCTCAAACGGAAGGTGGAGGAGTGCAAGGTCTCTAACATCCACCAGCTCCGTGATGTCATCATGGAGGAGGGGAAGAGGACTCCAGTGGCAACCTGTGAAGCTCTGTTGAACTCCATGCCCAAGAGGGTTTAGGCAGTGCTGGAAAATTATGGTGGCCACACAAAATATTGGCACTTTGGGCCCAATTTGGATATTTTCACTTAGGGGTGTACTCACTTTTGTTGCCAGCGGTTTAGACATTAATGGCTGTGTGTTGAGTTATTTTGAGGGGACAGAAAATGTACACTGTTATACAAGCTGTACACTCACTACTTTACATTTTTAGCAAAGTGTCATTTCTTCAGTGTTGTCACATTAAAAGATATAATAAAATATTTACAAAAATGTGAGGGGTGTACTCACTTTTGTGAGATACTGTACATAGTATAACTAAGAACCATACATAGAATCCAGGTTTTCGAAAATGTAAGAATATGTTCAACAAATGTATCACTTTAAATTACAAAAAAAAGTATGCAACAACTAAGACCTGTGAAAGGATGATAAACATGGCTTCTTAAAATTAAATTACCAGGACAGCGGCACTGCCCAGTATTGCTGAGAGTGATACTCCGGCCAGTTCTAAAAACACAGAGCCTGTGAATTAGTCATGAGGTCCAGGCCCTCGCCATTGTTGTATGATGTATCACGCAGTCATGTGTCGCAATTGTGTTGGTATTTTAGAAGCTTGTAAATACTCGTGCAAATCAAGCTTTCCTGATGTTTGGCTGCAGGGCAGGGCGTGTTTTTTTTTTCTTCAGTGCCTGGGGAAAATGGGATGCAGTTACATCCAAGAGGGCGTAGCGTGCAAGAATATGCCAGATCTGAATGGTTTCAGGCAGTTTGCCTTAACTAGTTTGGGCTAAACATTCCAGCTCAGGAAAACAACAGGGAAAGACTGAGAATGTCTGCCGCATTAATTCGGCTTTTGTTACAGCACAAACCGTGGCTATTGTGTTAGCACTCCAGCTTATGAAACTCACTTTCATCGCTTTACTTTGAGATGGTTATACAAAGGTTATTATAATAACCTTTATGAATTGCTGGATTTACAGAACCGCACAAAGCGTCACTCGCTTTTAAGGTCTCACTCAAAATTTTAACCACTTCAATACTTTCACTTTCACCCCATTTCTGCTCAGGCCAATATTCAGCTTTCAGCGCTAACACACTTTGAAAGACAATTAAGCGGTCATGCAACACTGTACCCATATGACATTTTTATCATTTTTTTTTAGACTGCACTTTCTTTTGGTGGTATTTAATCGCCACTGTGTTTTTTATTTTTTGCTAAACCAATAAAAAAAGATCAACATTAAAAAATAAAAATACATGTTTTTCCTAGTTTCAGTTATAAAATTTTGCAAATAAGTAATCTTTCTTCTTCACTTATGTGAGCTGATGAGCACTGATAGGTTGCACTGGTGGGCACTGACGAGTCTGCACTGATGGGAACTGATAGGCTGCATTGATGGACACTGATGAGGAGGGACTTATAAGGCTGCACTAATGAGCACTGATAGGCAGCACTGATGGGCACTGATAAGCTGCACTGATGGGCACTGATTTGCACTAATGGGGCTGCACTGATCAGGGTACTGATAATCAATACCCTAATTATCAGTATAAAGAATATACTGAGAGCCTTGCCTTTTATCCACTCTCATTTCCTCACCCAGGCCCAGCGTGCGATGAAAGGACTGCTGATAACCGGCAAGTTTACATGTGATCAGCTGTGATTGGATACAACTGATCACATGGTAAAGGGCCACTGTGATTGGCCCTTTACCGTGATCTGTGATCAGTTGTGATCAAAGGACACAGCAGTCACAGAGCGTGCCGGTATGTGCCCCAGGGGGCGCGGGGGGAAGGGTTCTGCGACAACGTCCATTGACACCCTCCCAGAACTAGAGAGCTGCGCTGTAGCTATCTTTTGGCTATAGCGCAGTACTAAAGTGGTTAAAGTAATATGTCGTGGTATAAATCCGGTGGACTCGATGTCCGCCAGGACCTGCCGATCGCTCCCGACTGGGGCAGAACAGTGGTCTGCATATGTAGATGTAGCAAGGAGCTAGCTATCTTACCTGCTGTATCAGAAGACACTATGCAACATTGCTGCAGGGAAACGGTTTCCCTCTAGTGGCAGCAAAGACTGTGTCATCACATCCTGCCAGCAGAGTGATTAACACCAGCAAGCAAAGCATGCAGGGATTTGTAGTTCCAGGACTCGAGTTTCACATTGAGATTGCACTATTTTAAGACTACAACTTCCAGACTGCTGAGGAGAGAAGAACAGACTGCTGGGAGAGGATATAAAAAGGCTGGTCTAGGCCTAGATTGGGACGCTGGCCTGGATCTGTAAGCAGAGGCTCTGTGTTGGAGAGTGCTGAGACTGAGTTGCGGCCTGCACAAGAGTCACCACACGTGCACCTTTGGAGCACCTACGGACAGCACTGCTTTACTGTCCAGCAGGAGCCGGGAGGCCATTTCTGCTTCATCTGAATCACACAGTAGCTGATCTGGGTAGGCCGCTGCGGAGGTCGAACGCCATCCCTTGAGCCAGGAACCAAAGGGAGAGCCTGTAAAGTCACTTTCATCAACACCAGCTTCATCTGTTGCAGTATTGGGATACTTTCAAGTACACTTTGTTCATTCTGCTCAACAGGACACCAAGTGCACCAACGCCAGGCTAGCCTAAGATTCTGGATATCTCCATTGTGAGGACCCTTTCTGTTGCTATTTTAGTACCAGTAATTTAGTGATCCAACTGATTACCTTTAAAGAGGAACTCTCACGTTAATTGTTAAAGTGATAAATTGCATTCGTGGCCTATTGCCTCACATGATCATTGCCTGGGTCTGTGATTTCAGGATTTGAGGGAAACAGACTGACTGTGTTTAAGCCACATCTGTTCCCCTTTATGCCAGAGTGCATAGGCCATTTTAGAGTCATTTAAGTTGTTTGACTGTGCTATTTTGAAGTCTACATTGGCATAGTTGCCAACATTGGAAAAAAAACATCTGGGACACTTTTTTTGTATTGAGGCGGAGCCTTGCTATAATTAGGGGGCGGGGCATTCGTTTGTAGGCGTGTCATGCTGAAATGAAAAATGTGGCGTACGAAGCGCGCCGCGGCGAAAAATGGGCGTGGTTTACGCACGACGGTTGGTGTGGCTTAAATGGGCGTGGTTCAAAGGGGTGTGGCTACAGTCCGAGGTGAGAGAAAGAGAGAGAAAGAAATAGAAAGAAAGAAGCCAGATCCTACACCACAATAGAAATGTGTAACAAAATTGGCAGATAAGTATACTCCAAAACACCTGTTGGCGCTTCAATCATCCCGACACCATGTTTGTTATGGTGTCAGGATGATTGAAGCGCATTATTTCTATTATTACATTGTAATATAAAATTAAATCATTCAACTCACCATAATGCCGAATCACTGTAAGCCCCAAGTGTGTCACCTGCCACGTCGCCTGCCACCAGATGCCATCAGGTGCCCCCAATGGAGTCCGTCCTTACATCAGCTTTACCCAGCGGAGTCCTTCCTTACATCAGGCGTACCCAGCGGAGTCCCCCCTTACATCAGGTGTCCCCAGCGGAGTCCCCCCTTACATCAGGTGTCCCCAGCGGAGTCCCCCCTTACATCAGGCGTCCCCAGCGGAGTCCCCCCTTACATCAGGCATCCCCAGTGGAGTCCCCCCTTACATCAGGCGTCCCCAGTGGAGTCCCCCCTTACATCAGGCGTCCCCAGTGGAGTCCCCCCTTACATCAGGCGTCCCCAGTGGAGTCCCCCCTTACATCAGGCGTCCCCAGTGGAGTCCCCCCTTACATCAGGCGTCCCCAGCGGAGTCCCCCCTTACATCAGGCATCCCCAGTGGAGTCCCCCCTTACATCAGGCGTCCCCAGTGGAGTCCCCCCTTACATCAGGCGTCCCCAGTGGAGTCCCCCCTTACATCAGGCGTCCCCAGCGGAGTCCCCCCTTACATCAGGAGTCCCCCCTTACATCAGGCGTCCCCAGTGGAGTCCCCCTTACATCAGGCATCCCCAGTGGAGTCCCCCCTTACATCAGGCGTCCCCAGTGGAGTCCCCCCTTACATCAGGCGTCCCCAGTGGAGTCCCCCCTTACATCAGGCGTCCCCAGTGGAGTCCCCCCTTACATCAGGCGTCCCCAGTGGAGTCCCCCCTTACATCAGGCGTCCCCAGTGGAGTCCCCCCTTACATCAGGCGTCCCCAGCGGAGTCCCCCCTTACATCAGGCGTCCCCAGCGGAGTCCCCCCTTACATCAGGCGTCCCCAGCGGAGTCCCCCCTTACATCAGGCGTCCCCAGCGGAGTCCCCCCTTACATCAGGCGTCCCCAGCGGAGTCCCCCCTTACATCAGGCGTCCCCAGCGGAGTCCCCCCTTACAACAGGCGTCCCCAGCGGAGTCCCCCCTTACAACAGGCGTCCCCAGCGGAGTCCCCCCTTACAACAGGCGTCCCCAGCGGAGTCCCCCCTTACATCAGGCGTCCCCAGCGGAGTCCCCCCTTACATCAGGCGTCCCCAGTGGAGTCCCCCCTTACATCAGGCGTCCCCAGTGGAGTCCCCCCTTACATCAGGCGTCCCCAGTGGAGTCCCCCCTTACATCAGGCGTCCCCAGTGGAGTCCCCCCTTACATCAGGCGTCCCCAGTGGAGTCCCCCCTTACATCAGGCGTCCCCAGTGGAGTCCCCCCTTACATCAGGCGTCCCCAGTGGAGTCCCCCCTTACATCAGGCGTCCCCAGTGGAGTCCCCCCTTACATCAGGCGTCCCCAGCGGAGTCCCCCCTTACATCAGGCGTCCCCAGCGGAGTCCCCCCTTACATCAGGCGTCCCCAGCGGAGTCCCCCCTTACATCAGGCGTCCCCAGCGGAGTCCCCCCTTACATCAGGCGTCCCCAGCGGAGTCCCCCCTTACATCAGGCGTCCCCAGCGGAGTCCCCCCTTACAACAGGCGTCCCCAGCGGAGTCCCCCCTTACAACAGGCGTCCCCAGCGGAGTCCCCCCTTACATCAGGCGTCCCCAGTGGAGTCCCCCCTTACATCAGGCGTCCCCAGTGGAGTCCCCCCTTACATCAGGCGTCCCCAGTGGAGTCCCCCCTTACGTCAGGCGTCCCCAGCGGAGTCCTTCCTTACATCAGGTGTCCTCAGCGGAGTCCCCCCTTACATCAGGCGTCCCCAGCGGAGTCCCCCCTTAACCAGGTGTCTCCTGTCTCGACCGCCATTACTGTTTCCCCTTCCCCGAGGGGGAACAAAATAGAGGCGTGGCTGCACAAAAAATTAAGCTGTGGCGCCGCCCACCCCCGCCCCTTTCCATTACAGACAGACCTGCAGCGGGGCGGGGCGGGGCGGGGGGGTGGCCGGCCGGCCAGCCAAAACACGGATGTAGTACAATAGAAGATAAAGCTGCTGCTGCGCCGCCCACCCACGGGGAGACGCGGGGTGAGGGCGGCGCCGCAGCAGCTTTATTTTCTATTGTACTACATCCTGGTTTTGGTCTTCTTTAAAATGGCGGCCGGCGGAGACATTGTCTCCGCCGGCCGTGGACCTCTAGCGGCGTCGGCCCGCGGCGGCCAAAGTCGTGGAAACCGGGAAAAAACGGATTGGCCGGGACATTGGCCGGGACAAAATAAATCCGGGAAAAGGGTTTGAATCCCGGGAATGTCCCGGCCAATCCGTGACTGTTGGCAACTATGCATTGGGTTTTGATTTACACAGTTAAAGATCACAGTTTGCTATTCTTTACTATTGAGTTATCAGACTACTGTTTATTTTGATTGCAGAAAGTCTCCCAGTAAACAAACTTCCTGTTCACTACATTTGTCTCTATTATTACTGTGTTTGCAAGTACACTGTTTGCTAGGTGTGCCAGAGGGGCTGGGACAGTTCTAGGGGTTGAGAGGCAAAGTACGCAACAAACATATAGAAGGCGGAGCTCCACCCTAAAGTAGAGTTGCCACCTCATCCCTTTAAACCCGAACACATATGAATTACACAGGTTCTGTGGCTGATTAAGGTGGTAATTAAACTCAGTTGGTGCCTTATCTGCATTAAATTAGCCTCAGAACCTGTGTAATTCATATGTGTTCGGGTTTAAAGGGATGAGGTGGCAACTCTACCCTAAAGTGGAACTTCCGCTCATCGGAACCCTCCCCGCTCCCGTGTCACATTTGGCACCTTTCAGGGGGAGGGGGGTGCCGATACCTGTCTAAGACAGGTATTTGAACCCACTTCCGGGAGTCCTCTCTGCGGGTATTCTGCGGGTAGTGCGTCACTTCCCACCCCCGCCCGTTGTGTTCTGGGAAACACACGGCTCCCAGGACACAGCGGGGACCAGTGAGGACGACGCTGCACGACTCGCGCATGCGCCGTAGGGAACCGGGCAGTGAAGCCGGACTGCTTCACTTCCTGATTCCCTCACCGAGGATGGCGGTGGGGGCAGCAGATAGACGAGCGATTGCTCGTCTTCTGCTGCAGACGTCGCTGGACTCCAGGACAGGTAAGTGTCCTAATATTAAAAGTCAACAGCTGCAGTATTTGTAGCTGCTGGCTTTTAATATTTTTTTAATGGCGGAGCTCCGCTTTAAGCAGCTCCTGCAGGGGCAGCATTACATAAACGAGGCAGATTGCCCTTCTGTGACAAGGGAAGACAGAGATCCTGTGTTTATGCTAAGCAGGAACACTGATCTCTGTCTTCTCACAGTACAAGCACTCTCCACGCAGTTAGCAAGCACTCCCTAGGGACACATTCTGCCAGTGTCATTAGTACAGTGATAGTGCATATTTTTTAGCACTGATCGCTGAATTGATGTCCCCAAAAAGTGTCACTAATGCCGCATACAGACAATCGGACATTCCAACAACAAATCCGTGGGGGTTTTTTCGGCGGATTTTCGCTCAAACTTGTCTTGCATACACACGGTCACACAAATGCTGCTTGGAAATTCCGAACGTCAAGAACGTGGAGATGTACAACACTACGATGAGCCGAGAAAAATGAAGTACAATGATTCTGAGCATGCGTCAAATTGATTCCGAGCATGCATAGGATTTTTATGCATCGGAATTGGATACACACGATCGGAATTTCCGACAACAACTTTTGTTGTCGTAAAAATTGAGAACCTGCTCTCAAACATTTGTTGTCGGAAATTCCGTCAGCAAATGTCCGATGGAGCTTATCGACCAAAAGCTCACATCGAACATTTGTGTACGCGGCATCAGTGTCTAAATTTGTCCACCACAATATCGCAGTCCCGCTATAAGTTGGTGATCGGCAACATTACTAGTAAAAAAAAAAAAAAAAATTCCATAAAAATATCCCAAAGTTTGTAAACGCTATAACTTTTCCGCAAACCAATCAATTTACGCTTATTGGGATTTGTATTTACCAAAAACACGTAGCAGAATACACATTGTCCTAAACTGATGAAGAAACTTGATTATTTTTTCCATTTTTTTATTGGGTGTGTTTTATAGCAGAAAAAAACGATTATTTTTTTTTCTACATTTTTTGTCTTTTTTTGTTTATAGCGCAAAAAATAAAAGGTGATCAAATACCACCAAAAGAAAGCTTTATTTGTGGGGGAAAAAAGAGCATCAATTTTATTTGGGTACAGTGTCGCACGACCGCGCAATAGTCATTTAACGTGACGTAGTGCCATATCGGAAAAAAATGGCCCGGTCATGAAGGGTGGTAAACTATTCAGAGCTTAAGTGGTTAATGTCCCTACCTCACATGCATACATACTAGGGCCAATTTAGACATGAGCCAATTACCCAACCAGCATATCTATGGAGTGTGGGAGGAAACCGGAGTTCCTTAAGGAAACGCACGCAAGCACCGAGAGAACTTGCAAACTTCGTACATATAGTCTCCTGGCTGGAATTCAAACCAAGAGCCCAAGTGCTGCAAGGTAGAGGTGCTAATCCCGAAGTCACTGGATATTCTGCTAGAAAAAGTGTAAGCAATGTCTTCAAATGCTAGTGACAAATTCATAAATTTTACTTGAAATTTTATCCCATCCTAAAAAGAAAAAAGAAATGACTGGTTGCTGTCCTGGAATGTCATTCTTGCCAGAGCCTTTCAATAAAAGCCTCTTTCAGCTCCAGTACGGAAGCTCCAGAGCCTACACTCTTTCAATTGGCCTTCAGCACATTTACGCAAGCATGGACCTGGCCTAGGAAGGCCAGACAATTGCATGGCCCTCAGACTTTGCTGGCACAACTTGGTTTTAACGGCATTAAGCCAATAGGTTTACTGTCTTTCCCACTTGGTATGTGACTGTTAACCAGGGCTGCTGTTAGAAATCACGGGGGCCCCATACAGCCTATTTTACAGGGATCCCACCTCAAATTATATTTTTGCGAAAAGTGCCATGGCTGCGATGCTTTGCTTCTCAGTCATGGCAGAAATTATACCCTTATCGATAAATAGTAGATTGAAATGGTTTGATAGGCAGATGGACTTTATGGGCACAACACAAATAGATAAAAAATTCTTAGGTTTTATTAAAAATTGACAATGCAGTAAAAATTACACACAGATTTAAATGAATAGTGTTGCACAACCATTCATGACAAAAAACACTGCATAACAAATAACACACCACCCAATAAACAGTAGGCAATAGAAAAAATATTGTACTGAGCTGAATGACACAGGGTCACCTCCTACAGTATAATGGATATTGATTAACCCGACATGTTGCGCGATTATAATCGCTTCCTCAGGAGTTTTTGAAATATATTAGATCGATAAAAATTAAGACACAAACGGAGGATGCGGTCAATCAGAAGCCGGAAGTAACATAAATTGTTCCTCAAACTGGTTTGGAGAGTCAAACGGGGACAGGGTGAAAAACCACAATGCAGGACCTGGTACTTGTACTTGAAAGTAACACCTAGTTAGCTGTCCCAAAGTCCAGTTTGTCAAAACTTCTAAATAAAATGAGAGTATGCCACAGATAAGGCTTAAGACTGACACTCGCTTGTATGCCTTTGTTATGGGTAACAGCCCTCTGGACATTAGAGAAGCCTGCATGGCATCTCTATTTATGCAGGCATCTCTAATGTCCATTTTTTTAAAACGTTTTTTTAAACTGTCCTGTTGGAGGGTTGGGGGCTTTGGGCAACTATCAAGGGTCTAAACCAGGGGGAGGCAACATTGGCCATACAGCTGTGATGAATCTACAAATCCCATCATGCCTCTGCCTCTAGGAGTCATGCCTGTGATTGTCAGGGTCTTGCAATGTCTCATGGGACTTGTTTTTTCACCACACCACAGCTGGAGGGCCGAGGTTGCCTACCCCTGGTCTAAACAGACCTCACATTTGAGATAAAGGGACCGAGGACAGAGATTCATCAGTCCCTTTCTCTGCAGCCTCAGCTACACTCTATCCACAAGTGTCAGCAATAAGGCAGTACATCGGGCCCTCCAGCTCAGCAGGTGCCTGGGCCCCCCTTTTGAACTGATGGGGTACGGGCCCAGTAGTGCCTTATTAGTGGCCCTGCTGTTAACACATGTCGTTTAATATTTACCTGAACTCAGGATTATAAAGTACAAGCTCACACCTTCACCAGGTTGTATGCTGTACTGCAGGAGAATTCGGGCTTCACCAAAAGCTGGCTGTATACTCGTTCCCTGCGGACCTGTGTGTCTCCTAGTAAATCTCAATGTTTTTACTTATCAAGATCAGGTCTTGCCTGTTCTTGGTCTTGTAAACGCTTTGAAGTGCCAGTCCACTATCTCGTTTCAGTTGAGACAGTGTATCCGTTTCATCATTTTCGCCTTGTCTCTCTGGGTCACAGCGAAGCTATAGCCTCAGCTCTAGTTTCTGTTCAAAGCAAGACGTGTCAGGAGTGAGATGGGGGGAAAAGTGTGCTTTAACTCCCGGCCTGCCGGAGCGCTCGCTGGCCAATTGCGAAGCAAAATGACCCAGTTCTTAATTGCTGTAGTAACTGTTTGACCCACACGGCAGCTTCAAGCGGCAGGAACATTTCTACTTGTGCGCTGGGCCATGTGCTTAAAGAAAAGCTGTCACATACCTGGGCAATTCAAACTGAGCGCATGGAAAATGCATAATCAGAGGTCACCTTCTAGGAGTTCTAGTCCAAAACAACCAGCAGATCCTGAGACACAGGCAGCTGAACATGTATTAAAATATTTAGACTCAATCTGTTAAAATGTGAGCTTGGACCTGTGCCATTGACACCTCCTGAAACCACTATTAGTTTCTTAATTCATTGGGAAGCTTTAATGACCAATAGAGGCAAAGGATTGGAGGAGGCATTGCAAGATGATATAGTGGCAAAGGATGGGTGGAGTCATGACATGGTGATCCAGTGGCTAAGGTTGGGTGGAAGCATGGCATGGCAGTAAAGCAGCAAAGGATGGATTTAGGTGTGGCATGGTGGAGTTGGACATTACATTTAGGCTTTGTTCAAGCATGCAAGTATTGCATATAATCCTATATATCAATGAAAAGCTTAAAGGAGAAGTATGGCCCAAGCTTTTTTTGCCATACTTGTCCTATGGATCACAGGAGTGCAATTTGTTCTGCACCCCTGTGACCCATTTTCAACTGACAGTGGGCTAAAGCCTGCTGTCGGATGACATCACTCAGCCAGTCCAGGCTTAGGAAAGATCCCAACCATATGGTCGTTATGCATCCAAAAGCCTGGACCAACACCTGGCTGAGCCTCTCAGCAATCTGCTGAGAGCCTAAGCCAGCACCTCCCACCCCCTCCACAGCCCAGTGCTCCAGTAAGCGCTGGAGGGGAGAGCAGAGAGCCATGCCTTTCAGTCATGGGTTCTCTGCTCTCCCCTCCAGCGCTTACTGGATGGGGCACTGAGCAATCAGCTGTGTTTGATTGCTCAGTTCTCACTGCAAAGCCTGCAGGGGACAGATGCAGCATCGGATTGATGCTGCATCCACTTAGGTGAGTATAAATGTTTATTTTTATTTTTTTTTCCGAATTTCTCTTTTAAACTAGTTTTAGAATTCCACTACACCACTGTCTATTTGCTCTAGGAGATTTTCCCTCACTTCCTATCTGGTGAAACCATTGTCAGCAGACAGGAAGTAAAGGTAAATCTCTCTAACAGAGCCCCAGATATCAGCAAAACCTGAAAGTCTTTCTAATCTTTCTTCATTTCTATCCAAAATAAACCCAAAACCTTTTGACTGGACATACATTTTAATGATCTGGAAATATCTACCTCTATGTGCTCTACTGAACACTTCAATGAGACTGTTGGTCTCTCAGAAAGAGGAGCGCTGGCCAGCTTGGAACAAAGAGGATATTTCCCTTTGAACCCAGAAAGTGATGCAAGTCTATGGACACTGTCCTGTATTATAACGTGCGCTGGCTTCTGCTTTAGCTAAAAGCACAGGTATAACAAAGGAGTGTGGTACAAAAGATAACATTCAGTAGGAGCTATAACTTTCATTGTGCACTTTGTCATGGTGGTGGCAGATGGTGAATAGGGATGAGCTTCGTGTTCGAGTCGAACATACGTTCGACTCGAACATCGGCTGTTCGATCGTTCGACGAAGATCGAACGATTTGGGCCGTTCGCGCCAAATTCGAGTGACGCGAACGGCCCACAATGCACTACGCCATCGCAGTGTCATCCAGGCGCTGTGATTGGCCAAGCATGCACTGTGACCCCGCATGCTTGGCCAATCACAGCGCCGGCAGCGAGGAGAGCAATGATTGGCCACAGGCAGGATGCCTGTGGCCAATTATTGCTGAGGGTGTTTAGTACACGCCCCACACTATAAAAGGCCGCCAGCACGGCGGCCTAGTGTAGTGTGTTCCGGAGCAGGGAAAGACAAGCATAGGCAGGGACAGTGACATTTCTTTCTTTCTTGCTTAACCTGGATTCCTTTAGTTTAGGGAAAGAGAAGGATAGGTAGGGAGAGTGTCAGTGTGTTTTACTGTGCGAGTCCTTGTTTCTAGGGACAAAGAAGGAAAGTGAGGGGAATTCTCCTTGTGCTATAGTGTGCTTTAAAAAAACATTTTTTCTAGGGACAGAAAACTCTAGGTAGGGAGAGTGTCAGTTTCTTTCACTGTGCGAGTCCTTGTTTCTAGGGACAAAGAAGGAAAGTGAGGGGAATTCTCCTTGTGCTATAGTGTGCTTTAAAAAAACATTTTTTCTAGGGACAGAAAACTCTAGGTAGGGAGAGTCAGTTTCTTTCACTGTGCGAGTCCTTGTTTCTAGGGACAAAGAAGGAAAGTGAGGGGAATTCTCCTTGTGCTATAGTGTGCTTTAAAAAAACATTTTTTCTAGGGACAGAAAACTCTAGGTAGGGAGAGTGTCAGTTTCTTTCACTGTGCGAGTCCTTGTTTCTAGGGACAAAGAAGGAAAGTGAGGGGAATTCTCCTTGTGCAATAGTGTGCTTTAAAAAAACATTTTTTCTAGGGACAGAAAACTCTAGGTAGGGAGAGTGTCAGTTTCTTTCACTGTGCGAGTCCTTGTTTCTAGGGACAAAGAAGGAAAGTGAGGGGAATTCTCCTTGTGCTATAGTGTGCTTTAAAAAAACATTTTTTCTAGGGACAGAAAACTCTAGGTAGGGAGAGTGTCAGTTTCTTTCACTGTGCCAGTCCTTGTTTCTAGGGACAAAGAAGGAAAGTGAGGGGAATTCTCCTTGTGCTATAGTGTGCTTTAAAAAAACATTTTTTCTAGGGACAGAAAACTCTAGGTAGGGAGAGTGTCAGTTTCTTTCACTGTGCCAGTCCTTGTTTCTAGGGACAAAGAAGGAAAGTGAGGGGAATTCTCCTTGTGCTATAGTGTGCTTTAAAAAAACATTTTTTCTAGGGACAGAAAACTCTAGGTAGGGAGAGTGTCAGTTTCTTTCACTGTGCCAGTCCTTGTTTCTAGGGACAAAGAAGGAAAGTGAGGGGAATTCTCCTTGTGCTATAGTGTGCTTTAAAAAAACATTTTTTCTAGGGACAGAAAACTCTAGGTAGGGAGAGTGTCAGTTTCTTTCACTGTGCGAGTCCTTGTTTCTAGGGACAAAGAAGGAAAGTGAGGGGAATTCTCCTTGTGCTATAGTGTGCTTTAAAAAAACATTTTTTCTAGGGACAGAAAACTCTAGGTAGGGAGAGTGTCAGTTTCTTTCACTGTGCGAGTCCTTGTTTCTAGGGACAAAGAAGGAAAGTGAGGGGAATTCTCCTTGTGCTATAGTGTGCTTTAAAAAAACATTTTTTCTAGGGACAGAAAACTCTAGGTAGGGAGAGTGTCAGTTTCTTTCACTGTGCGAGTCCTTGTTTCTAGGGACAAAGAAGGAAAGTGAGGGGAATTCTCCTTGTGCTATAGTGTGCTTTAAAAAAACATTTTTTCTAGGGACAGAAAACTCTAGGTAGGGAGAGTGTCAGTTTCTTTCACTGTGCCAGTCCTTGTTTCTAGGGACAAAGAAGGAAAGTGAGGGGAATTCTCCTTGTGCTATAGTGTGCTAAAGCATTCCTCATCAACCATCTTTGAAATCCTTGTTTTTTGGACAGTCAGGGAAATTGTCGTTGTGCTATTCTGTGCAAAAGCAATAATCCTCAACCATATTTAGAAATCCTTAAGTAAAGGGACAGAGAAGGACACCTGAAGGTAGCCCTTATTGCTTTTTTCCCATCTCCCTGCAGGCCATCTATTAGAATGTCTGGAAGGCAAACAAGGAGAGGCAGACAGTCAGGAGGCAATAAAAGAGGGCAAGCAGGCTCTGTGTCTGGGGGCAACAGTGCTGGTTGTGGACGCGGTGCATTGTCATCAGCACATGGCCATGGGACACGCTTGTCCTTCTTTTCGGCAGCTGGACATGTTGAGCCACATCATGCCGAAGACTTGGTAGAGTGGATGACCAAGCCCTCCTCCTCCTCCTCATCCTCTCTCACCCAGGCTCAGGGTACTGGCAAAGCAGCTGCCAAAGCGTCCTCTTCCCTGGTATCAATGTCAGACTCATCATCAGTCACTCCTTCCCTAGACCCACCATGTCCTCCTCCTGAGGAGTCCCCCGAACTGTTTGAGCACAGTGTTGGGTACATGCTCCAGGAGGATGCCCAGCGTTTCGAAGGGTCTGATGATGAAACCCAGCTACAGGAAGGCAGTAGCGTGAGAGCAGACAGAGGGGATGCTCAAGAAGGACACCAATCTGGCAGTCATGTTTCAGCAGCTGCAGCATACTGCCAGATTGGCTCCAGTGATGAGGAGGGAGGGGATGATGAGGTCACTGACTCCACGTGGGTGCCTAATAGGAGAGAGGAGGAGGAGGAGGATGAGGAGGAGGCACATCTCCAACGAGGCAGGATGCCCTTTGGTGGCCAGCGTAAGGGCAGTACACCGACGGAATCACACCGCAGAGCTCCGCCTGTGCAGGGCGCAGCCTCTGCCCGTCATTCAAAAAGTTCCTTGGTGTGGGCCTTTTTTGAGGCTAGTGCATCAGATCGCACAGCTGCTGTTTGCAACATATGTCTCAAGCGTATATCGCGTGGCCAAAACATCAGCCGCTTGGGTACCACATGCCTGACCAGACATATGTTGACCTGCCATGCAGCTCGTTGGCAAGCCTACCTCAAAGACCCACACCAAAGAACAAAGCGGACCTCTCCTTGCACCGCATCAGCTGGGATCTCCAACCCCACTATAACTTCAGTCCTCTCTGAAACATGCACTGAGAGGAATGAAGGTGTAGAATTAGGTGTGTCACAGCCAAGTACTTGCGCCCACTCTGCTAGCAGTACACCGACGTCCGATTCTAGCAGGCAAATTTCCCTGCCCCAGCTGCTGGACCGTCGAAAGAAGTTCACTCCCAGCCATCCACATGCCCAGCGGTTGAATGCTAGCTTGGCTAAATTGCTAGCGCTTCAACTGCTGCCTTTTCAGTTGGTAGACTCGGCCCCCTTCCGTGAGTTTGTGCAATGTGCGGTTCCTCAGTGGCAGGTTCCCAAACGCCACTTTTTCTCACGAAAGGCTATTCCGGCTCTCTACCGGCATGTGGAAGGCAATGTCTTGGCCTCGCTGGACAGGGCGGTCAGCGGTAAGGTGCATATTACCGCTGACTCATGGTCCAGCAGGCATGGACAGGGACGTTACCTTTCTTTCACGGCCCATTGGGTCACTCTTTTGGCAGCTGGGAAGGATGCAGGACAAGGTGCAGTAGTGTTGGAGGTTGTTCCACCGCCACGCCTCCAAAATGCTACTACTGGTTGTGACACACCTCTCTCCTCCACCCCCTCCTCTTCTTCTTCCTCCATGGCCTCTTCCTGTGGTTTGTCCTATGAACCAGCGGTGCTCCGTAGCCGTTCACGGGGCTACGCAAGTACGCAGGCAAAAAGATGCCATGCCGTGCTTGCGCTGGTGTGTTTGGGGGACAGAAGCCACACTGGGGCAGAGGTCCTGTCTGCTCTGCAGGGCCAGGCCGAGAGGTGGTTGACGCCACGCCAGCTTAAGCCAGGAATGGTGGTTTGCGACAATGGCACCAACCTCCTCTCCGCCCTCCGACAGGGACAACTGACCCATGTGCCCTGTGTGGCTCACGTCCTTAACCTGGTGGTGCAGCGGTTCTTGGGCAGGTACCCGGGCTTACAGGATGTCCTGAGGCAGGCCAGGAAAGTCTGTGTGCATTTCCGCAGATCTTATAATGCCAGTGCTCGCCTGGCTGAGCTGCAAAAGGAGTTGAACCTGCCCAAGAACCGCCTTATATGTGACATGCCCACCAGGTGGAACTCAACGTTGGCCATGCTGCAGCGGCTGCACACGCAGCAGAGGGCCATCAATGAGTACCTGTGCGACTACGGCACCAGGACAGGGTCAGGGGAGCTTGGTTTTTTTTCTCCACGCCAGTGGGGCATGATCAGGGATGCATGCACTGTCCTGGCACCATTTGAGGAGGCCACGAGGATGGTGAGCAGTGACAGTGCATGCATCAGTGACACTGTACCTCTTGTCCACCTGTTGGAGCACACGCTGCGTGGAATAATGGACAGGGCACTTGAGGCAGAACAGAGGCAGGAAGAGGAGGACTTCCTTGCCTCTCAAGGCCCCCTTTACCCAGACAGTGTTCCTTCTGTCCCACCCATCGCACAGGAAGAGGAAGAGGAGGAGGAGGAGGAGGAGGAGGAGGAGGATTGTGTCAGCATGGAGGTGGAGGCTGGCACTCAGCATCATCAGCAGCAGTCTTTTAGGGATGATTTACAGTCCCAAGAAACCAGTGGACTTGTACGTGGCTGGGAGGAGGTGGCTGCGGATCATGTCGTCCTTAGTGACCCAGAGGACTCCGGAGCGAATGCCTCAGCAAACCTACGCTGCATGGCCTCCCTGATCCTGCAAAGTCTGCGGAAGGATCCTCGTATTCTTCGGATCAAGGAGAGGGACCATTACTGGCTGGCCACTCTCCTTGATCCACGGTACAAGGGTAAGGTTGCGGACCTTATGTTACCTTCGCAGAGGGAGCAGAGGATGAGACAACTCCGGGAGGCCTTGCAGAAAGGTCTGTGCAACGCGTTCCCAGAGACTGGGAGGTTACAAACTCCTGGTCCTGGACAACGAGTTGCTGAGGCTTCGGCCAGTCAAAGAAGGAGCGGTGGGGAAGGTGGCCGTCTGACCGATGCGTTCAGACAATTCTTTAGTCCGCAGCCCCAAAGTATGATCGGTTCCAGCAACCATCGCCAGCGTCTGATAAACATGGTGCAGGAATATCTAGGGGCAAGGTCAGACTTGGACACCTTCCCCACCGAAAATCCTCTGGCTTACTGGGTCTTGAGGATGGATCACTGGCCAGAGCTTGCACAGTATGCAATTGAGCTACTGGCCTGTCCTGCATCCAGCGTTCTTTCGGAACGCACATTCAGTGCTGCTGGAGGATTTGTCACGGATCACAGGGTGCGCCTGTCCACCGACTCGGTTGATCGACTGACTTTCATCAAGATGAACCAGTCTTGGATCACCACCAGTAGTGATGAGCCGAACACCCCCGGGTTCGGTTCGCACCAGAACCCGCGAACGGACCGAAAGTTCGAACGAACATTAGAACCCTATTAAATACAATGGATGCGAACGTTCGAATTCTAAAGTGCTAATTATAAAAACTATTATGCATGTTATTGTCCTAAAAAGGGTTTGGGAACCCGGGTTCTGCACCAGGGGACATGTATCAATGCAAAAATAAGTTTTAAAAACGGTCGTTTTCCGGGAGCAGTCATTTTAATGATGCATAAAGTGAAAAAAAAAAAGTCAAATATTCCTTTAAATATCGTACCTGGGGGGTGTCTAAAGTATGCCTGTGAAGTGCCACGTGTTTCCCGTGTTTAGAACTGTCCCTGCACAAAATGACACTTCTAAAGGAAAAAAAAGCCATTTAAAACTGCTTGCGGCTTTAATGTAATGTCTGGTCCCGGTAATATGGATGAAAATCTTTAAGAAAAATGGCATAGCTACCCCATGACCCCCCCCCTACCCCAGCCCATTACCAGCCCCTTTGGGTCTTGTATGGATATTAAGGGGAACCCCGCACATAAAATAAAAAAGGCCCTATATACTCTGAACAGCCGTATACAGGCGGTGCATACAAGACAGGGACTGTAGGTTTGTTCTTATGTAGAATCTGTTTGTAATTTTGAACAGGTACATTGTTGAAGTGTAGCTCCAGACCAAAAATCTATTTTTAAACTTTTTGGAAAACATAGGTAAGGGTTATCACCCCTGTAACATTTGTTTTGCTGTCTGTGCCCCTGTTCAGAACATTTCACCTCACTTTCCGTCCTAATGACAACTGTTTTTGAAATGTGGTGTTTTTCTTGAAACAAGGATTGCTGATAAAGCATCAGTACAGAGGAGACACCTTTCTCCCATATTTATTCTTACAGGAGAGAATTTTCCTTCCTAGTGGTAGATTTCCTCTCACTTCCTGTTGTCTTCTTGCGTTTGCAAGTAGGAGTCGTTTGTAAGTTGGATGTTTGAAAGTAGGGACCTGCCGTATATACTCTGCAGAAATAGGCCCCTTAGTTGTTGGTGTTGGCACAACACTGTAAGCACTCACAGTTACTCTTGGTTGGTGCTGGAACGCCCTGCTGTCAACTATTATATCAGGAATTTTAATTACATATAATTGTTGAACAGTGGTAGTAAAAATTGGGCCTTTGATGGTGGTGCTGGTGCCACAACACTGTAAGCCCTGACAGTTACTCTTGGTGGGTGCAGCAATGGGCCCTGCTGTGAATTATTAGATCAAGAATTGTAATTACATGCCCCTGTTGAACAGGGGCTGAAAAATTGGGCCTTAGGCACTGGTGGCACAACACTGCAACCCTTCACAGATACTGTACTTGGAGCACAGCAATGAGCCCTGTTGCAAAGTATTGCTTCAAAAATTGTAATGACACGCCCCTGTTAAACAGGGGCTGAAAAATTGGGCCTTAGGCACTGGTGGCACAACACTGCAACTCCTCACAGATACTGTACTTGGAGCACAGCAATGAGCCCTGTTGCAAAGTATTGCTTCAAAAATTGTAATTACACGCCCCTGTTAAACAGGGGCTGAAAAATTGGGCGTTAGGCACTGGTGGCGGCACCCATAAACAAAAATGATCTTCCAAGCTATCATCATCAATCGTATCATTGAGGACTCGGAGGAGGAGGATAGCCAGTCAACATAACAGCACAGGCACTCAGCATCAGCATCAGTCTTGAAGGGATGTGACATTTTAAAATCAATTAGTCTGTTATATCAGCATCAGGTGTGTGGTAGCTGGTGGTGATCCAAGACTGGTTCATCTTGATAAAAGTCAGTCGATCAACCGAGTCGGTGGACAGGCGCACCCTGTGATCCGTGACAAATCCTCCAGCAGCACTGAATGTGCGTTCCGAAAGAACGCTGGATGCAGGACAGGCCAGTAGCTCAATTGCATACTGTGCAAGCTCTGGCCAGTGATCCATCCTCAAGACCCAGTAAGCCAGAGGATTTTCGGTGGGGAAGGTGTCCAAGTCTGACCTTGCCCCTAGATATTCCTGCACCATGTTTATCAGACGCTGGCGATGGTTGCTGGAACCGATCATACTTTGGGGCTGCGGACTAAAGAATTGTCTGAACGCATCGGTCAGACGGCCACCTTCCCCACCGCTCCTTCTTTGACTGGCCGAAGCCTCAGCAACTCGTTGTCCAGGACCAGGAGTTTGCAACCTCCCAGTCTCTGGGAACGCGTTGCACAGACCTTTCTGCAAGGCCTCCCGGAGTTGTCTCATCCTCTGCTCCCTCTGCGACGGTAACATAAGGTCCGCAACCTTACCCTTGTACCGTGGATCAAGGAGAGTGGCCAGCCAGTAATGGTCCCTCTCCTTGATCCGAAGAATACGAGGATCCTTCCGCAGACTTTGCAGGATCAGGGAGGCCATGCAGCGTAGGTTTGCTGAGGCATTCGCTCCGGAGTCCTCTGGGTCACTAAGGACGACATGATCCGCAGCCACCTCCTCCCAGCCACGTACAAGTCCACTGGTTTCTTGGGACTGTAAATCATCCCTAAAAGACTGCTGCTGATGATGCTGAGTGCCAGCCTCCACCTCCATGCTGACACAATCCTCCTCCTCCTCCTCCTCCTCCTCCTCCTCCTCTTCCTGTGCGATGGGTGGGACAGAAGGAACACTGTCTGGGTAAAGGGGGCCTTGAGAGGCAAGGAAGTCCTCCTCTTCCTGCCTCTGTTCTGCCTCAAGTGCCCTGTCCATTATTCCACGCAGCGTGTGCTCCAACAGGTGGACAAGAGGTACAGTGTCACTGATGCATGCACTGTCACTGCTCACCATCCTCGTGGCCTCCTCAAATGGTGCCAGGACAGTGCATGCATCCCTGATCATGCCCCACTGGCGTGGAGAAAAAAAACCAAGCTCCCCTGACCCTGTCCTGGTGCCGTAGTCGCACAGGTACTCATTGATGGCCCTCTGCTGCGTGTGCAGCCGCTGCAGCATGGCCAACGTTGAGTTCCACCTGGTGGGCATGTCACATATAAGGCGGTTCTTGGGCAGGTTCAACTCCTTTTGCAGCTCAGCCAGGCGAGCACTGGCATTATAAGATCTGCGGAAATGCACACAGACTTTCCTGGCCTGCCTCAGGACATCCTGTAAGCCCGGGTACCTGCCCAAGAACCGCTGCACCACCAGGTTAAGGACGTGAGCCACACAGGGCACATGGGTCAGTTGTCCCTGTCGGAGGGCGGAGAGGAGGTTGGTGCCATTGTCGCAAACCACCATTCCTGGCTTAAGCTGGCGTGGCGTCAACCACCTCTCGGCCTGGCCCTGCAGAGCAGACAGGACCTCTGCCCCAGTGTGGCTTCTGTCCCCCAAACACACCAGCGCAAGCACGGCATGGCATCTTTTTGCCTGCGTACTTGCGTAGCCCCGTGAACGGCTACGGAGCACCGCTGGTTCATAGGACAAACCACAGGAAGAGGCCATGGAGGAAGAAGAAGAGGAGGGGGTGGAGGAGAGAGGTGTGTCACAACCAGTAGTAGCATTTTGGAGGCGTGGCGGTGGGACAACCTCCAACACTACTGCACCTTGTCCTGAATCCTTCCCAGCTGCCAAAAGAGTGACCCAATGGGCCGTGAAAGAAAGGTAACGTCCCTGTCCATGCCTGCTGGACCATGAGTCAGCGGTAATATGCACCTTACCGCTGACCGCCCTGTCCAGCGAGGCCAAGACATTGCCTTCCACATGCCGGTAGAGAGCCGGAATAGCCTTCCGTGAGAAAAAGTGGCGTTTGGGAACCTGCCACTGAGGAACCGCACATTGCACAAACTCACGGAAGGGGGCCGAGTCTACCAACTGAAAAGGCAGCAGTTGAAGCGCTAGCAATTTAGCCAAGCTAGCATTCAACCGCTGGGCATGTGGATGGCTGGGAGTGAACTTCTTTCGACGGTCCAGCAGCTGGGGCAGGGAAATTTGCCTGCTAGAATCGGACGTCGGTGTACTGCTAGCAGAGTGGGCGCAAGTACTTGGCTGTGACACACCTAATTCTACACCTTCATTCCTCTCAGTGCATGTTTCAGAGAGGACTGAAGTTATAGTGGGGTTGGAGATCCCAGCTGATGCGGTGCAAGGAGAGGTCCGCTTGGTTCTTTGGTGTGGGTCTTTGAGGTAGGCTTGCCAACGAGCTGCATGGCAGGTCAACATATGTCTGGTCAGGCATGTGGTACCCAAGCGGCTGATGTTTTGGCCACGCGATATACGCTTGAGACATATGTTGCAAACAGCAGCTGTGCGATCTGATGCACTAGCCTCAAAAAAGGCCCACACCAAAGAACTTTTTGAATGACGGGCAGAGGCAGCGCCCTGCACAGGCGGAGCTCTGCGGTGTGATTCCGTCGGTGTACTGCCCTTACGCTGGCCACCAAAGGGCATCCTGCCTCGTTGGAGATGTGCCTCCTCCTCATCCTCCTCCTCCTCCTCTCTCCTATTAGGCACCCACGTGGAGTCATTGACCTCATCATCCCCTCCCTCCTCATCACTGGAGCCAATCTGGCAGTATGCTGCAGCTGCTGGAACATGACTGCCAGATTGGTGTCCTTCTTGAGCATCCCCTCTGTCTGCTCTCACGCTACTGCCTTCCTCTAGCTGGGTTTCATCATCAGACCCTTCGAAACGCTGGGCATCCTCCTGGAGCATGTACCCAACACTGTGCTGAAACAGTTCGGGGGACTCCTCAGGAGGAGGACATGGTGGGTCTAGGGAAGGAGTGACTGATGATTTGTCTGACATTGATACCAGGGAAGACGACGCTTTGGCAGCTGCTTTTCCAGTACCCTGAGCCTGGGTGAGAGAGGATGAGGAGGAGGAGGAGGGCTTGGTCATCCACTCTACCAAGTCTTCGGCATGATGTGGCTCAACATGTCCAGCTGCCGAAAAGAAGGACAAGCGTGTCCCATGGCCATGTGCTGATGACAATGCACCGCGTCCACGACCAGCACTGTTGCCCCCAGACACAGAGCCTGCTTGCCCTCTTTTATTGCCTCCTGACTGTCTGCCTCTCCTTGTTTGCCTTCCAGACATTCTAATAGATGGCCTGCAGGGAGATGGGAAAAAAGCAATAAGGGCTACCTTCAGGTGTCCTTCTCTGTCCCTTGAAACAAGGACTTTCACAGTGAAAGAAACTGACACTGTCCCTACCTAGAGTTTTCTGTCCCTAGAATAAATGTTTTTTTTAATCACAATATAGCACAAGGACAATTCACTCAATGTCTCTCCAGGTCCCTGGAAACAAGGACTTGCAGAGTGAAAGAAACTGACACTGTCCCTACCTAGAGTTTTCTGTCCCTAGAATAAATGTTTTTTTTAAGCACAATATAGCACAAGGACAATTAACTCACTGTCCTTACAGGTCCCTGGAAACAAGGACTTGCAGAGTGAAAAAAAAAAAACACTCTCCCTACCTACAGTTTTCTGTCCCTAGAAAAAATGTTTTTTTTAAGCACAATATAGCACAAGGACAATTAACTCACTGTCCTTACAGGTCCCTGGAAACAAGGACTTGCAGAGTGAAAGAAAAAAAACACTCTCCCTACCTACAGTTTTCTGTCCCTAGAAAAAATGTTTTTTTTAATCACAATATAGCACAAGGAAAATTAACTCACTGTCCTTACAGGTCCCTGGAAACAAGGACTTGCAGAGTGAAAGAAAAAAAACACTCTCCCTACCTAGAGTTTTCTGTCCCTAGAAAAAATGTTTTTTTTAATCACAATATAGCACAAGGAAAATTAACTCACTGTCCTTACAGGTCCCTGGAAACAAGGACTTGCAGAGTGAAAGAAAAAAAACACTCTCCCTACCTACAGTTTTCTGTCCCTAGAAAAAATGTTTTTTTTAATCACAATATAGCACAAGGAAAATTAACTCACTGTCCTTACAGGTCCCTGGAAACAAGGACTTGCAGAGTGAAAGAAACTGACACTGTCCCTACCTAGAGTTTTCTGTCCCTAGAATAAATGTTTTTTTTAATCACAATATAGCACAAGGAAAATTAACTCACTGTCCTTACAGGTCCCTGGAAACAAGGACTTGCAGAGTGAAAGAAACTGACACTGTCCCTACCTAGAGTTTTCTGTCCCTAGAATAAATGTTTTTTTTAATCACAATATAGCACAAGGAAAATTAACTCACTGTCCTTACAGGTCCCTGGAAACAAGGACTTGCAGAGTGAAAGAAAAAAAACACTCTCCCTACCTACAGTTTTCTGTCCCTAGAAAAAATGTTTTTTTTAAGCACAATATAGCACAAGTAAAATTAACTCACTGTCCTTACAGGTCCCTGGAAACAAGGACTTGCAGAGTGAAAGAAAAAAAACACTCTCCCTACCTACAGTTTTCTGTCCCTAGAAAAAATGTTTTTTTTAATCACAATATAGCACAAGGAAAATTAACTCACTGTCCTTACAGGTCCCTGGAAACAAGGACTTGCAGAGTGAAAGAAACTGACACTGTCCCTACCTAGAGTTTTCTGTCCCTAGAATAAATGTTTTTTTTAATCACAATATAGCACAAGGACAATTAACTCACTGTCCTTACAGGTCCCTGGAAACAAGGACTTGCAGAGTGAAAGAAACTGACACTGTCCCTACCTAGAGTTTTCTGTCCCTAGAATAAATGTTTTTTTTAAGCACAATATAGCACAAGGACAATTAACTCACTGTCCTTACAGGTCCCTGGAAACAAGGACTTGCAGAGTGAAAGAAAAAAAACACTCTCCCTACCTACAGTTTTCTGTCCCTAGAAAAAATGTTTTTTTTAATCACAATATAGCACAAGGAAAATTAACTCACTGTCCTTACAGGTCCCTGGAAACAAGGACTTGCAGAGTGAAAGAAACTGACACTGTCCCTACCTAGAGTTTTCTGTCCCTAGAATAAATGTTTTTTTTAATCACAATATAGCACAAGGACAATTAACTCACTGTCCTTACAGGTCCCTGGAAACAAGGACTTGCAGAGTGAAAGAAACTGACACTGTCCCTACCTAGAGTTTTCTGTCCCTAGAATAAATGTTTTTTTTAATCACAATATAGCACAAGGAAAATTAACTCACTGTCCTTACAGGTCCCTGGAAACAAGGACTTGCAGAGTGAAAGAAAAAAAACACTCTCCCTACCTACAGTTTTCTGTCCCTAGAAAAAATGTTTTTTTTAAGCACAATATAGCACAAGTAAAATTAACTCACTGTCCTTACAGGTCCCTGGAAACAAGGACTTGCAGAGTGAAAGAAAAAAAACACTCTCCCTACCTACAGTTTTCTGTCCCTAGAAAAAATGTTTTTTTTAATCACAATATAGCACAAGGAAAATTAACTCACTGTCCTTACAGGTCCCTGGAAACAAGGACTTGCAGAGTGAAAGAAACTGACACTGTCCCTACCTAGAGTTTTCTGTCCCTAGAATAAATGTTTTTTTTAATCACAATATAGCACAAGGAAAATTAACTCACTGTCCTTACAGGTCCCTGGAAACAAGGACTTGCAGAGTGAAAGAAACTGACACTGTCCCTACCTAGAGTTTTCTGTCCCTAGAATAAATGTTTTTTTTAATCACAATATAGCACAAGGAAAATTAACTCACTGTCCTTACAGGTCCCTGGAAACAAGGACTTGCAGAGTGAAAGAAACTGACACTGTCCCTACCTAGAGTTTTCTGTCCCTAGAATAAATGTTTTTTTTAAGCACAATATAGCACAAGGACAATTAACTCACTGTCCTTACAGGTCCCTGGAAACAAGGACTTGCAGAGTGAAAGAAAAAAAACACTCTCCCTACCTACAGTTTTCTGTCCCTAGAAAAAATGTTTTTTTTAATCACAATATAGCACAAGGAAAATTAACTCACTGTCCTTACAGGTCCCTGGAAACAAGGACTTGCAGAGTGAAAGAAACTGACACTGTCCCTACCTAGAGTTTTCTGTCCCTAGAATAAATGTTTTTTTTAATCACAATATAGCACAAGGACAATTAACTCACTGTCCTTACAGGTCCCTGGAAACAAGGACTTGCAGAGTGAAAGAAACTGACACTGTCCCTACCTAGAGTTTTCTGTCCCTAGAATAAATGTTTTTTTTAAGCACAATATAGCACAAGGACAATTAACTCACTGTCCTTACAGGTCCCTGGAAACAAGGACTTGCAGAGTGAAAGAAAAAAAACACTCTCCCTACCTACAGTTTTCTGTCCCTAGAAAAAATGTTTTTTTTAATCACAATATAGCACAAGGAAAATTAACTCACTGTCCTTACAGGTCCCTGGAAACAAGGACTTGCAGAGTGAAAGAAACTGACACTGTCCCTACCTAGAGTTTTCTGTCCCTAGAATAAATGTTTTTTTTAATCACAATATAGCACAAGGACAATTAACTCACTGTCCTTACAGGTCCCTGGAAACAAGGACTTGCAGAGTGAAAGAAACTGACACTGTCCCTACCTAGAGTTTTCTGTCCCTAGAATAAATGTTTTTTTTAAGCACAATATAGCACAAGGACAATTAACTCACTGTCCTTACAGGTCCCTGGAAACAAGGACTTGCAGAGTGAAAGAAAAAAAACACTCTCCCTACCTACAGTTTTCTGTCCCTAGAAAAAATGTTTTTTTTAATCACAATATAGCACAAGGAAAATTAACTCACTGTCCTTACAGGTCCCTGGAAACAAGGACTTGCAGAGTGAAAGAAACTGACACTGTCCCTACCTAGAGTTTTCTGTCCCTAGAATAAATGTTTTTTTTAATCACAATATAGCACAAGGACAATTAACTCACTGTCCTTACAGGTCCCTGGAAACAAGGACTTGCAGAGTGAAAGAAACTGACACTGTCCCTACCTAGAGTTTTCTGTCCCTAGAATAAATGTTTTTTTTAAGCACAATATAGCACAAGGACAATTAACTCACTGTCCTTACAGGTCCCTGGAAACAAGGACTTGCAGAGTGAAAGAAAAAAAACACTCTCCCTACCTACAGTTTTCTGTCCCTAGAAAAAATGTTTTTTTTAATCACAATATAGCACAAGGAAAATTAACTCACTGTCCTTACAGGTCCCTGGAAACAAGGACTTGCAGAGTGAAAGAAACTGACACTGTCCCTACCTAGAGTTTTCTGTCCCTAGAATAAATGTTTTTTTTAATCACAATATAGCACAAGGACAATTAACTCACTGTCCTTACAGGTCCCTGGAAACAAGGACTTGCAGAGTGAAAGAAACTGACACTGTCCCTACCTAGAGTTTTCTGTCCCTAGAATAAATGTTTTTTTTAAGCACAATATAGCACAAGGACAATTAACTCACTGTCCTTACAGGTCCCTGGAAACAAGGACTTGCAGAGTGAAAGAAACTGACACTGTCCCTACCTAGAGTTTTCTGTCCCTAGAATAAATGTTTTTTTTAAGCACACTATAGCAGAAGCACAAAACACACTGACACTCTCCCTACCTATCCTTCTCTTTCCCTAAACTAAAGGAATCCAGGTTAAGCAAGAAAGAAATAACAGTCACTGTCCCTGCCTATGCTACTCTATCCCTGCTCCGGAACACACTACACTAGGCCGCCGTGCTGGCGGCCTTTTATAGTGTGGGGCGTGTACTAAACACCCTCAGCAATAATTGGCCACAGGCATCCTGCCTGTGGCCAATCATTGCTCTCCTCGCTGCCGGCGCTGTGATTGGCCAAGCATGCGGGGTCACAGTGCATGCTTGGCCAATCACAGCGCCTGGATGACACTGCGATGGCGTAGTGCATTGTGGGCCGTTCGCGTCACTCGAATTTGGCGCGAACGGCCCAAATCGTTCGATCTTCGTCGAACGATCGAACAGCCAATGTTCGAGTCGAACGTATGTTCGACTCGAACACGAAGCTCATCCCTAACCACCAGCTACACCTGATGCTGATATAACAGACTAATTGATTTTAACATGTCACATCCCTTCAAGACTGATGCTGATGCTGAGTGCCTGTGCTGTTATGTTGACTGGCTATCCTCCTCCTCCGAGTCCTCAATGATACGATTGATGATGATAGCTTGGAAGATCATTTTTGTTTATGGGTGCCGCCACCAGTGGCTAAGGCCCAATTTTTCAGCCCCTGTTTTACAGGGGCGTGTAATTACAATTTTTTTAGCAATAATTTGCCATAGGGCTCATTGCTGTGCTCCAAGTACAGTATCTGTGAGGGGTTGGAGTGTTGTGGCACCAGTGCCTAAGGCCCAATTTTTCAGCCCCTGTTTAACAGGGGCGTGTCATTACAATTTTTGAAGCAATACTTTGCAACAGGGCTCATTGCTGTGCTCCAAGTACAGTATCTGTGAGGGGTTGTAGTGTTGTGCCACCAGTGCCTAAGGCCCAATTTTTCAGCCCCTGTTTAACAGGGGCGTGTCATTACAATTTTTGAAGCAATACTTTGCAACAGGGCTCATTGCTGTGCTCCAAGTACAGTATCTGTGAGGGGTTGTAGTGTTGTGCCACCAGTGCCTAAGGCCCAATTTTTCAGCCCCTGTTCAACAGGAGCATGCAATTACAATTCTTGATCTAATAATTCACAGCAGGGCCCATTGCTGCACCCACCAAGAGTAACTCTGAGGGCTTACAGTGTTGTGGCAACGCCACCACCACCACCACCACCACGAAAGGCCCAATTTTTCAGCCCCTGTTCAAAAGGGGCATGTAATTACAATTCTTGATCTAATAATTCACAGCAGGGCCCATTCCTGCACCCACCAAGAGTAACTCTGAGGGCTTACAGTGTTGTGGCAACACCACCACCACCACCACCACCACCACCACGAAAGGCCCAATTTTTCAGCCCCTGTTCAACAGGGGCATGCAATTACAATTCTTGATCTAATAATTCACAGCAGGGCCCATTGCTGCACCCACCAAGAGTAACTGTCAGGGCTTACAGTGTTGTGGCACCAGCACCACCATCAAAGGCCCAATTTTTACTACCACTGTTCAACAATTATATGTAATTAAAATTCCTGATATAATAGTTGACAGCAGGGCGTTCCAGCACCAACCAAGAGTAACTGTGAGTGCTTACAGTGTTGTGCCAACACCAACAACTAAGGGGCCTATTTCTGCAGAGTATATACGGCAGGTCCCTACTTTCAAACATCCAACTTACAAACGACTCCTACTTGCAAACAAAAGAAGACAACAGGAAGTGAGAGGAAATCTACCCCTAGGAAGGAAAATTCTCTCCTGTAAGAATTAATATGGGAGAAAGGTGTCTCCTCTGTACTGATGCTTTATCAGCAATCCTTGTTTCAAGAAAAACACCACATTTCAAAAACAGTTGTCATTGGGACGGAAAGTGAGGTGAAATGTTCTGAACAGGGGCACAGACAGCAAAACAAATGTTACAGGGGTGATAACCCTTACCTATGTTTTCCAAAAAGTTTAAAAATAGATTTTTGGGCTGGAGCTACACTTCAACAATGTACCTGTTCAAAATTACAAACAGATTCTACATAAGAACAAACCTACAGTCCCTGTCTTGTATGCACCGCCTGTATACGGCTGTTCAGAGTATATAGGGCCTTTTTTATTTTATGTGCGGGGTTCCCCTTAATATCCATACAAGACCCAAAGGGGCTGGTAATGGGCTGGGGTAGGGGGGGGGGGTCATGGGGTAGCTATGCCATTTTTCTTAAAGATTTTCATCCATATTACCGGGACCAGACATTACATTAAAGCCGCAAGCAGTTTTAAATGGCTTTTTTTTCCTTTACAAGTGTCATTTTGTGCAGGGACAGTTCTAAACACGGGAAACACGTGGCACTTCACAGGCATACTTTAGACACCCCCCAGGTACGATATTTAAAGGAATATTTGACTTTTTTTTTTCACTTTATGCATCATTAAAATGACTGCTCCCGAAAAACGACCGTTTTTAAAACTTCTTGATACATGTCCCCTGGTGCAGAACCCGGGTTCCCAAACCCTTTTTAGGACAATAACATGCATAATAGTTGTTATAATTAGCACTTTAGAATTCGAACGTTCGCATCCATTGTATTTAATAGGGTTCTAATGTTCGTACGAACTTTCGGTCCGTTCGCGGGTTCTGGTGCGAACCGAACCCGGGGGTGTTCGGCTCATCACTAATGGTGAACTATGCTCTTTGCACTTTACTTTTATATAAATCCTTTGATTAAAATCTGGCACAAACAACATTTTTCTAGGAGGTAAAGAACTACAAGAAGTCTCCCCATTCAACACCAACTCAATATAAAATGGAGAAGACAAATAAATCTAAATGATTTCATTGACACTTAACATTCATGTAGGTAAAATGTGAAGGGGATTGAGCCTTTCAGTAAAAACCTGACTCGGAATGAAGGCAGCACAAATATGAACAATTTGCCTGGGGCCGTTCAGCTGAGCACAATGAGCACTGGAGCCTACGGCTCCTGCTTCTCAGAAAATTGCCCAGCCATGGGTCAAACTTTGCCAGAGGGGCAAAGCCACCTTTCATGTATTTTTTCTGCCAGAGGCTGAAAAGAGATTGGACTTTAAACTATGCAGCAACAGACACAGTCTCTTGACGTGAATAAGAACAAAATTCTCTGTCAGCCTGGGCTTTTGTTTCCATACTGGTGACTAAACTGTAATTGTAATGTTACAGTAAAAGCAGGTTTAATGGCCCAGTTTGCATGATGGAACAATTTTAAAGCATATCTAGACTTAAAAAAAAAATCCAAATATTGCAACTTAGATTTGATGGCTTTGTTGGTTTTATTTATTTATTATTTATTTTCCACTTTTTGCCTGATCTAGCTCATTCATTGTACTCTCGATGTCTCCCCCTTTCTTCATTTCTGTTGCATAGTGGGAGGTGTCCCATTGGTAACACCGTAGTAGTGCTGAAAGCTCGGGAAGCTATCAGCTCAAAAGATTTCTGGTAGGACCAACAGGTATTATTGTGCACTTATTGAAAAAATATATAACAACATGCTATGGCATATTTAACAGACCAAAAGGGGGTAAAATACGATTTGGATGTATGCACGGGCATGTTGAAAAGGTAAGTAAACACCAGGGTGTGTTAAATACCAGATTTTTCCACCTGTTTTTTTGTCGCGGGTTATGGTGCATGTTGACAGAAGCGTTGCAATGCACATTTAAATGCATCCATATGTGCACAGGCACGTGTGGACATGCGTTTTCATTGGTTTTATCAGAGAATGCATCAGTGGTAAAAACACAGAGGTATGAATAGGCTCTAATGCCGCGTACACACGATTGGAAATTCCGACAACAAAACCGTGGAATTTTTTCAGACGGAATGTTGGCTCAAACTTGTGTTGCATACACACGGTCACACAAATCTTGTCAGAAATTCCGAAAGTCAAGAACGTGGTGACGTACAAGACTTACGATGAGCCGAGATCAATGAAGTTCAATAGGCAGTTCGGCTCTTCTGCTTAATTCTGAGCTTGCATGGTTTTTTTGTGCATCGGAATTGCATACAGGAAAAGATGTAACACCTCATGCAACCCAACATGTAATTGCCATCATTTTATACGGAATTGCATACAGAGGATCGGAATTTCCGACAAGAACTTTTCTTTTCAGAAAATTTGAGAACCAGCTCTCAAATTTTTGTGGTCGGAAATTCCGACAGCAAATCTCCAATGGAGCCTACACACGGTCGGAATTTCCGACAAAAAGCTCACATCGGACATTTTTTGTCAGAATTTCCGATCGTGTGTACGCGGCATTAGGCTACATTTCCATGAGTCTCAAAGGGAGGTAGCTACTTGATGATATCAGTTCTTTCAAAGCTCCCTGAATGACCGTTCTGAAAGACTGTACGGAAACGTAGAATAGCCCAGCCCACATTAATTTGTTGGCTTTTACGTCCTTTGGCTGCATTCTTCTATTGATTTCTATTTAAAATAAAAATCTGGTTGTGTGGTTAGGAGCATCTAGTACAAATGCTCATCTTGCTTGAAATTTTTTGAAAACATTAATTGGTTAGAAGCATCAGAAAAAGCCAACACATTTTCAGCATAAGGACTCATTCTCCTTCAGGACTTGAACAACAGTTTGTTGGTCATTTACTGGTAGGACATGCTGGCGCATATCCAGTCTTAACTCTAGTTAATACTTTCTATTGCAGCGTTTCTCATCCTTTTTTCAGTCGCGGCACCCTTTAAAAATATGGAAAATCTTGGGACACTCCAGTTTGAAATGGAAAAAATTGGAAAATGGAAAAAAATTTAATTGGAAAACTGAGCATGGGGACAATGCATACAACAGCCTTGATAATATTAACTTCATATCAGAGGCTTCCTTCACATCAGAGGTCCCTCTTTACATCAAAGTCCCCCTATCACATCAGAGCTCTCCCTTTTCATCAGAAGACCCCCTATCACTTCACATTAGAGGCCCCACACCATATCAGAGGTCCAGTCATCACATTAGAGCCCTCTCCTTCACATCAGAGGCCCCCATCATGTCAGAGGTCCCTCTATCACATCAGAGGTCCACCATCATGTCAGAGATTCCCTTGTCACATCATAGTCCCTCCTTCACGTCAGAGGCCCGCAGGGTGCTGTGGCACCCTGGTTGAAACACACTTTTCTAGTGTATAAGCATTTTGATAATGATTTTATTAACTCTAGTTAGGATTTTCTAGTGCAGCATTTCTAATCCTGTTTTTCAGTCCCGACACCCTTTAAAAGTATGGAAATTCTTGAGACCCTCCAGTCTGAAATGTAAAAGAAATAGGAAAATGTAAACAATTTCAATTGGAAAACTGAACCTGGGGACAATGCATACAACCGCCTTGATGAAATTAACTTCATATCAGAAGCCTCCTTCACATCAGAGGTCCCTCTTTACATCAAATTCCCCCTATCACATCAGAGCTCTCCCTTTTCATCAAAAGACCCCCCTATCACTTCACATTAGAGGCCCCACACCATATCAGAGGTCCGGTCATCACATTAGAGCCCCCTACTTCACAACAGAGGCCCCCATCATGTCAGAGGCCCCTCTATCACATCAGAGGTCCACCATTATGTCCCCTTGTCACATCAAAGTCCCTCCTTCACATCAGAGGGCCACAGGGTGCTGCGGCACCCTGTTTGAAACACACTTTTCTAGTGTATTCTGTTTTGATTTTATCACAGACTGTTAGGGAGGGCTGCTGATCCCGACTGGGAAGTCCAATGTAAAGCCTCCAGCGTCCTCCTTTTGAAAGGCCAGGTCAGGGTTAAGCAATTGGAAACCCAAAAACATTTCTCTATACTAGTTTTCTCATTTTTGATAAACAGAATCAAAAGTATTTGGTAAGTGTTTTCTTAGCTGTCTTAGAAAATCTGTGCTTTTTGCCATAAATTTAAAAAAAATCAATCCCATAGTGACTGGGCCTCATCCATGGCAAGTAATGGCGCCTATGACATAAGCTTCAGAATCGCAAAGTCTCAGATTTAAAAAGGGGCTTAGAAAAATGAAATTGCTTCTCGTAAAATGGGTGTATTGTGCTTTTTGAGTTGATGTACCGTACTTCATAAAGACAGTATTGAGAAAATACACCCCAGTCTCCCGGTCTAAACCCTCATACTTTATTGACAGTACGTAGACAACATTATTGAAACATGTCATGTTAATAGTTAATGTCTTTCCTAAAAGCATTCCTGAAATGCAATCTGCATAATTTTCTTTAATCTATCGACGATTAAAGTGTAATGACTGAAAGGAAAGCAAACAACCTTTTACTGCGGGTAAGCAGGATGTGGTGTCAATCACAGCGGATAACGATTTGCGCCGAGATTCTTTTGCAGGGTGTGGGCACATACGTGTCCACAAAACCATTTCTAAAACCCCTGATTGATGTTGGGGGGGGGGGTGCAGCTATGCAGATACCATAGCCTAGCCCAAGGCATTCTGTATTCATCTTATACGGACGTAGCAAAACTGCAACATACGTTTATGGAGAAAGTGACATCATTGAGCTCCAAGGTTTTGTTGTTATGCATTAAAGTGTATTTAAGCCCAAAAACAAAAGTAAAATATTGCAGTTTACCAGTCCTTTTTTTTCATACTTTTTTTTCTCCTTCCTCGTATGTTGAATTGTATTGAAATTGTATTGTCTGCCCTAATGTTGCAAAGTGCTGCACAAACTGTTAACGCTATATAAATCCTGTATGATAATATGGAGCAACAGCAAAACATGGGGATTGCTATAAAATTAATTTTCTTTGAGCCACGTCTTGGATCTGTTTGTTTTTTTTCATCTTGGATACAGCAGAGAATGGTTAAACCCCATTTTCTTTTTTTTTGCTTGCGTCATCCCATTGCAGGAATTTCCCCTCACTTTCTGTTACTATTAGATATCGGGTAAAACTCCTCCAACACAAGGGTCACCAGAACAGTTTTCTCCATTGGAAGATTTGCCCTTACTTTTAGTTCCAGTGAGCAATAGTCACCAGCACCCAGCAGGAACTCAAACAACAATAAAAAAAATAAACACTACAAGTTTTAGACCATCTAAAGTTTTGACTTTTGATACATTTTAAGCATTACGTTATACCAGTGGCAGCCCGCCCATAGGGGGCGCACGGGCACCCCTTCTCCTATCCATGCGTCCAGCCCCCTAATCTACATGCGGGGAACCGGACGCATGTATTCCAATATTTTTTTTTAAAGCACACGATTAGAGCCCGAGGCTCTAATTGGCTTCAAAAAAGGGTGGGCTCGGGGCGCAGTGAGCCCACCCACTTGTGTGACAATAGCAAATTAATATTCGCTATTGTCTTCCTGACTCTCCTCACAGCTAATCAGGAAGCAGTTCCTGAGACCCGACTGGCCAGGGGCGTTGGTTTGCCCCCCCCCCTCAAATATTGAGCACCGGCCACCACTGCGTTGTACTAACATTGTATTTACATTTTAAGCATTACATTGTATTTGCAATGGTTATTTAACATATCTACTATGTAGTTACAGAAGAAAAAAAAACCTTCCTGTCACAAAAAATTTAGGCTCTGTGCACACTGGCTTAAAGTGGAGTTCCACCCAATTTTTTCAGCTTGTCCCCAGGAATTGCTTAGCGCTATGCCATCAATATTGGGGAACTTGTTTTTTAATTCAAAGTTTAATTACCTTTTATTCTTCCTGAAGTGCTGCACTTCCGTTTTACCTCACCGCGGCGAGATACATCATAACCTCCCGCCCGTGACTCCTGGGATATATGTGTCATCAATCCCAGAGTCAACGGGCATCCTCCGCGCTGGGTGCTTCTCGCTCTCATCACACTGCACAGGCGCGAGATCGGGAGGTGCGTGCTGGGTAGCCAGCTGCACCGTATCCCAGAAGAAAGCCCGACTGGGCTTCAGATGCCAACACTGAAGATCAATGTTTCCAGACTCGAGAAGGGACAGTGAGTAACATTGGATTTACATGGAACAAAAACGAGTACATATACAGCTTATACCAATTTGCATGGCATAAGCTGTGACTATCATGGGAGTGCTTTAAAAAATTACTGGAGCTCCACTTTAAAAATAGTTTCTTCTACAGGAGTTTTGTGTTCTGCCTGTAGAAGCATTATCCTATGTGTCCATGCACATTGGGACGATTACAGACATATTTTGAGTTCAGCGTATAGAGGCAGAAAAAAAAACCTTCTGGTTCGCGTTTCTGATTGGAGCTTTCTGGCAGAAAAAAATGCAAAACTCTCCTAAACTCTATATGAGCGTTTTTTTTCTGCCAAGAAAACTTACGTTTTTTTAAGCTTAGTGTGTATGGAGCCTTATTTATTGAGTGACAACAATCTATGCAGTGTGTTACACACGCATATATATATTCTATAATTCACATCAGTCCCTGCTTTCAAGGAGCTTACAATCTAAGGTCCCTAACTCACATTCATACATACACATACTATGGCCAATTCATACAGGTGCCAATTACCTAGCAGCATGTCTATGGGGTGTGGGAGGAAAATGGTAGCAGAAGTGAGTGATTGACTGACATTGGTTTGTCTGAGGAGGAAGAATAGCAACTATACACAAATATCCAAGACAACTGATCACTTTGTCTGCTAAAACCAGTCAGCCAGAAGTGTCTAATGCATTATGCCAGCCATTCTCAACCAGAGTTCCTCCAGAGGTTGCTAGAGTGTCTCTCAGCTGTGGCTGATTGACCTTCAATATGATGGTGCCTGCATAGTTTCGACACCACTAGGAGAGTCAGTGACATGACACCAATCATCTTTTTAACTGTTTGTAAGGGTGGCGTTATGACCACCACTGTAATGTGGGAATACTTCCCACTGACCTCCAATGTAATTTGTTGTTTTTTCTCACCTACTTGAAAATGACTGTATAATAAAGGTTCCTCTAGGGCAGCCTTTCACAACTAGGGGTTTTTATTGGGCACCTTGTGCAATTTCTGCCTCACGGGTAACTACTGATACCAATAATTTTTCGGGGGGATTCTTCCTACTGGCCCCAATGTAAGAAGCATTCTTTCCACTGTCCATCACTTTAATATACTGTGAGATGTAGATATAATAATTATTTCCTGAGGCCTGAATGTTATTTTAGGGTTTTTATGAGCTGTTATTTCCAATTAATCCTGTATATTTTTGACACCATATGTTTGTTGTGGTCGATGCAGAGTCTTGGTTTGGAGTGCTTTTATTCTTCATGTGTAATTTAAACCAGTGGGCTCCAGACTTTTAATATACCTTGGGTCATATTTCAGTTTTTTTCCCGTATTATAATGTTTGCCCAGGCCCTTTTCTCTGTCCTCCCAGGACTCCGGTGAACAGTCTCTTCTTTTCCCAGCACACCAGACAAACAGGCTTCCCCCTCCAGCATGGCTAGTGAAAATCTCAGAAGCAGATACTTTTGGCCTCCAGTTGAGGTTGTGTTCTCTAGTGCAGGGGTGTTTATCAATATACCCCAAAATACTCCCACATCTGTAGTGTTTCTCCAGCATCTAAAAGTGGATGATGGTAAGGTATGATATGCTAAATAAAATCTGGCCCAAGCTAGGCACACATCTCTTGATGCAGCATACTTTGAAACGGACAGTTTGGATGGTGATATAGTACAAGGTAAATTTGATTTAGCAGATTCAGTTTTCAGCTCTTCAATTGTAAGGGTTAAGATGTCTGCTCCTTCCGTGTTCAACTCCAAGACTTCTTCAGAGGCTCTCCCATGCTTTGGAACTCTCTACCTCAATCTGTCCTGCTATCTTCTACTCTAGCTGCCTTTAGGCAATCCCTGAAAACTCATCTCTTTAGGGAAGCCTCTCACGCCTCCAACTAAGTGAACTTTTATCACTTCCATCAGCTCATCCCCCCACAGTTATAATCTTTTGTACCACTTGCCCAACTATTAGATTGTAAGCTCTTATGAGCAGAGCCCTCTTAACCCTCTTGTATTTTATTGTATTATAACTTTACTGTCTCCCTTTATATTATAAAGCACTGTACAAACTGTTGGCACTATATACTGTAAATCCTGTATAATAATAATAATAATAATAATAATAAAAGGGTAAAGATGGTAAAAAAAGCAACAACAGCATAATCCTGTCCAGTGACCCACAGACAAGCTTTTAGTCCTTTCAAAGCAACCTTAGTCTGTATACTTGCTTTACACTCTTCCCTTTTATTCAAGCTAAAGCTTACGTGAACAAGCCCCAAGAGGAAATCTCTCCAAAGTGAGGTGAAATTCACTTTTAGACAGTTGGCAAGAGAAGAATTGCCCCATTGGAAGATTTCCCCTCATCTATTTTCTAAAATTTTGGTTTTCCTATCATTCTCTGTCCTGGAGACTAATGGTCGTTCGTATAGCTAGAGAGGGTGAATTTCCTTAGCAGGGAAACAGACATAGAAAAACCTAATATTCGATTGTACCACGCTTCACTGGTGCCAATGCACATCTGCTTATCGTTCCAAGCTCTGTATATATCCCAAGGCCATATACACACAGAAGAGAGTAAGGCTGGCCATACGCGGTTCAAATCTTGGCAGTTTAGCAGGAACCGGCTGAGATTCAGACTGTTAATGGGCAGGCTGAATGTACTAGGTTGATCAATCAACTTGAGTACAACCAGCCTGCTGGATTCACTTGCGATTATATATAGCAGCCGCTAGCGATAATCACTGTCTTCTTCCAGTGGGGACAGGTTCATCCGCCCCAACTCCGCTGGGAGCAGACAATAGTTGGGCAAGAGGGATTCCCCTACCAGCACTGTCTATGTTGATGGAGGAATTGTGCAAATTTCTTTCCTGCAACCAGTGGTTGCAGGAAAAAAATTCACACCATATGCCTTACACAAACCAGAGTGCACTGGACAGTGGATAGAAAAGCATTGTAAATTGTACTTAAAATAAAGTGACCTAATCAGGGCATATAACCAGGGAGGACCTCTCCAATGCGCAACCAAGTTAGAGGCTGATGAAGGGGTATGGCTCCAAAGCATGTAAGTGAAGGTTCCTACTAACCGAGGATACAACTTTGGTCTTTGGGGACTTATTTGTAGTGCCTTGCTCCATGATTCTTTCATTGTGCAATTCCTTGCTCAAATCCCCCTTCCCCCCCCCCAGCTACCTCTTGTCTTCAGCACTTATTTGGTGTGACCTGGTGTCCCAATGGAGAGATTCTCCATGGAGATACAGTATGCCCTGATCAAATCACCAATTTCGAGTGTACTGTTGAAAACCTTTTTTGCACACTGTCAAAAACATTCTTGTTTTAGGTTACATTTTGTAAAACCCTAATAAAAATATTGAAAGAGGAAAAACTTAAGAGATTCTAACATTTCTTTCCTCTAATGCTAAAACGGGATCGTCTACCTCTCCTCTTCACACCGATATTAACTGGCCAAGAAAACCAAAACAATAAGAAACGACTCAGAAACAGACACTTTTAATTTCTTTTATAACTTTACAGAAATGTTTATGGCATGAATTACTATATTAGAAATATGTATACACAAGTACATGACAATATTTTTTAAAATAATGTATAATATACAATTCTACATATACTTTATGTACAGATCTGAATGCAGCACCGGACCCATACAGATATAAAATTGCAGAATAAAATATTTCTAAAAACGTTTATTACGCAAAGCCAGTCTGGAAAAAAAAATGTGTTCAGTGATGAATGACCCCTACATATGTAGCATTTTTAACCCATACATGGCTGCAGGATCCTTCAGTATTAGTGCTAAATACATTGCAAACCTCCGCACAGCAGGAGGAATGGAATCCAATGCTCTGTATATACATTAGCTTATTACACATATGTGCATGTGCTGACACTGCTGGAGTTTGTAGGGCTTCAGAGTGTTATAAATTAAAGGGGTCAGTGTAAGGTGAGGATCAGTGAATAAAACCTGGTCTTTTCAGATTTGGCTGAATTCCAGCTTGTTGAATCAACCTCTAGATTCTTATTGTTCTCAAGGATTCCAATAGAAAGATCTCTGTACCTGAGTTCACAATTTTGCCCAATTCTGGTGATGGGCGGAGCTCTGGACTCAGGTGCAGAGGTCTTACGTTAGCTGTTCGTTTTTTATATGGTTTCCATTAGAGAGGTTTCAATAGGCAAAGCAAAACTGTGTGACATTGGAAGAGAACCATTAGAATAAGAGATAAATATAAACATATACACAATATGGCCACCTGACCATTGCATGCATGCATGCATGCCTGACCAAAGGTATATGGACACCTCTCCAAATAATGGAGTTCAAGGGTTTCCAGTGAAGGGTGCTGGTAATACTATAGCATACAAAGACAATAGATATTGTGGTAACATTTTTGGTGAAGACCCTTTTCTGTTCCACCATGACTGTGCCCTGTGTACAAAGCCAGCACCATAAAGACATGGTGTGACCAGTTTGGTGTGGAGGAACGTGAGTGTCCTGTACAGAGCCCTGACCTCAACCCTACTGAACACCTTTGGGATGAATATGGGTCCGTATAGGTTTCATGGTCAGGTGTCCACAAATGCTTTTGACCATATCATGTATAAGTATCCAGTGGACGATTCAGCCTGCCAAGCATTATCCATAAATGAGATGTCCGTTTTACTGGACTAGTTCTTTAATGTTTTTATGGCAGTGATGCAGGCTGGTCCAAACATTCTCCACATTTGAGACAAATGTGACCTGTAGAGGTCTCTCCTCTGACCTGTATAGAGTGATACATTGTAGGTATTATTTTAGAATACAGCCATCAAATCCTAAGAGCTAATGACATCACAGCGACATGAAACACTTTGTGATGTCATTGTTCTTTAGGCATTTGAAAGGCTTATTGTTTTAGTCCAAAGTATGGCCTTTCCAACTGTATAAACTTCAAGTGCATATTAAAAAAAAATTCACAAACGATCAGAAAATTTAATCAAATGTCTTCTGAATTCTAGACGATTGTGTACACATCCATTTGTATGCATTTCCTTCAGTTAGGGTACAGGTTTAGTATACTTATCTTTGTACTTAACCCTGCCGACTAATAATTACTAATGAATAAAGTAAGTTACATAAAAGAGAAAGAAAAAAAAATCGGAATTAATATTAAGGTACAGTATATTGTTAATTTTAGTCCTTCATTGAAGACTGATATTTTAAAGTCTATAATACATTTTATGCCTGTTGGTATTGTGATTTACAAAGAAGATTAATTATGGAACAACTCCAGACAGGAAAAAGTTGTTTTCGGTGGTGCCCAACGGAAGTACATGATATGAGAGTTTTCAATGTCTCTACTGACCATAGCTGCCTTCATGTTGATACATTGTCATGGTAATACAGTGTCTGTCATTTCAGACTGGCCAAGTGGTTATTATGGAATGGTAGAAGGGTCCGCTTCTAAATCATAATCGGGGCCTATGTTATCTTATGCTTAAAGAGTTCTGATTTAGCAGAACAAGCAAATTTACTGCAGTTTGAATATAGCTCATATTTATCCCTTAATTTGGACCTATACACAACTTTTTCCTACAGTGTTTCCCACATAATCAATTGCAGAGGTGCTTGGTCAAGTGATCCCTTCTGAAAGGGAAGGATCAGAGTTCTGACTATCTGATACATGCCTTTTCCAGAAGTCAGGTGACCAAATGCCTTGGCCTTCAAACGTGTAACTATCAAAGGCGGGAATATGGAGCAGCATTTTCTCCAAAAAAAAATGCATTTCAGCTCCTCTACTAATCTTCATCCATCCCAACACACTGTTAATATAGCTTTAAGTTGAAGTGGACCTTTTGGTAACTCAGCAATGCTAAATATATTTCTGACATCTCACAATATACAATGGCACTATAATTTTCCAGGAAAGTTCCACCTTTTGTCATTGAAAAGCCAGCCTTGAGCTCTAGTCCACTGACTTTGCCTAGGCTGAAATGATGTAATCAGTCTGCTGAAAGCAGGACAAAGCATTTCCTGATGAGTGTCAGGGAAAGTAGACTTTTGAGTCAAGGGAAAGCATTCAATCTGTTGCTCCGGTTAGCACAAGAGAGGAGAACATCCATGGTTGCATCCCTAGGAGGATCACATCTATGACTATCCAATGTAGCTATGGTGAATTAATCCTAATGTCTAGGACTTACCACCCCCAGGTTTCCCCAACAGCAAATATCACTTTTTGAACCAGCACATATACTGGTGGAGGATGAAAGCCTGCTTATTATTGCCTGGCTTTAGAAAAATTTTAGGAAAAAATTAAGCAGCAAATTACCCATAAAAAGAACTATTTAGCCACATTTGCAATTTTAGATGCTAATCATTCAAATACATTTTTTGTCTCCTGCCCAAATCCTATCTGTAACACAAGAGTTTTGTATTTGTGTCAGTTCACCCTAGCTATTCCACACTAGCTAATCTGAGCCAAGCATTGACCCACCAGAGTGGAATTCTGGTAACAGAACAGATGGGAACAGGAGGTTTGTACTTCAATATGAGAATTTCTGATGGTTTTGTTCAGCATATGGGGAAACTATTTTTAATGTTTTTATATGTACACAAGAAAGCGATCAGCTTTAAATAATGAATCTGTGTACATTGGGTAGCCATCTTTGCACATATTGTATGCAAGCTATACTTCCTTCTTAGTAGTTGTGCCTTCCTATTTCTGTCTCAGTGAAAGTCAGGTCTGACTGGATGTAAACAATGCCCTTTCTGTCACTGAGAGGTGGGAGTGAGGTGATGGATTTGGATCTTCAACTCGCAGACTGGAATCATTGGTTGGGCCTAATGACTTGGACTCACCAGCTTTCCACGGAACAAGGGACCACTCGGAAAGAGAGGAGTCACACAAATTCTGAAATTCACATATAAATAAGCCAAGAAAGAGAGGCAAATAATTGTCTCAAGAGTCCAAAGTCCTTTATTACAATCATAAGGAACACCAGGAAAGCAATAAGGTGGCCATTTTGCTTCAGGGGCCAAAAATTCCCTTCATCAAGGCTTAAAACTATGTAACAAAAAGTAGCTAACTTAAAATAAGCTCCAGGAATAAATCACAACAGAAGCAATAATTTATGGGGGATTGTGTCTGTGTCAGTAGCCAAGGAATGTGTCGTATCATCTGGCCACTGCTGCAGACAAAATCACCTATGCCAAACGCATTGGCTGCCTTTTTGCTTTCCTGTTACCTGTGATTTTAATAAGAGACTTTGGTCTCATGGGACGATCATTTTTCACCCATTCTTTACTCATTTATTTGTGACTCTTTCTGTCAATGAGATTTATCTCGGCAGTTGTGGATCTGCACAGATTGAATATCTGTGCATATAATATAGTTATGGAAACATGGTACAGGGAGTGTTTAAAAAAAAGTGAAAAAAAGATTGCAACAAAACGTATTTTTAGCTAAGTGTAACAACAATAAATAAAATATGAGTTAACTATAAAATACGTTAACGTTTTCCTCTATTAGGCCTCATGCACGCGGGTTGTCTGTAAAATCCCCTCTAAACGCCAGAACTCCTGGCAGGAAAATGCTGCTAAAAAAAAAATGGGCTAAAACCCACATATTGCACAGGCGTTTAAGCGCGTTTATTGTTTGATCGTTAATGCTTTCTATTAGCCAGAATATCAATTTATCGAGCTACTAAAATGCATCAACGCTCAAAGGCTAGACGCATCTAGAGTTTATGCATGTTTAGATGCGCTTAGACTTATTTAAGCGAGTTCCACGTTTTATCTGCTCTTCAGCGCCTTTCCTAAAAGTGCCTTTGGTGGGCTTTTTTTCTGCCTCTTAACCCTCTCTAATATTCCTGTAGACGCCTATTGGTGCATGGACACATAGGCTTACTGTACATAGAGGTGTTTTTACAGGCCGAATGAAAAAATGCTCAACACCTGCATAGGTGGCATTTAAAAGCCTTAGACTGGAGTTACGGACCACACTTTGCAGAGGTTCCCTGGTGCAGCAGGTAACATGTGTTTCCAAATTTATTCAAAAAAAATCTGTTTTTAATTGATGACACATATTAGACTTTGTGCTGAGTGAATTTTTTTATTTTTTTTACCATATTGTTCTGCAAAAAAACCCCTGCCCATGTGCATCCTCATTTTTTTGCTAGGTATAAATTGTGGAGGTAAACCCAATATTTTTAATGGTGCAACCGGTTTCTGTCTAGAAACTAATGACATGACAGTCCTGACATCCTGGGTTTGTATTTATGGCCTATACCACCATTTAAGCTAACCATACACGCCAATTTAATCTTCGAGCCATTGGCAATCGCAAATAAGACTGCAAGTAATCGCTGGAAACCTACCAGGAGTTTGACTAAACACCAGCATTTGATTAATTGTAAAGTCGAATCTTGCCAATACATTTTTGAGATTGGATTGAAATGGAAAAATCTTCCACTAAGTTCCTTTGGAGGAATTTTGACCCACGTCTCAATCTGGTCGATCAAAACCACCATGTTTACAATTACACTGTGTTTTCACCAAAACTAAATAAAAAAATGGTCGATCACTTGATCAAATTGCCACGTGTATAACCAGCTAAAAATCAATGTATTTGGCATCAACCATCTAGCAACCTATTCTCTGATTCTCATCCACACACCAATTAAAGGATAGATGACTGGAATCCCTATGAGAGATGAATAGTTTCCGGGTCCTTGCCAAGAAAAGCTGTCACCTTTAAAATGACTGTCAGGGGGAATTAAAGCTAAAGTTTAGGTATGGCAATTTTTGCATTTTTGCGAAGTTAAAGCAGAGTTCCACCCATTTTTGCAAGTTGCTTTCATCTACATGCCCACCCATAGTGCAGCCCTAAATGGATATTCATTTCTTTTCTTTTTTTAAATTATGTCTGAATACCTTAATTTTAAACGTGTTGACGGCACTTCCGGTCCCGACCACCTAGGCGATGTTGTAATCAGGCGATTCCCTTGGACTCCTGGGATATCGGCGTCATCTATCCCAGGAGACCAAGGAGATTTCCTGATTCTCTATTTATTGACAGGTTGCCATTACAATGGGGCGGGAACTGTGCCACGCAGTGTCATTACTGTGCAGGTGCGCGATCTGGAGGTGTATGCTGGGTAGCCAGCTGCACCTAATCCAGGATTATAGACACATGCCCAGAATCGCGATGGCCCCTGCCTGCTTTCGAGATCAGGTAATTTTTACAGATTAAAAAAAACACAGTTGGAACAGTATCCAAATAGTAATGTACAATCTGTGCCAATCATGGGGGTGCTTTTAGAAAAAAACTGATTATGGTGACTGGAGCTCTGCTTTAAATTGGTCCAGCTTGGAACAGTGTACAGTGATTGCTGATGGCTTCTGGGTCCTGTGTCAAGCGGCTGTCCTGTCGCTTGGTGAACACAGAAGGTCCCTTGCTCGGCATGGGACGAGAACACTTTGCATTTTCTCAATGAGTTCAAAATGTTGTCTGATTGAACAAAGTAGAGATCACAACGTCACCACCCCACTTCATCCAATCAGAGAACACTTTGCATTGCCTGCTTGACATCTGTGTGCAGTGAGCAACCTCCTATGTTCACTATACAGCAGGGGAGCCGCTTCGCTTGGGACCCCAGATGCTAGTGGAGATCACTGTAGTAGTGGTGCCTACGAGAGCGATCTCCAGTTTCCACAGTGATCCCACAAGTATGGCTCAGACTTCCTTACATCAGGCCAAGCTGTATTTTACTATGTAAAATTTGCATAGATAAACTTTAGCTTTAAATATTTTATGACATGCTAAGTCTTGTAGTGTCATGACCAGGGCTTTTTTTCTCAGAGAATAGGTGCAGGAACTCCCCCTTTCTGAGTCAATTCTTGTCTCCACCCCCTACCCATCTCCGAGCATCGTTTCTTGATTCCATCCATCTTTTAGTACTGCCGCTTTGAGAGAATACAGAGCTAAGTATCATTTTGTGGTGCTAAATAATTTGTATGGAATTTAATGATAAAAAGAAAAGCAGTAAAATAGATTCCCTGCAGCCAGCAGAAATAGACCCTCCCAGCAACAATAGATCCCCTCCCAGCAGCAATGGACCCCAGCAAAAAAATACCACCCCAGCAACAATAGAATTTGAGCATCAACAACAGATCTCTAAGCAGCCAGCATCAATAGACCCCTGCCTCAACAGCAGATCCCTTCCAGCGACATTTGACCCCCAAGCAACAAAAGCCCCCCCCCCAGCAAACCAGCAACAATAGACCTCCCCTGATTAAATAGACCACCATGCAAAAAATAGATCCTCTCCAGCAGAAATAGACCCCCCAGCAGCCAGCATCAATAGACCCTCCAGCACACCCCTTGTCATTACACACAGTACATTCAGTACTGGAGGTGCCGTAACTGCATTCCCCTGTGTTCCCGCTGAAAAAAGCCCTGGTTATGACACATGGCGGGGGCACAGACATAGGACACTCACATAAGTATTGAATGCCAAAGTCGCTGATAAAGACTGCAGCGTTCGTAGTTTACCCCAGAGAGGTGAGTATACTACTTCTTCTCTCGCAGGGACCTGTGTTTTGATTTTTAACTTCTCAAGAGGGTCGCTTGAAGCGTGGAAGCTGCTTCAGAGACAAATATTGTCGGTTTGAGTGATTTCCTCGAACTGAATCCCTTTGTCATTAAAAATACAGCGTTACAGAATGCATCAAAATACTAAAACAACCAAAACAGTTACAGTATGGATAGTCTAGTTGACAACATATTTTTAGTGCTCCTCAGTCCAGTACTGAATGTCACAGTTACCCCATACAAAAAGCAAATCCTTTTTTTTATATCAGCTTTTCATTAGACCAAATATATGATTAATCAGGTAATTGCAAGGATCAGTCGACTGGATGCATTAAATAGAGGAAAAATGTGTCTTATTTTACGTGTCTGTAATATCATTAATTGGACTGGGGACTGGACCCCCTTGGATATTTTGTTCCTCTGGTTCCCGTGGGCAGCGAGATTCCAATTTGGAGAACACAATTCCACTTTGTGAGACTTTTTGTCTTTACAGCACAGCTGTCGCGTTGAGTACCAGTCCCCCTGGACCCCCTTTTTTTTTTCAAGCGCCGAGTGTCTGTTTGCAAAGTCATCTTTATAAAATATCACGAACTGGCAACAAAAAGTCATATCGAGTCTGTTAATACTGTTAAGCAGGTCCTGAAGTTTTTCACATCGAGGACTTTAGAACACTTCATCGGCCATAAAAATGACACCATTAGGAATCAGTCCAGAGGCTCCTGTTTTATCCTCATTGTGTTCGGCTGCACCCGCCTGTCCTCCCGGCACAATACATATTCGCTAAACTGTGAGGAGTCAACTCCGCCACCGCATGAGGCAGCCACGTGGAATCCCTTTTGAAACAGTCTTTCGAGCACCTACAGGATAAAAATGAAAATTTAAACTCTTGAAGAAACAATATGAGAAATGTATTAAACAATTAAATTAGACAACCAGAATGTACTGCTCATATCCACTTTCCCCCAGTGCTCATAGATCAATAAAACAAAAAAGGTCGGAGACCTTTTTGCAGCTGCTATCCAACATTAAATAACACCAATATGCTAGAATACTAAAGAAACATCCAAGCATTAGCAGCACTGAAAAAACATAGATGTTCTTATTATAAACATCTTTGGACAGATATTTGGAAAGAGCAGGGCTGAGTCACCCGCTTTCTGTCAATAGACGTAGAGAGGGCGACCCGATGGGGGCGCCTGATGAAGAGGAGGAGCCTGGAGCACCGGCAGGGGACCACAGAAGAGGAGAGGATCAGGGCTGCTCTGTGCAAAAGCAATGCACAGAGCAGGCAAGTATAGACATGTCTGTTATTAAAATTTTAAGAAAACTAAAGTTTAACCACTTAAGACCTGGACCAATACGCAGCATAAAGACCAGGCCCCTTTTTGCAATTTGGCACTGCATCGCTTTAACTGACAATTGTGCGGTCATGCTACATGGCTCCCAAACAAAATTGACGTCCTTTTTTTCCCCACAAATAGAGCTTTCTTTTGGTGGTATTTGAGCACCTCTTCGGTTTTTATTTTTTGCGCTATAAACAAAAATAGAGCGACAATTTTGAAAAAAATTCAATATTTGTTACTTTGTGCTATAATAAATATCCCCCAAAAAATCTATAAAAAAAAATATTTTTTCCTCAGTTTAGGCCGATACGTATTCTTCTACAAATTTTTGGTAAAAAAAAATCGCAATCTGCATTTATTGATTGGTTTGCGCGAAAGTTATAGCGTTTACAAATAGGGGGTAGTTTTATGGCATTTTTATTCATTTTCTTTTTTTTACTAGTAATGGCGGCGATCAGCGCGCGACCTTATGGCAGGCAGTTTAAGGGCCACGTACAGGTACGTGATTGTGCCTGTACGAGCCATTCTGCCGACGTATATATGCCGTGAGCGGTTGTTAAGCGGTTAATAACACTTTAATTGAATAAGATGAAAATAGAAGCTGATTGGCTACCATGCACAGCTTCACCAGATTCTGAGTGCTCCAGTTTTAGTAAATCTCCCGCAAAGTGTTAACTGAATGGGTCCTGTTCTAGATAGGCGACCTCCTGTGTTTACAATGCAGCAGGGCAGCTGCTTGGCTCGGACCCTGGAGCTAGTGAAGATTTCCAGTCTTCATGGGGATCCCACAGGTATGGCACATACAAGCTAGACCAATGTAACTATGAAAAAAATGCCTTATCTAAAACTTCAGCTATAGGACAAATTGAAAAAGCATTTATTTTTAACACCAAAATCCCATCTTAAAGTGGAACTTAGGCCCCTTTCACACGGAGGCGCCTGCAATGCGCCCCAAAAAAGCCGCTCAATTCTATCCAATGTGAAAGCCCGAGGGCTTTTACACTGGAGCGTTGCGCTTGCAGGAGGGTCAAAAAACTCCTGCAAGCCGCATCTTTGAGGCGCAATAGGAGCAGTAAAAATACCGCTCCTATAGTGCCTCTGCCCATTGAAATCAATGGGGTAGCGCCTCCAAAACGCTCGCAAAACGCCGCAAAGAGGCGTTATTGCGGGCGTTAACCCATTTTCGGCCGCTAGCGGGGCTAGAAAATACGGTATAGCGGCGCTAGAAATAGCGGCGCTATACTGCCAGCGCATCCAGCGCCTTAGTGTGAAAGTAGCCTAAAGATACAAAAAAAAAAAGTGAACAGGCAGATTCTTTATTGTAGAAGGGACATATTGGGGTTGATTTACTAAAGGCAAACAAACTGTGCCCTTTGCAAGTGCAGTTGCACTCTACAAGTGCATTGACTCCAGCGCTTCGTAAAAAAGGTAACGCTTTACTTTGCAAAGAATACCCAATCACATGCATGGGGGAAAAAAATAGCATTTTTTGTTGCACATGATTGGATGATGGAAGTCAGCAGAGCTTCCTCTCATTTACTAAGCTCTGGAGCAACTGTGGCCCCCAGCTGCTTCTTTATATGCAGCAAACAAACAAACACTCTTGCTCATAATGTGATGTCCGGATGGTCTAGTGTTCAACGGATCATTTCTCAGGCCTTGCTGCCCTCCAGGATAGGGGTATCCTAGCAGTCATAAAAGGAAATAAAGAAAAGAGAGCGCACCAGCCTTGTGCATTATCCTTTATATATTTATTGATAAAAAACAGATTAAAAACTACTCACAAATGTGAAGAAAAATCACTTTGTGAAAGTCTCCTTATGGTGGCAATTGATCTAGGTCAGCGATGGAGAACCTTGGCACATCAGATGTTTTGGCACTACATTTCCCATGATACTACACTACACTGCAGAGTGCATGAGCTTCAAGGGAAATGTAGTTCCAAAACATCTGGGGTGCCAAAGTTCACCATCACTGGTCTAGGTGTTGACGGTCTCCAGAAGGGAAAGGAGAGGACTTCAGGACCACTGCTGGCTGACACGTTTCAAAGGGATACCTTCTTTGTCAGAGCCTTGAATATCCCTTCGAAACGCGTCAGCCAGCAGTGGTCCTGATGTCCTCTCCTTTCCCCTCTGGAACACCTAGATTGATTGCCACCATTAGGAAGCTTTAACAAAGCGATTTTTCTTCACATCTTTGTGAGTCGTTTTTTATTCAGTTTTTATCAATAAATATATAAAGGATAATGCACAAGGCCGATACACCCTTTTTTCTTTATTTGTCTCTTTATATGGCAGGGCCCTCTGTGTACACAGCAAAATGGCTGCTGTATTGCTTGCTGCATCATTTTATTTAGGACCGTCTGTCTATATTGTGTTATTATTGTACCCTTCTTTGTCTTAAACCTTTCATGGTACTTTATTTATTTTAAAGGAAAAAAAAACAAAAACAAACATATGATACAAAGACACCACATTTTGTGGGGGTGGGTCATTTTCGATTTTTCCTCCAGGCAGAAAAAAGTCAAGGAAATTTTGTATTTTTATCCGCCATTCTCAGCTTGTCAATGAGCAACACACTTGTTAATAGTCTGAGGGCAAGTTTTACAGAAACTCTTCTTTTCAGAGAAAAAAGTACAGATCAATTTTTTTCCCTTTAAAGTCCATACCGCAGGCACCATCATTTAATTATGAGCCAGACATAAATTATGCATTTATACATTGTTGCATTCTCTGAAGTGGCGGAACATTGAAAAAAATCTTCCCGGGTAGGTGTTTGTGAGGGTGTAGACGCAGGGTCTGTAGACATTATTAACACAGGGAGAGGGAGAAAATGGCATTCTATCCAATGATCTATTTATTGAGCTATCTATTGATTTATCTCAGATTCATCTATCTATCTATCTATCTATCTATCCATCCACATGCAGGTCTGATCCAGCTATCTATTGACCGATTCATCTATCTGAGATTTATCGATTTTTATCTACAGTGCTTAGCATAAATGAGTACACCACAACAGATTTGTCAGAAAACCTTTCCTTTCTTTTCGGAAAATTTTCTATGTGACGCTATACTCCCACAAATGCGGGCCATTGATTGCAACCAAGATTTGTTAATTTGCACACACAAAAAAAGTATTTTTCCTAACAAATTCATTCAAGACCATGAATACACCCCAATGAAAGTCTTATGGCCCGTACACACGATCTGAAAATCGGATGAAAAATACTGCTTTTGACGCGATCATACGATAACCAGGTCATTAGTACAGAGCTTTCGAGAGCCGATCATGAAAATTCATCTGATATTATTTGACCGGACATGCACATAAAATTTTTCTCCTACGATACCAGATCTTTAGATTTTCGTTTAATCAGTACAGTTGTCGTCCGAAAATACAATACAAATACACTACAACACATGACATCACTTCCAAATTTCTATTCTGTTGAACGAGAATTTTCGTAACTTTAGTAGACTCTTCAGGGTCAATATACGACTAGCATGCAAAAAAAACAAAAAACAAAAGGAAGACCTGTCGTCCGATTTTCACATCGTGTGTGTGGGGCATTAGGAGCAAAGATACGTTTTAGACAACAAAATACTAATTAACAAGAATTTCTCCACATATTTTTGACCATAGGAAAGGAAAAAAAATGTCATTCTATTGACTGATCTATCTATTGAGCTATCTATCTTAAACATATCTATCCATCTCTATCTATCTATCTATCTTAAACCTATCTATCTATCCTTATATAAATCAGACCTGTATCCTTGGGCCCCTTTCTCATGGGGTAGACTGGGGCTGCGATCTGCTTGCTCAGCAGGGGATCTGTTTGCTGATCCCCACTGAGCAGGTGGATAACACGCTCTCCTCTATGGGTGGTCAGATGTAAATGGACCGCCAGTCCGTTTACACCCAACTGCCATCCCCATCCGATCTTCTGGTCGGAAGCGGAATGAATTCCCATCCGTCTCTATTTAGCGGATCGGTTTGGATGTCGGCGGGTGTAAACGGACACACTTTTCTGTTTACACCCGCCGCTCCATAAAGAAGAATTGGGGTTCCGATAAGTTTCTCAGGCAGACCAGATCGAAATGCCTGTGTGAAAGGAGCCTTATTTACCAAAATCTCCTTTGTATTTGGACCCATCAGGTCTCCACATACTTTTGGCCATAAATGTTTATAATGCAGGGGGTGTAACTCTAATCCTAGCAGACCATGTGACTGTGTTGGAACTTGGAACTGTATATTCATTTTTGCAGGTTGCAAAAGCATTTGACAAATGCATTTGAATTTTCATGAATGGGTTTCTTGCATGTAATCAGCACAGGGCCAATCAGCACTGTCCAGACAGAGGGTCAGGGGTCTGCATCATGATAGGACCACTCAGTGCAATATGAAAACTCCTTTTACAAGCTATAACCAGGCACTGATAGAAGTCACAAGACTGCTATATATTGCTGATGAGAAAAGGTGTTTAGCAGTTTCTATTTCCTAAAACGATTGCATTCCCATGTTCTGTGTACTGTGAGAGAACAAATACAGTGAATGCAGGCTCCTGGGTTTAGTAACACTTTAAGTGTATACAAACATGTATATTTTTTATAATTTATTTGAAACATTTTCTTTGTTTCTTAACTCTATTACTCTAACAAGTTAGGCTGACATAGTGACAAGTACGCTTTAGACTTTAAAGATGAACTCCGAGCAGAAAACTTTATTTTAAATAAAGAGGATTGGTTTCTATGCACAGCTGCACCACATTTCGCATTCTCTAGTTTTAGTAAATCATTGAGTATATGGCCACCCCTCCAAATGATTGAGGTATTTAAAATGCAGGGTAAAGTTTATAGCTACAGCACACAAAGACATTGTAGACAATTGTGCTTTTCCAACCTTGTGATAACAATTTTGGAAGGACCCTTTTTTTGTTCCATTATGACTGTGCACCAAGCTAGCTCCATAAAGACATGGTGTGAACAATTTATTGTAGAGGAACAGGAGTATCCTGCATAAAACTCTGACCTCAACTCTACAGAACACTTTTGGAATGAATTGAAAAGCCAATTGTGAGCCAGGTCTTTTCATCCATCAATCGACTTCAGTACAACCAGCCTGTCAGGTTTTTTCCACCCGATCACTGCCGACAGCTAAACCCATCAGCAGTGATCATTGTCATCTGCCATTGGGGAAGGCACCCCATCATTCCTCATCATTCCAGAACACAATAGCGCTGCAGGAGGGATTACCTACATCAACACTGCCTGTGTTGATGGGGGAATCTAGAAATTTATTTTCCTTCAACCCATAGTTGAAGAAAAGGAAATTGCATTATGTATAGGTTGCCTTAGTCTTATAGCAGCTTGATTAATCAGGTCCATTATACTCTGGTAAACACAACAAACAGGAAGAACGTAGAAATACCTGAACGGAGTTTAATCGGCAATAGCCGTTTAGTGGAAACCTGATGACGTGGGTAGGGTCTTGGTTCCATCCAGCATTTACAGAGTTGCACATGACATCGCCGGTCTCTGGAAAGTTCTCCTCTATTAATGCCTTTTCCCCACTCAGTGCAATCCTCTCGCCAAGGTCTGGAGTCACCCGCACCACGAGACAGTCACAAGGCTGAAAGTGTTTTCGGTGCTCTCTGTCCTGTTTCCATCGCTCAAGTTCCTTCACCATTGGGTGCAGCTGGTAGTATTTGGCTTCTTCATACAACAGGTTCAATTCCTAAAGGTGCAGAAAACACACTGTCATATAGAGTCTAAACAACTTCACAAATTCCAAACAGCTGTATTATGGAAGGTTTAAGGCACTTTAAAAGATAGGTTCCAACTTGCGAAGTTCAGACTAGACAATCTCATGATTTACATGTATCAGTATACTGCTTCTTCAGGCTGAGAAAATTTACAACAAATGAACCACAATTTAGAGGGGATTTAAAGTGTATGTAAAGTAGAAGTCCACCCTAACACTAAAATCCCTGCATCTATAGACATCCATGATCTAACATGAACCTAACTAGCCTTATAAAGAAGAAATCAGTATACATATCTTTTCTGAAGCCGATCTGACCCGATCCCACGCTGAGCTGTCAGCTGTGACTTTGCTGTGGAAGCGGGTGCAGAAGACACAGCCGATAACGGAAGCCCCATAGCAAGTTTATGGGTGACGTCACTCCCAATTCATTTCACAGCCATTGTCGGTTGTGTCCTCTGCAGAGCTTCCGCTGTTGGAGACCAGATCGGAATGGCTTCAAAAAAGGTAAGTATACTGATTGAGAAAGAATAATAAGAAAAAGTGTGCATCCTTTTTTGGCAGACGTGCTACAGTGCCATTCTTTCCTAATGGGCACCCCAACGCACCTTGCCAAAGTGAGATAAATTGTGCGCCACAATGCATTGTAACAAAGTATTATGCCTTTTGGCCCAGCAAAATTAAAAAAAGGAATGCTCTCACTTTTTTTGTGCGATTGTTGGGCAGCCCATTAAAATGAATGGGCTGCCCTAAACATGCAAAAAGGCGGGCACGCTGTTGCAACTGCATAGGTGTGAATGGAACCTTAGGGAGGTCAGGGATGGTTTGTTTTAAAGCCTTAGCCCACCTTTTTGAAAAAGTAGTAAATACAGAAATTGTGATCTCATGATCGATTTACATTTACAAAATTTTCCAATAAAGGCTGCAGAAGACCTGTGATCAGTGCATTGCAGGTCTAATGCACAGGTGCTTAAAAGTATTCCATAAGTGCCAAAAAGAAAGCGCCCCCCCCCCCTCCCCAGCAAAAACAAAAACAAAAAACAACAATATAAATATATTACTAATAGGTTATGACAAAATTCATGTTGAGTCAAGAGGCCCATAGCAGAGACATACAAATTGCTCGGATCCATTGGCGGTGTACAGGTGTGAGAGCTGAAGTGGTTACATTAAAAATCTACTTTTTAGAAGAACTCAGACGAAGTTAGTAATGGTAGATGTAATCATTGTGAATTTTTTTTGCTTCTATTGCGTTGTAATAAGAAACAACACCAAAATCTACTTAGAAAGGGACTCCGGATGAGCGAAGACCCCGCCAATACAATCTCTCCATTCCTATTCTCCTCTTTAAAATGATTCAGAAACTGAAACCATCCTCACCTTGAAATCAAATAAACTTACACAAAAAAAAATAATTTAAAAAAAATTAGTCACGCCAGAAAACGCGATTGAACTTTTAATAGTGAATTTCCATTTCCATAGTCACCGGGAGCTAATTAGCAACCTACACAGCAAAGCCTGCAGCACATATAATTATAGATGCCCAAAAGCCGTACTAACGTGTAATTTTTTCCATAGTACAGAATCATAGGCTGATATTACCTGTCACCTTAATCAATAGGCCACTCGCTTTGGACACGTTGTCATCGCTTATTTGAAAAGCGCCATCTTTTTTCTCAAAGCAGACCCTGTATGAAGAAAAGATTTTCTAACAGTATAATCTACACTACCTGCTCTGCTTTGTAAAATAACTAAAATGCCTTTGCTCTTCGGTCCACAGCTTGATAATAAGCAACTTAGGAGTGTCCCATACATGCCCCCCTTCCAAATACAGCTTGTACCCCCATTGCGGCCAAATACCAAAATACTCACTAGGCTTCTTATTACAAAGCTGTGTCCCTCAATGGACTCTGAGAAAAGGGGTTTTACAGTGAGTACAAAAATCCTATTTTCTCTATCATCCATTGGGGGACACAGCTTGGTAATGGGCCTCCTAGTGGCCAGTCTGACATTTGTCTGCAATGGGGGAGCAAAATGTATGTAGGTGGAAAGGCAACCCTCCTTGCTTGTTTATCACCAAGCTGCGTACCTTAATGGAGAAAAATAATGAGAAACGTAAATGTATCTTATCAGTTTTTATGTGATAGACCAACACAAAGTGGCACATAAGTGTGAAGTGGAAGGAAAATGCTAAATGTTTTTCAACATTTTTTTACAAATAAATATCTAAAAACTGTGGAGTGCATTTGTATTCAGCCCCCTTTACTCTGATACCCCTTACTAAAATCTAATGGAACCAATTGCCTTCGGAAGTCACCTATATGGTAAATAGAGTCCACCTGTGTGTAATTTAATCTCAGTATATATACATCTGTTCTATGAAGCCCTCAGAGGTTTGTTAGAGAACCTTAGTGAACAAAGCATTATGAAGGCCAAGGAACACACCAGACAGGTCAGGGATAAAGTTGTGGAGAAGTTTAAAGCAGGGTTAGTTTATAAAAACTATCCCAAGCTTTGAACATCTCACAGAGCTCTGTTCAATTCATCATCGGAAAATGGAAAGAGTATGGCACAACTGCAAACCTACCAAGACATGGCCGTCCACCTAAACTGACAGGCTGGGCAAGGAGAGCATTCATCAGAGAAGCAGCCAAGAGGTCCATGGTAACTCTGGAGGAGCTGCAGAGATCCACAGCTCAGGTGGGAGAATCTGTCCACAGGACAACTATTAGTCGTGCACTCCACAAATCTGCCCTGATATGCAGCACTGATAGGTAGAGGTCGACCGATATATCGGCCGATTTGTGGCTCTTTTTAATTAATCGGCATCGGCCGATAGTGCTGAAAAAAAGGCGATTTAAAAAACTTCAGCGCAACTTGCAAATAACTTCTTTCGTAGAAGTCAATGCAAGTTGCCTGAAGTTTCCTGTGGAGGTGGAGCAATGTGTCTCTGGGCAGCCTGCCAAGTGAGAGAAAAGAGATACAATGTTTCTTCTTATCAATGAACTGAACTCCATGTGTAGAAGTTCTCAGTTTAACCATTTAAAGACAAAATCTTTTCTGACACTTGTAGCTTACAAGTAAAAATCCTGTATTTTCTGCTAGAAAATCACTTGGAACCCCCAAACATTATATTTTTTTTTTAGCAGAGACCCTAGGGAATAAAATGGCGGTTGTTGCAATATTTTATGTCACACGGTATTTGCGCAGCAGTCTTTCAAACGCAATTTTTTGGGAAAAAATACACTTTAATGAATTTTAAATAAAACTAAACAGTAAAGTTAGCCGTTTTTATTTATTTTTTTCATCTAAAAATTTTGATTACCTGTTTTTGTGCCTGCTTCCTGATTCCCTTACCGAAGATGGTGGTGGCAGCAGCCGAGGGAGAGATCGGCTTCGTGTGCCGACATCGCGGGCGCCCAGGACAGGTAAGTGTCCATATAATTAAAAGTCAGCAGCTGCAGTATTTGTAGCTGCTGACTTTTAATATTTATTTTTTTTCGGCGGAACTTTGCTTTTACACTGGAGCGGGTAGGCGTTGACGGTAAAACGCCGCTAGTTTTAGCGGCGCTTTACCATAATTTTAGCGGCGCTATTCGGCTGCTAGCGGGGCGCTTATAACCCAGCTAGCGGCCGATGAAGAGGTTAAATGCAGGAGAGCTGTTTTGCAGCCACTTTTACAGGTGCTATTTTTAGCCCAAAAGTGCCTGAAAAACACCCCAGGGTGAAAGGGGTCCAACTGTTAGATTTTATGAGATGAAGGGAAAAAAAATTGGCCTAACATATCGGCCCAAAAAAAAATCGGCATCATATATCGGCCATCGGCCACCACGATTTCTAAATATCGGCATCGGCCAGAGAAAAACCCATATCGGTCGACCTCTACTGATAGGCGGTACTGATGGGCACTGATAGGCGGTACTAATGAGCACTGATAGGCGGCACTGATGGGCAATGATGGGTGGCACTGATATGCAGCACTGATGAGGCACTGACAGGCATTACTGATGGGCACTGATTGGCATTTTTTATTTGCACTGATTGGCATCTGTTGTGGGCACCTCTGATGGGGGCTGCACAGATAAACAATGCGCTGATTATCAGCGCAGACGCCCCCCCCCCCCCCCCAGAAGTGTCGCTGATCTTTTTTTCCACCCTGCTGGCTCCTCATACCAGCGTAGATCGACCTGCATTGAATAGAGAAGCACAGAGACTCAGTGATGATGTCACTGGGCCTATAACAAGGTATGTAATAAAAAGGGAAAGGTTTTATTTAAAAAATTCATTAGCAAGTTGGTGAGGGGTAAACCAGAAGCCACAGCGGGACAAAATTTAGGCAGATTAAAATTCAGTGCTAATCGTTTATTTGTTAGGTAACATTTTATGCAGGTAAATAAAATGATGCATCTCAACATGGTAAAGTCACTTTATAAACATGTAGGCTTATGTATATACCGTATATAAAAAGTTTAAATATAATACCCTCCTAACACTAAACATCTAGCCCTTCAGGGCACCATCTTGACAAAAACCAGATTCAGGCGATATTTTTAGTTTTACTGGCCACTTCTCCAGAACATGACGCTTTAAAGGTTGAGAAAAGCCCTTGGTTGTTTTCAGAGATCATAGTGAAATCCTTCCGTATGCCGCTACCTCTTGGGTGTGAAAGGCCTGAGCAGCCGGATAAATTCACGGGTGTTTGTGATGAACACCGCCAGCCTGAAGAGTGTTGCACAATCGCTGGCGTTGACTGACTTTTTGAGTGCAACTCAACTTCACTTCACTGATGCTTTGAAAGATGACCATTTAGCATCTGTACAATACATGTATTTGTATATATTCACAAAATAAATCCCCAGAGCACTCCAATTCACTTTCTACAAAAACTTATAAAAGGGAAGCCTCAGTCCCCAAATGCTGAAATATGTATAGTAAACTGACACTGCCATCCATGATGGTTTTCAGATAACTTTTATTCCACGGATACAGGTTGTAATAAAACTTCAGTCACTTAAAAAAGGGGTTGCTGGAGCTATTATTTGCGCATATATATTTCTTTAGATCAATGGATCTTAACCTTATTGAGACCATGGCCTGGTAAATTCTTCCAAAACCTTCCATTCCCCAATAATAGAAAAGGAGTTAATACACACACAATGAAAATGGGAAAATCCATATTGAAAGGGTTAAAGGCTTTGGATGAGGCAGGGTGTCAAAGTGGGGGGATGGGGGTTCTGGGGGGAGTTAAGGAGACTCTGCAGCAGAGTTGGTGGACCTGTGGTAGGATGAGGTTTTTGGAGGGAGCTGGGGGCAATTGTGGGGGATGGGGTCTCTCCAGGAGGCTGGAGGCTCTGCAGGGGCACTGTAAAAGGCTGTAGGGCCCCTGTTGGGGGCTTGGGTACTCTGTTGGAGGTTTGAGGCACTATGGGGGGAACTGGAGGCTCTGCAGCAAGCTAGGGGGCACTGCAGTGTACTGTGTGACACTATGGGAGATTGGGAGGCACTGTAAGCTCTTAGGGGGTCTGGAGTCACTGTCGGAGGTTGAGGGTCACTGTGAATGCTACCGGCCCTCAGGGGGTCTGCGGGCACTGTGGGAGGGTGAGGGTCACTATGGAAGATGGGATCTCAGGGGATCTATAGCTGGCAGGAGGACCAGAAGGAGGGAGGCCACAGCCCATCGGTTGGGAACCACTGGTCTAGATGTCCTATCTCGATTGCAGTTGATGCACACAACCATGTGGCTAGCACCTCAGGGATTCCAGTGGCACAACATTTTAGCAATAAACTGGGAGTCTTCTACCATTTATCAAAGGAAATATGTTTGAGTTTCAGATCATTTTGATTGAGTGCAGCTAAAATCATTTAGGTATCCTTCGTTGATTGTTTTACCACTATTTAAGCACCATTGTTTGCACCATTTTTGCGCTTTAGTATTTTATATAATTTGTGAAATTTAGTTGTCACCATATTGCACCTACAGAATCAGCACTTGAGTGATTTTAGTATTTTATATAATTTGTGAAATTTAGTTGTCATCATATTGCACCTACAGAATCAGCACTTGAGTGAGGTGCAGCTCACAGACTTGGTGCATAGCTCCCAACTGTCCCAGATTTCGAGGGGCTGTCCCCAATTTAAAGAAATGTCCCTCTGTCCCTCTTTCCTCCTCATTTGTCCCTCATTTTGGTGTGATCTATATAGTTGTATATAAAATTCACCATTTATCTTTCAAAAAGTGTTTCCCAGTGCTAATTCTTTCATCCAATTTCTAAATTGCTGCATTTGTAGATTTTAAAAGCCAATATAAAGGAATAATAAAGGTAAAAAAAAAAATGCCCCTGTGGATGTAACTTATCTGTGTTTTAGGTAATTCCCCTTTAAGGGGGTGTGGCATTGACACATGGTGTCTTATGCCCACCTACTTTTGCTAGTAGGTGTCCCTTATTCCCATCTCCAAATGTTGGGAGGTATGTTAGTGGACCTGTGGGGGGATGAGGTTTCTGGAGAGAGCTGGGGGAAATTGTGGGGATTGAGGTCTCTTTAGGAGGCTGGGGGCTTTGCAGGGGCAATGTAAAAGGCTGTAGGGCCCTGCGGGGGCTGGGGTCCATGCTGTAAGTTTGGGGCACTTTGGCGCAGGGGGGGGCTCGGGGGAACTGGAGGCTCTGCAGCAAACTAATGGGCACTTCAAGGTACTGGGTGACACTATGGGAGGTTTTGGGGCACTGTGAGCTCTTAGGGCATGGGCGCTCACCCTGTGGCCCTCCAGCTGTTAAGGAACTACAAGTCTCATGAGGCATTGCAAGGCTGACAGTTACAAGCATGACTCCCAAAGGCGGAGGCATGATGGGACTTGTAGTTCTGCAACAGCTGGAGGGCCACAGGTTGAGCATCCATGTCTTAGGGAGTCAGGAGGTGCTGTGGGAGGTTACGGGGCACTGCGAATGCCATTGGGTCTCAGGGAGTCTGGGGGCACAGTGGAAGGTTGAGGAGCACTGTGGGTCACTATGGAAGCTGGGAGATTAGGGGATCTGCAGCTGGATGGAGGACCAGAAGGGGGGGGGGGAGGCCACAGCCCATTGGTTGGGAGCTCTAGATGTCTTAACTTGATTGGATTGCAGTTGATGCACACAACCATGTGGCTAGCACCTCAGAAATTCCATTGGGACAACATTTTAGCAATAAACTGGGGGTCTTCCGCCATTGATCAAAGGAAATATTTGTGCACTTTAGTTGCGAGGGTCTCATTATATTGCACCCACAGAATCAGCACTTGAGTGAGGCGCAGCTCATATTTATTTCACACACAAAAACTAATATTTCCCTTTTAGACGGATTTCCTATGTAATTGGTTGCTGGCAGAAGATCTGAAAAATACTATAGACTGCTATTAAAAAAAAAAAAAGTGTCACTGAGCCATCAAGTTTCTGCATCACACCATTACCATCACATACTGTATGATTTACGTATCAGCCTTCAAGGGCTACATCATGTATAAACAACAATTAGGAAATAATGCAAATGAAATGCCTAGGAATACATAGGTTCCCATCCTCCAAGCCCTGAAAGTTTAGAAGTGCAACACCTTATCTCATGTACGTACAACAATTTCACACCCGTGCTTGAAGTGCTGCAAGACGTATAGACAGACCCCCTCTCGTGTGCCCCCCACCCCTGTCGCCTTTGTGTCAGGCAGAAATTAACGCAGGCCTCAAATTGTTCCACACTAAATATTCCAAAACTTTTAACAACTTTCACAAGTGCCTCGGCGGCACCAAACACAATTTCACCCGAAGGCGTCTTATTCCATTTGATTAAACTAAGGTGAAAACTGATAAATATTCACGAGGCGGTCGCAATGACTGCTTTCGCATAAGACATGGCTCAGGAATTGGGGAGAAATTTGCCTGTGTTTTACACTCTCCTAGGTGTTTGCTAATTAGAAAAATAACACAAACACTATATTTATCTTACCAATACCATTGTGCATCCTATTCCTCCTGCAAAGAGTTCTTGTATATCTTTTAAACTTATTTTGCTCAATACTACCATACCCCATGCTATAGCAATGTACGTTATTGGCACATCAAGCTCAAACAAGGTATCTTTCAGCTGTATTGCAAAAGAAGAAAGCAATTCTGGGGAAGTGCTCTTTCTGCATAGCACTCCTAAATGTTTTTAAAGGTAAAATCTAAAAGTTTTTTTTCGGTCAATCTTAATAAAACTCTTTTTATAAAAGTTTTAAACTCAAGTGATGTTTTTTTTTTCATTCTGTGTATAAAATCATTTATTCTTCTAAAATAAGCTGTGCATCTATGATGTTCAGTTTGCAAAGCGCGTTGGGCTATTTAATAAGGTAGCCCAGCACTGTCTGCATGCCTCTTTGGCCTGTTTTGTTTTTTTTTCAAAGGGGGAATCCGGGCGACGATGCATTTCCACCAGTAGCATCCTGCATCAAATACCCATCTATGAGCCGAGCAGCGACACCCCTTCGTCAGATAAAATAAACATGTTCCATAGTCTCCACATTTAAAGCAGAGTTCCGCCCAAAAAATAAATAATAAAAAAGTCAGCAGATACAAATACTGCAGCTGCTGACTTTTAATATATTGGCACCTACCTGTCCTGGGCGCCTGCGATGTTGGCACCCGAAGCCGATCTGTCCTTTGGCTCTCGGGTTGAGGCACCGCCCTCTTCGGTAAGGGAATCAGGAAGTGAAGCCTTGCGGCTTCACTTCCTGGTTCCCTACTGCGCATGTGCGAGTCGCGCTGCACGATCCTACTGGTCCCTGCTGTCTTCTGGGACCTGTGTGTCTCCCAGAAGACACCGCGGGGGAGTAGACACCGGACGTGGCGTAGGTCACCACGGTGATCTATGCCCGGAAGTGGGAGCAAATGCCTGTATTACACAGCTCCCCCCTCCCCCCTGAAGGGTGCCAAATGTGACACCAGAGGGGGGGAGAATTCCAAAAAGCGGAAGTTCCATTTTTGGGTGGAACTCCACTTTAAGAATGCTTTTCCTGTTTATTTTGTGCTGTAAGAACTAAAGCCTCATACACACGATCGGATTTTCTGCAGACAAAGAGTAGGACTTTTGTCCGAAGGGCGTTGGCCAGGAACTTGTATTGCATACAAACGGCAAAGGATTGTCGGTCAACAAACACGAAACTACGTGGTTTTTCAGCTCTTTAGCGCCACCCTTTGGGCAACTTCTGCTAATGTTGTGTTATGGTGTTTTGTCCGACGGACTTGTGTACACACGATTGGATAATCCGACATCACACATTTGTTGTCGGAAAATTTTAAAGCATGCTATCCTACATTTGTTGGCGGAAAATCCAACAACAATTGTCCGATGGAGCATATAAACGGTCGGATTATCCTACAAAAGCCTGTCATCACACAATTCCCGTCGGATAATCTTTAGTCTTCTAACTTATTTATATCCTCTACCTTGCGCAACCAGGTCCCAATAGAAGGAGGTACTTGTTGCTTCCAAAATAGGGGAATGCAGGATTTGGCAGCATTCAATAGATGTCGTCGCACTATTGATTTTTGGTAGTGCTTCGCTGGGATCTTGGCAACATGGAGTAGAAAGAAGGCCGGATCATTGGGAATACTATGGTCCATGAATTTTTGGGTTACATTCCAGACAATCGTCCAAAAATGTTTTAGCTTAGGGCAAGACCAAAAAATATGAAGGAACGTTCCTCTGTCCATCTGGCATCTCCAACAGCTGTCTGTGGTGGTCGGGTAGCATTTGTCTAACAACTGTGGCGTATAGTACCACCTAGTCAGGATTTTCTAATTAGTTTCCTGTATTTTCGTACAAATTGACGACTTTAAGGAAAATCCAAAGCCCTGTACACACGATCGGTTTTACCAATAAAAACAGTCCAATGGATTTTTTTCATCAGACAAACCAATCGTGTATGGGCCCCATCGGTCTTTTTTCTATTGGTGTCAAAAAATAGAACATGTTTAAAATTTTTACGATGGATAAAAAACCGATAGCAAATTCCGATCGTCTATGGGCAAGTCCATCGGTTAAAAAACCCACGCATGCTCAGAATCAAGTCGACGCATGCTCAGAAGCATTGAACTTCATTTTTCTCGGCTCATCGGAGTGTTTTACGTCACCGCGTTTGGAACGGTCGGTTTTTTGACTGATGGTGTGTAGGCAAGACTGATAGAAGTCAGCTTCATCGGTTTTCCGATTTGGAAAAATCCATTGGTTTAAAAACCATAGGAAATCCGATCGTGTGTACAGGGCTTATGAATATTTTGTTGTTCAATTACTGAAAAAGAAGCGATTTAAGTCCTCTTTGACTTGTTTTCAAAGCCCACATTTAGCTAAAAAAAATAAAAAAGCATGGGGGACATAACTTACTATTAATATGATGTGTCCCTTGTTTTCTCATGCATTCCTTGAAATCCTCCTCTTCTGATGCCCCCTATCCCCCACAATCTTCAAAGGCGGTGGAGGTTAAAGTGGAGTTCTACGCAAATTGACAAGTGTAGCTTATATGAATCAGTATAATGCGTACATAATACATTGACACTCCAAAAAAAAAATTCCCATCACAATACCTGAATTATGACATCTGAAGGGCTACTTCCGGCGTCTCTCTCCCGCGGGAGTAGGCGTTCTCCTGCGCCGCACTGTCTCCTGGGAGCAAAGTGTCATGCATCCCATGACTCAGTGCAGCTCGAAGCCCATGCAAATCGACCGTTGTCATGGTAACCATGAAGTTTACGGCGCGGCTCGCCGTTAACACGGCGCATGCGCGGGATTGAGCAGCGAATGGTGGGTGATATGCACTCACTGCTTTCCGGAAATAGGTGCTTGTGGGCTTCACAATGCCCACAAGCAAAATGGAAACGTCTGACAGCAGATTATCTAAGTTATCCTTGCTCATAAAAACGGACAGCGGCGGTTTGAAAACATCTAAGTAGTGAGTATGGTAATGTAGTGCGGAATGCAAAAGTATGAGAAAAAAAAAAAAAAAAACGGCCGCGGAACCTCCGCTTTAAAAGAGCTGAAGGAGCGGTGAGCACTCACCAAGAGTGCCCCACTATGCCTTCACTTTACACCCACCTCCTCCATTCATAGAAGCCATACTATAGCTTCTATGAATGAAACACGACCTAAGAATGGAGGAATTTTTAACCTGGACCCTACAACTTCACCTAAACTCTAAAACTGACTCTAAGCACCCCACCCCACCTCAACACATATTTTGAACTTCAACCCAATCTAAAAAAAGATGGTATTCGCATAGGGCTTGACACACGCCCTCCTTTCCAAAATACACATGTAACTACACTTGTTACCTGGAAAAGTTGTATAGCGGGGCCTCACTCTCCCTCTCTGCTTCCTCGCCTGAGTGGCTTGTGTCTAGGGGTACCTGGGAGAGTAGAGTGCAGGAACACTACGCCAAGCTCTCCCCTCGTATGTGTATGAGGGTTGAGCAATTTCACTTGAATTACCTCCGGGTCTGTTCACTGCATACGAAGCCTCTTCTTGTTCCGTGGAGATGTGTCTGCCAGTAATAGAACCCCACACCAATCAAAAGTTCAACACTCTTTTATTTCTCTGCTTTCAGGGTGAACACAATTAGTTGAACTTTTAGTTGCAGACAAACAGGGGTGTGGATACGAGTAGGCCATGAACTCTCCTATTCCTTTACTAGCGAATAGGTCTGGCGCACGGTCTCTGCCACCGACCGTGAGATTGGTCGCTGCCACCGACCGGGTGAACTGTTGAGGCCCCTGCCACAGGCCTAATAGCAGGTCTCTGCCACTGACCTGAGTTGACTAGTTGGACCGCTGCCACCGGTCATAGAACATGAACCACCTTCCTATATGAACTTGGCCCCTGTTCGGGAAAGATATCCCTCCGGGCGGTCTCCAGAGGTTCACCCGGCACTGGCAATATGCTGCACCAGATCTTCGGATGAGTCCCTCCTCCGGTCCCTTACGCCTCTGGATTCGAGTGCCCAACACTCAGGGCACCCTAGGACAATTCCTCCCTCGCGGGACCCAGTGGAAGGTACTGGGCCCCAGGCCTCCGGCTGAGCACCTCACACCAGACCGAAGGTGTCCGGGATGGAACACGAACTCCAAGTGTCCAGGCCTAGGCCGCCTGGAAACCGACCACGGACAGCAGCCCTCAGGCTGAAGGTGCCTGGGACACGAACCTCGTGGCGAAGATGTCCGCCTCCTTTATACCCCCTCCCAGCAAGCACAGCGGGTTCCCCGCCCCGCCGTACAACCGCTGCGAGAGGTCACAAAGGGTCCGGCACTGCAGCGATGGTTCATCCCCGGCCCAAAGTGACAGCGCCACCTGCTGGGCCGCAGGGAACTATGCATCACTGGTGTCCTCACCAGAATTAAACACTCTGAAAGTACATGCCCGCTACACTAGTATCAGGCTAACTGTTGGCCTCAACCTGACCTTAGCATGTAAAGTGATTGTAGATATACTTTTCTTTTGTTTTTTATTACAAACGCCAGGCCTGCTCTATGTAATGGTTTTGCACAGAGTAGCCCTGATCCTCCTCTTCTGGGGTCCCTACTAGCCCTCCTGGCTCCTCCCCCCTGTTTTGTGCCCCGCTAGCAAGCCGCTTGCTCTGGGGGCATTCGTGCAGGCTCGATTCTTAGCCGCTCTTCTGGGGTCCCCACTGGCCCTCCTGGCTCCTCCCCCTGTTGAGTGCCCCCTAGCAAGCCGCTTGCTCTGGGGGCATTCGTGCAGGCTCGATCCTGAGCCGCTCTGAGTGTCCACAGACACACACAGCGTGGCTTCCTTGTCAATGGCCAATGTTTCCTGCTGCTGCCTCTATGTCCAGTGAGGAGAGGGAGCAGACAAAGCCGCTGCTCTCATCAGACACAGCGCTGGATCAAGAGCGAGGTCAGGTAAGTATTTGGGGGGGGGGGGCTGTGGGAGATCCTGTGCACAGAAAATTGTTTACCTTAATGCAGAGAATGCATTAAGGTAAAAAGATCTTACAATCACTTTGCCCTGAACACTAAAACCTATGGCTGAACTCCAGGCTGACAGCTACATACTCTATACCAAAAATGGTGTAATCCACTTTGTAACTAAAGGCCCATACATACGATCTGACTTTTCGACAACAACGGTTCCGACGGACGTGTTTTATTGGACAATCCGACCGTCTGTATGCTCCATCGGACAATTGTTTTCGGTTTTTCAACGGACAAATGTTCACTGTGCATGCTCTCAAACTTTTCGACAACAAATGTCCGATGGAGGATCATCCGATCGTGTGTACACAAGTCCATCGCACTAAAGTCCAAAGTACAAACACGCATGCTTCGAACCAATGCTAAACATCAGACAATAGCAGAAGTTACCCAAAGGGTGGCGGTAAAGAGCTGAAAAACCATGTGATTTGGTGAAAGTTGGCTGAAAAAGTTCTGCCGTGTGTATGCATGCCAACGTCACGGCCAACGCCCCTTCGGACCAAAATCCACGGAAAAGTCAGATGGAAGTCCGATCGTGTGTATGAGGCTTTAGACTCTCCTGTCAGACAGCACAAACAGGTCCTGGACCTCTTAAGCCTCGTACACACGGCCGGTTTTCTCGTCAAGAAACTACAAGAAAACTGCCGGGAGAACTTTCTTGCAGAGAAAACCGGCCGTGTGTTTCAGGTTTCTCGTCAAGAAAACTGGCCAGAATCTCGACGAGAAAAATAGAGAACCTGCTCTCTATTTTCTCGTCGAGATTCTCGTCGGCTTGTTTCCCGATGAGAAACCGGAGAGTGTGTACGCTTACCTGTCGCCGTGGAAACCCGCGCATGCTCGAAATGACTTTGACGCATGTGCGGTAGCTTCCTAGGCATAGGTAGGGTGTAGCAAGATGGCGGCGGCGGCATCGAATGTGACGAGCGCACGCTCGTCGTAGTCGATGACGTCACTGCGTTTGTTCCATTCAAAAGAACGGTGGTTCTTTTGAATCGAGCGTGTGTACACTCGGCCGGGACAAGTTTCCTTTTAAGAATATCGTCAGGAAAAACGACGTGTTTTTTCCTGACGAGATTCTTGGCCGTGTGTACGAGGCTTTGGACAACACAAGAGCTTATCAATGCAGTATAGTCCTGGACCTCCCCACCACCATCACCACCACCAGTGGCTATGATTAAGTACTGAATCGCAGTGCGAAACGTCAGCTCATACTTGCTGTTTTTTTGCTGTGGCATGTTGTTTGTGCTTTTGTTTTAAATAAAAGAACCTTTTTTGGAGTGCGGCTGTCGAAGCGTTTTCCTCAGATTTTTTGCACCAGTGGCAGCATGCTGATGATAGTAATCTCTGCATTCTCTGCTGAAAGTGCTGGTGTATGAAGGGAAAAAAAACGGGGGGTTTTCTTTTTTTAAACTTGAAGTACAGCTGTCCAGGTCTGCAGGTTGACTAAAATTAAGTATATCCACCATCAGTAGAACTTTTCTCTCAAGCCTCTAGGATTCGTTTTCTCACCTCTACAAGGCAAGAAGCCAATACATAAAAAAGATTGTTTGCTACTTTCATAGCGCTAGATTAGTCTTCAGTCAATCAGAGCTTTAACAGTTTCACAACACAAACATATCTCTTGAAGCTGAAACAACAAAACTCATACTGGCCATGGCCATGGCCAAGAGTTTGTGGACACCTGACCATCACACCTCTATGAGCTTGATGTACATCCAACTCCAAAACCATGGGCATTTAACATTTTATTTCTTCAAGTGCCCAGCTCCCTGTGACCTTTCTTGGGAAAAAATAGACAGAATTTAAACCCCCCAACAGATTTCAATGGGATGAAAAATTTGTGTTTCTTGAAGTTTGAACCGGATTCACTTGAACCCAGCGAGATTCGCCCATCACTACTCACAAGATAAAGGGGCACAATTTTCTAAAATGTCTCTGCATGCCGTGATACTCTTCATTGGAAACACCTGTATGCAATTGTTTGGAGGGCTTACTTTTGGTGTGATGGTCAGGTGACCACAAATTTCTGGCCATTCAGTGAGCTATTATGACTTATTCCATAATGCAACTCAGAGTGTAATGCCGCGTACACACAATCGAGAATCTCGTCAGGAAAAAACACGTAGTTTTTCTTGACGAGATTCTTGGACAAGAAACTTGTTCCGGCCGAGTGTACAGACGCTCCATTCAAAGAACCCGCGGTTCTTTGAATGGTGCAGACGCGGTGACGTCATCGACTACGACGAGCGTGCGCTCGTCATATTCGATGCCGTCGCCGCCATCTTGCTACACCCTACCTATGCCTAGGAAGCTACCGCGCATGCGTCGAAGTCATTTCGAGCATGCGCGGGTTTCCACGGCGAAAGGTAAGTGTACACACACACAATTTTCTCGTCGAGAAACATGCTGACAAGAATCTTGACGAGAAAATAGAGAGCAGGTTCTCTATTTTTCTCGTCGAGATTCTTGTCGGTTTTCTTGACGAGAAACCTGAAAGCCGCGTACACACGACCGATTTACTCGGCAAGAAAGCTCTGCCAGCAAGTTTCTTGCTGGTTCTTGCCGAGAAACTCGGTCGTGTGTACGAGGCTTAAGAACTAAAATTACAAAGCATCTTTTCGCCATGTGGCAAGCTTGCTGTGAGTGGCTCAACATTTCCTATAAAGTGTCCGGGAGTCCCAAAAACCTGGAGGCTCTAGGATGCAAAACTTCAAGAAGTAACAGAACATCACACTATTGGCTGACACTGGGAGGTGTAAAAGGTGGGAGTGCTTCCAACTTTCCTTTCCAAACTCAAAGTTTTAGCCACCCATAACCAACTGGTGGCTTTGCCATAAGCTCACGTTTGTATTCACCGGGTAGCTACCAATTCTACTATATATCAAGCAACTTTAGCTGTAAAACTCAAATGACCAACCAAAGATTTTCAGGGCTTAAAGTGGTTGTAAACCTTTACATATACCCAATAAAGTGACTGGCCTCAGGTGATACACAGAGATGAAACAAATCCTCCTACATAAGTTGTGCCTGTTTATCTGCCCTCTTCTCTACATCCGTTTAAAGTCCAGAATTTATAAAGCAGGGGTCTCCAAACTTGCCAAACAAAGGGCCAGTTTACCTCGGGCTTCAAGGGGGCCAGACTGTGGCCAGTGTAAGTAAAAAATGCTCTGGGGGTAAACAATGTCCCATCATCGGTATTATGAGGAGGAATAGTGCCCCATTATTGGTATCAGGGTATGGAATAGTGCCTAATAATTGGCATCTGTGGGAGGAATAGTGCCCCATTGCAGGTGTCAGTGGGAAGAATAGTGCTCCATTGTTGGTGTAAGTGGGAGGAATAGTTCCGTATTGTCAGTGTCGGGGAAATATTGCCCCATTGTTGGTGTCAGTTGGAGGAATAGTGCATAATTGTTGGTGTCAGTGGGAGGGATAGTGCCCCATTGTTGGTGTCAGTTGGAGGAATAGTGCCCCATTGTTGGTGTCAGTTGGAGGAATAGTGCATAATTGGCGTCAGTGGGAGGGATAGTGCCCCACTGTTGTTGTCAATTGGAAGAATAGTGCCCCATTGTTGGAGGAATACTGCCCCACTGTTGGTGCCAGTGGGGGAACTGTGCCTTGTATCAGTGGCAGGAAAAGTGCCTCAAGGGCCACATAAAGGCAAGCAAATGGCCGCATCTGGCCCCCGGGCCACCGTTTGAAGACCACTGTTATAAACCTTGTCTGAGCTTTCAGAAAAAAGGCTGCGGAGAGCTAAAGTCACACATTGCAGAGCTCAGTGAGGAGAGCTCGGAGAGCTGATTGGAGGGAAGGGACACACCCTGCTTTACACAGCACCCAGGATTAGAGCTGAGGCTGTCAATCACAGGCTGTGTGCTGGAGCTCCCTCCCCTGTCACCTTGCTTCTGACAAGTTTTCCTGAAACCAAGAGAAGTGACACATGCAGATAGCAGAGGAACGGGGCAGCAGAGAGAAATGATACTTAGTGCTCTGGACTGAGGCAAGTACACACTAAAGAGGGATATGCTTCATTCATATTTAATGTCTGAGCTTTACAACCAGTTTAAACCTTTTTTTTGTTTCGTATTTGTATGATAAGAACCAAGCCTGATTTCACTATGTTATAAAACATTTTGCATGTCATGGAGAAAAGAAGTGCATTTAATAGAGTAATGAAAGCCTATTTGCGCTTGGTATGTCAGTGCGAAATACTCATTCCTGTTACCTTAAAATCTTCCGGAAGCAGCAGCTTAGAGGTCCGTAGGAAGCTTAAGATATAGCGGAAAATCTCCCCATCCCGATCAATGAAGTAGTGCTGTTTTAAACTGTCCAACACGATGGGTTCTGTACCATTAAATAGACGACTTATTCTAAAAAAAAGAAATAAAAATGATTATGTGGGAATCATAGCTCTACACCGTACATTTCTATAGCCCCACTTCCCCATAGACCAGTGGTTCTCAACCTTTCTAGTGCCGTGACCCCTTGATAAATTTTCACAAGTTGTGGGGACCCCTAACAGTAAAATTATTTTCGTAGCGTGGGTTGTCAGCACCCAAGGCAAGACAAGTAATTTGCGCCCCTAACCCACGGACATTTAGCGCTCCTGGCGTCCCTTCTATTCGTACAGTATTGAACCCCCTTATAGTACATTTTAGGATGTACCACTATTTGTTCTCCTTTTGTTCCCTTTTACCTCTCTCTATCCTAAATTTTATTTATTTTTTCCCCATCCCTCTCTGTAGCCATCTTTCTTGTTCTTTCTCTCCCTTTCTTTGTTCCTCCCCCTCTTTTACTCTCCCTTCCATGTATTCTCTATTTTTAGAAGATTCTTGGTGATGGGGGGGGGGGGGGGGGGGAATGGGATCAGTGGCAGTGCTGGCGGGGAGTTGAGATCAGTGGCAGTGCTGGCGGGGAGTTGAGATCAGTGGCAGTGCTGGTGGGGAGTTGGGATCAGTGGCAGAGCTGGCGGGGAGTTGGGATCAGTGGCAGTGCTGGCGGGGAGTTGAGATCAGTGGCAGTGCTGGCGGGGAGTTGGGATCAGTGGCAGTGCTGGCGGAGAGTTGGGATCAGTGGCAGTGCTGGCGGAGAGTTGGGATCAGTGGCAGTGCTGGCGGAGAGTTGGGATCAGTGGCAGTGCTGGCGGGGAGTTGAGATCAGTGGCAGTGCTGGCGGGGAGTTGGGATCAGTGGCAGTGCTGGCGGAGAGTTGGGATCAGTGGCAGTGCTGGCGGAGAGTTGGGATCAGTGGCAGTGCTGGCGGGGAGTTGGGATCAGTGGCAGTGCTGGCGGGGAGTTGGGATCAGTGGCAGAGCTGGCGGGGAGTTGGGATGAGTGGCAATGCTGGGGGGAGTTCTGATCAGCCAACTTAGGTGCTCTTGACCAAGGTCATCTGCTGATCAGAGAACTGTAGTGGGGACTTTTAATAGCAACTATAATCACAGGTAGTGTTACGCACTGTGTCTCCGACTTTGTGGTGTCTCGTAGCTGGGTGGCCGCAAAAAGACTGGGAGAGCGGTGCGGGCTTCAGGAACAACCCAGGATTCGGTGACCCCTGGCAAATCATCATTCGACCCCCGAGGGAGTCCCGACCCCCAGGTTGAGAACCACTGCCCTAGACTGATTATACACATCGGCAAATTTTGTTAGACAAAGACACTTTTTTTTTATCTCTCATTCATTGATATATTTGAATCATTAAAATCATGCTGATTGATTAATCTGAAGCAAAACCCCAGGCAAACAGCTAAATACACAGATGAAATACATACAATATATTACCAAAAGTATTGGGACGCCTGCCTTTACACGCACATGAACTTTAATGGCATCCCAGCCTTAGTCTGCAGGGTTCAATATTGAGTTGGCCCACCCTTTGCAGCTATAACAGCTTCAACTCTTCTGGGAAGGCTGTCCACAAGGTTTAGGAGTGTGTTTATGGGAATGTTTAACCACGCTTCCAATTTGTGAGGTCAGGCACTGATTTTGGATGAGAAGGCCTGACTCGCAGTCTCCGCTGTAATTCATCCCAAATGTGTTCGATCGGGTTGAGGTCAGGACTCTGTGCAGGCCAGTCAAGTTCCTCCACCCCAAACTCACTCATCCATGTCTTTATGGACCTTGCTTTGTGCACTGGTCCATATCATTTGGTGGAGGGGGGATTATGGTGTGGGGTTGTTTTTCAGGGGTTGGGCTTGGCCCCCTTAGTTCCAGTGAAGGGAACTCTTAAGGCGTCAGCATACCAAGACATTTTGAACAATTTCATGCTCCCAACTTTGTGGGAATAGTTTGGGGATGGCTTCTTCCTGTTCCAACATGACTGCGCACCAGCGCACAAAGCAAGGTCCATAAAGACATGCATGAGTGAGTTTGGGGTGGAGGAACTTGACTGGCCTGCACAGAGTCCTAACCACAACCTGATAAAACACCTTTGGGATGAATTAGAGCGCAGACTGCGAGCCAGGCCTTCTCATCCAACATAAGTGCCTGAGCTCACAAATGCACTGGGGGAGGAGGAGCTTGTGCTTTTGAAAAACAACAGTATTGCTGACTAGATCACCAGCTGAAAATAGAAGAAAGAAAGCCTAAATAACAAAACGAATGCAGCCTATGGTTTTTTAACCAATGGATTTTTCCATCGGAAAACCGATGAAGCTGACTTTCATCAGTCTTGCCTACACACCATCAGTCAAAAAACCGACCGTTCCAAACGCCGTGACGTAAAACACTCCGATGAGCCGAGAAAAATGAAGTTCAATGCTTCTGAGCATGCGTCGACTTGATTCTGAGCATGCGTGGGTTTTTTATCCGATGGAGTTCCCCACAGACGATAGTAATTTGCTATCGGTTTTTTAACCATCGGATAAATTTAAAACATGTTTTATTTTTAAACACCGATGGAAAAAAGACCGATGGGGCCCATACACGATCGGTTTGTCCGATGAAAAAAGTCCATCGGACTGTTTTCATCGGTAAAACCGATCGTGTGTACAGGGCTTTAGACAGGTTAATTTGGTTGGTAGCAGGCAGGCTGGCGAGTTGAGCTGGGAATATTTTGGTTTTGTTTTACATGCGTTGCCCTTCCATGTGCTCCTTGCTGTGAAATGCAGTAATAGGCGGGGGCAGCGGGCATTTTTTTGTAATGTTAAAGAAAATGTATGAAGTGCTTGTTCTTTTTTTAATAAAATTGTAAATTTTCTTGTATTTATTGTTGTTTTTGCAGTACATTGCACTGCCTTTTTGTTAGACGCAGCATGTCCTGAGCTTGTTTTCGCATTTAAACTGCCTACAAGTCGATGAGAATACAATGTGAACACATGATAAATGCATCTTACCCTGAAATGACCTAAAATAAATCTTTCTCTTGGTTGCATGGGACCTGCTTACAAGTTGGATGCCCCTATACACACAACTTTAACCCTTTTAATGTCACCGCCATTAATAACACTGTATGCTTGGGCAGTCAAAGGCTTTAAGTAAGAACAGTGAACCTGAGTGTGTTTTAAAATGTAATAGCCAGCAATTCACTAGAAGTGTTTCAGGTGGCTGGAAAGTGGAAAGTCGCCCAATTCGTTCTCCGTGGCTTTAGGGTGGCACTCCATCCCTTGCTACCCATCTGTTGGTCCTGGCTCTCTCCTTATCCTCCTGTGAGCCCAGGACTTCAGCGAGTCATCTCAGGATAGCGAGTGCTGGGAATTAGGTGAACTTCTGTTGGCTGATTCCCTCTGTTTTGAACGAATCCTTAAAGTATGACATATAGCCACTGAAGTGACTGGCCTCAGGTGATACACAGAAATGAAACAATTCCTCCTACATACAGTAAGTATTGTCTGTTTATCTGCAGCCATCTCTTCTCTACAGCCATTTAAAGTTCAGAAATTACACAGCATTTCTGAGCTCCAGGATGTGGAGGGCGGCAAGGATCTGATGTCACACTGTATAGCACAGAACAGGTAGCTGAGTGTAATCTGAGACCTGAGTGGAGGGAAAAGACACCCCCCCCAAACACATTCCCATAAGGGGGTCATGCACAGCTGAGGCTGTCAATCGCCTGCTATGTGATTGAGGTGGGGTGGGGCCATCTCCCTGGATTGCTTGGTGCCTGGATAGACTGTCAGAAGTGACTCATACAGATAGCAGAATAAGGAGAGGGCAGACAGGATCAACACTAAGTCCTATAGACTGAGGGAAGTGGACACTATAAAAAGATATGCTTCATTCATTTATCATCTCTGGGGTTTACAACCACTTTAAAGAGGAACTGCAGTCTGCTCACATTATTTGTAAAAAAAAAAACAACATCTTTGCCATTCTGAAGCTTCCCTCCAACCACTTTGCATATTATTTTATATATACTGTGATTCTGTACTTGACAAATATGCTGCAGAAATATCCCTCCACTGAGTCTTGCTGCGGCCATTTTAACTGTGGGCAGCTGAAGCTGCTGCCTGTTCACTTCCTGGATTTACACAGACACACAGAGGCTCACCTCCAGCTCTGCAGCTCTCATTGACCCTCTTATGACTCATCCCCCACCCCCTCCCTTCCCGGAAAACTCTCACGAGAGTGAGAGAGAGAGCTGCTAATGATGTCATAAGCCTAGGCGTTTTACCAGACAAGATACAGGAAGTGGGCTGTATAAGGTATTTACTGGCAGAAAAAAAATGTTTTACTATCCAAAAGTTATAACAACAACAAGGGCAGAAGATTTATTAGATGGAAAGATGAAAAAATGACTGAAGTCTGTAAGTCGGTTATCACTTAAACCGAGTGCAGCGTCTTGTTAAATCCCAAGGTCCCATAAGACGATCCGGACCCAGTGCTGGTTATAAGTATTTTCCCTCGACTTTCAGGGGCCTGAATAATTAATTGAGACTTGTATTATCTTTTTTGAAGTTTTCTGTATTCTTTATTTGTTCTATGCTATAACCATCAATGCCATTGTATTATTAAATTTGTACTAAACCTTAATAAAACCCTTTGTACAAGAAAAAATTACGAAAGTTCCGCTTTAAAGCGGAATTCCACCCGCGATTTTTATTTTTTTAAAGTCAGCAGCTACAAACACTGTAGCTGCTGACTTTTAATAAGGACACTTACCTGTCCTAGGCGCCCGTGATGATGGCCCCCCCGATGCCGATCCCTCGATCATTGCACGTCCCGCGCCGCCATCCTCACTAAGGGAAACAGGCCCGTTTCCTACTGCGCATGCGCGAGTCTCGGGCCGATTTGTGTATGGGCGGCTGCTCTCTGGGATTACACACGGTTCCCAGAACGCAGCGCGCCCCATTCACCAGAAGACAACGCGAGGAGGATGCGGAAGAAGACCCACCACGGATAAGGAAGAGGCAGATTAGGGACTTTTTTTTTTCAATTTTTTTGCAGCATTTTTCAGGGTGGAACTCCACTTTAAGTACTTGTGAGTCCCAGATCTACATTGGCTGGACATGGAGGAGCCAACAAGCGTCAAATAAACTTTACAGACAATGGTCAAATCTAAAACTGATAATGATATCTGCCAGCACAGTACAGACAGGGTTAAATATACTAAATGGAACTCCTCACTGTAGTAGCCCATGTCATCTGTGCACATGCACAAAAATACCCGTAAATGTGTGCAGACATACCAAGGGCAGCTTGGTAACACACTGCCCCTTGGGATACTTTGCTACAATGTAAATTAGTGAGTGTACAGCTTGCATAACAGTGTAAATTTGCTGTCCCCTCAAAATAACTCAACACACAGCCATTAATGTCTAAACCGCTGGCAACAAAAGTGAGTACACACCTAAGTGAAAATGTACAAATTGGATCCAAAGTGTCAATATTTTGTGTGGCCACCATTATTTTCCAGCACTGCCTTAACCCTCTTGGGCATGGAGGTCACCAGAGCTTCACAGGTTGCCACTGGAGTCCTCTTCCCCTCCTCCATGATGACATCACGGAGCTGGTGGATGTTGGAGACCTTGCGCTCCTCCACCTTCCGTTTGAGGATGCCCCACAGATGCTCAATAGGGTTTAGGTCTGGAGACATACTTGACCAGTCCATCACCTTTACCCTCAGCTTCTTTAGCATGGCAGTGGTCATCTTGGAGGTGTGTTTGGGGTTGTTATCATGTTGGAATACTGCCCTGCGGCCCAGTCTCTGAAGGGAGGGGATCATGCTCTGCTTCAGTATGTCACAGTACATATTGGCATTCATGGTTCCCTCAATGAACTGTAGCTCTCCAGTGCCGGCAGCACTCATGCAGCCCCAGACCATGACACTCCCACCACCATGCCTGACTGTATCCAAGACACACTTCCTTTGTACTCCTCACCTGGTTGCCGCCACACACGCTTGTCACCATCTGAACCAAATAAGTTTATCTTGGTCTCATCAGACCACAGGACATGGTTCCAGTAATCCATGTCCTTAGTGTGCTTGTCTCCAGCAAACTGTTTGCAGGCTTTCTTGTGCATCATCTTTAGAAGAGGCTTCCTTCTGGGACGACAGACCCATTTGATGCAGTGTGCGGCGTATGGTTGGAGCACTGACAGGCTGAACCCCAACCCTTCAACCTCTGCAGCAATGCTGGCAGCACTCATACATCTATTTCCCAAAGACAACCTCTGGATATGACGCTGAGCATGTGCACTCAACTTCTTTGGTCGACCATGGCGAGGCCTGTTCTGCGTGGAACCTGTCCTGTTATACCGCTGTATGGTCTTGGCCACCGTGCTGCAGGTCCGTTTCAGGGTCTTGGCAATCTTCTTATAGCCTAGGCCAGTGATGGCGAACCTTGGCACCCGAGATGTTTTGAAACTACATTTCCCTTGATGCTCATCCACTCTGCAGTGTAGTTGAGCATCATGGGAAATGTAGTTCCAAAACATCTGGGGTGCCAAGGTTCGCCATCACTGGCCTAGGCCATCTTCATGTAGTGCAACAATTCTTTTTTTAGATCCTCAGAGAGTTCTTTGCCGTGATGTGCCATGTTGAACTTCCAGTAACCAGTATGAGAGAGTGAGAGCGATAACACCAAATTTAACACACCTGAGACCTTGTAACACTAACGAGTCACATGACACCAGGGAGGGAAAATAGCTAATTGGGCCAAATTTGGACATTTTCACTTAGGGGTGTACTCACTTTTGTTGCCAGCGGTTTAGACAATAATGGCTGTGTGTTGAGTTATTTTGAGGGGACAGCAAATGTACACTGTTATACAAGCTGTACACTCACTACTTTACATTGTAGCAAAGTGTCATTTCTTCAGTGTTGTCACATGAAAAGATAGAATAAAATATTTACAGAAATGTGAGGGGTGTACTTACTATTGTGAGATACTGTATAGTGTAGTTCGAAGGTGCAGTCTTTTAATGTGTTGGGATACTAACGCATATATGGCGCAGCATTTTATTTTTATTTTTATCAAGGACAAGCTTTGAATAATGTGATTTGGTGATTCTGCCACAATCTTTTCAGGTTCATATAATGCCGCGTACACATGATTATTTTTTCCCGTCGGGAAAAATTAAATTTTTTTTTTTTTTAACAAGAAAAACGACCGTGTGTGGGCTTTTTGTCATTTTTCCCGACGGGAAAAACGGCATTAATCACGACGAGAAAAATTAGAACATGCTCTAATTTTTCTTGTCGTGATTCCCGTCGTTTTTTTCCGCGGCAGTTTTCCCATAGGGAAACACTGCCACGGAGCCCACACACGGTCGTTTTTCTCGACCAAAAAAAAATGTCGGGAAAAACGGACGTGTGTAGGGAATCCAAGCCGTTCCCTCGTTTTTCCCCGTCAGTTTTCTCGACGGTGTTTTCACCATCGAGAAAATCGATCGTGTGTACGCGGCATAAGGAGTGAATTGCAATGATGGGATCACTTTAAACCGTTTCCCATGCTGCACTGTCGGCGTAGTATTAGAAAAAAAGAAAAGTAAAATCGATTCTGATTCACAATGTTCCAACACTCCATCATCGAGTCACACATGTGACAGAATTTCTGTCACATAATGGGTCTGTCGTGTGCGAGGCCTGCCCTGGATTTAATACAAGGCCCCCCAATGAGAAGGCGATTATTTATGGGTCAGTTCCTTGTGTCCCAGATGTTATCTGTAGGTCGGTAAATCATAGTGGAGGTCTCGGTGTCGGCATCCATGAGGGTATATTTTACATTCTGCTGCCCGGCTCTATTGGGGGCACGCTTAGTTTTCTATAAAGTGATAAAATCTCCAGTTTGTAATGATGATTCCGGCACTGAATGCAGAGGTCCTCCCTCCCCCCATCTCGTGTGCAGCTTCTTCCCAACCAGATCTGCACATGGTACAGCTGTAGCACTAGGTCAATAGCCCGCGGCTCTGAATCTCATTGGGCCCTCGGCGATAGGCTGCTCTTGTTCTATAGCATTCTGGGAGCCGAGATTGGAGTATTCATCATAGAAAACCTACTATGGGATTCGCAAGGACAGGCCAAGCTCCATTACATCTTTTTTATTATTATTTCATGTACGTGTTTATGAATAGCGCAAGGCCTGCTTATGAAGACCGTGGAAATAATTGCTTCCGGTTTCATGCAGTTTGTCAGATTTTTTTTTTTTGCTCTGAAATTGCGCCTGGTTTGCTTGCAATTTCTAAAAGTCTGACAGGGGAAGTGGTGATGTCAAAGTGAAGTGTAACAGACTGGCGGAAATAAAAGGTGTAAAAACTTGCAAATGATAAAATGTAAAAAGCCACCCCGGAGGGAGTTGCTTTTTTCTTGAAATGAAAGAGTTATGTCGCGTACACACGACCGTTATTCATGTCATGGAAAAAAACAAAGTTTTTCGCGACGTGTTTCCTCTCAAGCCTGCCTTGCATACACACGTTCATGAAAAAAAAAACGCTTGAGCAAAGCGCGGTGACGTACAACACGTACGACGGCACTATACAGGGGAAGTTCCATTCGAATGGCGCCACCCTTTGGGACGCTTTTGCTGATCCTCGTGTTAATAAAGTTTGGTGAAAGACGATTCGCGTCTTCATGCTTTTCAGTCCATTACAGCGTGACGAATGTGCTATCTCCATTATGAAAGCTTAGTTTTACCAGAATGAGCGCTCCTGTCTCATAGCGCGTTGACGTACAACACGTATGACGGCACTATAAAGGGGAAGTTCCGTTCGAATGGCGCCACCCTTCATGTTAGTAAAGTTTGTTGAGCGACGATTCGCGCTTTTCAGCCTCGTGCTTTTCAGTCCGTTAAAGCGTGACGAATGTGCTATCTCCATTACGAACGCTAGTTTTACCAGAACGAGCGCTCCCGTCTCATACTTGATTCTGAGCATGCGCATTTTTTTTCCCCCACGTAAAAGCCCACACACAACCGTTTTTCACGACGTTAAAAAGAATGACGTGAAAAACGACGAGAAAATATAGAGCAGGTTCTAGATTTTTTTTCGGGCATTTTTCTCGTCGAGAAAAATGTTCTGGAGCATACACACCACCGGTTTTCACGACCATTTTTTAAAATGGCATTTTTCTCATCATGAAAAACGGTCGTGTGTACGCGGCATTAGGGCCCATTCACACCAGAAACTGCACGGAACGTAGCGTTTTTGACGTAGCGCATTTATATGCATTTGAAGCGCGCTTTAATGCGTTTGCAGTGCATTTGTCTATACGTTTTTGGGCTTGGCTTTCTTGGCTTAACCTCTTACAGACCGGAAGGATTTTCCCCCTTTAATGACTAGGCCATTTTTGCGATACGGCACTGCGTCGCTTTAACTGACAATTTTGCGCCCGTTTGACGTTGAATCCAAACAAAATTGACAACCTTTTTTTTCCCCACAAATAGAGCTTTCTTTTGGTAATATTTGATCACCTCTGCGGTTTTAATTTTTTTTGCGCTATGAACAAAAAATAGAGCGACAATTTCGAAAAAAAAACAACAATATATTTTACTTTTTGCTATAATAATAAGCCCCCAAAAAAATAAAAAATTCTTCATCAGTTTAGGCCAATATGTATTCTTCTACATATTTTTGGTTAAAAAAAAATCACAATAAGCAAATATTGATTGGTTTGTGCAAAAGTTATAGCATCTACAAGATAGGGGAAAGATTTATGCCTTTTTTATTTATTTTTACTAGTAATGGCAGCGATCTGGGACTGCGACATTGCGGCGGACAGATCGGACACTTTTCACACTGTTTTGGGACCACTGACAATTTATACAGCGATCAGAGATATAAATAGCCATTGATTACTGTATAAATGTCACTGGCAGGGAAGGGGTTAACAATAGGGGGCGATCAAGGGGTTAAATGTTTCCTAGGGAGTGATTCTAACTGTGGGGGGATGGGACTGGCTGGGTGAGGAGCCCGATCGTTGTTCCTAAGCACTAGGAACAACCGATCACTCTCCTCACCCCTGGCAGAACGGAGATCTGTCTGTTTACATTAACAGATCTCTGTTCTCTCCTTCTCAGGAGCAATTGTGGGTAGCTGAAGGCCATCGTGGCCGCCGGCCACGCGCTCGCGCCCTATAGTCCTTAAAGCACCAACCGTACAGCTACGGCGATTCGCGCAGGGAGCCGTCAGTAACGGCACTTGCTAGTGAAGAAACGACGCGGAGGGACGCTTCTTCTCAGCGCATGCCCCGATGACATCATCGGCGCACTACAAGGTAAATATCTTCTAAATGGCACACATTTAGGAGATATTTACTGTACCTATAGGTAAGACTTATTTTAGGCTTACCTATAGGCATAGGTGTGCCCAGCCTATTGCATTAGGGTGTGCACCACAAAGCTCAAACACACACTACCGATCACTCACCATGTTCATTCAGAAAGGGAAGGGGCTTATAAATACATATTTACCGGCCCCTTCCCTCACTCATCCTAAAACATCTCGGCAGCAACACCCGACAGGAGAGGAGAGGAGGGAAGCCGGAGGTGCTGCAGAGGGAAGGAATGGGGAGCCAGGGCATTGGGGGAATCTGTGCTGCACAGAATGATTAGGGTGTGCCTGGGCACACCCGACACACCCTGTGCGCACGCCTATGCCTATAGGTACAACTTCTGCAGTAAGGGTATACAACCACTTTAAGTGTATGGGGCCACATATACACTGTTAAAGTGGTTGTAAACCTTTCCATATACCCAGTGAAGTGACTGGCCTCAGGTGATACACAGAGATGAAAGCAATCCTTCTATGTAAGCTGTACCTGTTTATCTGCAGTCTTCTCTACATCCATTCAAAGTGCTGAATTTATGAAGCTTGTTGGAAAGTTGAGAAAAAAGGGAACAGAGAGCTGAAATTACACTCTTCAGAGCTCAGTTCGGAGAGTTCGGAGAGTTGATTGGATGGAAGAGACACACCCCCCTCCACACAGCACACAGGAACAGAGCTGAGGTTGTCAATCAGCTCCCCTGTCACCTTTTTTTCTGTTGGTGTCAGGAAAACTTGTCAGAAGTGACTCATGCTGATAGCAGAGGAAGGAGGCAGAACACAAGAATGACACTTAGTGCTCTGGATTAAGACAAGTACACACTATAGAGGGATATACTTTGTTCATATTTTATGTCTGAGGTTTACAACCACTTTAAATCAGGTGGTGAAGAGGAGACATATCGCTTCCTCACTGCCTGTCAAATGCCTCTGCAAAGCAATCCACTGCAGAACGCTTTTCAGAGGGACGGCAAGGGCTGTGGCACGTATGAATGAGTCTGTAAAGCAGCACTGAGATGTATAGGATGAAAAAAAAGGTTAAAACTGTATCTTATAAAAAAAAAATGAATTATAATAATATTGATACTTTCAGGATTTGTTTTTAATGATATGTAGTGCTAAATAGATTCAAGCACCATTGTCAGTTTTATAATGTAAAGCATCCGTGGTAATCATGCCAACTTAAAACGGTGGTAAACCCCCAATCTGAAAATTCAATACAGTATATTGCAGCTTACCAATCATTCGATGTGGTGGCTGCATTTGTTTTATTTATTTTTAGGCTTTTGAGGGGTGTTAGAGGTGCCTTAATATTAATCACTTGCGGACAGCCCGCCTGTAATGTACTGAGGATGGGCGGCCTGAACATCGCTGCCTGCTTCCGGGTTTTGGACGCGTACATGCTGTGATTGAAGACAGCGGGAGCCTGTCAGCAGATCCTTGCCAATGATTCACATCTGGGACCTGCTGATCAGTTGTGTACAATCACAACCCAGAGCTCTGTGTTAACAATCAACACATACACATAGGCACACATTTAACCCCTTGATCACCCTAGATGTTAACCCCTTCCCCGCTAGTGTCATTAGTACACTGACAGTGCATATTATTAGCACTGATCAATGTATTAGTGTCACCGGTGATGTCAGTGGCAGTTAGTCAGATTCCCCCCTCCCCCCCCCCAGCATCAGTTAGTGTCAGATTGTCCGCCACACTATCGCAGGCCCATTATAAGTTGCTGATTACCGCCCAAAAAATTAAAATTCCAGTATGTATACCATAGTTTGTAGATCCTAGAGCTTTCACGCAAACTACACAAACCAATCAATATACACTAATTGGGATTTTTTTTATATCAAAGACATGTAGCAAAATATAGTTTTGGATATGTTTTGTAGCAGAAAGTAAAAAATATATATATATTTTTTTTATCTATATCGCAAAACATAAAAAACCCAGTGGTGATCAAACACCACCAAAAAAAAATCTCTATTTGTGTGTAAAAAAAACTATATAAATTTTGTTTGGGTACAGCATTGCATGACGGCGCAATTACTATTACAATCATTTAAATTAATAAATGATTATTATTTAAAGTAGCCTAGTGGCAAATAGCAAAAAATTGACCTGGTCATGAAGGGGGTAAAATTTTCACAGAGGTCAAGTGGTTAAAGTGCTTCCTTTCAGATAATCGAGTATGCCAAATGTATAGCGGTGTAATTGCTACATAAATTTCTTAGTTAAAAGAATGGTCGGAAAATCTTTAAAAATTGTCAAAATCTATCAAATAGATTTCCTTGCCTTATTGACATGAGGGAAGGAATTGCCCAGAGCAGCTTCATGATAGGCAAAACTGTCAGAAATCAATATCTCCCATTAGAAAAAATAAATAAAAAGAAAATATCAATTTTTCACTTATTAGAAGTAGACCCCAGGACGGGGAGACAGTTCCATCCTACAATCCATTTTTATAAAATTCTTATTGCTCTTCCAACCAGAACCTTATCGCTGTCTCCTATCTGAAGAGTCTGGGAATACAGAGTTTGAATATTAGAGGACCAAAAGTAACAGGTATAAACCAAAAACTAATGAGGCTTAGACCCCTTTCACACTGAGGTGTATTTCAGGCGTTTTAGCACTAAAAACAGCGCATAAAAAACGCCTGAAATACTCCTGCCCCAGCATTCTCAATGTGAAAACCTGAGTGCTTTCACACTGAGGCTGATGCGCTGGCAGGATAAAAAAAAATCTATTGCAAGCCGCATCTTTGGAGCGGTGAAGAAGCGGTGTGTATACCGCTCCTTTACCGCTCCTTCCCATTGAAATCAATGGGACACCGCGGTAATACCGCCCACAAACCGCGGCTGCAGCCGCAGTTTGTGGGTAGTATTAACCCTTTTTCGGCCACTAGCGGGGGTTAAAACCGCACCGCTAGCGGCCGAATATTGCGGTAAATACGACGATATAGCGGCGCTGAAAATCACGCCGCTATACCGCCACCGCACATGCCCGCATGAAAGGGGCCTTAGCAAGGCATTTTTTTTTTTTAACTAACAAACATGTTATACTTACCTGCTCTGTGCATTGCTTTTGCAACTCTTCTTGGATCCCTTGCTGGTGCTCCTGGCCTCTGCCCAGTTCCCCCCCAGAGCAAGCAGCTTGCAATGGGGGCACCTAGGCAGGCTTGAATGCTGATTCACACAGAGCCCTGCCCCCTCTCTCTCCTCTTTGGCTCACTGGCTGTGTCTAATCTTGAGCCCTTGGAACCACTTTAAAGTGTAAGGATTCTTGCACACGATACTCCTGTTTGAGCATCTACTTTTTCAGACATTTTTTTTTTTATTATGTATTTTCGCGCATATGCGTTCACGCACATTTTAGCACATGCAAAGAAGCTTGTTTACTTGGATTGACAATGTCAATGGATAAATCTGTGCGCATTTGTGTGCATGAGGTGTAAATTACTGATCAAAAATACAGATTTTTCAATTATTTTTTTTTACTGAAGAATACACAGTGCTTGTTTACACGCCTGTGTGCATCGGCACATTACAATTAATGGGCTGTATTTTAGCATAGTAAAAAAATAAGCTGTACAGAGCATTTTCAAGCTTCTGTGTGCAGGAGGCCTAAGTTTACTATTATATAAAAGCCTCAATAGGACCCCCTATTCATCCCCCCCCCCCCCACACACACACACCTTTCCTATCAACTAGATGGTGACAACAGTGGACCATGCCTGTGTAATTTGTGTTGGAATGGCCACTTGTAGTCTTCATCGGAGGTCTGTGTAACAGATTGACCTTGCAAGATAGAGACGGGGACAGAACACATACACCTACCTACACAGGTTGAATTGGATGGACTATTGTCTTTATTCAACCTTACCTACTATGATACTGTGAGAACGTTGTCACCCAATAACATAGAGAGTCTGAACAAGGACCTTTATGGCAGGATCACCTGGTATTTTTGAAAGGCTATGTTCACATTACACAGCCCCCAACACCCCCCCCCCCCCTCAAAGCTGCCCCCTATCCCTACTGAATCGAAAGGTTCTTTCCCCCACAGGTTGTTGTGTTTTATTTATTTATTTTTTATTCAACATGGCTGTGTGTGGCTCCACGTCATCCATTCAAGTGCTGTGACATCAATTGATAACTTCCTCCAGGCCCATAACCAAAGGTCTGTACCTCAGTATGGACCTGTGGCTGTAAGAATAGTCTGCAGAGGTCTCTGCATTGCACCTGCAAGACATGGATTATGGTTGCAATGCTTTGCAGGCTCCAATGCAAAAAAATGAATAAATAGAAAAAAAATGTATTAGTCACTATGGATGCATTTATTGTGTTTTTTGCAAAAGGTGGAATTAGAATATAATAAAAGGTACAGATAAAAGTACATTATCATGTTAAAGCTTATAGAAGATTTTAGGTCACTATACTAAAATATCAAAGTTGGCTTTTCTTTGAACCATCTCCCAGTTCACAATGTGGTGGTCTCTCAGGGTCCGGCCACATTTACAGCCTCTTAGGACTGGCAACCCCTGCAGCAGTGGTGTCGCTAGGGGGTGGCTATTGAGGCTAGAGCCCCGAATCTGGGGCCCATAGCCCCGAGTCAATTGCCGCAGGGGTCCCTGCCTAACCAGCGGGTTGTGGCCTCTCTGCAGCTGGGTCGCGGGTGCATCGGGCGGGCGGGTGGGCGGGCTGCATGAGAGAGCCAGACAGGTGGAAGGGAGAAGTATCAAGCGGGCAGACGAGCAGAGATGACATCATTAACCACTTAATTATATATTACAATGTAACAATATAAATAATGCACTTTAATCACCCTAACACCATATCAACCATGGTGCCGTGCCTGCAAAAAGGTTGGTGACTGCTGCTATGGGCTCTAGCCCCAGATATTTTGCAGACCTAGCAACGCCCCTGCCCTGCAGTATTCTGCACCTATGCGGGCACTGGCCATACAGAACAAAGGGCTTCCTGTCTACCTGCAGAGCATGCAATGGTTTACCTGAGGTCTCTGGCTCCTGAGAACCCATAAATGTTTTTGGGAAGGCCTCGATAACCTCAAGTGGGAGACAACTGAGTCTATATCTTATACATTTATATAAAATTCAGTCACTGCCCAGGTGCACTGCAGCAGAGTTCCATCAGCAGATAAACAGAAAGCAGTCGTTTTCCTGCACTGAAAATTTGGGTTTTGGGATCTGGTTACTACTACAGCAACATAGACTCTTTATCCCTTGAGATTTTTCACTTTAGGTTAGCGGGTTAGAAATGTTTACCTACACCATCGGTAGAGTCCTGCATCTCAAACGTCCAACCTCCCCCACCACCTTACATACTGGAGCGAGAAAACTGGCTGCAGCCGCAGACCTGGCCTGCAAATCAAATTTTTCATACTTTTTCTAATATATGTCTTCCTTAAATTAATATTTAACTCAAGAAAGAGGCAAGCAAGGGAGTCCGGGGGAGGAATAATTACCTCTTTGGAGCAGAAATGCCTGAAGGACTTTGTACAGAAGACAAGATTTTAAAGGCTGGGGGACGTCAGTAGTTGCAAACTTTCAAAATACAGCATCGAGCTTTTATAATAAAAAAGACAGAAGCCGCTCATTATGGGATGCGTGATAAAAGGTGACACCCTAAATACAAAAACTCTGACAGAGGACAGCAAACACTTGAACATTTAAAGGGACAGTAACCTTTAAAGCCAGCTTTTGTTAATTGTACCTGGTATAGAGAACTACTTATTCACAGCTGTTAGCATATTAATTTTATTCTAAAAGTTTGATTCTGGCTTTACAATCTGCAACTTTGATTAAAAAAAAAAAATCTTTGTTTAGGCACTTTCTGTATGGCATGACAACGCTCAGTCCCTGCTTTCTGATTGTGCTCTTGAGCTGTTATGGCCCGTAAACATGATCCGAAAATCGTATGAAAAATACCGCTTTTGAGGCGATCGCATGGTAATCGGATCGTTGGTACAGACCTTTCGAGAGCCGAAAGTTCATCCAATATTATCCGATTTTTGTCGTATGATACTAGATCATACGATTTTCATTTACTCAGTACAGTTGTTGTTCGAAAATACAATACAAATACATTACAACACATGACATCACTTCCGATTTTTTATTCTGTCATACGAGAATTTATCACTTTAGTAAACTCTTCAGGTTCGATATACGACTAGCATGCAAAAAAAAAGGATTGTGTGTACGCAGTGCCGGGACAAGGACATCTAGAGCCCAGGGCGAAAATGCCAAATTGCGCCCCCCCCCCCCCCCCAAGATGTATGAGCAATATGTGTCAGCACAGCAAAGATCCCCAGCCCTATAAAAATAAGCTTACCCCCAAAGCATAAATTCACCCTCCTCCCAGTACAAATACACCCCCTTACTGAAATTCCCTCCTTCCCAGTTCACATCTTTGCCCCCCATGTCCCCAGCTAAAATCCTCTCTCCCCATATGCCCCCAGCACAAATCCCTGCCCCCCCCCCCACACACAAAAAAATGTGCCCCTCCTAGCACAAAGCCCTCAAATGTCCTCTCCAAGCACAATTCCTTCCCCCCCAATTCCCCATTCTAGCACAAATACCCCCCCAAATTCCCCTCCTAGCACGAATACCCCCCCAATCATCCATAATAGCACAACCCCCCCCCCCCTCCTAGCACAAATCCTGTTCCCCCCCTCCCAACACAAATCTCCCCCCAAATCACCACTTCTAGCAGACATTCCCAAATTTCCCCTCCTAGAATGATTCTCACCCCCTGCCACCCCCCAATTTCCTCCTAACACAAACCCCCCCCCCAATCTCCCCTTGTGATGCCCCCCATCATACATGACACCACAGTGCCCAGGGCAGCTTCCCCTCCTGCCCACCCCTGTCATATGGGCTTCAAATGGAGAATACAGGTGGCCATTCTTACACACACACATTGCACAGGTATCTTCCACTGTTGTCACTAATAATGTGCAGCTGATGCTTCAGAGAGTATATGTAGACAGAAATTGGCTAAAAAAGGCTGGAGGAGATATGTAGCAGCACTGAGATAGGGAAAAAAGTGAAAAAAAATATTTTATAGAAAAAAAGAAAAAAACAACATAGCCTTTGTTTATGGTACACCGTGTTTTAGCAAACTAAGGGGTTGATTTACTAAAGGCAAATAAACTTTGCACTTTGAAAAGTGCAGTTGAACTCTGCAAAAGCAGTTGCTCCAAAGCTTACTAAATGAGGCAAAGATTCACTTTGCAAAGAATACCCAATCAGGTGCAAGGAAAACAGCAATTTTGCTTGCACATGATTGGATAATGGAAGTCAGCAGAGCTTCTGCTCATTTACTAAGCTCTGGAGCAACTGCTCTTGCAAAGTGCAGTTTATTTACCTTTAGTAATCCAACCCCTAAAGGTCGCCCACTTAGGGTTAAGATCTACTTATAGGAACACACTGTTCAAGCAGGAAATTCCGTGTCAATGACCACATTGCCAGTGCCTATGGGCTTTTGTAATTACACATTACCCCCTCAGCATTTTGCACACACTATATATAAAGATGAAAGTATGGTGATTTTACACCACAGGTCCACTTTAATGGCTCACACATGCACCCTAATGACAGCCAACCCCAATCCTACGCCATTAACCTTTGGCATTATGTTTGTCAGCAAAGACCTCTGTTTATTTCCCATAAAAAACAATAATCCCTGCTTTTTATTATAGTGAATTGTAAATCTGCATCTCTTCGTAAAGCAAGATGTTTTCAAGCATACAAGGTATCATGAGTCCTCCCAGGGAGGTTGTAACGCTCTATCAAGCTTAATTACAGGTCAAAGTTATGAACACAGTACCTGTAATTAGAAGCGGATCATCAATTAACGCAGAAAACTGGTTCCAGCCCCTCCCTCCAGAGCGTGCAGGAACGCTTCCTGGCCTTGTTTAGGTTGGTGACAGGGGTGACACTTAGATACATTCACAGCAATAATAATAGTTAGATTTGTCAGACATTGCAAAAGACAAGGAAACAACTAAAACCTCCTATATAGGAGTGTTGGTGCTGCCTAGAAAAACAAGGCAGATCTTGGTAATTTCCTAGTGTGCAAGAGAAAAGGAAGACTTCTGAATTGGTTGTTTTGGCAAGCATACTTCCTTTGACAAATTTTAAGTAATAAAATTTAAACTGCACACTTACCGTATATACTCGAGTATAAGCCGAGTTTTTCAGCACATTTTTTTGTGCTGAAAATGTCCCCCTCGGCTTATACTGGAGTCACCTTTTTGCGCCTGATCTCCCGGACTTTGGGGACCCGGTACCGGCCCGGCCGTAGGTCCCCTGGCACACATGTAGCCCCACTCTTCCTCTACAAGTGTGCAAAGTTTGTTGCCTGGGGGACCTACGGCCGGGGAACACAGATTTTTCAAAGCCGGGCACCCCTTCCATAGACTCCCATGTCAAATGGTAATTTTTCTGGTGATTTTGGGGACCCGGTACTGGCCGGTCGTAGGTTCCCTGGACCCGAAACTTGGCACACATGTAGCCCCATTTCCCCTCTACAAGTGTGTAAAGTTTGTTGCCTGGGGGACCTACGGCTGGGGAGCACCAATATTTCAAAGACAGGCACCCCTTCCATAGACTCCCATGTTAAACGTCAGTCTAGTCATGGACACAGTGAGGCACAGTGAGGCATGCACATGGGCACAGTGAGGCAAAGTGAGGCATGCAGATGGACACCCTAGGCTTATACTTGAGCCAATACGTTTTCCCATTTTTTTGTAGTAAAATTAGGTGCCTCGGCTTATATTCGGGTTGGCTTATACTCGAGTATATACGGTAATATCCTGTATATAGGCGAAGGTTGGTGGACTCCTGACCATCGTACCTGTAGGTAGACATGTGCACACTGAAATATTTCGTTTCGGAATTTCGTTTTCGTCCAAAAAATAAATTTATTTAGTTACTCCCGAAATTCGTTTTTATTTATTTCGTTTTTCGTTAAAAATAGCATTCGTCCAAAAATCTGAATTAATTAAGGTCGAATCTGTCATTGAAGGCTTATGGTGTCTGTCGAATGTTCAAAGAAGATTTGACGGAGCAGCGAAACTGTACGACTCTGCAATCATACATTTCCGGTCAAATGTTCTGCCTACAAGCAGTGATCTTTTCTTTCTATGTCGAATCTTTTCTCTCTATAATGTCGAATCTTTTCTCTCCTATGTCGAATCTTTTCTCTCTATAATGTCAAATCTTTTCTCTCCTATGTCGAATCTTTTCTCTCTATAATGTCAAATCTTTTCTCTCCTATGTCGAATCTTTCCTCTCCTATGTCGAATCTTTCCTCTCCTATGTCGAATCTTTTCTCTCCTATGTCGAATCTTTTCTCTCCTATGTCGAATCTTTTCTCTCCTATGTCGAATCTTTCCTCTCCTATGTCGAATCTTTCCTCTCCTGTGTCGAATCTTTTCTCTCCTATGTCGAATCTTTTCTCTCCTATGTCGAATCTTTCCTCTCCTATGTCGAATCTTTCCTCTCCTATGTCGAATCTTTTCTCTCCTATGTCGAATCTTTCCTCTCCTATGTCGAATCTTTCCTCTCCTATGTCGAATCTTTTCTCTCCTATGTCGAATCTTTCCTCTCCTATGTCGAATCTTTTCTCTCCTATGTCGAATCTTTTCTCTCCTATGTCGAATCTTTCCTCTCCTATGTCGAATCTTTCCTCTCCTATGTCGAATCTTTCTCTCCTATGTCGAATCTTTTCTCTCTATAATGTCGAATCTTTTCTCTCCTATGTAGAATAATCTTGGACTAATAGAGTTAAGGTTAGGCACATTCGACCACAGGTTCGATAGACACAGATTGTTATTGTCAGCGTCACGTCGAATCTCCTATCTATATCGAACTGTTGTAGCAACGAAAACGAAAATAAAGCATTTGTTTATGTCGAATCTTTCGGTTTTCGGATTCTGTGCTTTCGTTTTCGTTTGTTAAAACGATAACGAAAATAGCTGAAATTCGGACGAAAATGCATTCGGACGAAAACGAATGCACATGTCTACCTGTAGGAGCATGATGAACATTCCATTCCAAAACCATGGCCATTAATATGGAGTTGCCCCCTCTCACGGCTAATATTATGGAGTTGCTCCTCTTTATTAGTTATAACATCCTCCACTTTTTTGGGAAGACGATACACAAGAGTTTGGAGGGTGTCTTTGCCCATTTGTGAGGTCAGGTACTGATGTTGGATGAGAAGACCTGGCTCACACACACCTTAGGGTCTACCCCAAACTGTTAACCACATGGTTGGAAGAGCAAAGTTGTCTACAATGTCTTTGTATGGAGTAGTATGAACAGGACCCTTCACTGGAGACACCTGAACTTTTGGAGGGGGGTCCACATGCAGATAGTCATATAGTGTATATGTTTAGATTTAGATTACACAGACCGCTCATGTAAAGCTGGTAATTGCAAGTCAACAAGCTCATTCAAAGCAAAGACTTTGCTAATGCCTAGTACACACAATGAGAAAATCGGCTGAAAAATACCACTTTCGGAGCGATTGTCTGATAATTAGTACACAGCTTTCGAGAGCCGATCACGATAGTTCATGCAAAAATATCCAGAGGCACAAACACAAAAAAAATTCTTGTATCATAACAGAGCAAACGATTTTTGTGTACTTAGTATGCTATTTGTACGAAAAAAAATTGTGTGACCAAAACCACGCATTTTCAGAAATTAAAGAAATACAATATATCACTTCTGAAGTTATATTCTGTCGTACAAGAATTTTCGTAACTTTAGTAATTTATTGTTTTTTGATTGCAGACTAGCATGCAAAAAAAAAAAAACATGGATGATCATTAATCCAATATTCTTCTTGTGAGTACGAGGCTTAAGGCCTGGCGCTCATGGATGGAGGTTTAGTAGTGCAGTTTTGCTGCTATAATCTCTAGGAATAGAGCATGTAATTCACTATTCACTAATGATCATAAAACGTATCCAAATGTGTGTGTGAATATTAGCTAATACAGGATACCCGTTGACCTCACTCCATAGGGAGTAATTTTGATACCCGTTGACCTCACTCCATAGGGAGTCATTTGGATACCCGTTGACCTCACTCCATAGGGAGTCATTTGGATACCCGTTGACCTCACTCCATAGGAAGCCATTTGTTCAAAATACACTATATTGTCAAAAGTATTGGGACACCTGCCTTTACACACACATAAACTTTAATGACATCCCAGTCTTAGTCCACCCCAAACTCGCTCATCCATGTCTTTACGGACCTTGCTTTTGTACACTGGTGCACAGTCATGTTGGAACAGAAAGGGGTCATCCCCAAACTGTTCCCACAAAGTTGGGAGAATGAAATTGCTCAAAATGTCTTGGTATGCTGATGCCTTAAGAGCTCTCTTCACTGGAACAAAAGGGCCAAGCCCAACCCTTGAAAAACAACCCCACATCATAATCCCCCCTCCACCAAATGATTTGGACCAGTACACAAAGCAAGGTCCATAAAGACATGGCTCAGTGAGTTTGGGGTGAAGGAACTTGACTGGCCTGCACAGAGTCTTGACCTCAACCCAATAGAACACCATTGGGATGAATTAGAGCAGAGACTGCGAGCCAGGCCTTCTCATCCAACATCAGTGCCTGACCTCACAAATGCGCTTCTGGAAGAATGGTCAAACATTCCCATAGACACACTCCTAAACCTTGTGGACAGCCTTCCCAGAAGAGTTGAAGCTGTTATAGCTGCAAAAGGCGGGCCAACTCAATATTGAACCCTGCAGACTGGGATGCCATTAAAGTTCATGTGTGTGTAAAGGCAGGCGTCCCAATACTTTTGACAATATAGTGTATGCAGTGATCCATCACTTTAATTTTAGGTCCAAGCTACCTGGGAAATTTGAATACCTTTCTACTGAGGGATTGAACCACTTGCTGGAATTCTCTACATTAGGTCAGCCTTCTAAGGAATTACCCCCTATACTGTACCTTCAATGTTGGTTTGGAAAAGCAACCAGCCCAGTGTCAAAGCATTGAACATCGCCACCACTTCCATGCCACCAGGCAAAAAAATAAACAGCTTTGGGAACCACAAACCACCTGTCTATTCATCCAAATGTAAGGAGCTATCGTGATTTTCTTAGATAATAATGCATTCATGTTTTATACTTTCTAAACACTCAAATAGATTTTATTTTATGTTACCTTTTTTCTTAGCCCCGATGAAGTGGGATTGTTGTGCCTCGAAACATGGCCTCTTTTTGTGACCACTTGTTTTTGTTTTTTTTGTTTTTAACCTTGTGACTAAAAAATTAACCATGAAATCACAGCACATGAAAAAATTGCACTCTTCAAAAAGGAAGAGCTTCAATCCCTGAACCCCTGGGGAACAAGGCTCCTGACTGGGGCAAGGCACTCTGGTCTACCTAGGCCAAAGGCAGGTGGATGCCACTCCTTAGGGACCCATCAAAGCTGGTCCACTAAGTACTTGGTGAGGTCTCTCCCAAAGAGACACCCCCGGTTGGGGAGAGGAAAATGACCCAAAGGCCACAGATCCTCTTCCCAACATCAGAGCAGGCTCTGATAACCTGCACCCTCAGTCTCTGTGAGAGGAAAACAAATATAAACCACACTGCCCACAATAAATAGTACAAAAACGAAATAAAAATGTGCATAACACAAGGCAGGCCTTCTGGCTGATATAACAATTGCTCTGAGCTAGCCAAAAGTCCTGCCCAAGAAGTGTGCGCATAAATAGCAAAAATGATATGACCTAGTTCTGTTGAAACCCCGTGTGATCCCAATTCCATAGTGTTTTTTTTTCGGCAACCCCTGGGATGCAAACCTCAGTGGGGGCACATCACCGGGAGCTAATTGCACCTCCCAGCCTCTGACCTGGGGAGCGCCCGCTTGCAATCAGGGACATGCTTGGTATTCCAGGCCAGACATAACCCAGGAGGAGAAGAATCCCTAGGCGTGCGCAGCCTTTTGCATTAGGGTGTGCACCCCAAAGCTATATAGTCCGCACAAGCTCCCTCAGACTTCTTCTGCTCAGCGCACACGTGACACACCACCAGAAGAAGGTGGGCCCAGCGTGATCTCCAAGGTTGGCGCATCCCCATTCCACCCACTCAAACTTAATTGCAGTACTAGAAGAAAGCAAGGAGGAGGCTGGCTCCATATTGGGGATGTTCCTGCAGTCCTCCTGAGAACTGGGGGTGCCTGAAACTGCTGGGGGAGGAGGTAGAGTGAGGAGATTCATCCCAGTATTGTGCATGTCATCCAGAGCAGTTGGCAGCTATGGGTGTTTCGGGTGTGCTCTGGCACACCTTGTGTGCACACCTATTCTTCCTCTGTACTGGCCTTATTACATTAGGAATTACTAATGGCGCCCTCCCTTGGATAAAGACACCGGCTTTCTGTTCCTGAAAACTGATAAGAACAGATACTACAATTAATCTTAACCAAAAGGCAGAGAAGACCACCTTTCACTTTGTGACTGCTTGTTGAGCAAAATAAACTTTTACACAATCACTATTCTTTGACTAATCTGGAGATCACCTCTAAACTCAGATCTCAAGTTTTACCCTTCCTATCCCAGGCCAATGATCCACAGGCACACCTACAGTCAAGATGGAAGTGGCTGGTGCGTTATCTTGCCAGCTACCACACAAAATGAATAGTTTTGCATTGAATCGGCCATTATTAGCTTTTATGGGCCCATGTTTTAGGTTTAGCCACCCTTGGAAATGAACACAAGAAGTCGGACTGGTGGAATCTTACTTCACGGTGAATAGATTTTTAAAAGTGGTAACTGATGCCAAACATCTGGTAGCACAGGGAAGTGAGCTTGTCTCTAATTAAGATGTTACAAACACTAACCTCATAGCCAAAATATGCCACATACCCTGAACTACCCCTCTGTCTGAGGGCTGCACTTCTTTTCTTTCCCCTCATCGGAGACGTGTGGTAAAAAGAAATGACGACAGATGAGCTGCAGCATCCGTTTTTAGACTCAGGATGACCTTGCTGAATGTGAAGAGCTGGTTACACATTTACCGGTTGTTCCAGAAACTTATTACACCAGATCACAACCTGAGTGTTTATAAGTCGGGGCAGAGGCCGGTCAGACGCAACCGGAAAACACAACAAAGCTAATTTGTCTGCATCGCTATAATAAAAAACTCTGCTAATTAGGCAGATAATTACAGTGCTGGGCTAAATAAAAAAATATAAAACATGTATGGGCTTAAGGTTGGGTTCACACTATTGCCGCATGCGGCTCACAGCAGGGGTCCGGTGTTTCCCCGTTCACCGCTTCAGGTGGGATTTCAGCTGAAATTTTTGGCTGAATTCGGACCTGAAAATGGACCAAAAGACGCACAGCACTCCTGTGCAAATTCGCACCAGAGCCGCAGCGGAGATGTCTGAACCCGGCTCCATAGAGAGACGGTCAAAATCCCCTGCTATGCGAATTGGATGCAGGGAACTCGCATTCAATTTGCAATAGTGTGAACCCAGCCTAAATCTGTGTTGAAGGGTCACACCTGACTAGGGAAATGGTATGTTTAAAAGTGTAACTTTTTTTTCTAGGGGTACGCACCTGAAGCCATCAATGTACCATTTACCTAAAGGGGGAATTAATGATGTGCCATTCACATTTGTACTTGCTTGCTGCTCCTCCTCCATACCACATAAAAGCCTGAACCAATAAAAAAATAAAAATAAATCTCAGCTCAAATTATGTTATGGGATCTTTTTTCTGCTTTCCGTTCCATCTACTGTGCTGTTGAATGACATATTGTTGTTGATGCGGCAGGCACACACCGCTTATGATGGCACTGGGTACTGAGCGCCCTCAGAATGCCCATTACAACGAAGGGAGGCAATAGTGTTCATCAGTTATATTTCACAATCCCTTGTTTAAAAGTAGAGGTGTGCTACTGGTCAGATCAGAGGTGAAAACAGAGGGGGGGAAAAAAGGCTAAAAAAGAAAAGAAAAGGAATGCAGCAAACCATATCTTGTGATTGGTAAGTTAAAATATACTATATTACATTTTTGGTTTTGGGTTTAATACCGCTTTAAGTTGGCATAATCACCAGGAAGTCTAGAATTGGCAATGGTCCTTGAATCTATTTAGCACTGAATAGCATAAAAAAAATTCCCGAATGTATTATTATTATTATAATTCTTTTTTATTAAATTCAGTTTTGACCTTTTTTCATCCTTTACATCTCAGTGCTGCTGCTGCCTCTTTGCAGCCACATCCAGCCTATATACACTCCTCAATGTCATTTGTCAGGGCGGGTTATCTGATGGTGAAAACAGTGGATCATGGCGGTGTAATGTATATTGCAATGACTATTGTAGTCTCCATCAGAAGCCTATGTGACAGGGTGACAGTGCAGGAGCAAAGTTGGAAGACAGGTGCAGAGAGCTGTCACCAAGCAAGGACTTTCATGGCAGGATCACCAGGGAAAATATATGAAAACTAATGTGGGAAAATATTAAATTATTATTTTTATTATTATTAATCAATGAAAGCTACAGATTTAAAAATATGGGTAATTACTTTTGATAACGACTATTGGTTGATGTATCTGCTGCCAGACTTATCCATAACAACGTGTAAAGCAGGGGTCTTCAAACTTTCTAAACAAAGGGCAAGTTTATTGTCCTTCAGGCTTTAGGGAGGTCAGATTGTGTCATAGTGGGAGTAGAAAATGCCCCGGCATCAGTGCCCCATCATTGGTTTCAATGGGAGGAAAGGTGCTCCATTACGGATACCAATTAGAAGAACAGTGCTCCATTGATGGTGTCAGTAGTGGGAATGGTGCTCCATCATTGGTGTGAGTTGGTGAAATAGTACCCTAAGGGCCAGATAAGAACAAGCAAAAGGTCAAATACGGCCCCTGGGTCACAGTTTGGAGACAACTGGTGTAAAGCAATCCACAATTCTGCCCTACGCTACACCACCATCACCCAAACCCTTGTATCTGCTCTTCCCAAGACCTCCTGCTCTCTAGGTGCCTCGTCATCTCTTCCCATGCTCACCTTCAGGTCTTGCCTAGAGCCTCTCCCATCCTCTGGAATCTCCGACCCCAACTGGTCCAGCTATCTCGTACCCTGAACCTTACACGCCCACTGGACAGAATATCAGCTTTGCTTAACACATCTCTCTCCACTAAGCCACCTTCACCGTAAACATACCAAAAACTCTATTTATCCACAAGTGGTATTAAAATCTTTTATGAAAACTACATTTGCATGGTATCCTTTGCAATATTAAAACAACTAGTGAAGAGGCAGATTAAAGGTAATGATAGGAAGTACTAGATGTCACCAACTAACTCAAACACCTAAACCAAATTAGTTTTTGCACATATACTGTACTTGTAATGTCAAAGAGTCAAACCTATTTTACGCGTGCTGCTTTCATTTTAATCATGCAAGCAAGACACCTTCTGTGCTAGGGTGACAACGCTTCATCTGCTGTGTTGTCACCCCAGGACAGGAAGTAATGTCACCCAAGGACAGAACATGTCTGTGGATAGACATTGCTTGTATGATTTAAAACAAAGCAGAGCAACAGGTTCAACCATTGGTGGAGTGTGTACATGTTCACAGGAAGTTCCTACAGGAAGAACTCCACAGAGAGAGAGAGAGAGAGAGAGAGAGAGAGAGAGAAAGCATGTAAAAGGAAAACAGTATTTTTCAAAAAAAGAATGCAATTCCCTATTACCTACATTGCTACACATAACTAAGTATCTCTGAAACTTTATTTCAACTTTAACCAAGTTTGGGATGAGCACAGCTCTATCTAAAAGGTACATAATAGGTTGGAAAATGACAAATGCCCATTAGGTTCAAAAGACATGAATTGGAGGAAGGCAAAACAAAACACCTGGGGCAAACGTGGTTCTTCCCACCTATTGCAGTTGTATCACTTCCTTGGATGAATGTTTTTCCACTCTCTACAGCACCCATAATTAACATTTTGTCATCAAGGGACTCTTTGGCCTCATGCCCACGGACGTTTTTACAGCCGCGTTTTTGAGTGTTTTTACAGCTTAAAAACGCCTGTCCATGTAGCTTAAAAACGCCTGTCCATATAGCTTCATGCCCACCTAGACGTTTTTGAGCTGCAAATAGCATAGACGTTTTTAAGCTGTAAAAAAAACCCAGGACCAGTGCGTTCCTCAGCGTCGGCGTTAGGCATAAAAAAGCGTCAAAAAAAGTGCAAAAACGCGCAAAAACGCCGCGATTGCGATTTAAAGCTCCGACGTTTTTTTTTCTCGAAAAAAAAAATATATATATACAATAACATGGACAGGCGTTTTTAAGCTGTAAAAAACGCAGCTGTAAAAACGTCCGTGGGCATGAGGCCTTTAAATTACACACAGGCCTCAGGGAACCCCTTAGCTAACAGGTCATAAGCATGAATAGAAAGTTGTGGATATAAGAATAAATAAAAGAACAGGACATAAGCATGGATAGAAAGTTGTGGATATAAGAATAAATAAAAGAACAGGACATAAGCATGGATAGAAAGTTGTGGATATAAGAATAAATAAAAGAATAAGGAATGAATAATATAATTCAACATAATACAACCAAATAAATAATAATGACCACAAATGGAATGCAGACTGTGAAAATAGCAGTACCTGCTCACATTGGTAATCAAGCAAAAAAAAACACAAAATATCTGCTTTCCAGGGATATGTCCCTGAACCTATAGGGACCTAAAGCCAAGTATCACTTGGTACGGGGTCCAGCCGCAGCTATTTTGGCCTATCATAGACTTTGCCAGGCTGTGCCCCCCCGGTTGCATGACAATGCCAGGATTGGATGTGCATGAGCTAGATGCCCAGTGTGTGTATGGCCTTATAGTGATGGTCTTTAAAATAGTGCCTCTTACATTGATGGTCAGTATAGTGCTTTCTTACACTGGTGGTCACTGGTGCTTTTTTGTTGCAGTATTGGTGTGGTGCCCTCAAATTAGTGGTCTGTAGAGAAAGACCCACTTGCATTAGCGATCAGAGGGAGAAGGTTTCCCTTCTACTGGTTTTCATTGGGAAAGATTCCTCTTAAATTGGTGGTCATTGGGAAGGATTTCCCTTATATTGGTGGTCATTGGGAAGAATTCCCCTTTCATTGGTGGTCCTTGGGAAGGCTTACCCTTTCATTGGTGTTCATTGGGAAGGATTAGCCTTTCATTGGTGTTAATTGGGAAGAATTCCCATTTCATTTGTGGCCGTTGAAAGGATTTCCCTTACATTGGTGTTCATTGTGAAGAATTTCCCTTTCATTGGTGTTCATTGGGAAGATTCCCTTTACATTGGTGGTCCTTGGGATGGATTCCCTTTACATTGGTGGTCCTTGGGAAGAATTCCCTTTTTATTGGTGGTCAGTGGGAAGAATTCCCCATACATTGGTTGTCAGTGGGAAGAATGTCCCTTACAATTGTGGTCAGTAGGAAGAATGCCCGTTACATTTCTGGCTAGTGGGAAGAATGCTCCTAACATTGGTGGTCAGTGAGAAAATGCCCCTTACGGATAGCTGGATAGATTATTAGTATTAATATAACTCATCTGGAATGCAGAAACTGTTCAGTGCTCAAGGAACCGCTAGCAACCTCTGGAGGAATCCTGGTTGAGAAAGGCTAATACATACAGCAAGTAATTGAAGCTAATTGCAATAAAAGTATGCAATCCCATCTTCAGCTTTAGACAAAAAATTAAGCTAGGCAGCATGGGAGGACTAGATAGACCACACACAGCTTAACGTAGATCTAGACACAATCACCAAAACATCATATCAGATATAACATGTTAATATAATTTCTAAAAGTTTTGAATCTTTGCAGCTTTTAGTAAAAAATTGAATTGGTGATCCTGACATGCAGGTCTGTGTTCAGGAATTCCTGTTATAGAGTGAAAACTGTTCGCAATTGTTCTCCTGTGTTGCAGCACGTGCCTACTAGAGACTACAATTGGCCATGCCGACACAAATCATCACCATCCAGAGCAATAGTGTGCAGCCAACGCAGGAGCAAGTGCAAGGCAATAGGAAGTGGCTGGAGGAGAGCAACAGCACTGACAGCCAATAAGGAATGAAAAGGGTAAAAAGAGGATTTTATAAAAAAACTAATTGTACATACTAAGTTTCATCCATTTAGGGTTTTACATCTACTTTAATAAAACAAAGGGTTTATGGATTCATCATTAAACTGTCGTCCTTCGTTGTCGATGGCTCAAACAGAAGTTGAAATTGAATCAGTCGCTTGCTCCCATTTCCCCCCAAAAAAGTCCTAATCTTCCATCAATATGCTAGAATTCTAAAATCTCTGGGTTTGTTCAGTGCAAAGAAAATCCAACAAATAACATATTCAAGAGTCTGGCATTTGAAAGAAGAACGCGGACTGGGAGTACGCACAACACTGGCATCAGATTTGACATGAAAATGAACCAAGTGACATCTCTTACCTGGAGTCGGGGTACTTCGTCAAGGTAGCTAGGCTGCTCGTGTACATATGTCCCCCTACGTCAAGGTGGACAGGTGCGTTGGATTTGGTGAGTTGGGCAGGGAGAGGAATTCCTTGCGAAGCCAACGGGGAGACCGGCGAACGCGTTAGAGACAGACGGACATGCTGCCTTCTTCCTGATCGCAAAAGAAAAAAAAAAACAATCCTTCAGTACAAACAGGCAAAATTTTGTGATATGATCACAGATTTAATCAGATCATCTTTGCTTTCTCCCTGATAATACATTTCCCTTACAAATTATTGCCACTGCTACAATTAAACGTCTTTTGCATCATTTTCTTTTAAAATACCAGAGGGTAGAAGGAATATGCTTATTAGCAAGGCGAAATCAGGAGCAGTTTTTTTTTTTTTTTTGTAATTTTTTCAAGTGTCAGCCTCCAGGGGCACAAAACAAACTGCAAAAATTTCTAATTAAAGGTCGTGGGCTTACGTGTTAGATGTGAAATATCCCTGACAAACGTGGAGCCAATTTGCGAATTGAGATTCAGGGTTTTTTTTTGCAAGTGCGTCTCAATAACAAGACACCTCTAAATTAGTGACTTCCTCGAGACTTCAGGCATTTATTTCTTACACATCAGATTACCTACTGTAGCATTTCTGTTTTTTTTTTTTTTTTTTACCTGTGCACAAAAAAGAAAAACAATACAGATGTAAAAAATTATTTTTATTTTTTTATTGATGAAGAGGGGTCATTAAAGAAGCCTAATAGACGGGAACAATCTGACATCAATCTACCTGCCAGCGCCAATTGGCATAGATTAACATTACGGATGCCCAAGATTCCACTTGCCTTTGATGTACACATGAAAAACTTCTAAATTGCTACCAGACGCCCAATCTTAAGTACAAAGGACAAGTTACCTATGACCTTTGTACAGTAGGCCTATGGCGGTAAACCCTTTCAGTCCTACCTTTTTAGCATATATACGCATGTGTGTATATATATATATATATATATATATATATTATATATACACACACATGCGTATATATGCTAAAAAAATATATTTATATATATATATATATACACATACACATACACACACATTATATATATATATATATATAGTATATATATATATACTATATATATATATATAATCTATGAAAAAATCAAAACTATGGCTCCCTCATTTTACATACAAAGGAAAAACCTTTGCAGCCCTTCATGGGACACCTTACATACTCTATTTTATAAAGGCTGTCAATCGTAATCACACAACCATTTTTGTTTGTTGCATCCCTTCTGTAATATAGTTTCACTAGTTTTTGATCCTGCCAGTAGATCCCCTTGTATTTCCAGCTTCTTTCTAATAGGTGACAACTTGCTCATTCTGCCATGACATCACTGCAGAGTTGTCACCCTATGTATGGGATATTATTAAATGGACTTTAAAGAAACATAGAAGAGTGATGGCAGAAAGAAGACCAAAGGGTTCATCGTGTCTGCCCTTTTTTGTTTTTTTTCTTCATATTTTTTGTGTTATTTATTTTTGTCTGGTATAGATCTTTGTTTGTCCCATGCCTGTTTAAATTCATTTACTGATGACTGGCTGACTACGTCGGCTGCAAGGCTTTTTCAAGCATCAACTACTCTTTCAGTAAAAAAATATTTTCTAAGGTTAGTTTTTGAACTGTCCTCCTGCTAGTTTGAGGTCATGTCCCCGTGTTCTTGACCTTGGCTTCATATTGAAAATCCTGCCATCCTGAACCTTATTCAACCCCTTAAAGGTTTCAGTCATGTCTCTCTTCTTTCCTCCAGACTATACATATTTAGTTTCCGAAGTCTCCACTGATAGGTTTATCCATCAGACTTTTCATCCTTTTTTTTATCATCTCTGGACCGGTTCTATCTTATCAATATCTTTTTGTAACGTCAAAAAGCCAAAGCTTTTTTTTTTGTTCTGCATAGAGTAGTAAGAGGCTATTACTTCCTTCTGTCTTTTATTGCTGCCTGCTTTACTGATAGGAAGATTTAACCTTTCTATTTGACCTGGTGACCCCAAGGACTGAAAGTGATGGGAAGATCCAAAATGTGGAGTTATCACTAGAGTGGAAATCTTCCAGTGGGGACACCTGTTGTGCTGACAGCTAAGAGGAGATCTTCCTCATTTTGGAGGGATTTCCACTTATACAGGACAAGAAGTGAAGAGAAATCTCCCTGAGGCACAAAATCAAAAATTTTGGCTTCCGATATACTTTAATATTAAAAGACAACCAAATTAAAGCCCAGCTCCACACAAGCAGTTACAGCAACAATTTCTTCTTTTCATTTTCGAAAAAAGTTTTAAACCATATAAATAACAGCTGACAGCTTAAGGCACCCCCGGCAGTGTTATAGTTATGGAATCTATTGTCATTACAAGCATTAACCATATACAGATACCAGAATATCTTTTCCTGATGGTTTGCGTTTGAGGTGGTAACTTTTTTAATGAGTAAATATATCCTAGAGGGGGAGACAGCAGATGAAGAAGAAAGGCAGATTGGGGGGGGGGGGGGGAGAATATACAACTTTATTCTGTATTGGGAGGTATATGTCTGTCTCCTTGACCTTAAATGGGTTGTAAAGGTTTGTTTTTTATTTTCTAAATAGGTTCCTTTAAAGTGGTTGTAAACCCAACCAGACAACTTGCGCCTACAGGTAAGCCTAGATTAAGGCTTACCTGTAGGTGCAAGAAATTACTCCTTAACCTACACGGTTAAGGAGATATTTGCAGAAAACACTGCACCGATGTCTACGGCGCGCATCGTGTCGGTTTTATCAATGTGATAATGCCGGAACCGCGCGCATGCACGGGAGTGACGCCATCGCCGCTCCGGCCAGTCACAGCGCCGGAGCGGCGATACAAGGAAGACGCTCCGAGGGGACATGGCGGCGGCCATGGAGGGGAACGAGGAGCGCTTCGGGGGCTTCGATCTCAGGTAAGTGCCACATAATGAGCTAGTATGCTATGCATACTAGCTCATTATGCCTTTTTCTTGCAGGTTTTTTTTTTTACAGGAACATTTTTGTTGGGTTTACTTCCTCTTTAAGCTAGTGCATTGTTGGTTCACTTACCTTTTCCTTCGATTTCCCTTCTAAATGTTCTGGCTGAGGGTTAGTCAGCGTGCTCGCCCCCTCCTTTGGGACTACATCCCTGTGGGGAGACACTGGAGACGCTGTGAACGTTCACAGCGTCTCCCCGCAGGGATGTAGTCCCAAGGGAGGGGGCGAGCACACTGACTAACCTCCTGCCAGAATGGTTTGGATGATGGGGGCAAGCTTACAGGAAGTGAGAAATTCAGACAAAGAAAAAAAACATTTAGAAGGGAAATTGAATGAAAAAGGTAAGTGAACCAACAATGCACTAGCTTAAAGGAACCTATTTAGAAAATAAAAAACAAACCTTTACAACCCCTTTAACAGCATTAGTGTGATTCCAACTACAATTCAACCACCTATTGACATTCAAGGGTAGTTGGACATGAACGTGCAATCTGATTGGTCCTTGGCACCACCATTGCCTGGGCTCAGCCATTTTTTTTCCAATGGAGAGAAGACATGAGTGGCCCTGGCAGACCTTTGTGCCACCACATTGCTCAGAGTTGCTGGACTGCCATGCCACATCTGTTAGACCCTAGTTTGTGTCTTTCTTTCGGGTAGTGTGGACAGCAATGAAGATGAACCAGGCGAAGGAACCCAATGTAACTAGATTTGGCCTTACATCACAATTAGTACGCATTGTGGAATAAGGCCATCATAGTGACCATCATAATGGCCGGCAAGGGGCTAAACAGAAATATTAGATCTGGGACGTAAACCAAAATTTGCTTCTAAGATCTATTTACATTAAGGAGAAATAAAATAATAAAGGTTCTCACTTGATTGCTGTCCTGGTGTAGGATGCATTACACTCTATTTTTTTAATTTTTTTAAACAATCCCTTTATCACAAGTATCCATTCCTGAGATATTCTGCGTAGACTATCAAATATCCATATCTATATATGTATCTATCTATCGATCTATCTATCTATCTATCTATTACTCTTTGTCATTTCAGTCTTTGTAGACTTTTGAAGTTCTCGTAAGCTGGCCATACATTATACAATTTTCTTGTTCAATTTCCTTTAGATTCACCTTCAACTATGTAGTGCAAGGGCCTGCCTGATTGCATACAAATAGAAAATATTTCGGTTTGACCTCCATATTATATGGTTTTGTTAATTCTAAAAGAAAAAATGGAACAGAAAAATTGTATAATGTAGCGTTCAGGTATTTCCTTTTCTCTGTGTCCATTAATTGACCATTTACTCTCATTTCCAATTTATGTATCTATCTATCTCTTTGTCCATTATTGGCCATATACTCTCATATCCAATTATCTATCTATCTATCTATCTCTTTGTCATTTCAGCCTTTCTAGACTTTTGAAGTTCTCTAAGCGTTCAGGTATTTCCTTTACTCTGTGTCCATTACTTGGCCATATACTCTCATATCCAACTATCTATCTATCTATCTATCTATCTATCTATCTATCTATCTATCTATCTATCTATCTATCTAGCTATCTATCCATCTATCTAGCTATCTAGCTATCTCTTTGTCATTTCAGTCTTTTCAGATTTTTGAAGCTCTCTAAATGTTCAGGTCTTTCCTTTTCTCTCTGTCCATTACTTGGCCATCAAAGTTCCATTGAGTTTGTCCTGTGTGCCTTTCTCTTCAATGCTTGTCACAGGTCTCACCTCTTTCCAAAGCACATATGACATTCTAATTTAAAAGATATCTGTCACTAAATAAAGAGTTCTTGGTCACAGAGTCCCCCCAAAGGAACCTTGGTTTCTGCTAAGCCCATCAGTGTTTTCCGATTAGTATTACAATATAATAATAATTCTAATATTAATTGACTTATTATATCTCATATCGGCTCCAGGTTCTGCGCTGCATTCTATTACAGAGCCAGAAATTTAAAGAGAAGGTGCCCAGTTTCTTTATGTTCCACTGCTGATTTTAAAAGGAGCATGAACATAAAAAGTAAAAGTGATTTCTTTATGGCTTATGTCTATGGTTTATGTCTGGGATTTCCAGGAGCTTTACTTTAAGGGCCAGTTCACACCAGATGCAGTTCTGTGCAGTTTCGTTTTTTCTGCACCAATACAGTCAGTTTCGGTCAGTTTTTGGTCAGTTTCTGCACCAGAAACTGACTGGAACTGACTGCACTGGTGTGAACTAGTGCCATTGGAATACATGGAAAACACTATGCATGCATTTTTAGTGCAGAAAAAAAGCACACGGCACTGAACGGAACTGCGTCTGATGTGAACTAGCACTAAGATGGAAGCAATGTCTACATGTTGGCAAAAAAACCCCCACCATCACTGAAGTTTAGGATATCCATGATGCAAGATATGCATAATTTGCCAGTTACACTGTACAGCAACAATGTATTGTGTTGTCCAAAAACCTTAGACTATATATTCACTACCAGAGTGCAACAGAAGAAGCGTGTGTGGTACAGTCTGTTAGGTAGTATAACGCACGCAGACTGAAATCACTGCTGGGCTGTAATATAAACTTAGTACAGTCTGTTACACAATACATGGAGAAGGCAGACACAATGAAAGTGCCTAAAGGACTCTGGATCACATTACTGTGTGCACCCCGGATAATATACACACAGCATTCAATATGACAACAGATACTGAGGCTTTCCTGGGATACAGTCATCGGTTTACAGTCATCTGTACAATAATAAGATAATAATATTGATAATCTAATATAAGCTAATCTTGTAGACTGCAAGCTCCTTTGACCAGAACAAAATGGATGCATAGTTACATATGACTAATTTACTAATTTTATAATATGAACATATTATAAAAAATCTGAATGGGATTTGACTGGGAAGGAAGAAAACTTGACATGCAGCAGTTCACTAATTGAAAATCTTTCTGCTGAGTCTGTCTGAGTTCCTCTTAATAGTTACATAGTGAGGCTGCAAAAAAAAAAAGACATAACCATAGAGTACAGGTAATGCTACAATGTGATACAATCTGCAATATTTCATTTTTTACAACTATTTTCTGTCTCAAGATGCGCAACAAGGTCTACATATTCTCCCAACTCCAGGCGGTGCCACTGATTTTTCCACCGCTCTTTACTCATTCTTGGCAACACATGTAAAAAGTTAAAGCAAATTCTGAATTGTCTCCATCTGCTGTAAAGAAATGTGACCTCGCTTGATAGGTAAAAGATTTGCTTTCAGTAAGATTCCAAGGGGGCATTGTATGAAACTGTCAATAAGTATTAGAAAGTATTATAGTCTTTTACTGAAAAAGTAATAGATGCTTGGAGCTGGCCATCAGCAAAGTCATCAATTAGACACAAATCCCTTGTAAAAAGGCATTAATAAGCGATAGACTATAGTGATTTTTTTCTTGCTTCCTCATTCTAATATCACCCCTTATTAATTAATAGACAGACAAAGTGACTTCAATGGAAAGACCAATGGATGCCACGCTACCTATGGAATTCTTTGCATTATATGCCATTGGTCTGTTCAAAGTTTAATATATTATTATTGTTTCAGTGATATCAAAGTCACTGGTATTTGCAGCACTTTCTAGGGCAGCCCAAGTGGCCATCACATGTTCAATGTACTTGTACAACTTTCCTTTAGATTTACAAAATATATATAATATAAGGTCAAAACTAAACAGCTTTCAATTGCATCCAATTAGGCAGGCCCTTGCACTACATAGGTTAGGGTAAATCTAAAGGAAAATTGTGCTAGAAAATCGAACATGTATTGGCCAGCTTAAAGGTTATTTTTTGAAAGATTGTTTTATTTATTCTAAATAACAGATATAGATGTAGAAATAGAAGCTCAGAACAGAGTTGTGTAATACATGGACCAAATCTTACACTTCACATTATAGATATGGTGCATTAAAGACACACCACAAATGATCAATCTGGTGAGACTGGTACACTTGACAGCATATTCCACATATCTGGGTTATGTTCTAAGAGTTGATTAGGATTTTCAGAATGTTTGGGTGATGCATGGAACTACTCCATCTGGGGAGAGTCTCGTGTAGGAGGCAATGGTAGACAGAAAAGATTAAAAAAAAGAAAGGGTGATAACAATGAGTTGAAGGATACCTGACAAAAGGGGGTCCTTAGTTTATCTTATGCGGCTCACTTAGATGCAGATTTTGGACCTGGGCAGAATCTTGGAAGAGGACCCAAGATCCCCAGGTGGATGTGAAGCGGTCACATAGTTGGGCTGTCAGTTCCAACATACGCATCAGGCAATCCTGTTTTTCAATCTGCTCCTTCACTGTCGGTGGGTTTTTAGAATTGCAATGTTTTGCTAAAGTCTATTTCACAGTATAAAACACGTTAAACCAATATCACTCACTGCAAATTGTTCCACTGCGATTAAAGGTAGGAAAAATGAGTTTCCCATTCCACTTAAAAAAAAGAAAGATGGAAAGGATTTTCTGTGCTGTCAGGTTTAGACAGCTGCATGTAGGTGGGGGGGGGGGGGGGACCATTTAGTGGACCAACACTATCATCATACACCTTTGGAGGACTATGAAATTGGCGGTTGCTGGACCACTGGCCACTTTTAGGTCCATTCACACTCTAACTAGGTGACAGGGTGAAGGACACAGAGGCTTTTCAATAACTTATTTTAGTGTTCATATTTTATTTTCTTATGTTAACTCTTGAATTTTATTGAAAGGAAAAGTTAGTTTGGCATTGTGGCCACAGATGGATGTAAAATAATCTTATGTATACATCCATCACCCAATCCTACAAAGTTCCAAGTACCTGTGATAAAAAAAAAAAAAAAATGCTTTCTGAAGAGCAGCCTACCTCCTTGTAAGACGCTCAGCAGTCCAAAACATCACACAAATATGTTAGACATGAACAATTTCAACAAAAATGTTCGGTTTGGCCACCATATAAATACCAAACCCAATTAGTTTGATGTTTACCTGGAAATTACATGCCCCCAAAATTTTCCCTCCACTCGTTACCTAAATATTTATTGCATGAACACCACTGGGGATGTGAAAGGTGGCACCAGTTGTCAATGAACTAGCAAGAACAAGGTAGTATTGTTAAAATTTTTCTGACCTTTTCGACTTTTCTTCCAACCTTGCAACCCCAAGTGAATCTTCCATTGCTCACATCCTCGTACTCTGTCCATCTCATCATTTTTTTTTTTTTGCCTTTGTTCCTTCACACTGGCAAGAATAATGTACAGTTCAGGAGTTGGTAGGCACTTAGTAGACAGGTCCATGTGCTTTTATTGACATTAATAGTGATGGCCCAGTGACCTTCAAGAGCTGTAGTTTTTCCCCATACTGGCTACCTGGCTTCTGGGACTGGTCCAACCCTCGTGGCTTTGGTCTGTTCTACCATACCCTGGGTTATACACTATTACACTAGTCAGTGTTTTTAAAAGAACTATTGCCTTTAATTGCCTAAAAAAGGGAGGGTGGCCTTGATACATGGGGTATTGGATGATGGCTTGTTTTGCTGTAGGCAAAACCAATACCGCCAGGCCTTCAAATTATCTGGGAAATGTCTTCTTTTTTTTTTTCCTTGTCTCCCCCCACCTCCACCCCTTCCTCCAGAATAGCACATCAAGTTCTTTGAAAAGGCAGATTATCTTCCCCCTGCTTCTGACGACTAACTGCACAAATGTTGCTTGTAAAAGCTATTTGCCCATGTAAAGTGAAGTAATCAGGATGCCATGCTCATTTACACACAAAATGATTCTGTGTCCCATTGTGCTCACAGTTGTTCAGCTCTCTAGGGGTGATTAAACTAGCTCGCCTGCCGCCTGAGTCGATTTGAAGAAAATCGCTTCTCCGTGAAGTTGCCTCTCTGCTAAGCTGTTATTTTAACCATAAAAGGTAAACAGAATGGCAGATTTTTTTCTCTGAGAGCTTCATTCAAGCCGGCTGCCCTAGGCACTTTGCCTGCAGCAGAGAATGCTGAAGAATATATTCCAGGGTGTTGCCGGCACTGCACAAAAGACCACAGGAATACTCCTTGTTTCATATATACATAAAGATCAGCTATTCACATCCTACTTTAAAGAAAAGAAGGCTTGAAAGGTATAAGAAGTTTTGGGTGTATGAGGTTTTCCCACCTCTGCACATGGCTCAAGGCCTTGGTAACTAAGGCTGCTTGTTGATGTTGGGAACACAGAGGCTTTGGAAACTAAAGACAAGGCGGACTGGGACTGGGTAGGTGAAAGGTTACACAGAACACGCAAGGAACTCCCTCCTAAGTCTCCCACTAACAATAGAAGTAATGTGGGGGGGGGGGGGGTTGGGTTGATGATGATTCGGCAGGTATGCAAGCAAAAATAATTTGAGATGAAGTCAAGTTCACAGCTACATTATGCAAATGTCATGCTTGCAAAAGATATTATAATCGGTGACCATGAAAGCAAGTTAACCTACACAACCCCAGACAAGCTTTCAGGGAGCGTGCGTCTAATGGGCATGTCTCAGGAGCCCTGGAATGAGGGGTGACCCAGCACAGCTACAGAATGTGTGGCTCTGAAGCTCATACTTTGACTATCACTTTAAAATAATTTAGCAAAACCACACAGAAAGCAGACTGAGTGCTATTTTCCTGTGAGAGTTAAGAATGCCCATACACATGCAGTACCAGTCTATACACTATCATTGCTGTCTGGGCATAGAAGGAAGGGGGGGGGGTCTACCTAAGGGACAGAAGTTTCATTCCAACACAGGAAACCCCTAAATGCTGGTCTATAGGGCTGGCTAAAGGGATCAAATACATGAGATTTTTTATTTATTTTTAATTACCTAGTAACCTCATATTGACAAATACCAAATTAATATGTAATAAAGCAGAATAGGTCAGTCTCATGATGGGACAAGTCATTAAAACTTCAGCTGAGCCCCAAAGAGAAAATAATAAATAAATAAATAAAATAAAATAAATATATGTAAAATTAAAAAAATACTATACTATAATAATATAATTTAAAAAATTATATATATATATATATATATATATATATATATATATATATACATACACACACATATGTATATGCATGCACACATATACTATATATATATATATATATATATATATATATATATATATATACACACACACATATATGTGTGTGTGTGAACATGTATCCATCTCTCCTTCTAGCCATTCATTAGGACCATTAGGATCAGATGTGCCCTCACCCTCTCCACCCTCCAGGTGGCAAATATGAGACAGCAGAGGACACATAGTGACTCCTGTAGAGCCATGAGGATTTGCAGGAAAGTTTTGGACAAGTGGAAGTGTGTATAAACTCCCAGCATCCAGCCACCGTGTCCTCCCATCAGGAAAAAAACCCAATGGTGAGAACACAATCCCAATCCATTGCTTCCCCCAACTGCTCCAAAATCCCCTTTCGGGAGACCCTCAGTGAAGGAGTCCTCAGCTCCCCAGCACACTTTGTATAGGGAAGAGACTGCAATATCACAATGTATGTTCAGGCTGGCACTGCAGGCTCCACAGACAGCTTACTCTGGGTGCATACTGTCTAGGGTAGCATGGGCATCAGACAATGCTACCGATGTCACCCCCCTGGGTCCCTCTCCCTACAGTCTGCAGCAGAGCCCCCCTCCCTCAACCCCAGTTAGAGGAGCAGCAAATGACACCCAGTGCCCAGCCACCCCTCATCAGAAGGGCACACACAGGAGCTGGGCACAGGTTTGCCCCCCTCTCCTTCACTTCTGAGTCACTTTGCAGAATCCAAGCAGGCAGGATGGAGCTGCTCCCTTCCTCTTACCTTGATCCTGTCCAGGTCTTTCCTCCACCTCCTGCTCTACCCTCTGTGCAGGCGTCCTTTCCCTGGTAGAGTGCCCCCTGTCTCCTGGGCGCCCCCTTCTTCAGGCTGTCTCCCCCCCAGAGCCGGGCAGAGAGCAAGGCAGAAGCTGTGCTGGAAGAGGAGGAGCAGAGCACACCGTCCACACTCCTAGCTCTGGGCTCCCAAATACGCCTCCAGGGCAAAGGATTAGCTCCAATTAACTGGCCCGACGCTGCCCTCCCCCTTCTGATTCTGTCGGTGCCCCGGTGCCAGCAGCAGCTGTGCCAGGGATAACGGTTCGCCTATCACCGGGCTACTGTCACGTTGTCAGCAGACGAGGCAGGCAACCGAAGGGAAGGCAGGAGAGAGAGAGAGAGAGAGGAGAGGAGAGGGAGAGAGAGAAAAAAAAAAGCTGATTTTAATCATTGTCATTTCGTCTGATGTAATATTTCCCCGGGCACTTTCAGCTAGGCATAAATTTTCAGTTCCCAAATAAGTAACACAGGGCACGTTTCTCACATCCTTTGACTCGCTGTGTTACAATTGCTGTGCCACACAACTGCAACTCCAGTTCAAGGTGGAGGGGGGGGGGGCAAGGCCGATTGAGATGCCTGGTACCCCAAATCTGCAGCCAACTGCCAAGGCTCCCCCAAAGTGACATTCGCACCCTCATCTCAACTTTTCTTGCCACTTCCCCCCTCTCCTCGTTTTACCTCCAATTATTATTAAAAAAAAAAAAACTTTCCCTAAATTGTGTGTGTCCCCCAAAATCAATTTTCGGGTAGTTCTTTATTAGTGCAATTTAACCGCTGTGCTGCTCTGTCGGGGCTATTTTTCAACCCTATGGGCTCTTTTTAAGAAGTTTGGTACCCCAAATCTGCAGCAAAGGCTCACCCAATTTGTCATTTAGCCCCCACTCTCAACTGTTCTCCTATATACCCACTGATATTTAAATGCTATTTTTCAACTCTTTTAGGAAGCCTGATACCCCAAAATTGCAGCCATTGCGATCCTAATGTCCCATATATTGTACTGTGCAGTTTAACCCCCCCAGTTTCCCTCCCCAGTTCCCCTCCCCACACCACCACTCTCAACTTTTCAATAGATCTGCCTTGCCACTTCCCCCTTCTCCTTGGTTTACCTCCAATTTTTGTAAAAATTTACCTAAATGTTGTGTGTCCCCCAAAATGTATTTTCGGGCAGTTCTTTATTAGTGCAGTTTAACCGCTGTGTTTCTCTGTCGGGGCTATTTCTCAACCCTATGGGCTCTTTTTAAGAAGCTTGGTACCCCAAATCTAAATGTGTCATTTAGCCCTCCATCTCAACTTTTCAAAAATCTGCAGCAAAGACCCCCATGTGTCATTTAGCCCCCCCCCCCCTACTGTTCCCCTATATACCCCCTGAATTTTTAAATGCTATTTTACAACTCTTTTAGGATGCCTGGTATCTCAAATTTGCAGCCAAGGTCCCCCCTGCTTTGCCATTCCCCCGCCCAAATACCCCCAGGTTTTAAAACTTCCTTTCAATTCCGTGTGTCCCCCAAAACGTATTTTGGTCGTTATTAAATAGAGTGCAATTGAACCCATGTGTCGCTCTTGCTAGAATGCTTGGTACCCCCAAATCCCAAATCTGCAGCCATTGCTCCTCAAAAGAGCCCCCCCCCCTCCCATCTCAACTTTTTAAATCGCTACTGTGATATCGTATTACTTCTCTTACTATGGTTTGTTTAAGACTATTTTAACCCCCCAACCCCCCCCAGAATAAAAATGTAAATGTATTTATTTGCTAACAGCATTTAACCCTTATCCCCTGGAGCAATATGCTACATTCAACGCCACTGCTGTCACATCAACACTAATCCCCCCCTCCCCCCCCATGCGGCTCCCTAAATTGTTTCAGCCTGTCCAGATTAACCCTTTGGGGGCTGATCGCCTGCCACCCAAAACCCCCCTTTTTTTCAGAACGCCCCATGTAACTAATGTCAGTTTGGTTTTCAGTGTTTATGGTTTTGAAAATTATTTTAGAAAACAGAATAAAGAAAACTAAACAAACATAATACAAATATTAATACAAGTCAAAACAGAACCGAAAAAAATTATGGGAATTGTTTTGCCAGGCACAGTTTAACCCTTAACCTCCCACGTGATTACTCTTTTACCTTCTCTTTACCACCTCTAGCCCCCCCCCCCAAAAGTGACTATATTTTGTCCTCAAGTTACCCACATGCACTTAAATTTCCTGAGCCCACCTGATTTTGCTTTAATTTTCACCCCCCCCCCCCCAACCATTATCCTCCTTTCCTGCCCTCCCCCTCCTTTCCCCAGCCCCTTTTCAAGCTCCCTGTCTGGCATTAGATTGCCCCCGGGCCATTAATACCAAATGACGTCTATGGACAAGCTTTGTGCTATTGCAAAATGCGCCCTCTGCACTAGCCGAGGGCTAAACTCGCCATTTCAATTATAGAGCAAGGCTAGCTGGAGTGATGTGAGCTCTGAAGATTTCCCATGTAGATATTCTGCATCCCCACCTCTCTCCCCTGCCTCTGCAGCCTCCTATTCCCTGCAAAAAAACAAACACAACAAAAACATAAAACCAATACTTAGAAGAAAAATAAACTTTTGTAAGGTCACACTGTCAGATTTTGTGTATAATGATAAATACAAATTAAAAAAGAAATCTGTTTTGGAAATGCTGCAGCAGAACCTCTTGAGCATTTCAGCTTTCAATTGATATGGTAACTCCTGCACGACCTACAAAGTATCAAGCCCTCGTACACACGGCCGAGAATCTCGTCAGGAAAAAACCCGTCGTTTTTCCTGACGGAATTCTTGACAAGAATCTTGTCCCGGCCGAGTGTACACACGTACCTTTCAAAAGAACCGCCGTTCTTTTGAATGGCACGAACGCGGTGACGTCATCGACTACGACGAGCGTGCGTTCGTCACATTCGATGCCGTCGCCAGCCATCTTGCTACACCCTACCTATGCCTAGGAAGCTACCGCGAATGCGCCAAAGTCATTTCGAGTATGCGCGGGTTTCCACGGTGACAGGTAAGTGTACACACACTCGGGTTTCTTGTCGGGAAACAGGCCGATGAGAAAAAAGAAAGCAGGTCTTCTTTTTTTCTCATTTGCAGGCTGCAGCAGTGGGCTAAAGAGGAAGTAAAACCCATCAGGGTTTACTTCCTCTAATATTTCTCTAGACAGCATAGTAAATTATTGTGCAAAAATAAGATTGCTAGGACAACTTGCAATAATTAAAAAAAATGAATCTGGGATTCGGTGGTCACCCGTGGCAACTACATTCTAGGAGTCCTTCCAGTAAAAATAAGTTATAGTAGGGTCAACAGTGATACTTTCTGGTTTCTGCAGGGATTGATAGTCCTTCAGATAGCATAGTAAATCATTGTGCAAAAAACAATGCAGCTGTTAGAACAGAGCCATATGCCCCATACACACGAGTGGAATTTCCGCCAGCAAAAGTCTGATGTGAGCTTTTCATCGGAAATTCCGACCGTGTGTAGGCTCCATCAGACTTTTGCTGTCGGAATTCCCGCCAGCAAAAGTTTGAGAGCAGGTTCTCAATTTTTCAAACGAAAAAAATTCCTATCGGAAAATCCGTTCGCCTGTATGCAATTCCGACAGGAAAAAACACGCATACTCGGAAACAATTCGACGCATGCTCGGAAGCATTGAACTTCTTTTTCTCGGCTCGTCGTAGTGTTGTACATCACCGCGTTCTTAACGCTTGAAAGTTCAGAGAACTTTTGTGTGACCGTGTGTATGCAAGACAAGCTTGAGCGGAATTCCGACGGAAAGAACATCCAACTTTTTTCTGATGGAAATTCCGCTTGTGTGTACGGGGCATTAGAGCTTACAATCATTGTAAAATGTTGATCTGTGATTCTGTGGTCACCCACAGCAACCACATTCCTGATATTTCAGTGAAGTCGTTGAAAACGATCATCTGATTGGCTGCTAGGGTCAACAGTAAGACTCCATTCACACAGGGGCAACACAACTTCCAGTGCGACTTAGGGAGGCAATTTGGACACGACTTGAGTATGAATCACAGCGTGACATGAGGCAACTTACAAGGCAACTTCAAGTCACCTCCAGGACAGGAGGCTTTCCAGTGGCCAATCAAACAAGAATCAGCTCTGTGGGAGGGAGGGGTTTGCCTGAGAAATGGATGTTCTCTTCCTGTATTGTTGCTTCAGTTAAGACAGGGGATCCGACTTCTGAGGCGACTTCCATTGAAATCAATGGGTACAAGTTGCCTAGAAGTCGCCTAGAAGTCGTATTGAAGTCGTACAGGAACCTTTTCTGAAGTCGGAGCGACTGCAGCAGTGTGCATTAAGACGGCTCCATTCACTTAGGCCCCTTTCACACTGAGGCGAATTTCAGGTGTTTTAGCGCTAAAAATAGCGCATAAATAACGCCTGAAATAATTCTGCCCCATCATCCTCAATGTGAAAGCCCGATGGGCTTTCACACTGAGGCGATGCGCTGGCGGGAGAAAAAAAAATCTCCTGCAATCCGCATCTTTGGAGCGGTGAAGGAGCGGTGTGTGTACCGCTCCTTCCCATTGAAATCAATGGGACACCGCGTCTATACCCCCCGCAAACCACTGCTGTAGCAGCGGTTTGCGGGCAGTATTAACCCTTCTTCGGCCACTAGCGGGGGTTAAAACTGCACCACTAGTGGCCTAATATCGCTGTAAAAACAACGGTTTAGCGGCGCTAAAAATAGCGCCACTATACCGCCAGCGCACCTGCCCGCCCCAGTGTGAAAGGGGCCTAACATTGATTTTCTCATGCAGCGCGACTTGAGGTCGGATACAAAGTCGTCCCTGTGTGAATGGGCTCTTATACTTTGTATCTCCTGCAGGAGTTAAAGCGGAGCTCCGCCTGAAAAAAAAAATGTAAAAGCCAGCAGCTACAGCTACAGCAGCTGCTGGCTTTTAATATTTGGACACTTACCTGTCCTAGAGTCCAGCGACGTCCGCAGCAGAGGACGAGCGATCGCTCGTCACTCTGCTGCCCCCTCCGCCATCCTCGCTGAGGGAACCAGGAAGCGAAGCCTTGCGGCTTCACTGCCCGGTTCCCTACGGCGCATGCGCGAGTCGCACTGCGCCGTTCTGATTGGTGCTCCTGTGTTATGGGAGCCGAGTGTCTCCCAGAACACTACGGGAAGTCTGGGGGAAGTGACGTCACTCCCGCAGATTCCCGAAGAGAGGACTCCCGGATGTGGGTGAAAATACCTGTCTTAGACGGGTATCTTCACCCCCCTCCCCCCTGAAAGGTGTCAATTGTGACACCGGAGGGGGAGAGGGTTCCGATGAGTGGAAGTTCCACTTTAGGGTGGAACTCCACTTTAACTTTTTAGATAGCAGAGTAAATGATTGTGCAAAAAAAAAAACTGATTGATCCTGCATGATAATTTTCTAGCTACTTTAGTAGTTAAAAACATTTATAAAAAATGCTATTATTAGGACAAAACCAGTTATTTTGCAAAATGAATCTGGGTGTGTGTGGTCACCCACAGCAACTGCGTTCCAAGAATTCTTCTTGAAAAAAAAAGTAAACTACAGCAGGGTCATGAGTGATACTTTGTGGCTTCTGCAGGAGTTAATAGTCCTCGTGATGGCATAAATCATGGCATAGAAGAAAATAAATAAATACAATTATATATATATGTATATATATATATATATATATATATATATATATATATGTGTGTATATATATATATATATATTTTTTTTTTTTTTTTTTTTTTTTATTTACTATTTTTAAGAACAGAGCCTTAGACTTTGCAATCATTTTGCAGTATGAACTGGGATTCTGTGGTCACCCATAGCAACCCCATTTCAGCTGTTCTTTAAGTGCAAGCTGAAAATTAACTAGAATTAGTAAATTAGGAGATATGCACTTTTTGACAAACCCCAGCCAAAGGGGAGGATTTGCCCTTTACCCTAAATGCATTTTTTTTTGTTTTGTGTCCAAATAATTTGCCTTTTATCCAGCCAATATACTGGGCTCCTGATTTTTTAGGGATGCAGTTAAACAAATAAAAGAAGGAAGTTAGGATTGGCTGCATCCTAATCACTCATCATAACAGGGACCTGGCTTCAATAGTTTTTAAAACATTGTATAACAAGAGGACCATAATAATATTATCAGCACAAGACTCTTTTCCATCATTTGTAGAAGATCACTGGCGCCAACTAGTGCCGAGTGGCTGCAAGTGCACAATCATCTTCACCCCTTAATAAAGGTCAAATGCTTTTGTTTGGAGGTAAGCAGGAGAAAGGGTCCCAGTTGTAACTCCTATTTTTTCAAAGACCGGGTGCAGAGATTAGTATAATTAATTTGATATTCCATATGCCTTTTGTTCCCGCGTATCACAAAGCTACAAAAGAACTTCATACAGTCTTTTTATCCCCTTGGCGGGCATAAACAACTTTATCTTCCCGAGGCGTCGGGTTTTTTTTCTCTCTTTTTGTTTTTTGGAGTATGAACTCCAGCCGAAAAAGGGAAATTTTCTCATTAAAGTTACATCCCCGCAGTTAGTTCAATTACTTGATATATGCAGAAGATGTTGTAAATTTAAAGATTTAAATAGCTTACAAAGATGCCAGGGGCTCCATCAGTTAATTTCCTTAATTTATGGATTTTTAACGCGGCTTTTGAAATGAAAAGGAGAATGAGAAGTAGGTCATCGCAGTGATTAGCATCCTGCGCGTTGCAAGTTGTTTGCTGGCTCGGTGCGACGGGACAGGTAGGTCAGGTGAACTGAACATTCGCCGTTACTGAAAAAACATCATTTTTTTTTAAAACTATCAGTTCCAGTATTGGACATTGAGGCGATATCAGCGGGCTGTGTATGCCCAGGGAGATGTGTTACCTGCATGGTAATGTTGTCATTTAAAGCAGAACTCCAGCCAAAAATATCAAGATAAACATCAAATGCCTTTTTTAAAAGCTAAAATAAAAATCCATCTATTGCTGCAGAATTCACCTTCTATTTGGAGATTTCCCATGCAGTACTACTTTTCTGCTGCTAGATGTCCTCATTCTGATGGCCAGCATCATTCAACCCACTTCTTCTGAGCTCAGATTGTATTGGACCATCCCCAGCTTGTGACTGAACAGTGAAAAGAGAAGTAGCACAGTGTCCAACTCATCTCTCTGTTACCGTGTTCTGTCCTTCTATCAGCATTCTTGTCGGCACAAGAACTGATTGTCTTTGTGTGCTGCTTCTTCTTGTCACGCTACAGCTCTGCTGTACAGAGAATGCAGGAGGCCGATACCAGGTCAAATTTAGGTACTTACACTGCTTGCATTTTAAAAATACCGTATACATTAAAGGGGTTGTAAGCCTTCGTGTTTTTTCACCTATGCATTAAAGTGAAAAACACCTTGCAGTCACCGCCCCCCCCCCACCCCGAGCCCCCGTTTTACTTACCTGAGCCCCCGAATCTCCGTAGGCGCGATCCTGCCTTGCTTTCCCTCAGCTCTTGTCGGCTCTTCATTGAATGATTGATAGCAGAGCAGCCATTGGTTCCCGCTGCTGTCAATCAAATCAATGATGTGGCGCCAGGGGGGGGCCGAGTCATACACTTGGCGGCTATGGCCGCCGAGGGTATCACACGGGAGCGCGCCCGCAAGGTAACCCTCTCGGGAGAGAGCTTCCCAGAGGGGGTTAGCTCTTGCCGGGAGGAGCCGGGAGAGCCACCGGGGGACCCCAGAAGAGGAGGATCGGGGCCACTCTGTGCAAAGCGAAGTAAGTATGGTAAGTATGACATGTTTTTTTTTTTTAAACCGAACCTTTAGTATCCCTTTAAGGAATGTATTGATGATTACAGAGCTACATTGGTTTATGTCTTATATCTTACTAGAGTTTAGCTTCAAAGTGGGTGTAAACCCTAACTGAATACATTTATTTGCTAAAGCATTGTGTATGATTAACAATTGCCATTTTTTTATTGATAAAATGCTTGTTTCCACCTTTTTCATCCTTTGTTGCATTTCAGTGCTGCTGATGAGCCTCTTTGCAGCCACTCCTGTCTACATGCATTTCAGCAATGCTTGCCATTTCTCAGGGTGGGTTTCTGATGGTGACAACAGTGCAGGGCTTTTTTTCTCAGACAATAGGTGCAGGAACTCCCCCGTTCCGAGTCACCCCTTTTCTCCGGCCCTACCCACCTCCCAGTACCGTCCCTTTTAGACAATATAGGACCAAGTATCATTTTGTGGTGCTAAGTAATTTGTATGGAATTTGGTAATGATATCAAGAAAAGCAGTAAAATAGATCCCCTGCAGCCAGCAACAATAGATCCCCCTAACAATGGACCACCCACAACAAAATTCCCCCCCCCCAGCAACAATAGACTCCCGGCAGCATCAACATATCTCCGCACAGCCAGCATTAATAGACTCTCTGGCTGCCATCAACAATAAATCCCTCCCCAACAGTAGATCTCTTTCAGCAACAACTGACCCCCCAGCAACATAAGACCCCCCACCAGCAATAATAGACCTCCCCAGTAACAATAGACCCCCTGAAAAAATAGATCCCCAGCAGTGAGCATCAATGCCCTGCAGCACACCCCAGCACCCTTTGTCATTACATACAGTCAATCCAGGAGGTGCTGGAACTGCGTTCCCGCTGAAAAAAAGCCCTGCAACAGTGTAATGTTTACTGAAACTTGTACTTCTACTTGTAGTCTCCATAAGAAGCCCATGTGACAGGGTGACAACACAGGATAACAATTGGGAAACAGGAAAGGAGTGTTGTCACCCTGTAACAGGAAGTGTCTAAGATATAAAAATGCCTTTTTAAATAACATGAACTTAAATAGGACATTAGACATTGGGGCTACACTTACTTTAAAGGCAATTTTTATTTTATTTTTTTGAAATGACAAACATTATACTTACCTCCACTGTGCAGCTCGTTTTGCACAGAGTGGCCCCGATCCACATCTTCTGGGGTCCCTTGGCGGCTGTCTCGACTCCCCCCCGCAAGAACATTCCACCTTCATGTGAGCTCTCTCGCATGGTGGTAAGTTCTTGCGGGCGCGCTCCCGTGATACAGCCGGCGGCTATAGCCGCTCACTGTATCACTCAGCCCCGCCCCCCCGGCGTGCTGTGTCATTGGATGTGATTGACAGCAGCGCGAGCCAATGGCTGCGCTGCTTTCAATCAACCAATGAATGAGCCGAGAGGCCAGCGCGTTCACGGCGCGGGACTTTCGAGGGGTCAAGTAAGTAAACGGAGGCTCGGGGGGGCTGCTAATGCTCAGATGTTTTTTCACTTTAATGCATAGAATGCATTAAGTTGAAAAAACATGTACCTTTACAACCCCTTTAAAGCTGTATTATATACATCAGTGGTCATTAACCCTGTCATTAGGTAACCCCAATGACTCCAGAGCACCTTGAACACCCTCTGTCACCCAGTGACCTCTGTGACTCTAGTGCATTCTGTATGCTTCTGTGTCTTAGGCTGGACATACATTATACGAGCCCTCAAAAATTCCACTCGCCTGCTCGCATTTTGCGAGTGGATTTTGAGGGCTGGCGAGTGTGGGCTGCCTGGGAGCGGGGGGGGAGAGCACCGCCAGTAGCCTAGGTTTTATGGGAGTGATCGTAGGGGAAGAGAGGAGAGCAGCCGCCGCCGCCTGGTTGATCAGAGCACGGCAAAAACATAACAGCTTTAATATCAATAGCTGTGTGTTCCCCGCCACGCGCCGTCATATACAGCCCCTTCCCCTTGTCCGGGCACTTTGATAGACAGATCACCCATCCCAGGATTGGACGGGTAATCTGTCTATCAAAGTTCCCCGGAGAAGGGGGAGGGGCTGTATATAATGGCGCGTGGCAGGGAACACACAGCTATTGAAATGAAAGCTGTTATGTTCCCCGTGCTCTGATCAACCAGGTGGCGGCGACTCTCCTCTCTCTTCCCCTGCACAGGTAGGCTGCATTGGGGACACAGGCAGCACTGGTAGACATGGGCAGGCTGCATTTTTGGGCACGGATAAAGTTGTTGTTAATATTTATTTTTATAACTTAATTCTGCATAAAACATTTAAATGTCATTTCATGAGATAATTTAAGAGGGTGTGTCTATGGGCGGGGTTAGGGGCGGGGAATGGTAGGGTTTGGGCGGGGCAACTGGTGGCGAGTAACCCTTGAGGCCTGGCTAGTAGCTTAGGACTTGAAATTTTGAGCCCTGCATTATACAATTTTCTTTTACAACTTTCCTTTGGATTTACCAAAACCATATAATAGGAGGTCAAACCTAAACAATTTCAATTTGTATGCAATCAGGCAGGCCCTTGCACTACACGATTGAAGGTAAATCTAAGGAAAATTGAAGAGTAAAATTGTATGGTGTATGCCAGCTTCAGTCCAGTAGCTTAGTGTGCCCAGTGTGCCCCCGTGACATGTGCATCTTTATGTACCCTATGGTGTGGTCCTGTATTCTCCTGAGCAGGATCTCTTCTTGTGGATATGGAGCCCTGTCCATGACTTTTCCTCTGAGCTCTAGAATCTGTGACCAATATAATGCATGATATTGTGTGATGAGCAATTGCTTACTTCTTTGTAAAATGACATTGAAATATTGGAGCTCATTACCATAGGTGTTGCTGGTGAGTAAAGAGGATCAAGACTCAATTTTCAGCAAGGACCCAAGTTCTTTTACACTAGGGAAGGATTCGAAACAAACGTAAAAACCAGAAGGTGCCACCATCTATGATCAGTGTATCAGTTTATTAAAATAAGGAGGGTAAAAAGCACTCACAAAAGTTGAAGAAAATAAGCTCAAAAATGGAAATTGTTGTGCCACATCAATACTAAGAAATCCAGATACAACTTTATTCCAATAAAAGTCAGGGGGACAATCCAAAAAGTATTCAACCCATTTCAGGGGTCCAAGAGCGCCCCTTCAACAGGGCTAGAAAAAAAACATATTGACATCTCCCTATCAATACAATATCCCCTCCTCTGGGCCATATTTAAAACCAAATACCCAATTGCCAATAGTATTGGAAGTACAATCCTTTTGGCTATTTGGTTTTAAATACAGTATGACCCAGAGGAGGGATATTGTATTAATATCAGATATGGAGATGTCCTTATGTTTTTTCAACCCCCGATAAGGGAGGTGCTCTTGGATACCTGAAACTTTTTGGACAGTCTCTCTGATTATTATTGCAATAGCATTGTATCTGGACCTCTTAGCAACAGTGTGGTGCTTCAATTTCCATTTATGTTACATTACACTTCAAGCCAAGGAGACGATTGAGAACCTCTGGGATGTAGAAGCCACCTGCCTGGGAACCAGATCACTTACATCAACATCAATACTTTAAAGGGGTTGTAAAGCTTTGTGTATTTTCACCTTCATGCATCCTATGCATGAAGGCGAAAAAACACCTTGCAGTCACGCCCCCCCCCCTGAGCCCCCGTTTTACTTACCTGACCCCTGAATCTCTGTGGGTGCGTTGCTTTCTCCCAGCTCTTTTCGGTTCTTCATTGGATGATTGATAGCAGAGCAGCCATTGGCTCCCGCTGCTGTCAATCAAATCAATGACGCAGCACGCCGGGGGCGGGGCCGAGTCATACACTTGGTGGCTAGTGATGAGCCGAACACCCCCGGGTTCGGTTCGCACCAGAACCCGCGAACGGACCGAAAGTTCGTACGAACATTAGAACCCTATTAAATACAATGGATGCGAACGTTCGAATTCTAAAGTGCTAATTATAACAACTATTATGCATGTTATTGTCCTAAAAAGGGTTTGGGAACCCAGGTTCTGCACCAGGGGACATGTATCAATGCAAAAAGAAGTTTTAAAAACGGTCGTTTTTCGGGAGCAGTCATTTTAATGATGCATAAAGTGAAAAAAAAAAAGTCAAATATTCCTTTAAATATCGTACCTGGGGGGTGTCTAAAGTATGCCTGTGAAGTGCCACGTGTTTCCCGTGTTTAGAACTGTCCCTGCACAAAATGACACTTCTAAAGGAAAAAAAAGCCATTTAAAACTGCTTGCGGCTTTAATGTAATGTCTGGTCCCGGTAATATGGATGAAAATCTTTAAGAAAAATGGCATAGCTACCCCATGACCCCCCCCCCTACCCCAGCCCATTACCAGCCCCTTTGGGTCTTGTATGGATATTAAGGGGAACCCCGCACATAAAATAAAAAAGGCCCTATATACTCTGAACAGCCGTATACAGGCGGTGCATACAAGACAGGGACTGTAGGTTTGTTCTTATGTAGAATGTGTTTGTAATTTTGAACAGGTACATTGTTGAAGTGTAGCTCCAGCCCAAAAATCTATTTTTAAACTTTTTGGAAAACATAGGTAAGGGTTATCACCCCTGTAACATTTGTTTTGCTGTCTGTGCCCCTGTTCAGAACATTTCACCTCACTTTCCGTCCCAATGACAACTGTTTTTGAAATGTGGTGTTTTTCTTGAAACAAGGATTGCTGATAAAGCATCAGTACAGAGGAGACACCTTTCTCCCATATTTATTCTTACAGGAGAGAATTTTCCTTCCTAGTGGTAGATTTCCTCTCACTTCCTGTTGTCTTCTTGCGTTTGCAAGTAGGAGTCGTTTGTAAGTTGGATGTTTGAAAGTAGGGACCTGCCGTATATACTCTGCAGAAATAGGCCCCTTAGTTGTTGGTGTTGGCACAACACTGTAAGCACTCACAGTTACTCTTGGTTGGTGCTGGAACGCCCTGCTGTCAACTATTATATCAGGAATTTTAATTACATATAATTGTTGAACAGTGGTAGTAAAAATTGGGCCTTTGATGGTGGTGCTGGTGCCACAACACTGTAAGCCCTGACAGTTACTCTTGGTGGGTGCAGCAATGGGCCCTGCTGTGAATTATTAGATCAAGAATTGTAATTGCATGCCCCTGTTGAACAGGGGCTGAAAAATTGGGCCTTTCGTGGTGGTGGTGGTGGTGGTGGTGTTGCCACAACACTGTAAGCCCTCAGAGTTACTCTTGGTGGGTGCAGGAATGGGCCCTGCTGTGAATTATTAGATCAAGAATTGTAATTACATGCCCCTTTTGAACAGGGGCTGAAAAATTGGGCCTTTCGTGGTGGTGGTGGTGGTGGCGTTGCCACAACACTGTAAGCCCTCAGAGTTACTCTTGGTGGGTGCAGCAATGGGCCCTGCTGTGAATTATTAGATCAAGAATTGTAATTGCATGCCCCTGTTGAACAGGGGCTGAAAAATTGGGCCTTAGGCACTGGTGGCACAACACTACAACCCCTCACAGATACTGTACTTGGAGCACAGCAATGAGCCCTGTTGCAAAGTATTGCTTCAAAAATTGTAATGACACGCCCCTGTTAAACAGGGGCTGAAAAATTGGGCCTTAGGCACTGGTGGCACAAAACTACAACCCCTCACAGATACTGTACTTGGAGCACAGCAATGAGCCCTGTTGCAAAGTATTGCTTCAAAAATTGTAATGACACGCCCCTGTTAAACAGGGGCTGAAAAATTGGGCCTTAGGCACTGGTGGCACAAAACTACAACCCCTCACAGATACTGTACTTGGAGCACAGCAATGAGCCCTGTTGCAAAGTATTGCTTCAAAAATTGTAATGACACGCCCCTGTTAAACAGGGGCTGAAAAATTGGGCCTTAGGCACTGGTGGCACAACACTACAACCCCTCACAGATACTGTACTTGGAGCACAGCAATGAGCCCTGTTGCAAAGTATTGCTTCAAAAATTGTAATGACACGCCCCTGTTAAACAGGGGCTGAAAAATTGGGCCTTAGGCACTGGTGGCACAACACTACAACCCCTCACAGATACTGTACTTGGAGCACAGCAATGAGCCCTGTTGCAAAGTATTGCTTCAAAAATTGTAATGACACGCCCCTGTTAAACAGGGGCTGAAAAATTGGGCCTTAGGCACTGGTGGCACAACACTACAACCCCTCACAGATACTGTACTTGGAGCACAGCAATGAGCCCTGTTGCAAAGTATTGCTTCAAAAATTGTAATGACACGCCCCTGTTAAACAGGGGCTGAAAAATTGGGCCTTAGGCACTGGTGGCACAACACTACAACCCCTCACAGATACTGTACTTGGAGCACAGCAATGAGCCCTGTTGCAAAGTATTGCTTCAAAAATTGTAATGACACGCCCCTTTTAAACAGGGGCTGAAAAATTGGGCCTTAGGCACTGGTGCCACAACACTCCAACCCCTCACAGATACTGTACTTGGAGCACAGCAATGAGCCCTATGGCAAATTATTGCTAAAAAAATTGTAATTACACGCCCCTGTAAAACAGGGGCTGAAAAATTGGGCCTTAGCCACTGGTGGCGGCACCCATAAACAAAAATGATCTTCCAAGCTATCATCATCAATCGTATCATTGAGGACTCGGAGGAGGAGGATAGCCAGTCAACATAACAGCACAGGCACTCAGCATCAGCATCAGTCTTGAAGGGATGTGACATGTTAAAATCAATTAGTCTGTTATATCAGCATCAGGTGTGTGGTAGCTGGTGGTGATCCAAGACTGGTTCATCTTGATGAAAGTCAGTCGATCAACCGAGTCGGTGGACAGGCGCACCCTGTGATCCGTGACAAATCCTCCAGCAGCACTGAATGTGCGTTCCGAAAGAACGCTGGATGCAGGACAGGCCAGTAGCTCAATTGCATACTGTGCAAGCTCTGGCCAGTGATCCATCCTCAAGACCCAGTAAGCCAGAGGATTTTCGGTGGGGAAGGTGTCCAAGTCTGACCTTGCCCCTAGATATTCCTGCACCATGTTTATCAGACGCTGGCGATGGTTGCTGGAACCGATCATACTTTGGGGCTGCGGACTAAAGAATTGTCTGAACGCATCGGTCAGACGGCCACCTTCCCCACCGCTCCTTCTTTGACTGGCCGAAGCCTCAGCAACTCGTTGTCCAGGACCAGGAGTTTGTAACCTCCCAGTCTCTGGGAACGCGTTGCACAGACCTTTCTGCAAGGCCTCCCGGAGTTGTCTCATCCTCTGCTCCCTCTGCGAAGGTAACATAAGGTCCGCAACCTTACCCTTGTACCGTGGATCAAGGAGAGTGGCCAGCCAGTAATGGTCCCTCTCCTTGATCCGAAGAATACGAGGATCCTTCCGCAGACTTTGCAGGATCAGGGAGGCCATGCAGCGTAGGTTTGCTGAGGCATTCGCTCCGGAGTCCTCTGGGTCACTAAGGACGACATGATCCGCAGCCACCTCCTCCCAGCCACGTACAAGTCCACTGGTTTCTTGGGACTGTAAATCATCCCTAAAAGACTGCTGCTGATGATGCTGAGTGCCAGCCTCCACCTCCATGCTGACACAATCCTCCTCCTCCTCCTCCTCCTCCTCCTCCTCCTCTTCCTGTGCGATGGGTGGGACAGAAGGAACACTGTCTGGGTAAAGGGGGCCTTGAGAGGCAAGGAAGTCCTCCTCTTCCTGCCTCTGTTCTGCCTCAAGTGCCCTGTCCATTATTCCACGCAGCGTGTGCTCCAACAGGTGGACAAGAGGTACAGTGTCACTGATGCATGCACTGTCACTGCTCACCATCCTCGTGGCCTCCTCAAATGGTGCCAGGACAGTGCATGCATCCCTGATCATGCCCCACTGGCGTGGAGAAAAAAAACCAAGCTCCCCTGACCCTGTCCTGGTGCCGTAGTCGCACAGGTACTCATTGATGGCCCTCTGCTGCGTGTGCAGCCGCTGCAGCATGGCCAACATTGAGTTCCACCTGGTGGGCATGTCACATATAAGGCGGTTCTTGGGCAGGTTCAACTCCTTTTGCAGCTCAGCCAGGCGAGCACTGGCATTATAAGATCTGCGGAAATGCACACAGACTTTCCTGGCCTGCCTCAGGACATCCTGTAAGCCCGGGTACCTGCCCAAGAACCGCTGCACCACCAGGTTAAGGACGTGAGCCACACAGGGCACATGGGTCAGTTGTCCCTGTCGGAGGGCGGAGAGGAGGTTGGTGCCATTGTCGCAAACCACCATTCCTGGCTTAAGCTGGCGTGGCGTCAACCACCTCTCGGCCTGGCCCTGCAGAGCAGACAGGACCTCTGCCCCAGTGTGGCCTCTGTCCCCCAAACACACCAGCGCAAGCACGGCATGGCATCTTTTTGCCTGCGTACTTGCGTAGCCCCGTGAACGGCTACGGAGCACCGCTGGTTCATAGGACAAACCACAGGAAGAGGCCATGGAGGAAGAAGAAGAGGAGGGGGTGGAGGAGAGAGGTGTGTCACAACCAGTAGTAGCATTTTGGAGGCGTGGCGGTGGAACAACCTCCAACACTACTGCACCTTGTCCTGCATCCTTCCCAGCTGCCAAAAGAGTGACCCAATGGGCCGTGAAAGAAAGGTAACGTCCCTGTCCATGCCTGCTGGACCATGAGTCAGCGGTAATATGCACCTTACCGCTGACCGCCCTGTCCAGCGAGGCCAAGACATTGACTTCCACATGCCGGTAGAGAGCCGGAATAGCCTTCCGTGAGAAAAAGTGGCGTTTGGGAACCTGCCACTGAGGAACCGCACATTGCACAAACTCACGGAAGGGGGCCGAGTCTACCAACTGAAAAGGCAGCAGTTGAAGCGCTAGCAATTTAGCCAAGCTAGCATTCAACCGCTGGGCATGTGGATGGCTGGGAGTGAACTTCTTTCGACGGTCCAGCAGCTGGGGCAGGGAAATTTGCCTGCTAGAATCGGACGTCGGTGTACTGCTAGCAGAGTGGCCGCAAGTACTTGGCTGTGACACACCTAATTCTACACCTTCATTCCTCTCAGTGCATGTTTCAGAGAGGACTGAAGTTATAGTGGGGATGGAGATCCCAGCTGATGCGGTGCAAGGAGAGGTCCGCTTTGTTCTTTGGTGTGGGTCTTTGAGGTAGGCTTGCCAACGAGCTGCATGGCAGGTCAACATATGTCTGGTCAGGCATGTGGTACCCAAGCGGCTGATGTTTTGGCCACGCGATATACGCTTGAGACATATGTTGCAAACAGCAGCTGTGCGATCTGATGCACTAGCCTCAAAAAAGGCCCACACCAAGGAACTTTTTGAATGACGGGCAGAGGCAGCGCCCTGCACAGGCGGAGCTCTGCGGTGTGATTCCGTCGGTGTACTGCCCTTATGCTGGCCACCAAAGGGCATCCTGCCTCGTTGGAGATGTGCCTCCTCCTCATCCTCCTCCTCCTCCTCTCTCCTATTAGGCACCCACGTGGAGTCAGTGACCTCATCATCCCCTCCCTCCTCATCACTGGAGCCAATCTGGCAGTATGCTGCAGCTGCTGGAACATGACTGCCAGATTGGTGTCCTTCTTGAGCATCCCCTCTGTCTGCTCTCACGCTACTGCCTTCCTGTAGCTGGGTTTCATCATCAGACCCTTCGAAACGCTGGGCATCCTCCTGGAGCATGTACCCAACACTGTGCTCAAACAGTTCGGGGGACTCCTCAGGAGGAGGACATGGTGGGTCTAGGGAAGGAGTGACTGATGATGAGTCTGACATTGATACCAGGGAAGAGGACGCTTTGGCAGCTGCTTTGCCAGTACCCTGAGCCTGGGTGAGAGAGGATGAGGAGGAGGAGGAGGGCTTGGTCATCCACTCTACCAAGTCTTCGGCTTGATGTGGCTCAACATGTCCAGCTGCCGAAAAGAAGGACAAGCGTGTCCCATGGCCATGTGCTGATGACAATGCACCGCGTCCACGACCAGCACTGTTGCCCCCAGACACAGAGCCTGCTTGCCCTCTTTTATTGCCTCCTGACTGTCTGCCTCTCCTTGTTTGCCTTCCAGACATTCTAATAGATGGCCTGCAGGGAGATGGGAAAAAAGCAATAAGGGCTACCTTCAGGTGTCCTTCTCTGTCCCTTTACTTAAGGATTTCTAAATATGGTTGAGGATGATTGCTTTTGCACAGAATAGCACAACGACAATTTCCCTGACTGTCCAAAAAACAAGGATTTCAAAGATGGTTGATGAGGAATGCTTTAGCACACTATAGCACAAGGAGAATTCCCCTCACTTTCCTTCTTTGTCCCTAGAAACAAGGACTCGCACAGTGAAAGAAACTGACACTCTCCCTACCTAGAGTTTTCTGTCCCTAGAAAAAATGTTTTTTTAAAGCACACTATAGCACAAGGAGAATTCCCCTCACTTTCCTTCTTTGTCCCTAGAAACAAGGACTCGCACAGTGAAAGAAACTGACACTCTCCCTACCTAGAGTTTTCTGTCCCTAGAAAAAATGTTTTTTTAAAGCACACTATAGCACAAGGAGAATTCCCTTCACTTTCCTTCTTTGTCCCTAGAAACAAGGACTCGCACAGTGAAAGAAACTGACACTCTCCCTACCTAGAGTTTTCTGTCCCTAGAAAAAATGTTTTTTTAAAGCACACTATAGCACAAGGAGAATTCCCCTCACTTTCCTTTTTTGTCCCTAGAAACAAGGACTCGCACAGTGAAAGAAACTGACACTCTCCCTACCTAGAGTTTTCTGTCCCTAGAAAAAATGTTTTTTTAAAGCACACTATAGCACAAGGAGAATTTCCCTCACTTTCCTTCTTTGTCCCTAGAAACAAGGACTCGCACAGTGAAAGAAACTGACACTCTCCCTACCTAGAGTTTTCTGTCCCTAGAAAAAATGTTTTTTTAAAGCACACTATAGCACAAGGAGAATTCCCCTCACTTTCCTTCTTTGTCCCTAGAAACAAGGACTCGCACAGTGAAAGAAACTGACACTCTCCCTACCTAGAGTTTTCTGTCCCTAGAAAAAATGTTTTTTTAAAGCACACTATAGCACAAGGAGAATTCCCCTCACTTTCCTTCTTTGTCCCTAGAAACAAGGACTCGCACAGTGAAAGAAACTGACACTCTCCCTACCTAGAGTTTTCTGTCCCTAGAAAAAATGTTTTTTAAAAGCACACTATAGCACAAGGAGAATTCCCCTCACTTTCCTTCTTTGTCCCTAGAAACAAGGACTCGCACAGTGAAAGAAACTGACACTCTCCCTACCTAGAGTTTTCTGTCCCTAGAAAAAATGTTTTTTTAAAGCACACTATAGCACAAGGAGAATTCCCCTCACTTTCCTTCTTTGTCCCTAGAAACAAGGACTCGCACAGTGAAAGAAACTGACACTCTCCCTACCTAGAGTTTTCTGTCCCTAGAAAAAATGTTTTTTTAAAGCACACTATAGCACAAGGAGAATTCCCCTCACTTTCCTTCTTTGTCCCTAGAAACAAGGACTCGCACAGTGAAAGAAACTGACACTCTCCCTACCTAGAGTTTTCTGTCCCTAGAAAAAATGTTTTTTTAAAGCACACTATAGCACAAGGAGAATTCCCCTCACTTTCCTTCTTTGTCCCTAGAAACAAGGACTCGCACAGTGAAAGAAACTGACACTCTCCCTACCTAGAGTTTTCTGTCCCTAGAAAAAATGTTTTTTTAAAGCACACTATAGCACAAGGAGAATTCCCCTCACTTTCCTTCTTTGTCCCTAGAAACAAGGACTCGCACAGTGAAAGAAACTGACACTCTCCCTACCTAGAGTTTTCTGTCCCTAGAAAAAATGTTTTTTTAAAGCACACTATAGCACAAGGAGAATTCCCCTCACTTTCCTTCTTTGTCCCTAGAAACAAGGACTCGCACTGTGAAAGAAACTGACACTCTCCCTACCTAGAGTTTTCTGTCCCTAGAAAAAATGTTTTTTTAAAGCACACTATAGCACAAGGAGAATTCCCCTCACTTTCCTTCTTTGTCCCTAGAAACAAGGACTCGCACAGTGAAAGAAACTGACACTCTCCCTACCTAGAGTTTTCTGTCCCTAGAAAAAATGTTTTTTTAAAGCACACTATAGCACAAGGAGAATTCCCCTCACTTTCCTTCTTTGTCCCTAGAAACAAGGACTCGCACAGTGAAAGAAACTGACACTCTCCCTACCTAGAGTTTTCTGTCCCTAGAAAAAATGTTTTTTTAAAGCACACTATAGCACAAGGAGAATTCCCCATACTTTCCTTCTTTGTCCCTAGAAACAAGGACTCGCACAGTGAAAGAAACTGACACTCTCCCTACCTAGAGTTTTCTGTCCCTAGAAAAAATGTTTTTTTAAAGCACACTATAGCACAAGGAGAATTCCCCTCACTTTCCTTCTTTGTCCCTAGAAACAAGGACTCGCACAGTGAAAGAAACTGACACTCTCCCTACCTAGAGTTTTCTGTCCCTAGAAAAAATGTTTTTTTAAAGCACACTATAGCACAAGGAGAATTCCCCTCACTTTCCTTCTTTGTCCCTAGAAACAAGGACTCGCACAGTGAAAGAAACTGACACTCTCCCTACCTAGAGTTTTCTGTCCCTAGAAAAAATGTTTTTTTAAAGCACACTATAGCACAAGGAGAATTCCCCTCACTTTCCTTCTTTGTCCCTAGAAACAAGGACTCGCACAGTGAAAGAAACTGACACTCTCCCTACCTAGAGTTTTCTGTCCCTAGAAAAAATGTTTTTTTAAAGCACACTATAGCACAAGGAGAATTCCCCTCACTTTCCTTCTTTGTCCCTAGAAACAAGGACTCGCACAGTAAAAGACACTGACACTCTCCCTACCTAGAGTTTTCTGTCCCTAGAAAAAATGTTTTTTTAAAGCACACTATAGCACAAGGAGAATTCCCCTCACTTTCCTTCTTTGTCCCTAGAAACAAGGACTCGCACAGTGAAAGAAACTGACACTCTCCCTACCTAGAGTTTTCTGTCCCTAGAAAAAATGTTTTTTTAAAGCACACTATAGCACAAGGAGAATTCCCCTCACTTTCCTTCTTTGTCCCTAGAAACAAGAACTCGCACAGTGAAAGAAACTGACACTCTCCCTACCTAGAGTTTTCTGTCCCTAGAAAAAATGTTTTTTTAAAGCACACTATAGCACAAGGAGAATTCCCCTCACTTTCCTTCTTTGTCCCTAGAAACAAGGACTCGCACAGTGAAAGAAACTGACACTCTCCCTACCTAGAGTTTTCTGTCCCTAGAAAAAATGTTTTTTTAAAGCACACTATAGCACAAGGAGAATTCCCCTCACTTTCCTTCTTTGTCCCTAGAAACAAGGACTCGCACAGTGAAAGAAACTGACACTCTCCCTACCTAGAGTTTTCTGTCCCTAGAAAAAATGTTTTTTTAAAGCACACTATAGCACAAGGAGAATTCCCCTCACTTTCCTTCTTTGTCCCTAGAAACAAGGATTCGCACAGTAAAACACACTGACACTCTCCCTACCTATCCTTCTCTTTCCCTAAACTAAAGGAATCCAGGTTAAGCAAGAAAGAAATAAACAAAAATAAGAAATCACTGTCCCTGCCTATGCTTGTCTTTCCCTGCTCCGGAACACACTACACTAGGCCGCCGTGCTGGCGGCCTTTTATAGTGTGGGGCGTGTACTAAACACCCTCAGCAATAATTGGCCACAGGCATCCTGCCTGTGGCCAATCATTGCTCTCCTCGCTGCCGGCGCTGTGATTGGCCAAGCATGCGGGGTCACAGTGCATGCTTGGCCAATCACAGCGCCTGGATGACACTGCGATGGCGTAGTGCATTGTGGGCCGTTCGCGTCACTCGAATTTGGCGCGAACGGCCCAAATCGTTCGATCTTCGTCGAACGATCGAACAGCCGATGTTCGAGTCGAACGTATGTTCGACTCGAACACGAAGCTCATCCCTATTGGTGGCTATGGCTGCCGAGTGTATAACACAGGAGCGCGCCCGCAAGGTCACCCCCTCGGGAGAGAGCTTTCCAGAGGGGGTTAGCTCTTGCGGGGAGGAGCTGCGAGAGATGCAGCGGGACCCCAGAAGAGGATGTTCGGGGCCACTCTGTGCAACACGAACTGCACAGTGGAAGTAAGTATGACATGTTTGTTTTTTTTGTTTTTTTAAAACCGAACCTTTAGTATCCCTTTAACATAGCAATACCAGTGAGATAACCCTATGGTTCCAGAGCTATTTTTCCACTTTCCTCAACAGGTTTTTATTGCTGTCTGTTACCTCATTGGGGAAATTCAACCAATTTGTTCTGGTGATCTTTGCCCCTAAGACCCCTTTCACACTGGGGCGGTTTGGAGGCGCTATTGCGCTAAAAATAGTGCCTGCAAACAGACCCTAAACAGCTGCTGCTGTTTCTCCAGTGTGAAAGCCAGAGGGCTTTCACACTGGAGCGGTGCGCTAGCAGGACGGGAAAAAAAGTCCTGCTAGCCGCATCTTTGGGGCAGTGAGTGAGCAGAGTGTATACTGCTCCTTCACCGCTCCCGCCCATTGAAATCAATGGGACAGCGCAGCTATACCGCCGGCAATGCGCCTCTGCAGAGGCGCATTGCCGGCGGTTTGAACCCTTTCTCGGACGCTAGCGGGGGGTAAAATAGCGCCACAAAATTAGCGCTAAAAATAGCGGCGCTTTACCACCACCGCACCTCCCGCCCCAGTGTGAAAGGGGCCTAAAACAGGAAGTAATGGGAAACCTGACATCTAATGGTCATCACTGGAACAGGCGGTGAGGGGAAATCTTCCAATAAGAGGACCTTTTGTGGTGACAACTGTATAAGAGGGGAATCCCTTTTTCATTGTGGAGTTTTTTCCACACTGTGTTGCGTTGGTTTCATAGAACATGAAAAGAAGTCACAGGCACGGGCCACAAATATAAATTTGAAAGCTAGAAAGAAAAGTTTTGCATTTTAGAAATGCTTTAAATAAGAGGAAAATAAATAGAGAGTGCCAGAAGGGATCTTCTGGAATTCTTACCTTTCCTGAAGAAAATGCTTGGAGAAGATCTTTCCAGTGCTGGTCATGTGACCAAAAGCCTAGGCTTTGGGACATCTGATCTCTGATGCGTCCTACAGAAGCTGACCCTTCCATTAAGCAGAGATGTGACCAGTTGTCTAGGCTTTGACCACATGACCAACACAGAATGGAGCCTGTAGCCACTTGTCATTTCTTTAGAAGAGATTTAAGAGCAAACACTTGATTGTATATCACAGACAGTAACCATAGCGCTATTTTACTGTGCTGAATTTAGGGTCCATAGTTTTTTTTTTCTAAACATCTATAAGGAACCCTAAATAGCAAAGCTGCGAAAGTAAATTAATGTGGACCTATAGGGCTATTATGAAGCATTAGCTGTGCCAAAGCTGCTGGGTTTTTAGAAGTAACCCTTGACTCCCCCCACTGGCTGCTTTTATTTCCAAGTACTTTACACCTTGGTTCCCAGCTCTTCCAACCCATGGAAGCCATTAGGAAGGAGGTTGGTCTCGCTAGTTTTGTTTTCACTTCCTAAAAATGTAACTACAGACAAAATAAAAAAATAAATTTATGCTGTAGTCTGTTACTAGAAGTAATACAGCATTTTTGGTTTTTATGACACCCGCCATAAACTAATTTTATTGCCTGTTGATCCAGCCAGTAGATCCACCTTCTGTATTTGGGTGACAATGCTGTTTGTTCTGCAGCTACACAGTTAGCCTCCCACTGAGCGTACAGCAGGGCAAATACAGACCCAGCATGCCTTCCAATGGCTCCCAATGATCATACAGGAGGGTGGGCACTGACCCAGCAGCCTTCCAATGGTTCCCAATGATCGTGGAGGAGACCCAACATGCCTTTCAGTGGCTCCCAATGATCATACAGAGAGTGGGCACAGACCCAGCATGTCTTCCAATGGTTCCCAATGATCATACAGGAGGGCAGGCACAGACTTGGCATACCATCCAATGGCTCCCAATGATCATACAGCAGGGCACGCACAGACCCAGCATGCCCTACAATGGCTCCCAACGTTCATATAGGAGGGTGAGCACAGATCCAACATGCCTTCCAATGACTCCCAATAATCATCCAGGAGGGCAGGTACAGACCCAGCATGTAGAAATTAATAAAAACAGGAGGGCGCACTGGCCAAGTGCATTATCCAACAACATTTTTGTTAAAAGAAAAGTATAATTAATGACTACTCACAAACATAGGTAGTAAAAGTGCTCATTAGGTCACTCTTCATGGCTACACTCTCCCAGGCTAGCCAATAGCTCGAGCTCGGGGGGACCTCACCAGGGTCCCTGCCACTGACGCGTTTCAAAGGTATGTCCTTCTTCATCAGAGCCAAGGCTCCCGATGATCATACAGCAGGGCAGGTACAGATGTAATGGTGGCGATCAGCAACTTATAGCGGGACTGCGATAGTATGGCAGGCAATCTGACACTAACTGAGACTTTTTGGGCACCAGTGAGTGACACTAATACATTGATCAGTGATAATACTATAAACTGCCACTGTACTAATGACACTGGCAGGGAATGGGGTGAAACATCTAGGGCGATCAAAGGGTTAAATGTGTGCCTAACCAGTGTTTGTGTGTGTACTGTGAGGTGCTTTCACTAAAGGGATGTGCTGGATTTTATTCCCAGCTTTGCAGGGAAACAAAGACCAGTACATCCCTGCTGACAGGACAGAGCTCCGTCCTGTGTTTCTCCTCGTCGATCAGCGGGTGCCATCGGTCATACATTTGCTGGCACCCACTGATCAGCTTATGCTGTGACTAATCACAGCACAGCCGTTGTGCCCCCTACCCGGAAAAGCAGAATCAAGTATATATACACACGATTCTGCGCAGCCGGACTGCACTGTAGCGGTAAAGCTACAGTGCGCAGTCGACAAGTGGATAATGCTGCACTGAATTCATCAGTTCAGTAACATTCTAAGGCCAGGCTGCTCTATCATACCTCCCAACTGTCCCTGATTTTTAGGGACTGTCCCTGATTTGGAACCAAGTCATTCTGTCTCTCTTTCCTTCTCATTTGTCCCTCATTTTGGTCTGATTCATATACAGTCCGGTCCATAAATATTGGGACATCGACACAATTCTAATCTTTTTGGCTCTATGCACCACCACAATGGATTTGAAATGAACAAGATGTGCTTTAACTGCAGACTTTCAGCTTTAATAGAGGGTATTTACATCCAAATCAGGTGAACGGTGTAGGAATTACAATAGTTTGTATATGTGCCTCACACTTTTTAAGGGACCAAAAGTAATGGGACAATTGGCTGCTCAGCTGTTCCATGGCCAGGTGTGTATTATTCCCTCATTATTCAATTTGAAAGGAGCAGATAAAAGGTCCAGAGTTAATTTCAAGTGTGCTATTTGCATTTGGAATCTGTTGCTGTCAACTCTCAATATGAGATCCAAAGAACTGTCACTATCAGTGAAGCAAGCCATTATTAGACTGAAAAAAACAAAACAAACCCATCAGAGAGATAGCAAAAACATTAGGTGTGGCCAAATCAACTGTTTGGAACATCCTTAAAAAGAAAGAACGCACCGGTGAGCTCAGCAACACCAAAAGACCCGGAAGACCACAGAAAACAACTGTGGTGTATGACCGCAGAATTCTTTCCTTGGTGAAGAAAATACCCTTCACAACAGTTGGCCAGATGAAGAACACTCTCCAGGAGGTAGGTGTATGTGTGTCAAAGTCTACAATCAAGAGAAGACTTCACCAGAGTGAATACAGAGGGTTCACCACAAGATGGAAACCACTGGTGAGCCTTAAAAACAGGAAGGCCAGATTAGAGTTTGCCAAACAACATCTAAAAAAGCCTTCACAGTTCTGGAACAACATCCTATGGACAGATGAGACCAAGATCAACTTGTACCAGAGTGATGGGAAGAGAAGAGTGTGGAGAAGGAAAAGAACTGCTCATGATCCAAAGCATACCACCTCATCTGTGAAGCATGGCGGTGGTAGTGTCATGGCGTGGGCATGTATGGCTGCCAATGGAACTGGTTCTCTTGTATTTATTGATGATGTGACTGCTGACAAAAGCAGCAGGATAAATTCTGAAGTGTTTCGGACAATATTATTATCTGCTCATATTCAGCCAAATGCTTCAGAACTCATTGGACGGCGCTTCACAGTGCAGATGGACAATGACCCGAAGCATAGTGCGAAAGCAACCAAAGAGTTTTTTAAAGGAAAGAAGTGGAATGTTATGCAATGGCCAAGTCAATCACCTGACCTGAATCCGATTGAGCATGCATTTCACTTGCTGAAGACAAAACTGAAGGGAAAATGCCCCAAGAACAAGCAGGAACTGAAGACAGTTGCAGTAGAGGCCTGGCAGAGCATCACCAGGGATGAAACCCAGCGTCTGGTGATGTCATCGCGTTCCACACTTCAGGCTGTAATTGACTGCACAGGATTTGCAACCAAGTATTAAAAATTGAAAGTTTGATTGATGATTGTTAATCTGTCCCATTACTTTTGGTCCCTTAAAAAGTGAGAGGCACATATACAAACGGTTGTAATTCCTACACCGTTCACCTGATTTGGATGTAATTATCCTCAAATTAAAGCTGAAAGTCTGCAGTTAAAGCACATCTTGTTCGTTTCATTTCAAATCCATTGTGGTGGTGTATAGAGCCAAAAAGATTAGAATTGTGTCGATGTCCCAATATTTATGGACCTGACTGTAGTTGTTTATAAAATGCACTATTTATCTTTCAAAAAGTGTTTCCCAGTGCTAAACCTTTCATCCAATTTCTAAATTGTTGCAATTGTAAACTTCAAAAGCCAATATAAAGGAATAGTAGTGGTAAAAAAAAAAAAATGTGGGTTTAACCAATATTTGTATAGTTCCGCTTTAAAGGGGCGTGGCAGGGGGTGTCCTATGCCTACATACATTTGCTAATAGGTGTCCCTCATTCCCATCTTGAAAAGATGGGAGGTATACTCTATGGCACACACCTTAGGGGCGGGTTCATGACAGCCTGGGCTCAAAGGAAGTGGGTTGAATTTCATTGGCCCCTTTTCACCCTGGAACACCAAGTACTTCTACTGGCAGAAATACATTTCTGTGGGGGACAGCACTAGCTTGAAAGTGAATATTGCAACAAGACCTGTTTTTTTATTTTTGGTAAAACAGTGTACTAAAAAAAAAAAAAAACTACTTCAATACCAGGCACTTTCGCCCCTTACTGCCCAGGACAATTTTGAGCTTTCAGCGCTGTCGCACTTTGAATGACCATTGCACGGTCATGCAACACTGTACCCAAACAACATTTTTATAATTTTCTTCCCACAAATAGAGCTTTCTTTTGGCGGTATTTATTCACCTCTACTGTTTTTATTTTTTGCTAAATAAACTAAAAAAGACCGACATTTTTGAAAAAAATTTAAGTTTTTCTTTGTTTCTGTGCACTGACGAGCACTGATGAGTTGGCACTGATAAGGTGGCACTAATGGGCACTGATGAGGAGGGACTGATATGTAGAATTGATGCTGATGGGCACCGATAGGTGGCACTGATATGCAGCACTGATGGGCACTAACAGGTGGCACTGCTGGGCACTAACAGGTGACACTGATGGGCACTGACAGGCGGCATTGATGGGCACTGATGGGCACTGACCCGCAGCACTGATGGGCACTGATAGGTGGCACTGATGGACACTGACTGGCAGCACTGATGGGCACTGATAGGTGGCACTGATTGGCACTGACAGGTGTCATTGGTGGACACTAATAGGTGACACTGATGGGCAGCACTGATTGGGCAGGCATTGACTGGGCACCGATTGGCAGATGATGGGTACATATGATGGGGGCTGTGCTGATAATCAATGTGCTGATTATCAGCACAGACCCCCCCCCCCTCTGACAGGGAGAGCCGATGATCGGCTCTCCCTGTTAACACGAACCGAGAAATGCTGTTTACCGGCACTTCCTGGTTCATGCGATGATCAGCTGTGATTGGGCACAGCTGATCACGTGGTATGAAGCCTCTGTCAGAGGCTTCTTACGACATGTCGGACTAGCGATCACCGTTCTGCACGCCCCCACGGGCGCGCACCGGCATGTTATCCTGCTGGACGTCATATGACACCCAGTCAGTATAACAGAACCACTTCCCAGCCATCAATCTGCTATAGGCAACACTGATGATCTATTAGCCACACAGGGAGTGCATTGTTTTTCGTGGGTTGGTGGATTCATAGACTTTGTCAGGAGCAGTAAAGCACAGAGATTGTGTAGCACTGCAGAGCAGGAAGCAGAACTTGCGTATGCAATGAACAAATCGGTCTGATCCCATATATATATATATATATATATATATATATATAACATACTATACAAGTTTTTTTTACAAACATTATTGCGCCTCAATACGCTTATTTACATCAAGGTGATTTTATGTGTCGGTCTAAAAAAAACAACAATTATGTACATTCCCTTGAAGCTGCAAAAGGATTGACACGGTAACAGGTAATGTGTGACATGCTCGACAGCTCTGCTGCTTAATACACAGAGCCTGTGAAATCCCACAAGTCAGAGATGGAATGTGTGATGAAGATAGAGCCCTTAACGCACTAAGCATCTCATGGGACATAGAACTGTCGGTTTCAGATCTCAGTCCTTCGGTTAATCTAGTGACTGCCTTCATCAGGGGGATAAATATTGATTTAACCGGAGCATTAAAGGGAAACGGCAATAGTTTTAGTTAAGTTCATCCTTTTTTAAAAGAATATTTATAGCTAAAACTTTTTTTATGGTTTAAAGTATTTTGGAAGGTTTAAAACCTCTGTCAAGTTTTATTGCAGTTTGTCCCCACCGAGTGGATTCACCTTTTGCTATTTGTTCTGGTCCAACATTGTCACCGAGACAGAAAGTGATGGGAAATCCAAAAATCTATAGTTGTCACCAGAACAAAAGGTGAGGGGAAATCTTCCACTGGGGGGGACACCTTTTCCAGTGACCGCTTTCTGAGGGGACATTCTCTCACTTTGCAGAAAATTCCTCTCGCTTCCTTTTGCATCTTCAGGACAAGAAGTCAAGAGAAATCTTCCCAATGGGTCACAGAGAGTGAATAATAAACTAGCAGGGGTGCTAAACATTCCTAATTCCATCCAAAACTGAAAAAAAAGTTTTTCCTGTACATATACTTTAAAAGCGGAGCTCCAGGCTCTTTCAGAAAATAATAAAAGTTAGCAGCTACAAATACTGTAACTGCTGACTTTTAATATTAGGACACTTACCTGTCCATGAATCCATTGGTGTCCTCACTGGCTCTCGGGTGCTGCCGCTGCCACCTTGGCTGAGGGAAACCAGCAGTTAAGCCTTGCGGTCCCCTACTGCACATGCGCAAAGTGCGCTGGGCTTTGTGACTGGCCCGGCGGTGGGGGAAGGAGGAGGTGGGCCGAACTTCTGACTGAGCTCGCCGCGGCGAAGTCAGCCGGAAGTGGGAGCGGGTACCTGTCAAAACCAGGTACCCGCTCCCCCACAAATAAATGCAGTTTCCACTTCTTGAAATTGGTTATTTTATTAAATAAAGTCTCAGTTTGATTAGAATGCTTCATACCTTTTTTACTATATGTATGAAACTGTTGTTTAGTAAATTTAACAGCATTTAGTGCACGACAAATGATTCCCAGAGCAGTAGGGGTTATCTAAACTAAGCAAAGTCTATTGGTCCCTAATCAAGCTCCTCACATGGCTCAACAAGCAGTGACAGATCTTCAGCAAATTTTAGAAGAAATATGGACAGAAGATTCCTTCTCTGAAATGTGATACTTCTTCCGTTTCCTTTATGTTGACTAATAAAATATTGGTCTTAAACTGTGATAAGCAGATTTGATGTGAAATTACTTACCGTTGGTTTAATTTACCCAAACTGTAAACTCGGTTTCACTCATTCAGCTGCTTAGGCAAAATGTACTTGAATTTTTTTTTTTTTTTTTAAATAATTATTTCACTGGTTGCTCTTAATGACCTCATGTGACCCGAGAGATTGACACTTCCTGAAGTGTCAATTTTGCAGCAGACTTTGGGAGAGGAGTTCTTGTGATAAGAGAGGTGTGGATAGCAGGAGATGTAGGGTCTCTTCTTTACAGGTTTTAGGGTCTGTTTATAGGGTTTTATTGTACTTTTTTGCCAAGAGCAGTGCAAAGTATCTGAACATGACCACATTTTATTGAGAGTCTTTAAAACATTAAGAGTAATGGTAGAAACGATGGTTCATTGAGTTTTCAGTTTTCTAATTTTTTATTTAACTTTTTCCATGAGTACAGATCTACATTGGTCCCAAGCAGTGGTGGCTGGTGCTCCATTTTTTTTGGGGGGGCGGAAAACAAACAACCCCACCCCGCCACTGGGTCCGCACTTACCCCATCTCGGCAGAAGCAGTAGGAGAGCAGGCAGGTGGTCAGAGCCAGGCCATGGCACGCTCCCGACAGAATTCACCATCTTTCTTCTCCCTGCTTCAACTCTGCCTCTGCACATCACCGCCGGTGTTTTGGCAGAACACCGGAGACTGCATACTCATTGGCTGCCACCAGCTCCTTCCTTCCTCCTCCGCTCCTCCTCTCTGCTCCAACCGCCGCCGCACACATCACACAAGTGGGTGGACTTGGGGCGCAGTGCTCTGCCCACCCTTTTTTGAAGCCAATTAGAGCTTCAGGCTCTAGTCATGTGCCTAAAAAAAAACAAAAACATAGAAATCCATGCGTCCGGTGCCCTGCGTGCAGATTAGGGGCTGGGCGCATGGATCCGGGGGGGGGGGCTGCGCCCCTAATGAGCGGCCACCACTGGTCCCAAGTATGTTTAAATTCTCTTGCTGTTGACTTACGCATAACCTAAGTGTAGTGCCCTCCCCAAAAGGTTGGGACGCTATTTAAATTTAGTGGGATGTCTGAGCCAGTAGTTGGGCTCAGACGGTTGGATTACATTGAAATTCGCCTCTGTTCTAGTTGTGGTTTGTCTGATAGTAATTTCCCTTTTTGCCTGTAGGTGGCGTTACCACCTCAGGCAATTGTTGGAACACGGGCAAACCATGATGCATTGGTGCAGTGGGAGTGGTCGCCCCGCTGTACCTGCTGGGAAAGGATACTTAAAGGGCATTCGCCATTGACTGGGGTCCGTCTTCGCCTCCCGGCCCTCTGGACGCGAGGTGTGTGTGTGTGGTTCTGGTCTCAGGGCCATGTTGGTCCGAGGCTGCATCGCTGTCTAGTGGGCCCAGCTAGTCTGGCTGGGGCCTGCAGGCTGGGAGGGGATCCCAAGCTGTCCGTCCAAATGGGGAGGAAGCTGTCTTGGTGAGGGAGACCGGGGGAGGACCTGCCCTGGAGGAGACCGGCAAGGTGCTGACATCTTGGGTGAGGCCCGGTAACTTTATTGAGGAGGGATCCATTATGCTACAAGCCTTGCAGTTCGCCGGATTGGCTTAAAGGCTCTTTAACTGTATGGCTGGAAGTTTGGGACATTGAAATCCTGTGGCAGAGAATTCCTGGACTATCCATTTGTTCACTTCAAAAGGTCTGTGGCAGAGACTTTGTTCATTTAAAAAGGTCTGTGGCAGAGACCCAATTCATCTTGGGCAGTCTGTGGCAGACACTGCCCCATTGCTGATTCGTGTGTCATCCAGGCTGCTAGGTCATGTGAGAGGGGACTATGCGGGTGACCGATACCCACTCTAACATTGAGAGTGGTGAGTGACTTTGAACTGATACCTTTACAATTTAGTGGCGAGTGCCTGAACCTTTCCCTACTCTTCTATACCTTCTACTTTCTCAACGTTTACTGCATAAGAAAATAAAGCCTGGCTGTTTAATGTTTTACATCTGTGTGGACATTGCATTACTACAGACTTTCCTACCCGGACAACGCAGCTGAAGAGGTAACGTGCAAAACCCAAAACTAACCAGCACAGCAGCTCCTACGGGGGTAGTGCTACATAAGTCTATTCCAACCATCATCTCTTATGGCAAAATAATACTTTCTAAGGTTAGTTTTGAACTTTCATCCTACTAGTTCGAGGTGGTCATATCCTTGTGTTTTTGATCTTCATACCCCAAAAATATTGCCCTCCTGAACCTTATCCACCACCCTAATGTATTTAAAGCTGAATTCCAGGGAAAGCATTGGGGCTCCTTCTGTACTGCAAGGGTCAAATGCTTCTTTTATGCTTGGGGTACCAGTAAAATGGATGTTTGCGTACCTTATCCATCGGTCCCGCAGGCTCCACCCATGCTATAAAGACAGATGCTGCAGCCTCTTCTCTTAGGAGCTCCAGTGATCACAGGCACTCTGACAACATCAAGTAGAATGCAGAGCCAATAGGCCTGCACTGTGCGTGAGGATGCCAAGGACCACTCACTAGCTGGAGCATCAGGGAGAAGAGCCGAGTGCCAGCTGCTGGGGGGTGGGGGCATGGGTGAGGCATAAGATGTGTAAAAGTCTTTGTTACAGGTTCCCTAGGCATAAATTAACATATAACCCTTGCAGTGTGAGGGTTTTCCCTGTAATTCAGCTTCAAATCTTTAGTTACGTCTCCCTTTACCTACTATCCTCCTGATTGTACATTTTGGGTTCTTGCAGTTTCTCCTGGTAGGTTTTATTCTTCAAACCTTTCACCATTTTGCGGCTTGTCTCAGAACTTATCAACATCTTCAAGATCTATATAGAGGAATCAGGACCTCCTGCTGGTGACCCCTTTAGTAATAATGATCTATATTGGGGAATCAGGACCCCCATCCTCCTGCTGGTGACCCCTCTAGTGATAAAAATCTATATAGAGAAATCAGGACCTCCTTCCTCCTGCTAGTAATCCCTCTAGCGGTTTAAGGATCGACATAGAGGAATCAGAACCTCCTGCTGTTGATCCCTCTAGTGACAAGGATCTATAGAGGGGGAATCAGGACCTCCTTCCTCCTGCTGGTTATCCCTCTAGCGATAAAGATCTATATCGAGGAATCATGACCTCCTGCTGGTAAACCCTCTAGTGCAGGCATGTCCAAAGTCCGGCCCGCCGGCCAATCGCGGCCCCCGTTCCAGTTTTGAACGGCCCGCCTGGTTATTTGGACATATATATCTTTTGTGGCCCCCAACAATCTCCCAGCGCGGGGGGCCACAAAAGATGTACATGCCTTGGAGAGGATGGGGAGGAGGCGGGACGAGCGCCGTACACACACACACAGGAGAATTTCCTGTTTATGGGCGGCCTCTGTAATAGGAAGTCCCCCTGCCATTGGACGACTGTTCTGTCCATCAAAGGAGGCGGGACTTTCTATTAAAGAGGCCGCCGTGTAAACAGAAGATTCTCCTGTAGTTAATCTTTGACGCTCGTGAGTGCATTCCTGGCAATGGTGAGTGCATTCCTGGCAATGGTGAGTGCATTCCTGGCAATGGTGCTGCATTCCTGGCAATGGTGCTGCATTCCTGGCAATGGTGAGTGCATTCCTGGCAATGGCTGGTGCATTCCTGGCAATGGTGAGTGCATTCCTGGCAATGGTTGGTGCATTCCTGGCAATGGTGAGTGCATTCCAGGCAATGGTGCTGCATTTCTGGCAATGGTGAGTGCATTCCTGGCAATGGTGCTACATTCCTGGCAATGGTGAGTGCATTCCTGGCAATGGTTGGTGCATTCCTGGCAATGGTGAGTGCATTCCTGGCAATGGCTGGTGCATTCCTGGCAATGGTGAGTGCATTCCTGGCAATGGTTGGTGCATTCCTGGCAATGGTGAGTGCATTCCAGGCAATGGTGCTGCATTTCTGGCAATGGTGAGTGCATTCCTGGCAATGGTGCTACATTCCTGGCAATGGTGAGTGCATTCCTGGCAATGGTTGGTGCATTCCTGGCAATGGTGAGTGCATTCCTGGCAATGGTTGGTGCATTCCTGGCAATGGTGAGTGCATTCCTGGCAATGGTGCTGCATTTCTGGCAATGGTGAGTGCATTCCTGGCAATGGTGCTGCATTCCTGGCAATGGTGCTACATTTCTGGCAATGGTGGCTGCATTCCTGGCAATGGTGATGCATTCCTGGCAATGGTGCTACATTCCTGGCAATGGTGCTGCATTCCTGGCAATGGTGCGTGTATTCCTTGCATTGGTTGATGTTGCATTCCTAGTAATGTAGTAATGGTGAGGCTGCATTCCTGGCAATGGTGGGTCTGCAGATGGGCACTTGTGAGGCTGCAGATGGGCACTGACCCATATTTTGCTTCACAGTTCTTTATTTAAAATGTATTAATTTTTTCCTGAAACTTCGCTCTTAAAGTGAAGGTGCGTGTTATACGCCAATAAATACGGTATATCCAAATAATACGCCCAAGCTCATCCCTTTACTCACACACAGCCACAAAGGCAAGAGAATTCTTGTTGGGCAGTGTATTAGTGCTCGAACGAACACACTTAGACCAAATTTTAATGGTTCAAAGAATGTTAGGCAAAATGGTCAGCCCTCACGCATGTTCACTTCATCAAATCTGGCTCTCTTTGAAAAAAGTTTGGACACCCCTGCTCTAGTGATATTGATCTATATAGGGGAACCAGGACCCCTAGCCTCCTGCTGGTGATCCCGCTAGTGATAAAGACCTATAGAGGTGAATTAGGACCTCCATCCACCTGCTGGTGATCCCTCTAGTGATAAAGGTCTATATAGAGGAAGCAGGACCTCCTTTCTCCTGCTGGTGATCCCTCTAGTGATAAAGATCTATAGAGGGGAATTAAGACCTCCATCCACTTGCTGGTAATTCCTCTTGTGATAGCTAAAGGAATCAGGGCCTACTTCCTCCTACTGGTGATCCTTCTAGTGATTAGAGATTTGCTCAGGCGTGTTCGATATCCCACGTGCCCGGTCCCGCCAGTAAGCCGACACTGCACACGGCTAATCACAGGGAGTGAAACCTTTCCCGGTTCGCAACTGCACAGATCGAGAAATGTCTCACTGCCTGTGATTAGCGCTATTAAGTGACGGCTTCCTGACGGGATCGGGCACATGGAATTTCGAACACACCCGAGCCCATCTCTACTAGGGATGCTTTCCACAATTCTCTCGGCTTTCCCCACTGCCAGGTCTCAGAGATTTTTCATTTTGCAAACTGTGCTTGGCAAAACGAACACAATCATCCCAATGCAAGTGATCTTAGACAGGTTCCATATCGTCCGTCTACACCCATACATACCGAATAAGCATGAATATATGAAACCACAGCTTCCCTTTATTTTTATTTTTATTTTATTTTCTTGCATACCAGAATCACACTACTTATCCTCAATGGTGTAACTACTGCAGGCAAAAAGATTGCAGCTATTCCTGGGCCCCCAAAGCTGCAGAAATGAAGTTTTATTTTCTGTATAACACACGGAAAAGTTGTATGAGCAAACACTGAAGTTTTGTTTTAGTTTTTTTGCTTTTTTTTTTTATACAGCTCCAACAAATTCCACAGCACTTTATGTGTATACAGGTCAGTTCAATCAGTCCCTGATCTAAAGGAGCTTACAAGCCAATGTGCCTTTGTTATAAAAGTTTGTAAATCCATAGAATTTTCTGGTTTTCTACATTAATGGATCTGAATATTTTAGCCAAATTGCACTGTGTATCAAACAACCGTCATGTATTTTTTTTTAAAATATAAAAATCTTTTTATTTGTATATAGTTTTCCTATCTCAGTGCTTCTGATCTCCTCCAGCCTCTTCCAGTCACTTCCTGTCTCTATGCATTATGCCCCATACACACGATCGTTTTTCTTGCCATTTTTTTTCTTGCCGTTTTTCACGTCGTTTTTTTTCATGTTTCCTCTCAAGCCTGTCTTGCGTACACACGATCATTTTAAAAAACGATCAAGCAAAGCGCAGTGACGTATACCACGTACGACGGCACTATAAAGGGGAAGTTCCGCTCGAATGGCGCCACCCTTCATGTTAGTAAAGTTTGTTGAGCAACGATTCACGCTTTTCAGCCTCGTGCGCCTCGTGCTCTTCAGTCCGTTACAGCGTGACGAATGTGCTATCTCCATTACGAACGCTAGTTTTACCAGAACGAGCGCTTCCGTCTCATAACTTGCTTCTGAGCATGCGCGTTTTTTTCACGTCGTTAAAGCATACACACTATCGTTTTTCACGTCGTTAAAAAAAACGACATGAAAAACGACGTGAAAAAAGAGAGCATGTTCGAATTTTTTAATGGCCGTTTTTCACGTCGTTAAAAATGCTCTGGAGCCCACACACGATCATTTTTAATGGCCATTTTTAAAAATGGCATTTTTAACGGCATGAAAAACGATCGTGTGTATGGGGCATTACAGTGATTGCTGGCCATCATTTCTCTGGCTTGGTTTCCTGATAGCGACAGCAGCAGACATACATGCTCAGTATGTGTGGGCACAGGAATAACAACCTGACAGGGATTCTAACCCTTCCATACTGCATCCAAAAATAAAATAATATACACTATAAAGCTGAAGTCTGGGATAAGTACATATTGTCTAAATCCATTCATCATGTGTATTCTTCTTGAATCTCGGTGTACTTTGTGCATTTCTTCTGGATCTGTGCAGTAATCCAGTGTGAGACTTCCTGTGATAAAGACCGCTCACTGCTGTTGTCTCTCCTTGTGCAGGGAGACTGGTCTGGTCTCCTCCCCCTCCTGATGTTTTCTGCAGCCAGCCTGCAGGGCCCCTCCTCTAGCGCAACTCTCTGCACAGGCTATGTACAGCACAGTGATGATTTAACTCTTACATATAGCCAGTGAACTGATTGGCCTCAGGTGATATACGGAGATGAAACAAATGTTCCTACATAAGTTGTACCTGTTTATCTGTGTCTTTGCTTCTCCGTTCAAAGGTCAGAATTTATAAAGCTTGTCTGATATTTCAGTAAACGGGGTGGAGAGCTGAAATTACACACTGCAGAGCTCAGTAAGTAGCGCTAATTGGGGGAAAGGGACACACCCCCCTTCACACAGCTCACAGGAACAGAGCTGAGGCTGTCAATCACAGGCTGTGTGCTGGAGATCCCTTGTCACCTTTTTTTCTCTTGGTGTCAGAAGTGATTCATGCTGATAGTAGAGGAACGAAGCAGCAGACAGAAATTTACACTTAGTGCTCTTAATTGAGACAAGTTCACACTATAGAGGGATATGCTTTGTTCATATTTTATGCCTGAGGTTTACAACCATTTAACTACTTCCTTGCTACTCTATAGCCAAAAGATGGCTACAGAGTGGCTCTGTTGTTCTGGTAGGGTGCCCATGGACATCCTACTGGAACCACGCCTGGGGGCGCTCTGTGATCGCTGTGTCCTTCGGATCATATTAAAGGGCCAATCACAGCGACCCTTTACCACATGACCAGCTGTGTCCCACCACAGCTGGTTATCAGCAGTACTTAGCTCACTTGCTGTCACAGCGTGAAGAGAGGAGAGCAATCCTGACAGGGGATATGTACACAAACCATCAGGGCACTGATCATGATCATCAGTGCAGCCCCATCAGTGCTTCCTCATCAGAGCCCATCAGTGCTTCCTCATCAGTGCCCATCAGTGCTTCCTCATTAGTGCCTATCCGTGCTGCCTAATCAGTGCCTATCAGTGCTTCCTCATCAGTGCCGACTATCAGTGCTGCCTTATCAGTGCCTATCGGTGCTTCCTCATTAGTGCCGACTCATCAGTGCCTATCAGTGTTTCCCTATCAGTGCTTCAACATCAGTGCATATCAGTGCTTCCTCATCAGTGCCCATCGGTGAAGGAGAAAAATTACATATCTGCAACATTTTATAACAGAAACTAAGAAAAAGTTTGTTTGTTTTTTCTAAATTTTCTGCCTTTTTTTATTTATTTAGCAAAAAATAAAACCCCAGTGGTGATTAAATACCACACACAGAAAGCTCTATTTGTCTTAAAAAAAAATTAGAAAATTTCATGAGTACAGTGTTGCATGACTGCGCAATTGTCATTCAAAGCCCAACAGTGCTGAAAACTGGCTCGGGAGGAAGGGGGTATAAGCGCACAGTAAGCAAGTGGTTAAATAGAGGTTTTTGTGCCTGGAGTTCAGCTTTACATGGGGCAATCAACTGTCCATAGTGACCAGTGTCTGCCTGCCTCCCATTGATGGCTCCAAAAACTGCCAGCAGCTATTCAGCTATGTTTGTATTTGCTGGCCATACACTAGGTTTGCCACCTGCCAGGATTTACCCAGACAGTTCGGGTTTTGAATCATGTGTCCGGGTTTCAGACCACCTGAAACCCGGACACATTATTTAGACTGGACTATGGCTTCCCAGCAGAGTTGCTGGCTGCAGTTGTCTAAGCCGTCTGTTACACTCTCCTTCACACAGCCCAAAGCCAGCACTAACATTCCCCTCCCCACAAACACATACAGACAGGAGAGGAGAAAGGACTTGATCTGCTCCTCTTCCTTCTGCCCCTATCCCTCTGTATCTGCCCAAACTCCAATCCAATAAGAAAAGGGAAGTGGGGGAGGGACATTTGAAGCCCAGCAGACACAGATACATCTGGATGGGAGGTACCACCTGCCAAGGGGTGAATGAGCTCACCATCCATCCCTGTCTGTGACTGAGGTCTCCCCCCTCCCCCTTCTCGCTCCTGCCTCTGAGTGAGTACACTAAGGTAAATCAGAGTTACCCTTTACACCAGAGGCCACAGTGTTCCCCCTTACATCACAGTCGTCCTCTCTATACATCAGAGTTCTCAGTGTTCCCCCTTAAATCAGGGTTCCCAGAGCATCCCTTATGTCAGAGTTCTCAGAGTTCTCCCTTAAATCAGTCTGCAGAGTCCCCCGTACAGTGTAAGGGAACCCTGCAAGTTCAGATGTAAGAGCAGACTCTGTGGATTCAGATGTAATGGGGAACTCTGAAGATTCAGATATAAAAAGGGAACTCTGTAGATTCGGGTTTAAAAGGTGAACTCTGTGGACTCTGATGTAAGAGGGGACTCTTGTGATTAACTTCATGTGATTATAAATGTTATTTAATTACAAAATATATGTACTGTAAAAAAAATTGCTGTGCGCCGCTAAACTGTTCGGGTTTGACTTGAAGAAAAGTCAACCATACACCCAGAGATTCCTTTTCTTCATCTTGTGCCAGAGTACTGGAGATCACGGCCATGCCACTGCTGGCTTCCAAGAACCACATGGCTAAGTGGCAAAGAGCCCCATGTGGCTCTGAGCATGGGCGTCCACTGAAATGTTTTCTGGGGGGGGGGGGGTGGGCGATTCAGCAGCAGCGATACACAGTCTCATTTTACCCTTTCTTCGACCGCTAGCAGGGGTTAAAATCGACCCCCCCCCACGTTAAAATGTAAAAACTCCCCACTGTGCCCCCTGCATCTTTAAATATCTCTTTGTCACTACTGTGTATCCCCTCTCCACAACTGCACCTCTGGACCCCTTTACATTACACAGCACCCTGCATCACTGGACCCCTTTACATTACACAGCACCCTGCATCACTGGACCCCTTTACATTACACAGCACCCTGCATCACTGGACCCCTTTACATTACACAGCACCCTGCATCACTGGACCCCTTTACATTACACAGCACCCTGCATCACTGGACCCCTTTACATTACACAGCACCCTGCATCACTGGACCCCTTTACATTGCACAGCACCCTGCATCACTGACCCCCTTTACATTACACAGCACCCTGCATCACTGGACCCCTTTACATTACACAGCACCCTGCATCACTGGACCCCTTTACATTACACAGCACCCTGCATCACTGGACCCCTTTACATTACACAGCACCCTGCATCACTGGACCCCTTTACATTACACAGCACCCTGCATCACTGGACCCCTTTACATTACACAGCACCCTGCATCACTGACCCCCTTTACATTACACAGCACCCTGCATCACTGACCCCCTTTACATTACACAGCACCCTGCATCACTGGACCCCTTTACATTACACAGCACCCTGCATCACTGACCCCCTTTACATTACACAGCACCCTGCATCACTGGACCCCTTTACATTACACAGCACCCTGCATCACTGGACCCCTTTGCATTACACAGCACCCTGCATCACTGGACCCCATTACATTACACAGCACCCTGCATCACTGGACCCCTTTACATTACACAGCACCCTGCATCACTGGACCCCTTTACATTACACAGCACCCTGCATCACTGGACCCCTTTACCTTACACAGCACCCTGCATCACTGGACCCCTTTACATTACACAGCATCCTGCATCACTGGACCCCTTTACATTACACAGCACCCTGCACCCCTTTACATTACACAGCACCCTGCCCCCCTTTACATTACACAGCAGCACCCTGCACCTCGGGACACTACACACACTACACTCTGACCACTACACTACACACTGACTACTGACCACTACACTGCACACTGACCACACTGACCATATGTATGACGTGTCCTATGACATCATGTCTCTGCAGTCACACACACACACACGTGTTGTAGGACATCTCCTCCTCCCTCCATACCGCACACACAGCCCGGCTCTCCTTCCTTCTCACCTTCAGCAGGTCCAGCGGGGCTGTAAGTTGGGTGTAAGGGCAGCGGAGGGTGTAGAACACTGCCAATTTGGCCAACACCTTCTCGATTCCAGGGGGGGGCAAACGACCCCCCTTGCCCTATGGAGCGGACGCCCATGGCTCTGAGGCTGCAGGTTGGGCACCAGGGATCTAGATAAAAACAAGTATATTTTTTTCAGCCTTCATTATTTAGCTCATACAGACAGAACACCAAAAAAGTCAGGGTTAGTTCCTTTAAGTGAGATCTGTTTAATGTATCTATAACAAGTGGTGTACGCGTTCGCATATTACGAGCAGTGTCGGTGCACGTGCGTCGTGCGGCAGTTTATTCCAATCCCATTTATAAGTGGTAGGACCTGTGGCCCGAGACTCTGCGCGGAGTAGGTGTGAAAACGGAATTCATCAATGCATCTGTTTATGATCTTCTGCGAGTCCTACGTGTCACGTTGTAAATGAGACACGAATAATAACGGAAAGAAGAAGCATCTTATTTCCAAGCTGCAATCTTCCAAATGTCTCGGTGGGAAGAGGCACGAGGAAGTGCTCAGTACTTTGCTGGTTTGAACTGTAGTTACCTTTTTAAATTTGATCTCCGGCCTTCCCTTCAGTCTTCTAGACTTGTTAAAACTTTTAATGCATAATGTGGGAAGCCAGTACAGGAGAGGAGCCGGTACAACTGTAAAAGACTGAAGGAAAGGCCGGAGGTCCCCTGGAGATTTTTGTCCTGATTGCAGCTTCCCTTTAACCACTAGCCGCCCGCCCACCGTCATATGACGTCATATGACGTGTTCGCCTTCCCAGGCCACCCGCTGCGTGTGCCCGGCGGCCGCGATGTCCGCCGGGCACCCCCGATTGCCCAGCAACTGAGCAGGACCGTGGATCTGTGTGTGTAAACACCAGTGGCGGTGCGTCCATAGTGGGCGCAGGAGCGCCGCCCCCTCTCGCTCCTGCGCCCGTCACTCACAACAATACATAGGTTCATGCATTGCATGAACCTATGCATTGTCGCCATCGCTGTCGCCCACTATTCAGATGGCCGGCCCCCTGTTGAGCGCCGGCCATCTGAATAACAGCGGCTGGCTGGTGTTTGGAAGTGCCTATCAGAGCCAGCGGCTCTGATAGGCTTCCCGATTACAGCCTGAGGGCTGTAATCGGCTTCCGAATAGTTAACCAGGGGACGCACGGGTCTGGTTACCGGTAACCTGATTGGCTGAAGCGACATCGAGGGCGGGAGAAGACATCGAGGACGGAAGAAGGACGGCGCTGACCCGAGGAAGGTAAGTGCAGGGCTGGGGGGAAACTGGCGGCATTTGGGGGGAAACTGGCTGCATTTGGGGGGACACTGGTTGTATTTAGGGGCAAACTGGCTGCATTTGGGGACAAACTGGCTGTATTTGGGGACAAACTGGCTGTATTTGGGGACAAACTGGCTGCATTTGGGGGGACACTGGCTGTATTTGGGTGAAACTGGCTGCATTTGGGGACAAACTGGCTGCATTTGGGGACAAATTGACTGCATTTGGGGGGAACCTGGCTGCATTTGGCGACAAACTGGCTGCATTTGGGGGGACACTGTCTGCATTTAGGGACAAACTGTCTGTATTTGGGGGGAACCTGGAAGTATTTGGGGACAAACTGGCTGCATTTGGGGACAAACTGGCTCTATTTGGGAGGAAACTGGCTGCATTTGAGGGGGCAAACTGGTGGCGTTTGGGCACAGTGGCTGCGTTTAATGGGCACAGTGGCCGCAATTGATGATTTTTTTTTTTTCAGTTTGTTTGTGCCCCCCCAAAAAAAATTTGAGCACCAGCCGCCACTGGTAAACACACAGATCCACGTCCTGTCAGAGGAGAGGTGACTGATGGTGTGTCCCTTGTACATAGGGACACTGAACGGTCACCTCCCCCAGTCAGTCCCCTCCCCCCACAGTTAGAATCACTCCCTAGGATACACATTTAACCCCTTGATCGCCCCCTAGTGTTAACCCCTTCCCTGCCAGTCACATTTACACAGTAATCAATGCATTTTTATAGCACTAATCGCTGTATAAATGTGAATGGTCCCAAAAATGTGTCAAAAGTGTCCGATATGTCCGCCACAATATCGCAGTCTCGATAAAAATCGCAGATCGCCGCCATTACTAGTAAAAAAATTAAAGAAATAATAAAAATGCTATAAATCTATCCCCTATTTTGTAGACGCTATAACTTTCGCGCACACCAATCAATATATGCTTATTGCGATTTTTTTTTTTTTCTAGAAGAATACGTATCGGCCTAAACTGAGGAAAAAAAAAATGGATATTTATTATTGCAAAAACTCAAAAATATTGTGTTTTTTCAAACTTGTTACTCTTCTTTTGTTTATAGCGCAAGAAATAAAAACCGCAGAGGTGATCAAATACCACCAAAAGAAAGCTCTATTTGTGGGGAAAAAATGATAAAAATTTCGGGTACAGTGTTGCATGACCGCGCAATTGTCATTCAAAGTGTGACAGCGCTGAAAGCTGAAAAATGGCCTGGGCAGGAAGGGGGTCAACGTGCCCAGTATTGAGGTGGTTAAAGTATAACTAAAGGCAAAACTTTTTTTTTTTCGTTTTGGATAGAGTGGAGAGGGATTCGAACACCTGTCAGTTTTTATTGTCACCTCCGCCCTTATTAGGGAGATTCCCACTCTCTGTTTGTCCTGTTTAGCGTCATCATCGAATGTGAACGTAAAAGAAAATCCCAAATTTGGGGTTGTCTCAAACTGTAATAGAGAGTCAATCTCCAAATGGGGACAGAAGTTCTGGTGACCTTGGGGACCCATTAGATTCCCCTAGTTTGTTCATTCTTATGACAACTAGGGATTCCCTCACTTTGCAGGGATTTCCTCTCACTTCCTGTTTGGCTATGGGACAGGAAATGAAGGGGAATCTCCCCAAAGTGACACACAGAGCAATTAAACTGACCGGGGTTATAACCCCCCATTATTCTATCCAAAATGAAATAAATAAAAAGGTTTTACCCCCCCAAAAAAGGGGGACATGGGTATGATTTAAAAAAAAATAATGAATCCCATACTTCTCTTTTAAGATAGAAGTGCTTTGTTGTTATGTTTAAATATGGAAAAATTATATATCACTAATGGCAAATATTTCAGCAATCAGCCCTGGACCCTATATCACTGCCACAGTTACCTGTATAATATTGCCTGTCAATGAGAATAAAATATGCCAGTGACCCAAATTCCCAGCTGCCCCAAACCAGGTGCCTCTCCCTGCCTTTTCTCAGAGGCACCAGGTCATTAGTACCCGGGTCCAAAATGCATTCAGGATAGGGTTACCAGCTGTCCCATATTAGCACTGAAATCCATTATTTCCAATAAAAATCACACTGTCCCATTTCTTGCATTTTGCTGTAATGCTAAAATAATGACAAACATCTGCAGTGGAGCCTGTAGCAGAATTACCACATTGCTGATGTTTCAACTTAAATTTGACCTCCCCCCCCCCCCCTGCATCCTTGCACAGTTGTACCGGCTCCTCTCCTGGAGTAAAATGGCTTATTCTAATTTCACAGCACACTGTGAGCGTCTCACAATGTGCATTAGAAGCTGCAAGTTAGATAGAGCCTGTCTCATAGCCTGGCTGGGGGACATCCAGCATCATCAAGCCTTTTCCTTCCCAGCCTGACTGTTCCTGGCCTGCCCCATTTATTCTTTGGATTTCAGTTCCTTCAATTACGGAGGCTACACAGCACATGTACATGTAGCGCCCTGCTCCCAATGAGGGTGCGCTATGTGTTAAATTATATTTGTCTGAGCAATAGTTTGGCTCAGAGGGATTGTGTTACAAATTACACTCTGTTTCAGTTCAGCTGGTTGTGTGATTTCCCTCCTGACAGTAGGTGTCGCTGTCACTGCTGGTCAGGATTGGAAAGGCTGCAGGCTGGACATATTGGGTATCTCTTTCCCAGCAAGCAGCCCAGGGGGCGTGGTGAACCCGCTGTGCATGCTGGGAGGGGGTATTTAAGTGACAGACGCCATTAAGGTGAGAGTTTTTCTTTGGGGTCGTGCCTTCGGTCCCCACCTGAGGGCCCTCATGGCCTCAAGGAAGAGTTGGAAGTTTCCGTCTCGGGGCCACGTTGGCCTGAGGCTCCGCTACTGACAGGTAGGCCCAGGAGTTGTTGGGGCCCACTGATCCAGGGATGATCCTGTGTCGCCTTACCTGCTGGAAGGGGCCAAGCAATTGAGGACTCAATTGGAAGATGCATCCGGATCGTGATCTACCTCACAGTGCTGCCGGAACGGCTGGAAGATCCTGGCACTGAGAGCTGTGTTCTTCATCCAGAAGGTAACCCAAGTAAAGGTTACTCCAAGTCTGTGGCAGAGACTGTTCTATTTACTCCAAGTCTGTGGCAGAGACGGTTCTATTTACTCCAAGTCTGTGGCAGAGACTGTTCTATTTACTCCAAGTCTGTGGCAGAGACGGTTCTATTTACTCCAAGTCTGTGGCAGAGACTGTTCTATTTACTCCAAGTCTGTGGCAGAGACTGTTCTATTTACTCCAAGTCTGTGGCAGAGACTGTTCTATTTACTCCAAGTCTGTGGCAGAGACGGTTCTATTTACTCCAAGTCTGTGGCAGAGACGGTTCTATTTACTCCAAGTCTGTGGCAGAGACTGTTCTATTTACTCCAAGTCTGTGGCAGAGACGGTTCTATTTACTCCAAGTCTGTGGCAGAGACTGTTCTATTTACTCCAAGTCTGTGGCAGAGACGGTTCTATTTACTCCAAGTCTGTGGCAGAGACTGTTCTATTTACTCCAAGTCTGTGGCAGAGACGGTTCTATTTACTCCAAGTCTGTGGCAGAGACTGTTCTATTTACTCCAAGTCTGTGGCAGAGACGGTTCTATTTACTCCAAGTCTGTGGCAGAGACTGTTCTATTTACTCCAAGTCTGTGGCAGAGACGGTTCTATTTACTCCAAGTCTGTGGCAGAGACTGTTCTATTTACTCCAAGTCTGTGGCAGAGACTGTTCTATTTACTCCAAGTCTGTGGCAGAGACTGTTCTATTTACTCCAAGTCTGTGGCAGAGACGGTTCTATTTACTCCAAGTCTGTGGCAGAGACGGTTCTATTTACTCCAAGTCTGTGGCAGAGACGGTTCTATTTACTCCAAGTCTGTGGCAGAGACTGTTCTATTTACTCCAAGTCTGTGGCAGAGACGGTTCTATTTACTCCAAGTCTGTGGCAGAGACGGTTCTATTTACTCCAAGTCTGTGGCAGAGACTGTTCTATTTACTCCAAGTCTGTGGCAGAGACTGTTCTATTTACTCCAAGTCTGTGGCAGAGACGGTTCTATTTACTCCAAGTCTGTGGCAGAGACGGTTCTATTTACTCCAAGTCTGTGGCTGAGACTATCTGTGATCGAGCTGTACATCGGCTGCTAGGCCAGTGAAATTGGGCCTATCCGGTGTTTGCTGAGTCCATTGTAGAGACAGTTGTTGCTCTGGACCTAGGAGAATTCTTGTGATTCGCAACTAAGGCACCTGAGTCCTCCCATCTCTTGATCCCCTCTGTTGGAAACGTCTATTCAAATAAACCCTTTAAAGAGACTTTGTGTTTGTGCAACCTTCTTCTAGACAACTCTTCAAGGAGAACCCCTGAGACTAGCATACGGAACAGTGAGGTAACGTGCAAGGCCCAAATTTAAACCAGCGGGCCGCTACGGGGGTATTGCTATATACACATTACCAGGGGTGGGGTCTGCTTGCAAACACAGCCTGCCTAGGAGCGCCCACTCCAGACTGACACCCACTCATTAAAGAGGAACTGCAGTCTGCTCACATAATTTGTAATAAAAACATCTTTGCCATTCTGAAGCTTCCCTCCAACCACTTTGCATATTATTTTATATATACTGTGATTCTGTACTTGCCAAAAATGCTGCAAAAATTTCCCTCCACTGAGTCTGGCTGCAACCATTTTAACTGTGGGCAGCTGAAGCTGCTGACTGTTCACTTCCTGGATTTACACAAACAGACACACCTCCAGCTCTGCAGCTCTCATTGGTCCTCTTATGACTCCTCCCCCTCCCTTCCTGTCAAACTCTCATAAGAGGGAGAGAGAGCTGTGCATGATGTCATAAGCCTAGGCCTTTTACCAGACAAGAAACAGGAAGTGGGCTGTATAAGGGATTTACTGGCAGAAAAAAAGTTTTACTATCCAAAGTTAAAACAACAACAAGGGCAGAAGATTTAATAGATGGAAAGATGAAAAAATGACTGAAGTTCCGCTTTAAGGTATTTTGATATTTGCATAACTCCTCCCAAGAGCCAACCCATTGATCGTCACCATTGGAAAGATTTCCCACGACTTTCTGTCCTAACAGGACGTGAGGGCAGATCTCCCCAAAAGGTACACAGCAATTAGAAACCTTAAATATGGTTTAATCCTTCCCTGCTTTATCCAAAACAAAATAAAATGTTCTGAAAGGATTCTAAGTTCTAATGCCTCATACACACGGCGGGGATTTCCAACGGGAAAAACACAGTCGGGAATCCCGACGGGAAAAAAGAGAGCTGGTTCTCTTTTTTTTGCCTGCGTTTTTTGGCAGTTTTCCCGTCTGAAAAACTGCGAGGGAGCATACACACAGCCAGGATTCCCAGCCAAAAGCTCTCATCGCAGTTTTTCCATCGGAAAATCCGGTCGTGTGTACGAGGCATAAGAGTTGAGAAGTCTTGTAAGGTTTGCTAACCATCCAAAGGAACTGTACATAGAAGTGTGCTCTACATTGCACATGATAATGATTGGTTTATCAGAAGCCAATCTTGATTATCTAAATTAGTACTAAGGAAGCATTTAAAGTATAGGCAAAACTTTATTATTTTTCATTTGGGATAGAGTAAAGGATGGGTATAACCCCTTTCGTCATCTGTGTCCCATTGTGGAGATTTCTCTTCACTTCCTGTCCCATAGCCAAACAGGAAGTGAGAGGAAATCCCTGACAGTTAAGGGAATTCCTTGGGAACTGGGGACAACCCAAAATTTGGGATTTTCTCTTACCTTCACTTTCAATGATAATAATAAACAGTACAAATCAAGAGGGTGACTCTGCCTAACGGGGACACGGACAGCAATAAAAACTGACAGGTGTTCTAACCCCTCTCCACTCTACCCAAAACTAAAAAAGTTTTGCCTTTAGTCAAGCACGGTACACGCAATGAGATTATCGGACGAATAATCGTCCGCTTTCTTTTTTTTGCATGCTAATCTCAGATCGAATCTTTACTAAAGTCATGAAAATTCTCGTACGACAGAATAAAAATTCAGAGGTGATGTCATGTGTTGTAGTGTATTTGTATTGCATTTTCAAATGACAGCTGTACTGACTAAACGAAACTCGGACGAATCATACGAAAAAATGCATGTCCGATTAAAAAATATCGGATGAACTGTCGAAAGCTCTGTACTAACGATCCGATTATTGTACGATCGCTCCAAAATCTGTCTCTTTCGTACGATTTTCTGATCGTGTGTGTCGGGTATTATACTTTAACAGATTAGCAAATGAAATGTAAAGTGGACCTGTTATTTACTGTACAGCTCTGAATAAATAATTTTCTGACAATTTGCCACAGTATCAGAAAAGCTCCACCTTTCATCATTAAAAACGTATCTTTTACCTCCAGCCAGTGACCCTGCCCAGGCTGAGATGATGTCACCAGTCTACTGCAGGCAGGAAGAAGCATTTTCTCAGTCTCCTCTCCCCCCAATGACCAGACTGCAACATTGTAATTTTATAGCAAGAAAGGCTATCTAAGAGCTGATCTGTATCAGACATTTGAAATGAATTGGAGGCAGTTTTCAGGCGCTATTTAGAAGCTATTTAAAGCACACAGTCTAATGTAATCCTTCACGCGACGTTAAGGTTTACATTCGACTGTGTGCTTTAATCTTGGTGTCCTCATACACAGATCTGTATACATTCCAACTTTTGATAAAATTGATCATGTTTTTAATCTTCATTGTTAAATTCTTTGTTATACTCCAAATACCTCTCAATACTTTTTGTATAGATATTAATGCCTTTAAAGTGCGCTTAGGGGAACCATTTTTGTTTGTAACATATTTTGGATGTGGCATTATACCTATGAGAACACACTCACGACCTCCTCTTTCTCTCTACAATCTAGGAGGGGGGGGGGTCATATGATACAAAAGGTTATAACTGTGGGGATTGAGCTGATGGAGCAAATGAGTTAAGTAGAGGCGGGATAGGCTTCCCTGAAAAGAAGGGTTTCCAACGATCGCCTAAAAGTGCACAGAGTAGGAGATAGTTATGCAGATTGGGGTTGGGAGTTCCATAGGATGGGAGAGGCTTGGGGGCAGATTGGGGAAGGGAGTTCCATAGGATGAGAGAGGCTTGGGGGCAGATTGGGGAAGGGAGTTCCATAGGATGGGAGAGGCTTGGGGGCAGATTGGGGAAGGGAGTTCCATAGGGTGGGAGAGGCTCGGGAGAAGTCCTGGAGGTGACAAGGGAGGAGGTGACAAGGGAGCCTAGAGAGCAGGAGGTCTTGAGAGGAAAGAAGAGAACGATTTGAATTCTACGTTAACATGGAAAATATATCTGATGGTAGATTTATTAAAAAAAAAAAATGTATAATAAAAAAAAATTAGGGCTGTTACTGATTAAAATTTTCGTGTTCGATTAATCGATTTTTTTTAAATCGATTAATCGACTATTTTTCGATTAATTATAACGCACATACAGATCCAACTACTTGTAGCTGATCTCCTTGCAGGCCGATTCCCAGTGCAGCTACCAACCACTGGAAAAATGGATAGCAGGATACAAAAAACACACAAAGGCAGCACTCGATGGGAATAGCATTAAAACTTTTATAGTCTTCAAGTAGGTAACAAAATAAATATTGCACTGGAGATAAAATCGATGTAGCTCCATAAACTGTAAAAATGGTGCGAGTAATACCAAACGGTAGCAAAAGCAGTCATAAAAACATGTAGCTAAGTATGATACTGGTATAAAAATGTGTACAACGATACCACTGCTTAATCCAGATGAGGAGGGGTTAACATCAGTCCGTCGGCATGTAGATGTCCCGTGAAGGGAACTATCACAACTCCCAGTGGATGGCTGTAGAATCCCAGGTTGATAGAGGGAAGTGATAGAGGGAAGTGTAACAGCCCTTGTGTGTGGCAGATAGTAAGGTCCCGCCGGCATGCAGATATGAAGGCACAGCAAAGGAGCCCTTCAGATGGACACGGCAAGCCCTGCCGGTGTCTGTGACGTCACCAGACCTCCGACGGAACTCCCTGAAGACCCTGAAGCCGGCGAAGAGGTGAGTACCGATCAAAAGAATTTTGATCGATCAAAAAAATGTAACGATTAATCGAGGAATTAATAGTTAATTTCCACAGCCCTAAAAAAATTTTTAACTATTTTTATAAATGAAAAGGACTGCATGGTAGTTGAGTGATCACATGGCCTCTTAAAGGGGTTGTAAAGGTTTGTTTTTTATTTTCTAAATAGGTTCCTTTAAGCTAGTGCATTGTTGCTTCACTTACCTTTTCCTTTGATTTCCCTTCTAAATGTCTGTTTTCTTTGTCTGAATTTCTCACTTCCTGTTTCTCCTCACTGAACTTCACACCATCATCCGAGTGGTGTGGAGTCATCCAGAACAGCTTACTGAACAGCTTACTGAGGAGGAACAGGAAGTGAGAAATTCAGACAAAGAAAACAAAGAAAAAAAATATTTAGAAGGGAAATCAAAGGAAAAGGTAAGTGAACCAACAATGCACTAGCTTAAAGGAACCTATTTAGAAAATAAAAAACGAACCTTTACAACCCCTTTAAGTTCTTTACGCCTCCTCCTCATCCAGCTGCTACAGATGAGCAGTTGATAGGTTAAACATCGATGCTGAAAGACTAAAGTTGGAAGCCAACAGGGAATGTCCATTTTGTTTTTATTAACCATCCCTAATAAAGATGACCTTATTATGAAGGACTGAAATTATATATATATATTTTTTTTTTTTACTTAGTAGAGACAGTCCACCGCCCTCCAAAAATAAAACAGAAAGACCAAGCTTTGTACAGATATCAATTAAAGAGCACAGAATTAAAGAAATTTTAATGATCGCCTTTCATTAGTCTAGAATGCTTTTCACCTTCAAGGTATATTCGAAAAATATAAAAAATAGCACCAATAACACATCACTCAATAAAATAGATTTTTTCATTTCAGGGTCACAAATATCATATCGAGATTTTTTTTTTTTTTTTTTCCTCCCCTCTTAAACAATAACACTTCCTATCTCTGTACTTCTCTGCATACTTTTGAAGTGCCATATTAAAACCAATCTCTAAGCCTTCGGGCGAAGTGGAGCAATTAGTCTTGCAGTTGTGAATAAATAAAAAATCCTTTTATATACCCGTCCTTGACACGTACCTTGCAAATCAGGGAACTTTCATCTGCCGGAATAAAATGTTAAATAATGAACATCAATACTAGAAAAAAAAGAAACTTTCACTGCTTTTCATAGAAGAATCCGACACATTTTTCTTATTATATTCATTTATATTTACATTTAAAACACATTTTTCTGAAGGCAGACGGCGGCAATACCTCCGGTTATACCCATGCATATGTATTACATATATGCAAAAAAAATTTTTTTTTTTTTTCAAAAACTCCTTCATATTTTTAGGATTTATAAAAACATATCAAGAATGTTGTGGCATGGGGGGGAAAACTCATTTAGTTAAAAGGTCACAAGACAAGATTCTTGTATTTTTTGTAATGGGGGGTTGCTGTCTTTTTTTTTTTTTATCTATTGGGCATGGTCATTTGAGAACTAAAAAAAAAAAAAAAAAAAGACGAAAAACGCTTTAAGAGATGCAAATAATAAAATAAAATAACTGTAAGAACAGAAAGTTGAAAATTGGAAAAATTGAAGATGTAGTATAAATCCTAGATGTAGCACCCAGCTGAAACATGTCATTTAAAGGTTTAAATTAGACGTGAAGCTAGACGCCAACGTTTTATGGAATTTTTAAAGTTTAACTATGAGGGGGGAGTACACATCTCTTAAGGTGGAGCTGCCCCTGAACTGCGAGAGTTAAATGCCCTTTTATATCTAAGAGGACCAGGAAAAGCAGTTTTACTTACTTAAAGTAGTTGTGAAGCCTAAAGGTTTTTTTACCATAATGCATTAAGGTTAAAAAAAACAACTTTTGTGCCAAAGGTGAAGTTAAATCTCTCCAGCAGGGACACAGCAACAAAAAAACGGAGACAGATATTCTAACTCAGGGATAGGCCACCTATGTAATGTGTGCCAGGGTGGACACACAATGCGGGTTATTTACAAAAAGCAAATCCACTTTGCACTACAAGTGAAAACTATAAGTGCAAAGTGCACTTGAAATTGCACTGAAAGTGCACTTGGAAGTGCAGTCGCTTTAAATCTGAGGAGTAGATCTGAAATGAGGGGAAGCACTGCTGATTTTATCATCCAATCATGTGCAAGCTAAAATGCTGTTTTTTATTTTTCTTGTGTGTCCCCCTCGGATCTACAGTGACTGCACTTCCAAGGGCACTTTCAGTGCACTTTCAAGTGCACTTTGCACTTGTAGTTTGCACTTGTAGTGCAAAGTGGATTTGCCTTTCGGAAATAACCCTCTGAGTTTTGCCCGGTCAAAAGTCCAGCCATGTGTACAAGGCATTAGACTTCAGATCAGCCATCATTCCTGCAACTTCCCACCTCATAGCAGCCCAATTCGTGCACCTTCACACCTCAGATCAGCCCAATGCATCCACTATCAGATCTCAGATCAGCCCCAATTCATTCACCGTCAAATCTCAGATCAGCCCCAGTTCCTGAGCCTTCACATCTCAGATTACCCAAGTTTCTGATACATCAGATCAGCCCCAATTTCTGAACCATCACTCTTCAAATCACCCCAATTCCTGCACCTTCAAACCTCAGATCAGCCACAATTCCTACACCTTCACACCTCAGATCAGCCACAATTCCTACACCTTCACACCTCAGATCAGCCGCTATTCATTCACCAAGGAATCTCAGATCAGCCCCTGTTTTTAAAACCTTTACACCTCAGATCTCCCAACTCATTCACCATCAGATCTCAGGTCAGTCACAATTCGTGCACCTTCACACCTCAGATCAGCCCCAATAACTGCACCTTCATGTCTAAGACCCCAAATTCTGAACCATCACTCCTCAGATCAACCCAATTCCTGCACCATCAGATCTCAGCTAAGCCGCTATTCATTCACCATCAGGTCTCAGATTAGCCCCAATAACTGCATCTTCACATCTCAGATAAGTTGCTATACAATTCACCTTCAGATCTCAGATCAGCCACAATTCCTGCACATTCACACCTCAGATCAGCCACAATTTCTGAACCATCACACTTCAAATCACCCCAATTCCTGAACCTTCAGACATTAGATCAGCCACAATTCCTACACCTTCACACCTCAGATCACCCCAATTCATTCACCATCAGATCTCAGGTCAGTCACAATTCCTACACCTTCACACCTCAGATCACCCCAATTCATTCACCATCAGATCTCAGGTCAGTCACAATTCCTGCACCTTCACACCTCAGATCACCCCAATTCATTCACCATCAGATCTCAGGTCAGTCACAATTCCTGCACCTTCACACCTCAGATCACCCCAATTCATTCACCATCAGATCTCAGGTCAGTCACAATTCCTACACCTTCACACCTCAGATCACCCCAATTCATTCACCATCAGATCTCAGGTCAGTCACAATTCCTGCACCTTCACACCTCAGATCACCCCAATTCATTCACCATCAGATCTCAGGTCAGTCACAATTCCTGCACCTTCACACCTCAGATCAGCCCCAATAACTGCATCTTCATTTCTCAGACACCAATTTCTGAACCATCACTCCTCAGATCACTCCAATTCCTGCAGCATCAGATCTCAGCTCAGCCGCTATTCATTCACCATCAGGTCTCAGATCAGCCCCAATACCTGCATCTTCAAATCTCAGATCAGCTGCTATTCATTCACCATCAGGTCTCAGATCAGCCCCAATTCCTGCACCTTCACACCTCAGATCAGCCCCAATTTCTGCATCTTCACATCTCAGATCAATTGCTATTCATTCACCTTCACACCTCAGATCAACTACTATTCATTCACCTTCACACCTCAGATCAACTACTATTCATTCACCTTCACATCTCAGATCAACTGCTATTCATTCACCTTCACATCTCAGATCAACTGCTATTCATTCACCTTCACACCTCAGATCAACTACTATTCATTCACCTTCACACCTCAGATCAACTACTATTCATTCACCTTCACATCTCAGATCAACTGCTATTCATTCACCTTCACACCTAAGATCAACTACTATTCATTCACCTTCACACCTCAGATCAACTGCTATTCATTCACCTTCACATCTCAGATCAACTGCTATTCATTCACCTTCACACCTCAGATCAACTACTATTCATTCACCGTCACACCTCAGATCAGCCCCAATTCATTCACCATCAGATCTCAGATCAGCCCATTTCCTTCACTTTCAGACATGCAGGGGTATCCCATTAATACCAGCTGCACCTGGCAGTTCTACTAGAAGAAGAAGGTGATTGGCAAGTGGGCTTCTTCACATACCAAAATCCACAGCCAGGCCTAGGCTAGTATTGGTAGGAGGGCCATCACCTGATTGTCACTGACATTAATTGGGCCACTTTGAAATGAAGGTGGGCAGGAGGTGGATGGGCTACGGGTGCAGAGGGGCAGGTCGGGTTTGTATCTGACAGCCTAGTGATCTATCAATTACAGCCTATGGCATCAGTGCTGTGTTTTATGGGAAGCAGGGTCCGACTAAAGGATCATCCTGTCTGAGCCTATGGGGGTTATTTACTAAAAGCAAATCCACTTTGGACTACAAGTGTACTTGGAAGTGCAGTCGCTGTTGATCTGAGGGGTAGATCTGAAATGAGGGGAAGCTCTGCTGATTTTATCATCCAATCATGTGCAAGCTAAAATTATGTTTTTTATTTTGTCCCCCTTAGATCTACAGTGACTGCACTTCCAAGTGCACTTTCAGTGCACTTAAAGCGCACTTGTAGTGCAGAGTGGATTTGCCTTTAGTAAATCAACCCTTCAGTCGGAATTCCGACGGAGAAAAAGAGAACATGTTCTCTATCTAAGTCCGTCGGAATTTCCAACGGAAAAAGTCCAATGGGGTATACACACGGTCGGAATATCCGATGAAAAGCTCCCATCGGACTTTTTCCATCGGAAATTCCGGCCGTGTGAACACGGCATTAGGTGCACTGTTTATCACTGGCATGCCATTTGTTCAATTGAATTTGAATGGAAAAGGTTGCTGACTCCTCTTCTAACCCTTTCACATTCTATCCAAAACTAAAAATGAAAAGTTCTGACTTTACATACACAAACTTTTTCTACTTGCTGCCTCTGTTCCTGCAGTCGAATGGTTAAAAGCACCCGCCATTGTCACCCTCCAGCTCACTCACTTCAGCAACCAGCTTTTTATGGAGACATCGAGGCAGCCATGTTGGATTGCAGTCGCAGGCAGCACAGCCTCCCCTCATAAAGTGTCGCTCAGCAGCTGGAAGCAGAGCAGGGTGTCGTCTGTCCCCTGTGGCAGTAGACACATTGCCCGGGACATGATGTATCATGTATGTGCGTTAGAAAATTACTGGAAATTTGCCAAAGCCTTTAACCAGCCGCAGTAGGCTGGGCGCATTTTAAGCCCTTTTTTTTTTCCACAACTACCAAATGTCTTCCATAAAATTAAGTCTCTCCCCTAAAATCGCTTTATTGGGATATTCTGCTAGGTTGCTGTGCCAGCACACACTCCCGTGGTGATCGCATTTATATGGAGGGAAGCTCGACTGCTGTGATTTCATACTACGCCAACATGTCTGCCCATTGCAACTAAACACCCCGACTCTGCATCGCTTTCCACACGGTTTACTGTAATTATAAATGTATTGGGAACGCAGTAATGTAACGTTACAATACTTATTAAACATTTTATAGGCACAATTCTGCTGAACTGTTTTGTGACTGTAGCTCTTCTTTTTTTTTTTTTTATTCCGCTTGTGTTTGAGGACATTACACATGTTCAATTTGGTGGTAACAAAACGCGTAATGTGCATTAACAAACAATTCGCCTGCGTTCCCCGCTGTGCCGAGATCGTATTTGCTCAGACAGCAGGGAAAATTCTTGCACATAAAGGCTTTTTTTCCCCATCTCTAAGCACATGGAAAGCAATGTGTTCGGATCCGGAATTAAAACAATATATTCCCCTCCATATACATAATCCATATAACCAAAGTTTAATTTACCTCCTAACCAGACTAATAACCCGACAGCCTGCTTAATCTATTTAAAATGTTTTTATTTTCCTGTCGTGTATTTTTAATTTTTTTTATTCTCCGAGATCCACTAAAACGACGCTGAGAGTTAGGGGGGGGGGACCCGACCCATACTCCCTATGGATAATATGCAAATAAGCCAATCAAAAGGGAGAATAGGTTTCTGGGTAGCGCTATTTATACAGCGGCCCGATGAGTCAAGGCCTTACCCACTGGGTTTTTTATAGCAAGAAGCAGACTTCAGCAGACAGTAAGAAAGAGACTGTTTGAACCTTTTTTGGTTTCCTCAGCATAAGGTTATCTGGGCCAGCAATAAGTCTGTATTGTACTTATACTTATACCCAGAGGGTATTTATGACCTAAGGGCATATTTAAAAAAATAAAATAAAAAAAAATTGGCGAATCCAGGCCAATTTATTAGCCACCTGGCAGCAAATGCAAGCATATGCAACTGGGTATTTTTTGGGTAAGATTCTCATTTATGGTTTATCAAAATTTAAAGGAGACTTCCAGCATTCCCTTCAGTCTTGCACAGTTGTACCGGTTCCTCTCCTGGACTGAAATGGCTTACTCTGATTTCACTGCACACTGTGAGCTTCTCACCATGTACATTGGAAGCTGCAGCAAGTCAGATAGAGCCCACCTTATCCATATGGGGCACAGGGGTATCGCCCCCCTATATCCTGCACCGGCCTCCTAATCTACATGCAGGGCACTGGACGAATAGATTCCAATGGGGTTTTTTTTTTAGAAGCACATGATTAGAGCCTGAGGTTCTAATTGGCTTCAAAGAAGGGTGGGCTCGGGGCACAGAGCACTGCGCCCTGAGGCCAGCCAGTTGTGTGACAATAGCAAATTAATATTTGCTATTGTCTTCCTGATTCTTCTCCCGGCCAATCAGGAAGCGGGTCCCGTCACCTGATTGGCCGAGAGGAGAAGCGATCCTATTGGCCGCCGAGGAGGAGGAGGGAGGAGACGCAGGGGAAGCCGCCATGAAGCCAAGGAGGAGGAGACGCATGGTGAAGCCACCGCCCGCCGCTCAGAGCAAGCAATGCTGTCGATCTAGATCCTAGATAGGGTACCGTATATGCTCGAGTATAAGCCGACCCGAATATAAGCCGAGGCACCTAATTTTACCACAAAAAACTGGCAAAACTTATTGACTTGAGTATAAGCCTAGGGTGTCCATCTGCATGCCTCACTGTGCCTCACTTTGCCTCACTGTGTCCATGTCCATGCCTCACTGTGTCCATGCCTCACTGTGTCCATGCCTCACTGTGCCCATGCCTCACTGTGCCCATGCCTCACTGTGTCCATGACTAGACTGACGTTTAACATGGGACTCCATGGAAGGGGTGCCCAGGTTTGAAAAATCGGTACTCCCCGGCCGTGGGTCCCCCAGACAACAGACTTTGCACACCTGTAGAGAAGAAATGGGGCTACATATGTGCCAAGTTTCGGGTCCATGGGACTTACGACCGGCCGGTACCGGGTCCCCAAAATCACCAAAGAAATTACCGTTTAACATGGGAGTCTATAGAAGGAGTACCCGGCTTTGAAAAATTGCTGCTCCCCGGCCGTAGGTTCCCTGGACAACAAACTTCGCACACTTGTAGATGAAAAGTGGGGCTATATGTGTGCCAAGGTTGGGGTCCAGGGGACCTACGGCTGGCAGGTTCCGGGTCCCCAAATATTTGGGAGATCAGGCGCAAAAAGGTGACTCGAGTATAAGCCGAGGGGGGCATTTTCAGCACAAAAAAATGTGCTGAAAAACTCGGCTTATACTCGAGTATATATGGTAAGTGCAGGGCTGGTGAACGACCGACCAGGGGAGTGGGGGGGTGGATTGTTTGCCACCCCCCAAAAATAAAAAGATATACCACCAGCCACTGTTTCCTGGCTTAAGGACATCCAGCATTATCTGTCTCTGGCCTGCCCCTTTCATTCATTGGATTTCAGTTCTTTCAATCATAGATGCTCAGCCTCATATGTGGGCATTACCTTTGGCTTTCTGCATGCAGATGGAAATACCCACTTCTCCAGATTGACCTCCACCCATCAATGCATTTTAATATTTGCAGAATTCCTCTCAAAAGCCAGTTCACTGCTTGGGTCAGGGCTAAGGGCTCTTGAAAGGAGTACTGAGGTAGGGCACTGTGATGGTTTCAGGATGCTATGTACAGCACTCTTTGGCCCCTCACACCAACTATGATCTGCCTGCATTGCATGGAGGAGCACAGAAATCCAGTAATGACGTCACTGGGTCTAAAATAAGGAATGTAATGAAAATGTGAAGGTTTTTTAACCACTTGCTGTGTTCCCAGATCACGTATATATATACGTGATCTGGCTCTTCCCGGTAGCAGGCTGTTTCTCTCTGGTGCTTCGTTCCTCTGTTATCAGCAGAGTCCTTTCTGAGAAGTTCTCCGACACATGAGATAACATTAGCTTAACATTTGTGTCGGGGAGGGAGATTAGCGGGGAGCTTGTCTATTCAGAATACAGCTCTGCACGTTCCTTTGTTCCTCTGTCTATGTGAAGGGGGGAATGTCCCTTTTCTCCAATCAGTCCGTGGACTCTCGCTGTGTGACTGGCTGGAGCCGGGATGAAGTCACTCCCATGCATGCGTGGTGGAGTCGCCGCTTACAGCACAGGAATCCTGAAGGAACAACCCGGGTGACCGTTCCTTCAAAGTGCATGCGCCGGTGACATCATAGGCTGCATATACAGTAAATATCTCCTAAACAGTGCATGTTTAGGAGATACAGTACCTTTAGGTAAGCCATATTATAAGCTTACCTATGGGTACAAGTCAGAGATGGGAGTTTACTCCCACTTTAAAGTGGAGCTCCCCCCGAAAGGGGAAGCTCCGCTTGTTTGCTTCCTCCCTCCACTGCCACATTTGGCACTTTTCAGGGGAGGGGGGAGCAGGTACCTGTTTTTGACAGGTACCCATCTCCATTTCCGGCAGGGACGTGAGGTGAGGTCAGTGTCTGGTGAGGCACTGGCTAGTATCAGAGCCAGATACACACAGGTTACATACGCCGCAAATGTTAGAGTGAGAGCAATAATTCTAGCGCTAGACATCATCTGTAACTCTAAACATGTAACCTCTAAAATTTAGATTTTCAAGTACTGAAGCTTGGCACCATTCCACAAGTATGCACAATTTTACAGCGTGACATGTTAGGTATCTATTTACTCAGCGTAACATTATCTTTCACATTATATAAAAAAATCAGGCTGACTTTTGTGTTTTTTTTTTTATTCATGAAACAGTTTCTTTCAAAAATAAAACACGTTTGAAAAATTGCTGCGCAAATTCTGTGTGACATAAAAAGTTGCAACGACCGCCATTTTGTTCCCTAGGGTGTCTGCTAAAACAAAATATATAATGTTTGGGGGTTCTGAGTAATTTTCTAGCAAAAAGATTATGATTTTTACATGTAGGAGAGAAGTGTCAGAATTGGCCTGGGTGGCAAGGGGTTAATTACGTAAGTAATATACAAATAAATATTATATTTTATTTTTAATCTGTACTCAAGAAGGTGGCTTAACGGACACATTACTGAAGTTTGAAGTTATAACTTCAAACCAGTAATTTCACAGTAAATAGATCAATAATAAATTATTATGTTATAACATATAGCAAAATAATATATTATTTATTATTTAGCTTGATTAAAACAGTACCTTTTAAGTAGCAGAAGACTCTCATTCGCCCTCCTAACTGTGTGAGAAAAACATGGGATTGTGGGTAAATCTTATACCCATAAACACATGTTTTTTCCATGTAGTTAAGAGGGCTGGGCTGGAAGGGAGCATTTGTCTTTTAGACACATTCCCCTTCTATGACACTGCAGTGAGAGGAGAGCCTCCACTGCAGCATTTTTATTGGACAGCTTGGGAAAATTGTACTTTTACGGGGGTCCCCCCTGAGCAAGGTGATGATAACTTCCAACAGCATATAATCTGTGCCAACAGGCACACTCAGAATTCAAGCCTTAGGCCTCGTACACACGGCCGAGAATCTCGTTGTCAAAAAACACGTCGTTTTTCTCGACGAGCATCTTGTCAAGCTTTCCTTGCATACACACTGTCAATTCCAAATCTCATCGTTGTAAAGCACGGTCACGTACAACACGTACGACGGCAGTATAAAGGGGACGTTCGATTCCAATGGCGCCACCCCTTGGGCTGCTTTTGCTGATCTCGTGTTACTGCGTGTTAGTAAAAGTTTGGGGAGAGACGATTGGCGCTTTTCAGTCTTCGTGCTTTCAGTTCGTTTTGGCGTGACGAATGTGCTATCTCCATTACGAACGCTAGTTTTACCAGAAGGAGCGCTCCCGTCTTATACTTGATTCTGAGCATGCACGATTTTTTTTAAGACTCGGAAAAGCATACACACGACCGGTTTTCTCGTCGGGAAACAGGCCGATGAGAATCCCGACGAGAAAAACGAGAATCCTGACGAGAAAATAGAGAGCAGGTTCTCTATTTTTCTCGTCAAGATTCCCGGCAGTTTTCTCGATAAGAAACCATACACACGAACGGTTTTCTCGGCAAGAAAGCTCTCCCAACAGTTTTCTTGTCGTGTGTACGAGGCCTCATCGTACGTCGGGAAAAATGAAATTTTTTCCTTTGGACGAGAAAAACGATCATCTGTGGGCTTTTTGCCGCTTTTCCCGACGGGAAAAACGGCATTAATCACGATGAGAAAAATTAGAACATGTTCTAATTTTTCTCATCGTTTTTTCCATCATTTTTTTCCGCGGCAGTTTTCCCATAGGGAGACACTGCGCAGAGCCCACAGACGGTCGTTTTTCTCGACAAAGAAAAAAATGACGGGAAAAACGGTCGTGTGTGGGGGAAAATGCCGTTCCCTCGTTTTTCATTTTATTTCATGTCGTGATTCACGGCGGTGTTTTTACCGCCGTGAATCACGATCGTGTGTACGCGGCATTAGTCTCGATCCTACGCTTGTCGTTGTAGTGATTTCTCGTTCTGATCCAGCCAGGTCAAGGCCTCCTTGGCAGACTCAAAGAACTGTGCCTGGCCCCACACCACTAGGGATGAGCTTCGAGTTCGAGTCGAACTCATGTTCGACTCGAACATTGCCTGTTCGCCTGAACAACGAACAAATTGGGGTGTTCGCGGCAAATTCGAAAAGTCTATGGGAGAAATCTAAAGTGCTAATTATAAAGCCTAATATGCAAGTTATTGTCCTAAAAAGTGTTTGGGGACCCGGGTCCTGCCCCAGGGGACATGTATCAATGCAATTTTTTTTTTTTAAAACTGCCTTTTTCTGCGGGGTCAGTGATTTTAATAATGTTTAAAGTGAAACAATAAAAGTGAAATATTCCTTTAAATTTCATACCTGGGGGGTGTGTATGATATGCATGTAAAGTGGCGCATGTTTCCCGTGCTTAGAACTGTCCCTGCACAAAGTGTCATTTTTGAAGGAAAAAAAGTCATTTAAAACTCACTCGCGGCTATTAATGAATTGTCGGCTCCCGGCAATACATACAAAAGTCATTGGTAAAAAAAAAAAAAAAAAAAAAAAAGCGTGGGGGTTCCCCCAAATTCAATTACCAGGCCCTTCAGGTCTGGAATGGATATTAAGGGGAACCCCGCCGCAAATTTAAAAAAAAATGGCGTGGGGTTCCCCCAAATATCCATACCAGGCCCTTGAGATCTGGCATGGATTTTAAGGGGAACTCCACCCCAAATTTTTTAAAAAATGGCGTGGAGTCCGCCCAAAAATCCATACCAAACCCTTATCCGAGCACGTAACCTGGCCGGCCGCAGGGGAAGAGGGGGGGACGAGAGAGCGGCCCCCCCTTCCTCCTGAACCGTACCAGGCCACATGCCCTCAACATGGGGAGGATGTCCCCATGTTGATGGGGAAAAGGGCCTCATCCCCACAACCCTTGCCCGGTGGTTGTGGGGGTCTGCGGGCGGGGGGCTTATCGGAATCTGGAAGACCCCTTTAACAAAGGGGACCCCCAGATCCCGGCCCCCCCATGTGAATTTGGTAAGGGGTACATTGTACCCCTACCATTTCACGAAGAAAGCGTAAAAAAAATGTAAAAAAAAAAAAACACACAAACACCTTGAAAAAGTCCTTTATTAAAAAAAAAAAAAAACATTCCAGCGATGAAATCCAGTGTCCCGCGGCGATCCCGATGTCCAGCGCCGTCCGTCATTGGTTTTGCCTGAGCGGACCTGATGGGGAACTTTCTCCTCAGTGTTTTAAATGTATAGACCCGCCCCTTCTAAAGTTCCCCATCAGGTCCGCTCAGCGGACCAGATAAGGAGCATGAGAAGGGGCGGGTCTATACATGTATTACCAAAGTGAGAGAAGTTCCCCATCAGGTCCGCCCCTCGGTATGTCGAACCCGCCTACGTCATTGGCCTGAGCGGGGAACTTCCTTCACTGTGTAAATTTAAATTACACAGTGAAGGAAGTTCCCTGCTCAAGCCAATGACGTAGGCGGGTCCGACATACCGAGGGGGCGGACCTGATGGGGAACTTCCTTCACTGCGTAATACATGTATATAGAGTCTATAGACCCCTTCACTGCTATAGACTCTATACATGTATTACGCAGTGAAGGAAGTTCCCCATCAGGTCCGCCCCCTCGGTATGTCGGACCCCGCCTACGTCATTGGCCTGAGCGGGGAACTTCCTTCACTGTGTAAATTTAAATTACACAGTGAAGGAAGTTCCCCGCTCAAGCCAATGACGTAGGCGGGTCCGACATACCGAGGGGGCGGACCTGATGGGGAACTTCTCTCACTTTGGTAATACATGTATAGACCCGCCCCTTCTCATGTTCCGCATCTGGTCCGCTGAGCGGACCTGATGGGGAACTTTAGAAGGGGCGGGTCTATACATTTAAAACACTGAGGAGGAAGTTCCCCATCAGGTCCGCTCAGGCAAAACCAATGACGGACGGCGCTGGACATCGGGATCACCGCGGGACACTGGATTTCATCGCTGGAATGTTTTTTGTTTTTTTTAATAAAGGACTTTTTCAAGGTGTTTGTGTGTTTTTTTTTTACATTTTTTTACGCTTTCTTCGTGAAATGGTAGGGGTACAATGAACCCCTTACCAATTCACATAGGGGGGGGCGGGATCTGGGGGTCCCCTTTGTTAAAGGGGTCTTCCAGATTCGGATAAGCCCCCCGCCCGCAGACCCCCACAACCACCGGGCAAGGGTTGTGGGGATGAGGCCCTTGTCCCCATCAACATGGGGACATCCTCCCCATGTTGAGGGCATGTGGCCTGGTACGGTTTAGGAGGGAGGGGGGGCCGCTCTCTCGTCCCCCCCTCTTCCCCTGCGGCCGGCCAGGTTACGTGCTCGGATAAGGGTCTGGTATGGATTTTAGGGGGGACTCCACGCCATTTTTTTTTTAATTTGGGTTGGAGTTCCCCTTAAAATCCATGCCAGATCTGAAGGGCCTAGTATGGATATTTGGGGGAACCCCACGCCATTTTTTTAAAAAATTTCGGCAGGGTTCCCCTTAATATCCATTCCAGACCTGAAGGGCCTGGTAATTGAATTCTGGGGGACCCCCACGCTTTATCAATGACTTTTGTATGTATTGCCGGGAGCCGACAATTCATTATAGCCGCGAGTGAGTTTTAAATGACTTTTTTTCCTTCAAAAATGACTTTTTTTGCAGGGACAGTTCTAAGCACGGGAAACATGCACCACTTTACATGCATATCATACACACCCCCCAGGTACGAAATTTAAAGGAATATTTCACTTTTATTTTTTCATTTTAAGCATTATTAAAATCACCGCTCCCGAAAAAACGGCCGTTTTTAAAACTTCTTTTTGCATTGATACATGTCCCCTGGAGCAGGACCCAGGTCCCCAAACACTTTTTAGGACAATAACTTGCATATAAGCCTTTATAATTAGCACTTTAGATTTTGAACGTTCGAGTCCATTGTATTTAATAGGGTTCTAAAGTTCACACGAACATTTTGTCTGTTCGCAGGTTCTGGTGCGAACCGAACAGGGGGGTGTTCGGCTCATCCCTGCACACCACTAAGCAGAGCTTTGTAGGATAAAGCATGGCGTAGGGAAGTTGTAGGAGTCACAAACAACATTTCACATCATTAAATTTAGCCCTGCGCCTCTGGACCTCCGCCGAAAAATCCAAATAGAAAGACACCCTGGTGCCATTGTGCTGGACATTCGCTCGTTCACGAGCTTGGCCTAACACCGCCTCCCTGTCCCGGTAATGAAGTAGTCGTGCAAGGATGGATCTGGGATGGCCTCCCTGCGGAGGTGGGCGAGATGGCACTCTGTGTGCACGCTCCACCGCAAAAAATGGTGAGAATGAATTTTTGCCAAAAATTTCAATCAGCCAGTTCTCCACATATGTAGTAGGATCTTTACCCTCTACCCGCTCCGGGAGACCCACTAAACGTACGTTGTTTCGTCTGAGACGATTCTCCATGTCTTCAGCACGATCGTATGCATCTCTAGCCATCTGCAGTGCGGCTCTGGTGTCCTGGGCCATGGACTGCAACTGGTCCTCCACCTCACTGACCCTGCTCTCCACAGCCGTGGTGCGTTCGCGGATCTTTTGCATGTCTTGCCTCAGTAAACCGAACTGCTCCTTTAACCACTTGCCATCCCGGTCATTGTAGAATGACGGCCACAAGGTGGCTCTACAATGCCGGGAGGCCGCCGATTGACGTCCTCGGCTCCTCCCAGCCACTGGGGGGGCACTCGCGCCACGTCACTCAGGTGCCGATGCACGTGCCTGGCGGCCACGATGTCCGCCAGGTACCCACGATCGGCAGTTATAGAGCCAGGGACGTGGATCTCTGTGTGTAAACACAGAGATCCACAACCTGTCAGGGAGAGGAGACCGAAGGTGTGTCCCTTTATACATAGGGACAACCATCGGTCACCTCCCCCAGTCAGTCCCCTCCCCCCACAGTAAGAACCACTCCCAGGGAACACATTTAATCCCTTGATCGCCCCCTAGTGTTAACCCCTTCCCTGCCAGTCACATTTATACAGTATTCAGTGCATATTTATAGCACGGATCGCTGTATAAATGTGAATGGTCCCAAAAATGTGTCAAAAGTGTCCGATGTGTCCGCTGTAATATCGCAGTCCTGACAAAAATCGCAAATAACCACCATTACTAGTAAAAAATAAAAAGAAAAAAGAAATCCTAATTATATGCCCTATTTTGTAGGCACTATAACCAATCACTATACGCTTATTGCGATATTTTTTTTTTTTTTACCAAAAATATGTAGAAGAATACGTATCAGCCTAAACTGAGGAAAAAGTTTGTTTTTGTTTTTTAAAAATTGGATATTTATTATAGCAAAAAGTAAAAAATATTGTGTTTTTTTCAAAATTGTCAGTCTTTTTTTGATTACAACGCAAAAAATAAAAACCGCAGAGGTGATCAAATACCACCAAAAGAAAGCTCTATTTTTGGGAAAAAAAGGACGTCAATTTTGTTTGGAAGCCACATCGCACGACCGCGCATTTGTCATTCAAAGAGTGACAGCGCTGAAAGCTGAAATTTTGCCTGGGCAGGAAGGGGGTATATGTGCCCAGTAAGCAAGTGGTTAAGGTATCAACAGAAGCTGTGCATTTGTTCACAGCCTTCAGGATGTCAGCCAGGGTGGGTTGCGCTGCGGCCTGTGTTTCTGGAGCCTGGTTGTCCTGTAACATGGAGTCTGCCTGGTCCCCCTCCTCCTCTCCCCAGTGATCCGGGACAGTGTCTGCCTGCATGTCAGGCAGCTTGTGTTTTGGGTCCCCTGATCTGGAGGGCAGCTCCGTCCCCACAGCCCCAGATAACTTTTGGGCATATTACACCATGTCCTTAGGGGGATCCTTGCCCAGGGTTTTAGGCAGCTTACTTGGCTTGGGACCCTGCCCCGCGCGGTGTCCCCTTCACAGCAAGTGCGGCGGCGCCATCTTGGAGCTCCGGCCCCACGATCTTCGCCTGTCCTTTGCGGGTCATCCCTCTGGTGCAGAGAGCCAGCGGTGGTACCTTAGTGGTCCCTGGAGCACGGGCTGTTAGCATATGTCAGTGTCAGACCAATGAAACGGCTGGGGGAGGATCGATACCAGATTAATGCTGGGAGCTATGGGAGATGCGTCCTCTCACATGCCTGTCATGGCCACGCCCCCCAATGGTACTTTACAATTGGTCCAAGACTCCAAGCTATCCATTGAGCTCAGTGATTCTGACAAGAAGTGAGAGGCACTGTGAGCTCATCCTCTCAGTCTGCTGCAAACAGAGTGCCAGCTTGTATTTAAACTGATCTTTCTACACTTCTAAACAAGCATTAAATAGACCCTGGTGGGTCTTTCTGTGAGGTGAACGGCCAATTCACTCAAAAGTGGATGGTGTTGGTGATTGCACATTTATGTTAAAGCACGAATTGCATTTTTATCTGCAAGTGAGAAGTACATCTGGTTACTTCAGAATCATCACAATTTTTGGACTTTCTTTTATATATTTGGACTTTTTATTGTGTTTTTTATAAAAAAAAATGTCTTTGTGTTTTTTCCAATTTTGCACTGTACTTATATTCACTTAAAGTGGAGTTCCACCCAAAAGTGGAAATTCTGCTCATCTGCTTCCTCCCCCCTCTGGTGCCACAATTGGCACCTTTCGGGGGGGGGGGGGAGAGGGGACAGGATACCTGTCTTTGACAGGTATCCTTTCCCACTTCCGGAAGTCTGGGCCGCGGCCCGTGACGTCACCGCGGGGCTCCATCCTCCTCCCCCGGCCGCCAGGCCAGTAGGAGAGGGGAGCGGGCCTCGCGCATGCGCAGTAGGGTTCCCGACGTGAAGCTGAAAGGCTACACTTCCGGGTTTTGCTTATCCGCAATGACGGCGGCAGCACCCGACACCTGATGGAAACATCAGCTGCGGGTGCCGACATCGCTGGACTCCAGGATAGGTAAGTGTCCACTTTTTAAAAGCCAGCAGCTGCAGTATGTGTAGCTGCTGGTTTTTATATATATATTTTTTTGAGGCGGAACACCGTTTTAAGCTGTGGAGATAATATACAGTTTTCAGTGCTATATAGTTTACAGTGTTGAATAAGTGCACCATTATTTGCATATTTACTCATTTTGTATTTAAACTGGCCGCTCTGTATGTAGCCTCTGACTGGTGCCAAGTATTTCCGGAACCATAGATGGTAGGAGCACTACCAGTGGTGGGGTAGGACTTCAGCTACCTACCCCCCAAATTTGGGGTCTCCGCAGGTCACCGATCTACGACCCTCGAAAGCTCGATCGTTTTTTTGTTTTTTCTTTATGTTCATGGCTGCCTCCTCTGACTGCACTTCCCTAATTTCCGGGTGACCTCGCTGTGGAAGTTCGGCCTCCTTCCTCCTTTCCCCCGCCACGGGCCATTCACAAAGCGCAGAGCGCTTCATGCATGCGCAGTAGGGAATCGGCTGTGAAACCGTAAGGCTTACAAGGAATGACGGCGGCTACACTCCGAGTAAAAAAATCGACTTGGAGTGCCGACACCGCGGGATCCCTGGACAGGTAACTGTCCTAATATTAAAAGTCAGCAGCTACAGTATTTGTAGCTGCTGACGTTTCATTTTTTTGGTGGGGGGGGGGGGGTCTGGAGCTCCACTTTAAGCTGGCCATACATGGATCGATATTCGGTTGGTTCAGCAGGGACCAGATGAATTTTAATCCAAGTATAGTCACTGTCGATCTATTGGGATGGGACCATATGACGTGTGTGCTCACATGCACTTTTTCGGGCTCATTTTGGTGTTTTGTTTTTGCACACAGCAGGCTAGAAAAAATAAAACTATGTTGGCTGCATACTAGCTTAGCTTTCAATTAAAAGACAGCCGGTCAGCTAACATCTCCAGCAGGTGATCAGAATGGGAGCCTACACATTTCTGTGGTGACAGGTTCCCTTTAAGTGATAGTTAATTATGAACCAACTACCAGTAACAAAAAAAAAAAATAGGAATGGAAATTACACTTTTTTTTTGGTGTCCCTTTTCAAGGAAAGCTTGCCACTTCTTTTATTACAGCAAGAGAGTAATGAAAAAGTGGCGTAAGGCCCCGTCTCTCCTTGCAGATATTTAATTGAATTTATTTTAGTATTCAGAGGAGCCCCGGGCACAGTATCAGACGAAGGACCCCCGTTTTTTTTTTTTTTTTTTTCAGTTAAAGGGCTTGTGAATCTGAACCATTCGGGGGAAAATGAGATTGCAGAAGTTTGTATTGTATATCACAGGACCGAGACTATAATGTCATTTTCCTCATATTAAAAGTTAGCCTCTCTGCAGCAATTTAATATTGTAAAATGGGGATTTTAACATAGAGACATTTAATTTAAGAGGAAGATTGGCAGGAATCGGTGTATATACATGCCCTGTATGTGAAATCACTGGGGAGGAGGAGGATACCTTTCACTGACAGTCTATTGGGAAGGTCAATGAAACACGGGTTCCAAGAACAGGATTAAAAACTGTAACATTGATAATTTTTCCTCCTTAGTTCCCAGGGGTTTAAAATTGGCTACTCACTGCCATAGCAAATGCTCCCACCTGTCACAGGGTATGTACCCATTAAAGGTACTCTTTAGTCAAAATTGAAAATTAAAGCTGAACTCCAGGTATACAGCATATGAAACACATACCAAAGACCTTTTTAATATGGGAAAAGGTTTGCGACTTTAAATGAGGCGCACATAGACATGTGCCTCCATCCCTGTAGAATTGCAAAAAAGGAAAACGTTTGGGACTTTGAATGAGGTGTGCACCCAAAGATCAATGCAGTGAACTTAACCTATGTATGAATACATTGAGCCATAAAACAAAGGTGGGTGCACATTAAAGACAAATGTAGCGGGTGTCAAATTTAGAGGGGCGTATCTGGGCCATAGATGGCCCAGATACATTGATTTTTGGGATTTATGGACACTTTGGAGTGTGGGAGGTATGAATGGTGTCATGTTCCCTGCAGTCCCTAGGTGGCGCTGTCACCTGGGACCGGAGTTGAACTGCCATTCTAGCGCTGTGCCCTTTGTGTCCTCTGGCGGCAGTAGTACGGTGCGTGGAGTCGAGTTCCATCCCAGGCACCTTCAGCCTGGGGTGAGGTACTTTGTAAGGAGGCCTGGGGCCCAGTACCTTCGACTGGGTCCCGCAAGGGAGAAGCATTCCTAAGGTGCCCCCGGTATTGGGTGCCTGAATCCAGGGCGTAAGGGACCGGAGACGTGACCCTCCCGTAGAGCCGGTGCAGCATTTAGCCGGTGCCGGTGTGGGCCTCTGGTGACCATCCGGATGGATGTCTTCCCCTGACAGGGGTCGTTTGTCCTAACGGAAGTATTTCATGTTCTTATGGTCTGTGGCAGAGACCCATCTTCATCAGGTCAGTGGCAGGCCTCATCCAAGGCCTGTGGCAGAGGCCTCAACGTTCACCCAGGTCAGTGGCAGGGACCAAATTCACAGTCGGTGGCAGCGCCAAGCCTGTTTGCACTAAACGGAACAGGAGAGACTTTATTCATTGAGTGTGCCTGGACCTACTCTTTCCCACACCCTGTCTGTTCTTTTAAAGTTCAACCAGCCTATCTATTGATCAAAGCAAATAAAACAGTGTTGGACTTTTTATGGTGTGGAACTCGTGTTACTGGAAGCTAAGTGTCCCTGTCAGTGACAGTGACAATCATCCTCCACAGGAAAAGCTGAGGCTCCGGCCTAAAACGCAGACCCGAAGGTAAACGGTTTTGCTCATATCTCTGCATACTACATCAGAGAGCCGAGCTGGTGGTGTACATCTTCCTCCTTCTCCCAGGTACCCCTAGACGAGTCAAATGCTGCGTACACACGATCGTTTTTAATGTCATTTTCAAAAACGGCGTTTTTCTCGACGTGATTTTTCTTGTTTCCTCTCAAGCCTGTCTTGCATACACACGTTCATTAAAAAAACCGCTCGAGCAAAGCGCAGTGACGTACAACACGTACGACGGCACTATAAAGGGGAAGTTCCTTCGAATGGCGCCACCCTTCATGTTAGTAAAGTTTGTTGAGCGACGATTCGCGCTTTTCAGCCTCGTGCTTTTCAGTCCGTTACAGCGTGACGAATGTGCTATCTCCATTACGAACGCTAGTTTTACCAGAACGAGTGCTCCCGTCTCATACTTGATTCTGAGCATGCGTGTTTTTTTTCCCCTCGTAAAAGCATACACACTACCGTTTTTCACGTTGTTAAAAAAAAACGACGTGAAAAACGACATGAAAAAATAGAGCAGGTTCTCATTTTTTTTTTAGGCCATTTTTCACGTCGTTAAAAATGCTCTGGAGCCTACACACGATAGTTTTTAATGCCCAATTAAAAAAAATTGCATTTTTAACGACGTGAAAAACGATCGTGTGTACACGGCAATACAGCCATAAAGAGAGGGGAGAAGGCAGGTAAGGGCGCTACACAAACTTTACCTGATAGGCTTCTTGTGCTGTTTCTCCCTCCCCATCTGAGCTCTGCTGTACAGGGACTGCGAGATACTTATCCCGTCAAAACAAGGTATTATTTGTTTGGATTTTTTATTTTTATAA